>CM062809.1:865122718-865837950 GCA_031772625.1 Pinus tabuliformis
TTAGTGGCAACAGGCATACCAAATGTTGGAGAACAGTGGCATAAGAAGAAGAAGGTGGATAGGCACCATTATGAGCCTTACATTAAGGCTAGTTGTTTGAGGCATCTCACAAGAGTCTTCCCATTCAGATATTTGAAAGATGAGTATGCACCGCTCATGAAATTTATCATGAAGTACTTTAGTTGTGAGGGGAGGTTTTCTCGCCTATATGCCTATCACATCAGGTTGCTCATGCACTTTACCAGGGTGAGGACGATGAACCTCCCATTTTTCATTTGCGGGAACATAGAGAGGATGAAAAATTTCATGAAGCATAAGACCCCTTAGCAGCAGATCAACAGTGTTTATCACTTTGCTCTTATCCGGATTTTGGTGGATCATTAGTTGGGATTGCAGGGCATTTCTTGGGAGAACTTCATCTCCCGTGACTTCTTCAGCACTCCACAGGTAGTATCATAGGTAGAGCATGAGTAGGTGGTCCTTCTCATCAATATGAGTGCCATGAGACCGCTACTATGCCAGTATTCATCACCTATCAGAGAGGCAGTAGATATTTGTTTGCAGCGGAAAAGTGAGTGTTATCTCCACCCGGGGTGGAAGGGGCCTCGCTTCCTACATCGACGACATAGGAACAGGACAGAGGTAAGGAGCCCATGCATGATGAGGGGCCTTCAGGTGAGACATCAGGTGAACAAGAGACAGAATTCGTTCTCCTTCATGATGATGAGACAGATACAGAACCTACAAATGCAAAGCTTAGAGAGATCATCCAGGAGCAGCAATCAGTGATTGAGGCCTTATCCCTTGACTTGGAGAGAGCTAAGTGGAACATGAAATACCTGGAGCAGAGAAACAAGCAGCTTGAGGATCAGCAGGCGATTATGGAGCTACAAAACATTTGTGAGCATTGTCAGGCTGCACAAAGGAGAAGAGTTGAGCTCACATCATTGGAGCAAGAGATCAATGAGGACCGGGAGGCCCATCTCGAGAGCGTTAACATGCACTTGGAGAGGTTACTAGACAAGGCTGATAAGGACCTTGCCTTATTGAGACACATGGCTTTCCATTACAGGGCACGAAACATGAGTGCAAAGGCCCGAATAAAGAGTTTGAAGGCGAAATTGAGAAAAGCAACAAGAGAGGAAAAAGAGGCAAAAGAGCAAGATCAGCTTCGAATCTTGGCTGAGGCTTCTTTGGCATAGCGTAGCACCCCATAGAGAACCTCTAGCCCAAATTTCAAGGAATTTGGGGAAATTTTGGTCACATGACAAATTTTTGGGCAAAACACAGGTTTTTTCTCCCTGCTAAAAATTGGGAGCTCCAAATGAAGAATGGTTTGCATTTTTGGATTCAGCATGAAAAATCATGACTACTGGTGCTTGGACAAGAAATTTGGGTAAGATCTGAGTCTCCAGGAGGTCAAAAACACCAAAAAAATGACCTCTCTGCCCCTATTTTGACACATAGGAAGCAGTCTTGGGAGAATGAAGATTTGGAGGGGCAAATGAGCACCAAATTCATAAATTCCAGTTGGGTTAGAAAGTAGACAGGACAGGCTTTCCAACAAGCACACTTGGGCACATTTTGGACTCCTACAAGTGCCTTAAAACAGGCTCCCAAGTGGCGCGGCGCACAGAGAAAATGGCGCGGCGCATACAGGAAAAAATGCCAAATTTGCCTCTGTTTCACGAAATTTCGATTCGCGACTTCTCCAAGTGGGCCCGCTCATCTACATTTCAGTTTTTTGGCACCTAAGGTGGCATTTAAAGTATTTTCTCTCCAGATTGGCTTCTATCCAAGTGGCGAAAGAAGGCAAATGGTCACCCAAGCCATTTGTCATGTTTGTAACGCTGCACCTGTAGCTGATGGTTGGCTCTTCATCTCCATTTTGTAATGATTCGAGTAACTCCCCAACCCTTGGGCGTTCTATCTCTTCATGGCACATTCTATATATTGTATGCAAACCATTTGCAAAGGGTTGGTTGGCTTGTAACTTCTAGGAGATTGTGGGAAAGAAACTCTGCTTCTTCAATGTATATTTTTGACAGAGAATTAATGGAAGGCAGCGGCTCTGTTTCATGAGATTCATGTGGTTGTGAGTGTGACAAATGTGTCTCTTATGTTTTCATATGTATTTCGTCATGTTTCATAATTCAATTCATGTTCATTTCCAATGAAATTTTCTGAGTTAGATAAGGTATAATTCAATTTTATTGCTCTGCCTGTGGGAAAATTTCATGTTCAGTGTTCTTCTGTTGAAAAGGATTCATGTTCCTATGCCCTTTTCACTCTCCTAAACAACCTCTCCATTTCACGTTATTTCAAACTAAATTGCTACACTTTCCGCCTGCCTTGCCTCACGAAGTAATCTATGCCTTTGTATTAAATTCTCTATTCTTTGCTGACCGTTGGTCCCATACCATCCCAGAAGCTCAGTCATTCATAAAAATTGTTTCTTGTATCCCTATTCACTTACTAGCCTAAGATCAATACTTCACTGTAAGTCATCTCAGACCATTTTTAGCTTATCTATTCACTGAGCGTGACTCGAAGAGAGCCCTCTCCTGTTCTGGTAGGACTAGCTACCAGACTGAGCGTGGTTTGTGGTTCCCCTGAATTTTGCCTTCCTTCAGCCTAGGGCAGATTTAGGTGCTAACAAATGACAGGAATGGGAAAGTTATCTTTAATGGTGAGGTTGTTGATCTCTCTATAATTCAAACACATACACCATGATTCATCCTTCTTGTGAACCAATATTACCGAAGAAGAGAAATAACTTTGGCTAGGTTGAATTATACCCACCTGTTACACTAAAAAATGTCACCATGACTATTTGCAGTTAGTATGGCTCCATCAACTGTCATACTATCCTCCTTGGGAAGTCTCATGCCTCTGCTTTTCATTTCAAACTCCAAGAAAGAGAGAAAAGTCATTTAAAGTCAATTATCTCTGGGTACGCAGTTTCTCTCAGCCTTACCTGCGTGTATGCAACCCAAGTTCACAATACCTGCGTACTTGTACGCTCTGTATGTAAAGGGGTGGGTGCGTACCCCTGTAAAGGTCAAAAGGCGCGAGTTTCATCTTAAAAAAGTTACTTGTGGTCAAATCTAGAGCATTCTAGAAGATGGTTTGACGTGTATTGAGCGCCTCTAGATGGTTCATGCACCCCAAAGAAAGAGGAACTCATCCCATGAAGAGGGGAGCTATCCCATTGAAAGAGGGGCTTATCCCATTCATGGTGGACCTAATTAACTTCCTCTAAAGCACTATAAATACAGGCATTGGGCCAGAGGGAGGAGAGGTTGAAAGCTGAACATTCCTAAGGGTAGATGCTGCTGGAATTAGGACTTCCTTGTAGAAGCTTGTGAGGAGAGATTCCCATCCTTTCTTGTTTCATTTGGAAGTGGGTGAGCTGATCAAAGTAAAGGAGAACTCTTGTTGGACCCTGGGAGGGACCTGCACAACACCAAGGCTCAGGTTGTAATGGTTTCTTTTGTTTCCTATTAATACAAATAAGTCCATTCTTCTCAACAATTTGTTATTTATGAGTTGCTTCATATACTCCTTGGTCTGTATGTTAAATATGTTTTATTTTATGAGATATTCAGGTGCTATTTAATCGTTTGATTGTTAGTGAATGCAGGTTTTGAAGAGAAGGAGGAGCTCATCCGGATCGACGAGGCTGGACTACTACAACAACGTTGGACTACAGGTAGGATCTAAACACTTGATTTCTTATATGGTAAATGCATATTTAGAGAAGGATTGTTCTTAATTGTCTTGTTTGTCACTAGAAAGCCTTAAGCTTCTAGGGAGGTTGGTTTTGTCCGTAAAATTGACTCTTTCCGCATGACAAAATGGCGACCATACTGGGGAATCCATTGATGTGAATGATTTTTCCTTTGTGTGAAACTTTGGTCTGAGAAAAGTCGTTTGTTTTCTGGTTTTTGGTTGTTTGACTGTGTATTTGGGTGGGCTAGCTTAGGGTTAAATTAGATTTTACTTTTTCTTAGTTTTGCTAGAAGTACGCAGCCTCTGAGTTGAGCATAGTGCGTACCTGTATGCACTGCAGCTTTGTGCACAGAGCGTACACGCACCTGTGCAAACAGGTTGCCTGCGTACCCTGTCAAAATTGAGAAAATTTCAATTTTCTCCTTTTTTGCCTCTTAGATTTTGCTTTTAATTTGTTTTTTCTGCCCAGATCCACTGATTTTCTGCCATAAATCTTCACCTAGGCTTGTTTCGTCAGTGTCAAGAGTTTTAGTGAAATTCATAGAGATTTTTCCCTAGGGTTTGATTTTTGCACTGGTCCTGTAGTGACTTTAGCTTTAGAAGTTGAAAAACCTTGGATCTCCTTGGTTTTGTTTAGTCTTCTTAGGAGTTGGGCCTTTCATAGAATCCACCCTTGTGAGAAACCTACCTTTGTGTCTTCTCTTTGCCGAATCTCGAAAAAGTTTGTTGATTGAACTTTGAATTTTATTCTTGAGAAAAAGAACAAAAGATTTTGATTTTTGTTTTTGACTGGTTTTTGATTCTGCATTAACTAGTCCTTAGTTAAATTTTGACTGAGTAAAACATCCAGGAATCATACTTGATAGGCTTTTGCCTCATTAGATTTATTTTTAGATGCATTTCTCTTAGATTTACTTTTGAGTGAAGTAGCTTTGATTTGATTGTCATAGATTTGTAAAGGTTTGCTTTTTGATTTTTAATGCTTTGTTAAGTAGGAAAAAATCCAAAAAATCTCTTTTGAAAGAAAATTTTGCTTTAGTAGCATTTGTAGTCTTTGAAAAGGAAAGGAATTTTCGTGAAATAATTAGTGGTCATGTGTTGTATGCTTTGGAAAAGATAAAGAGATTGTTTCTTCGATTTTCATTGCCAAGAAAGTTGTCTTTATATCAATTTTGCATTCTCCAACTCTCTTAGCTAAGGAATTCATTGAAAAAGAAAATTAGTATAAATCATCTTAAGTGCATCTTTTTAGTGGATTTGAGTCAAGTCTACACACCATCAGTTTCATCTCCGCTACCTTTTGTCTTAAAGAAAACCCATAAAAATTAACGCTTAAAGTAAAATCAACTTAGTAACTTTTTATTTACTAGGGCTCTGAAACACCAATACAGATCAGGCTAGTGTCTTGGAGTAGGAGAGTAATTAACTCTCCAAGACAGCAAAACCAAACAAGTAGCTTATCTTGTGGTAGGATAAATCCAACTGTTTCATTTGTACTCTGGGAAAGCTCCTCTTAAAGGAGAAGCACGAGACCGTGTCCGAACCAGTGAGGGGATCAATCCTCCTTCATTGGGAAAGACGTCAGATACGCACGTATTACAAACGGTAAACCTCGGATTATTGTCGAGGAGCCTGGGGTCACTTGTCGGTAAACCTTGGATTATTGTCAAGGAGCCGACAAGGGGATTGAGCTTGTTACTCTGCCCTTGCGTGCTATCGGGTCGTAGACTATTCCCCCAGGTATATTTGTTGCTATTGGTAACCTTAGTGACCATTATCTTTAGGATTCTACCCGAGGTGACGGTGGAGGGAAGATCCCACTGTACCTGGAGCAGACGTCGGCTAGACTCACTTGGATTTTCTGGGGGGTTCACTTCACTCGAGACGGTTTAAGTGGAGGAACTTGGTCCAGTCTATTCATTAAGCAGGTTGCCGGGGTAACTGTTCCACCCGCCACTTCTGTACTGAATTCGGCGATGTTGGGCTTCATCACCAACTAGTGTTTTCGGTCCGGAAGGCTACTGTTTGTGTATGGTTTGACGCCCTAGATTATTTAGGCGTGTGACTCGAATTTGTTTGGTTCTTTAGAGACTTTAGGCGGTTTGCTTTGAGATTTTACTTTGTTTGCGTGTGCAGTAGTTAAAAGTTTTTAACTGTGGCGGAATTACTGAGACAGTCTCGTAGACTTCGGGGCCAGTCTCCTGAGATTGTTACCATGGCCGATTTGTTGAGGAAGTCCCGTAGACTTCGGGGCCAACCTCCTGAAGACATCCCGGAACATTACGAAGGTTTAAGAGTCCTTGTAACTCCTAGTGACAGTCAAGTAGGATCACCTGAAGAAGGAGAGTCGTCGTTGGTAGTCCATCCAGATTACCAAGGTCTAGAAACAGGTTATAATCCCGAAGCTATTGCAGTTTCCGAGCTTGCTGGTAGTTTTTCATCTACTAGTGATATAGGCAAAGAACTTGAAATATCTGAACCTGTTACTCCAACTTCTAGTGCTCCTGATTCACCTAGGGTCGAAAGAGTCATCACCGAAAATCTTCCTTCTGGTTTGATAGCTATTGAAGAACTTGCTCCAGAAGAAGAAGTAGGTGTCCCTATCCCTGAAGATCAACCTACTATTGATCTAAGGGAGTGTGAATCTATTTTTTACAGTCCTCCTAGAAGTACTACTTGGTATCTTTCATTAACCAATTATTTGGACAATTCAGGGTCAAGGTTTTCTCCACTTCGTACTCCTTATCCATCTGGAGGTATTTATACTCTTGTAAATATGTCTGGTCAGTCGTCTATGTTTATTCAATCTCCTGAATCTTTCTTGTACGGTGGTCCTTCTGTTCCCTCTGGGTATCAGTCACTTTCTGGTACTTTTGCGGGAGCATCTCCTCAACCCATTGAACATGGATCATTAACTGGAAACAGTGGTAATCAACCGTTGGGTGTAGGAGACATTTACATGATGTCAGGTTCAATTCTCAGTTCTCAACCTCAAGGTGGCCAGTTACCGCCTGGGGGGCAGCCTCAATTAACGCCTGGGGGGCAACCTCAAGGTACACAAATTGCGTCTGGGGGGCAACCTCAAGGACAGTATGTACCCATGGTGCAATACATTCCTCAAGGTCAACCCCAGCCTCAATATGTACCCCAGGGTCAACCTCAGTATCAATTCATGCCTCAAGGTCAACCCCAGTATCAATACTTACCTCAAGGGTTTCCACCCCAAGGTCAGTGCTCGAGTCAAGGTTATCAACCACCTCAAGGTCAATCTTATGTTCAAGGTACGAGAAATGTACCTCTCAATTATCAATCCTACCCTCAATCCGGTTATGGATCTCAATATCCTCAACCTGTCATGGGTCAATACCCCGGAATGAACATAGTGTGGGATCCATCGCAAGTTCAACAAGTGTTGCAGCCAAGTGTACAGTTGTCATCTCAAAACGGACAACCTTTAGTTTCTGGTTCACCCCAACAACCAGTCCAGTCTAATGTTCAAACTTCTGTACCTCCGGTAGTTTCTCAGTCTGGGCCAATTGCACCTAGTACTCCATCCCAAACGACTGCAGCAACTACCGCAACATCTGTTCAATCTACCCCGCTTACTTCTGGAGTATCGACAGCTCCGGTTTCTACTGTTCCTGTATCTACTCCTCAGACATCTTTACCACCGTCTGGATCCACGATTCAAACTACGGTTCAGATGCCTGCAGGACAACCTGGTTTAAGTACGGTTGTTACTACTCAACCACAATTTGCTTATCAACCGTACCAGGGACAGTACCAATACGGGCCTGCTGTCCAGCAACCGGTTTACCAGTATCAACCGTATCCTGGGTACACTTATCAACAACCACAGCAACCCCAGTACGGTCCGGTTAATCCTGGTTTTCCGGGAGGATACAATATCCCGAATGCGATTCCTGTTCCAAGTTATCCTGGATATCCTCATCCTGGGACTGGTCTTGTGACTCAGAGTTTTAGGGATCCTAATCGGCAATTGCCGTTTATCGCAACTTTGGATTTACCAGACTTGATGCGCCTAACGAACGATCCGATAAATTATCTTCCGTTTTGGCCACCAATGCCGAATAAGTTGCCCAGTGACATACCCAAGTTCGAAGGTAAGTCTGGAGAGGATCCGTCAAATCACGTGATGACTTACCACCTCTGGTGTGCCTCAAATTCCATCTCGGATGATTCGATCCGTTTACATCTTTTTCAGCGTACGCTCATTGGTCTCGCGGCCATGTGGTACATTGAGTTACCACGGGCCTCTTTTTATAATTTTAGTCAGTTAGCTACCTCGTTCTTAACTCATTTTCAGTTGCCAGTCAGATATGATAATGGCATCGAGTTATTAACTTCACTAAAACAATCAACGTCCACTTATATTTCCGATCATATCCATGAATGGAGACGTCGAAGGCGATTAGTGAAAGTTTTTATCCCGGACCAAATCTTAGCTGAATGGTTTGTTAAATCATTATTACCGAAGATTACTGAGGATGTAGCTAAGGCCGGAGTAGTTATTGAGGAGCAAGTGATTGCTCAAGCGCAGTACCTTGACTTGGTTTACACCCAGTCAGGTACGTTACACGAAAAGATGCTGCTCCTTCGGGATCTCATGCTGCTGATGGCATGATTGGTACGGTAAATACTAAAAGCAAGAAGAAGTCTTCAAAGAATTCTTCGCCCATTATTACCTTACCAGACTCCCCGACAGGAGAATCTTCTGCTGAAGTTTCCGCTGATATTCACGCTGTAGAATCATCTCCGGCTAAATCAAAATCCAGTGGAAAAAAGAAAGGTAAGAAGAAGAATAAAGCAGACAAGGCTCCAAAGGAGAAAACAGAAAAGTCGGAAACCAATGATGAAAAGCGCAAACCTCGATATCCTTGTCTTATTTGTGAAGAGGATCATTTTACAAGAGATTGCCCTCATCAGGCCGAGGTTGTGAAAATCGTCAAGGGTTCTCCCACTCCTGTTGTTTTGAAAGATCCATTTCCAAAGCAGGAGAGTAAGATGATAGGTTCTTCCTCGAGTGCCAGTGAAGAACCCATATTGATGATGTCTCATGTAAGGATTGCGACTTGATCGCAAAATTATGGTAGTAAAAGTCCTGTTGATGGCAAAGAAGCATAATCTTCTCATTCTAATTCATCAACCTCAGCTCCCGGTCCCGATCCACTACAGATCGAGAAACCTAACCCGGACTTAGTAATCAAACCGCCCGCCAAGGGTGTACGTCGAAGGTCTGCTTTCAATCCACATGCGAGAGCGGCCCAGAATTACAACATTGTTGAGGATTTAGCTGTTTCACCCTCAGCAATGTCGGCTTTGGAAGTGCTGCAATCATGCCCAGCACAGCGCAAGTTACTTTTGTCGGCTATAGGAGCTGTTGATGTTCAGGACCCGAACCTGATAATCTTTGATCTAGAAAATAGTACACCGCGTTTACCTCATCAAATGGCTTTCTAGATACCAGTGATAGTCAAAAACAGGCCTATTCATCTGACTGTAATTGATGAGGGAGCTTCCACGTGTATTATGTCGATACAGTGCTGGAGATCGCTTGGTTCTCCTTCACTAAATCAATCCCCGACAATTCTTAAGGCCTTTGATGGCCGTGGGTTCCATCCGTTTGGCATTCTACAGGATTTACCTATAGGGGTTGAAGGAAAAACTGTTAGTCTGGATGTGGAGGTGGTTGATGCCCCTCTAGACTACAACCTTCTCTTGGGTCGAAGTTGGTCTTACGCTATGACAACGGTCGTCTCATCGGTCTTCAGAGTAATAAAATTTCCACATAATGGCAAGATCGTGACTATAGACCAGCTGGCTTATTTTTCATCCGACCCAGCCTCTTCAGAGACAATCCAGCATGTCGGTAAAACGACTATCCCTTACAAGGATGTTGGAGTAGGATTAGTTAAAGATGCCGGTTTACTGGGAACTTTTCCTTTTCCTCCAATCAACGCTTCGTCTTTGTTTGCATCCATTCATATGATTTCTTCAGAAACCATTGTTTATAACGATCCTTGGATCGTTCCGTCTGAATCTGAGATAGACTCATTTGGTAATGCTATGCCTATGAGTCCATATGAAATTGCCTATGAAGCCGTGCAGTCTTTTACCGACCCGCGTTCAACCCAAATCGACCAAATGAATGTGGTCCATGAGGAATCTCTTTTCGCGTCAACCTCCGAGATAATAACGTTTCCCGAAGTTGTGTCATCTGACGAACAACTTTGTGAAGTCCTGTGTGTAGACGATTTACCATGGGAAGATCTCCATCACAGATCTTCGTTTTTACCTGAGGATGACAGTTTCGAAAATGATTTCTCATCAATTTTTACAGCTGAATATGTCAAAGAAGCTCAGAGTCCAATGAAACATCCTGATTCAGAGCTGAATTTGGGAAACATTTCTCGTACTATTCCCGTTGACATTTCAGTCAAGCCCGGAATTGTTGAACACATTCATATAGGTGCCTCGTGTTCAGATGATGAAATTCAGACATACAAGGCCCTATTTCAAGAATTTCGCGACGTGTTTGCCTGGTCCTATGAGGAAATGCCAGGAATTGATCCCGCAATTGTTGTACATGAGATCAAGACTTACCCGGATGCTAAACCCGTTCGGCAACGTTTGCATCAGATTCATCCTCGAAAAGCGGATGCAATTAAAGCAGAAGTCGAGAAGCTGTTGAAAGCAGGTTTCATTTATCCGATCCCCTTAACGGATTGGGTATCGAATATTGTTCCCGTTAACAAAAAACAAGGAACAATAAGAATATGTATCGACTATAGGGATATCAATCGTGCTTGTCCCAAGGACAACTACCCAACACCCTATATCGATCAAATAATTGATGATTGTGCCAGCAGTGAAGTATTTTCCTTTATGGACAGTTTTTCCGGTTACAATCAAATCAATATTCTACCTGCCGATCAACCAAAAACGGCTTTCATTTGTCCATGGGGGACATTTTCTTATTGCAAACTACCTTTTGGGCTTAAGAATGCCGGAGCCACTTTTCAAAGGGCGATGTCTTATGCGTTTCATGACATCAAACACATTGTGCAATCGTACCTCGATGATTTGCCTGCTCATTCATTACATCGAGCTGATCACCTTGTCCATTTACGAGCAATTTTCATGAGGTGTAGGCATTATCGTATACGTTTGAACCCACACAAATGTGTCTTCTGTATAGAAGTGGGACGATTGCTGGGGTTTGTAGTTTCAAAAGCTGGCATTCGCGTCAATCCCTCGAAGGTAGAAGCTATCATCAAGTTGCCTCCTCCTTCGAGTCTTCGCCAACTCCAAAGTTTGCAGGGGAAAGCAAACTTTTTACGCGGATTCATTCCTAACTACGCCAAGGTTACAAAAGGTTTTACATGGTTGTTGAAACAGAACGCTCAATTCTCTTGGGATGAGATAGCTCAGCAATCTTTTGATGCACTTAAGCACGCGTTGACCCATGCATCGTTGTTGCATCCTCCCAACTACAACCAAGATTACTTTTTGTACCTCGCCGCCTCTCATTCCACTATTGGAATGGTGTTAGTTCAGGAAGACGAATTCGCAATGGAACATGTGATATATTATCTTATTAGGACGTTAAATCTCACTGAGCTAAAATATTCGCATGTGGAGAAATTGGCCCTGGCAGCCGTTCAAGCTGTCCAACGTTTTCGTCATTACATTCTTCTCCGTAAAACTACCGTCATTTCGGATTGCAACCCTATGATCTACATTTTGACTAAACAATTTCTAGGGGGCAAGTACTCTAAATGGATCGTTATCCTACAGGAGTTCGACTTAGAGTTTCAAAAATCTAAGTCTAATAAATCTTTAGTCTTTGCAGAGTTGATGTGTGACTTCCCGCGTGCTGACACGGAAACTGTGGCAGAGGAACCCATTGCGGATGAATCTTTGTTTCTCATCAGCACTTTAGATCCGTGGTATGGGGATATAATCGTCTATCTCCAAACCCAATCCTTTCGTCCTGAAGCTTCAAAGTCGGAACGTCGGAAAATTCGATTCCAGTCCCAACAGTACAAAATTATTGGAGATACTCTTTACCGCCGTGGGGCAGACTTGGTTTTCCGACGTTGCTTAACTCACGAAGAGGCAGAAAGGGTTTTGAATGACTGTCACTCTGGGGCGTGTGGAGGTCATATGTCTGGGTATGCCACAGCTCAAAAGGTGTTGCGTGCTGGCTACTTCTGGCCGTCCATGTTTAAATATTGTATCATTGCGGTCCGAAAATGCCACAACTGTCAAGTGTTTGATCGCAAGATGCGCGCACCACCAGCTCCTCTCCACCCTATAATTGCCGTTGGTCCTTTTGCCAAATGGGGTATCGAATTTATTACATGTAACCCTCACTCGGCCGGGGGGCATGCGTATATCATCCTTGCGGTTGATTATTTTACTAAGTGGGCCGAGGCGATGCCTACATTCGAGGCAGACGGCAAGACAACTGCGATTTTCGTATTCAATCACATTATTGCTAGGTTTGGTGTCCCACAAGCGATAATCATGGACCATGGGTGCCATTTTCGAAACATTATGATGACAGAACTGACAGGCCAGCTTGGTTTGCGTCATGATAGCTCAACTCCTTATTATCCACAAGCCAACGGTCTGGTTGAGTCCATCAACAAAGTTTTGGTTATCATGATCCGACGAATCATTGGGATTCATCGGTCGAATTGGCACAACATGTTATTTTCCGCGCTTTGGGCATACTGAACTTCAGTGAAAACATCAACAGGGTTCACTCCTTTCCAACTAGTTTATGGTTTGGAAGCTGTGTTGCCCATTGAATGCGAAATCCCATCACTTCAAATGGCTGTCGAATTACTTCCAGCTACTTCCAAAGAAGAGAAGCGTTTATTATACTTAGCTCAATTAGATGAGACTCGACGCGATGCTGCACTGGCAATCGAGACTCATGCAAAACGAATGAAAGCTCAGTATGATCGAAATGTGACCCCTTGAAATTTTTCGGAAGGAGACCTAGTCGTATTGTATGATCAAGCTAACGATAAATTAGGTGCTGGAAAATTCGTTCCTATGTGGCACGGGCCCTACATTGTTAAGCGAAAGCTAGCAAAAGGGGCCTATGAGCTGGTTGACTTTGACGGGGACTCTTTGGGTAAACCCAGAAATGGACTTTACCTAAAGAGGTATTATGCTTAAATAATGGGTGTAGAGATTTTAGTTAGCTTAGTTAGGTTAATTTTTCTTTCTAGCTAGTATGTTTGTTAGTTTAGACTAGTTTAGACAGTGTGCTTAGCTTAGAAAGTGTGTTTTTCATCGTTATTCTGCTTATCTTGGTTTTACCCTTGATGTTTGCAGATTTCGATGCCTCTCCAAACGTACATTGAATTTGTTGATGGTGCTTGTCATAATACACAGAATATCTCTTCCGCAGCTTGGGTTATTTATTCGCCCTCTGACGAATTAGTTTCTATGCATGGGGTGAGCCTCGGTCAAACAACAAACAACATTGCAGAATACAGTGCAGTGATTGAGTTATTATCTGAATCCATTTCATTTGGGATTCGGAGTTTGATAGTGAGGTTAGATTCTGAACTCGTTGTATTACAGCTTAATAGAGTATATGCCATTAGAAATCCAGTGTTATTAAGGTTATTTTTGAGAGTGCGTCTCTTGGAACGTGAATTTGATTACATTGAATATCAGCATATTCCAAGGTCTTTAAATACATTAGCAGATGCAATTGCTTCTCGAATGTTAGACAGACATTTGCAATAATCATACATGTAAATTTAAGAACATTTAATCACACATGTTTAACAGGATAAGCCGGTAATAATGATATATATATAGATAGGAGTGTGTCAAAAAGTACATCGTCTTCGATCATAGGTTGAAAAACACCTTATGATCGACAAAAATGATAAGTACAAAAAACCAAAATGTCACATGTGTCTACAAAAGTGACCATCCAATCACTGGTGGTGCTCTCTATACGACACCACTGCACGGGCTACCCTACACAAGAACCTCCTAAAAGGTCTTGGGACTACGACTACATAGCGCTGAAGTCTGATAGGAATATCATCTATAGTAGTCTCTGGTATATCCGCCGTCAGACGCTCTAGATCCTGCTCCAACTCAGCTAAGGTCTCTGTAGTCATGTCCTGTGGGACCGGTGCCGGTGCAACTGGTTGTCTCCTCTCGAAAGGCCGGAGATTGGCTGGACGCCGTGGACCTACATCTGCATTTTGAAAATTTTTACTGTCAGTTTTGAGACGATATATAAAACTAAAAAAATATAGATAATTTAAAAACTTGTGAAAAATGAAGTACCTCTGTCATCCCATTGTTCTCCCTGTGGAAGAACCATGTCTGGATCACCGCAAAAATCCACTCCGGCATAAGGAAAATCCTGGATCGCAAAGACCTGGTCCTCCAACCAGTGAAAGTAACCCGCAGGAAATCGGACAACTCCCGCTCCCTCATCAGGATCCCGGGCCATCACCGCAACCCATCGCATCAACTTTGGCTCCCGAGGAGGCCCAACCTCAACAGTGAGATGCTGCGGGATCAGCATCGGAACTCTCTCTAGGGAAAATCTCACAACTAAAGGCCCATACCCAAAGGTCTTTAATTGCCCGTTCTTTACCCTAGTCAGTTGGCCCTTCATATTGGCCAACACAGCGTCACACCAGTTGAAAATGGTGCCTCGGTAGCAATCAATCGCCATCCGCATCTGGGATCCAGTGGCAATGTGCAAAGCGGCAGCCCCGCAAAGTCTGGTAACTATAAAGGCAATTACCATAAGTTCAGGTCGAGATATGTATTTGATTTCTATCCCCTTCTCCTGGTTTTGATTATTGCACCACTCTAGCCGGAGACTAGCAAGGGATTGGCCACCCGGCCTAGTCCCGAACAGAGACAGTTGCTCACCCCTATTAGGCAAACTAGTGAGAAAATATATGTCTGAGGGCTCTATCTCGAGCTGGTGCCCTCTGATGTAAAAACATTGATCCTGAACGTTCCACCTTTCAACCAGCCACTCTAAGAATCGCACCTGGGCCCTCATGCCAGGTATGGCCCAGTATTTGTAGAGACCGCATGCCTTCAAAGCATTAATGGGAGGTTGATGATCTATTGTGGCCAAATCGACATCTTCGTGTTCTCTTTCGCGCCAATCAAGCATGGTGGGCAATCTACACACCAGAAAACATCCATTAGAATTCACTAAATCAAAAATTAATGGTTCAAATTTGAGATTTGGGGTTTAAAAATGCTTTGCGCGGAGTACGCACCCCGCGTTCAGAAACAGAGCGTGGGTACGCAACTGCACTGAAGGTAGGTTGCGTACACCTGCCATTTTCCCAATGGAGAAAATGTCAGGGTACGCAGGTCACCCATGGGGCACCTGCGTACCCCGAAAAGTGGATCTTGAAACCCCAAAGCCCCCAAAAAATCAAATCAGGGCCTAAAATGAAATTCTAAACGGATGAAAACAAAGAGGAGGATGTTGTGAAATACCTGAAAGAGACGGCGCTCGATTCCGACGGTCGGATTCTCCGCAAAGTCCACGGGAAGTTTCTTGCCAAAAGCCCTTTTCTCTCCCTCAACAGTAAAACGGTAAAAATGAAATGGTAAAAGCCCTTTTTATAGGTTTTTTGAGTAAATGAATGTTAAATTTGTTTATTTTCCACCATGAAAAGGTATTTTTCAAAGTATTTTTACCTATCTTAAACAGGTATGAGTAATGTGTTGGTTTTTGTGCAGGATAAAAGGATTTTCAGGGAAAATTATCATTTTTCACAAACAAAAACATCAGAGTCATCTTTTAAGCCCTTTTCTGACTCCTAAAACATGAAAATATTGCCGAGCGTTTCTTTTACACTCGTTAAAACGGAATTAAAAGACGGTCCCCTTATAGCCCTTTTCTGACCGTAAAAACAGGAAAAGATTGCCGGATTTTTGTCGTTTCAAATTCGATACTGGAAATAAAATGACGTGTCCTTGATCGCTTTTTACTTTTCAGGTCAAAGACACTAATCATGAAAGTACTCCTTGATCGTAAGATCAAGCGGTTCTCTCAAGTATTATTTTATACTTTTTCGGGCTTGGGAGACACAAATTTACGAAAAAGTTCAACCCTGGAGTATTCTTAAGTTTTTCAGACTCTCTAAAATTGAAAAACGCCGAGTTTCTCCTATACTGGACTCGTTAAAATTTCACAGTAAAGGACCTGTTCGATTACAAACAGTAACGAACCACTCCTTCTTAGGGTTCGAATCTAAACTAAGTTGGACTCATCCGAAGGATGAGCTTATAATCAAGCATATGTTATCCTCCTCAAGCTTGTAAAAAATAAAGAGGTACTTGCCAGAAATGGTGGGGGAAAAGAGAGGAAAATGAGCCTATTTGTTATCCTTTGTCTCAGAAGAAATCTTATCACCACTCTTGAACACGACACTTTTCGTTCACCTGGGTTGGGAAATACTTTGCCTCACAGTTGATTAAACCACATTGAAAGTCTTCAGCCGGGTATTAACTTTGGGTCAAATGTCACCAACCCATCTGTCGTGTCGTTATGTGTTCAAGAGGTCACTGCGAATAAACCATTCATCTGCAAAATACCCGTCATCCATCTCGACCATCCCTGAGTCAGTCCTTACAGCTACATTTCTTCAACTTGATTTATGATTTCCTGTTGTAGGCTTGCCTGCAACGGGTCGCTTTCTATTGACATCAGCACATTATCTAGAGAGATGACTTAGAAATCGTCAGTACCTTGAAGTCTGCATGCATCAATGGCAGGTTTCTCGCCTTTGACGACAATTTACATCATTGACTTTCGATCGAAGGATTCCGTGACATGTTCGACATCAACCCATTCATTCGCATCTCATGGATTGTACTGGGTACTTTGAGAACCATTGACATCACTGGTGGTCTCTCTCACACTTGTTAACAGTTTACATCATTGACTGGTAATCAAGTGGTTTCTACCATGTTCGACATCAACTCATTTATTCGCATGGATAGAATCGTACCAATTCAGGAAGTAGAAATGAAGACCCTGGATCTAGTTTCCACCATCCAGGCTGCGAGGAGTTTTGTATTCATTATATAGTAGACTAGTCATAAACAGATGGCTACGTCCATACTGTGTCTACATGTGTCTATGATTGTGATGAACTACAAAATCATTCCTGTATCAGAGCAGTAGTTAGATTGTTAGTTAAAGTTTTCAATCTGAGTATGGGAATGCCTACCTCAGCGATGATATCATCTTATATATGTATTTTGTGTTGAATATTTGCAGGTTCTGACCGGGCTCTCCACAAGATAATCCTTGAAATGATAAAGTACTTCACCCTTCCTAGATGATATAAAACCCTAATCTACTATAGGCTTCGCACTTTAGGGGGCAATCTGTTACACTAAAAAATGTCACCATGACTATTTGCAGTTAGTATGGCTCCATCAACTGTCATGCTATCCTCCTTGGCAAGTCCCATGCCTCTGCTTTTCATGTCAAACTCCAAGAAAGAGAGAAAAGTCATTTAAAGTCAATTATCTTTGGGTACGCAGTTTCTCTCAGCCTTACCTGCGTGTACGCAACCCAAGTTCACAATACCTGTGTACTTGTACGCTCTGTATGTAAAGGGGTGGGTGCGTACCCCTGTAAAGGTCAAAAGGTGCGAGTTTCATCTTAAAAAAGTTACTTGTGGTCAAATCTAGAGCATTCTAGAAGATGGTTTGACGTGTATTGAGCGCCTCCAGATGGTTCATGCACCCCAAAGAAAGAGGAACTCATCCCATGAAGAGGGGAGCTATCCCATTGAAAGAGGGGCTTATCCCATTCATGGTGGACCTAATTAACTTCCTCTAAAGCACTATAAATACAGGCATTGGGCCAGAGGGAGGAGAGGTTGAAAGCTGAACATTCCTAAGGGTAGATGCTGCTGGAATTAGGACTTCCTTGTAGAAGCTTGTGAGGAGAGATTCCCATCCTTTCTTGTTTCATTTGGAAGTGGGTGAGCTGATCAAAGTAAAGGAGAACTCTTGTTGGACCTTGGGAGGGACCTGCACAACACCAAGGCTCGGGTTGTAATGGTTTCTTTTGTTTCCTATTAATACAAATAAGTCCATTCTTCTCAACAATTTGTTATTTATGAGTTGTTTCATATACCCCTTGGTCTGTATGTTAAATATGTTTTATTTTATGAGATATTCAGGTTCTATTTAATCGTTTGATTGTTAGTGAATGCAGGTTTTGAAGAGAAGGAGGAGCTCATCCGGATCGACGAGGCTGGACTACTACAACAGCGTTGGACTACAGGTAGGATCTAAACACTTGATTTCTTATATGGTAAATGCATATTTAGAGAAGGATTGTTCTTAATTGTCTTGTTTGTCACTAGAAAGCCTTAAGCTTCTAGGGAGGTTGGTTTTGTCCGCAAAATCGACTCTTTCCGCATGACACCGCCTCTAGAATTTTTTCAACCATATATTCAATTTCACTTCTAGGAATAAGGATATTTATAACGTGTAATGTTTGGAGGACCACTTCTTGGAATCAAGTGAATATCATGATCATGATCAAAAATCGGTGGGAGACCTTTGGGAGTCTCAAATGACTTGGAATAATTGTCAAGGACTCTTTCGAGATCTAAAGAAATGGATGACTTAGATGTTTGAACATCTAGTGAACATAATTGTGCAATTACCTCTCATTGTTCCTTGTTCAAAATCTTTGTCATTCCATTTGAACTAATTATCTTCCCAAGTTTCCCTACAATACCCCTTAATTCAATTTCCTTTCCTTTTGATAAAAAAGTAAAGAAATGTTATTGAAAATTAAAATCTATCATCCCCATAGATTGTAACCATTGGAATCCTAATACAAAATCCACACCACCCATTATAATGACAAGCATTGGTCTATTCAATACATATTCCACCATGGTTAGAATGATATTATGGCACTTCCCTGAGAAATTTATAGTTCTTCCATTTTCAACGATCACGACACTTTGGTATTGGATATAGAAAGAAATGCAAATCCTTGGTTATATTGCAATGAATAAAACTATGAGAACTACCTGAAACAATCAACACTATTACCTTTCTCTTCTTGATATACCTTCTATCTTAAGAGTTTGAGGAGTGGTAATTCCCACCAATGCATTACAATATATGGTCAGATTCATTTATTGTTTTTCAACCCGTAGGGTTGGTTCCTGGTGTATATCTTCTTCTTTTGGTGTTTCTTATTTATTTTCTTCATCCTCTTCACAATATATGTAAAATAAGTTATTATCACCACACTTATGACCTTTACTGTATTTTCTATCACAACTATAGCAAATCCTGTTTTCTCTTTTTTACTCCAGCTGTTACAATGTCAACCTTGTAGGTTGTGGGAAGCTAGGAGTGACAATACTTGCATCTTTCTAGTTGTGAGTGGTAGATCTCTTTATTGCCATAATTTTCCTTTCCTTTTTTCTTCCTTAGAGACTGTCTAGTCTCATGGTTGAGCAAGAACCAAGCTTTTATTTCCTTATCATCAACTAAAGTGGAATACATTGCAGCAACATCATGGTGTACTCAACTTTTGTGGATGAAGCAGACTTTACAAGATGTAAAAGTGTTTTATGATCAGTCGATCCCCATAATTTGTGACAACACAAGTGAAATTAACATGTCGAAGAATCCAGTATTTCACTTTAAGACCAAGCATATCCCCATCAAGTATAATTTCTTGAAAGAGTAAGTTACAACCTAGATTGTGAAGCTTGAGTATTGGTGGGCTCCAGTATTGTAGCAATAATGCTACAACTCCTGGAGCTTCCTATCTCTAATCTTATCAACCCGGTAGTTCGTAACAAACTTGGAAGCGACGGTGCTGTATGCACAAGTACTAGCTCTTGTCGCAGCTGTCACTTGGTCAGCTGGCACAAGTCCGCTTGGGCTCAAGCCAACTTCTATATGTTCTCAGAAGAAGCTTTCTAAATGATGGACGAAGGCTATCTCAAAGGAAATTATTCTACTTTGCAAAAATGAACTGAAAGCCAACCAAAACATGGAAACCCTAATCTGACTAGCTTAATCTCTATGATGCAATGGTGGGAGTGCAAATGTCTAAAAAAGATGCCATTACTTCTAGTGAGATGAGATGCATGAATTTAAACTACTTTCATTGAAAAGAACTCATTTTTGTATTTTTGCTTAAGTGGTTGGAGTTAGTATGATTTCGTTTCTGATTAGGTTTTGACTGTGTAGGGGTAGTGCGAAGGGAAAGAAATCTTGGGAAAGGTCAAGAGGGCTAGGAGAGGTTCCAGGGGATCCCTAACATCATTCCACAGGAGTCCACAACGTTCAGATGCTCGGCAACCGAGTTTGCAGGTTTCTACAGGATGTCTGCAGGGGATCCTACAGGAAGTCTGCTAACTTCTACAGGATGTGCTATAGTTGGAGTTTTGGGTGATGGAGGAGTGGAGGAGTTGTATGGGTGGATGGGTAAGGTGAAGGAGGAGTTTGTGGTGGCTCAGGGATAGAAATATGAGATGAGGAAAGAGTGGGTACAGTTGGTTGGTGAATAGGAGGGTGGAAGCAAGGAAAAGTTAAAAAGATGGAGCTACGTGAGAAGTAGAAGGGTTGGAAGGCTAACGAGCTGAACAGAGGTCGAGCAAGTGGCTTCAGGCGTGGTTGAGAAGAAGAAGAACACGATAAAGTGATGCTATGCAGTGTAAAAGAAACAAATCCTCTATATCTTGCACAAAACCGAGAATTCCATCAACCTATTCTAACTATGTTATTAAACCAATGAACAACAATGTAAAGTGTGGAGAAAAATCGTGCATGGTGTTGGAACGAAGAAGTAGTGCTCAAGATCAGAATGCATGGATGGATCTACAATCGAAATGACTGTGTGGCAGCTTGCATGAAAGTATAAGACTGCGTTTTTTTGGTGGTTGGTACAGCCCACACCCCCAATCTCTAAACAGAGATGGCAGTGAGTGCACTATCAACCTTTTTTGGAGCTCTAATGAATTACAATCCTCCTACTCTAATCTAAGCAACTAAAAGCACTTTAACCATAAACTAATCCTATCCAATCACATTAAAGAAATTAAATCAGCAGACTGTGTTTTTTCAAATGCATGTCAAAGCAAAGAAATAAAGTGCTGAAAGGAAAACAAGTAACAATACAAGGAAAAGGAGGTCTATTGCTCTCAGGTTGGGCCCTAACCTGAGAGCTATAGCTCCCTTAAAAACTCAGAATTGAATCCAAAGCTGCCTGCCTTTATTAAATAATCATGAGTCTAACATCATGCCAAAACTGGCTTACAAAAAGCAAAAACCGAGCTGTAGCTCGTGCTTAGAAATTGCAACAGTAGTTCAAAAGTTCAAAAAGCTCCTATCAAAGGCTACGGCCTTCATATTTATACATGATGAAGATCAAGCTGGCTTCCTCAATTCGTGGAGCTTGGCTGTCCAACTGAAAGTTAAACTGCTGTTCCTGTAGAATCCGTTGGCTGCCTTTAAGCTCGGTGGGGAGAGCTGTTGGAGCTCGGAGTTAAGGTGGAAATCACGAGGAAGGTCATCAAGACTGTGGACAACCTCCCTATGAACCCGCAATGCCACCTTTGCTGTCTCCTTGTCTCCATTTGCGTGGTCTTTGCTCTCTTTAATGCCAAAAAACCTGAAATCATCATGTATTAGCCACATAGATATAATGCCTGCCCTTCTTCCTACAAATAACACGAATATACTAAGAAATGAATGCATAAGTGTTAAAAGATGAAGGGTTGAGCAAGGTAAGTAGGCCAAATGAGCCCAAATTGTTACCAAAAATTGGGGCTCATCATCACCCCCCAGCTAAAATATTTGCTCATCCTTGAGCAATTTTGCTCTGGCTCCTTGTCCTTGGCCGAGAACTAGGCTCCAGAATACTCTCTTTCTTTCCTACTTTTGGTGGCTCTGCCTGTTCTGTCCTTGGTGGTGATGAGGGTGCCGCTCCTTCCCCCTTCTCTGTTTCCTTGACCTTGAGCCGGGCTTTTGAAACCGATTGGTCCAACCTCCCTTTCCAAGTAGTTGTTTTTGGGCTCCCCCTCTCGTAGGTGACCGATATCTTCGAGGGGGACCTCTCACCGGGTGAAGTAGGGGCATCCCCTGTAGTGGTTTGGCTGCTGGATGGAGGCTGTGGCTTGCCCGTCTTTATCCTGACACTTCTTCGAGCCTCAAAGTATAGAGGGGTCTCCCTCTTTCTTTTCTCTTTTGGCTTAGGTGGCGTGCTGAGGGCGGCCAGCACAGCTGCTGCCTCCCTCTCACGAATATCAGCTTTCTTCTCCTTGGGTTTCACTTTGTCAGGGCTTCCTGTAGAAGACCCTGTTTTAGCAATTTTCGGGCTTCCTGTAGAAGACCCTTTTTCAACAGCTTTCGGGCTTCCTGTAGAAGACCCTTTTCCAATAATTTTCGGGCTTCCTGTAGAAGACCCTTTCTCTGTTTTCGGGCTTCCTGTAGAAGCCTGTTTCTGCTTTCCTATGGACACAGGTGTCACCACCTTGGCTTGCTTTGCTGCATGGGTTTTGCTTTTTGGTTTGGTTACGGGTGCTGATGAGGTACTTGGGCTGATGTGGACCTTCTCAGCTTTGTCCGTTCTGCTCTGCAACCTTTTCTCTCTTGCTGACAAGATGGGTGTGTCACCTTTTTCTTTGTCATCCTTTTTCTCATGCTTCTTCTTTTGCTCTTTCTTCTGCACTGTGGTCGGGGTCTTCTGGCCTGTTTCTCTCTTTCCCGCGGCCACTGATTCTTTTTCCTCACTGCTAGAGGAACCACTTTCCTCGGTCAACATCCTTATGTCTCCATCTCTTGTCAAATCTCTGAATGCTTCCCATGAGAGGGGAACCTTATATGAATGAAGTGCATCCTCCACAAGAAGTTTGATCAATCCATGGTGGGCTACCTGATCTGGTATGCCTTCTTTTAACTTTGTGGCACACTCAATTAAAGATTGTAGTAGGAAATAAGGGATGCTCAGTTTATTTTCTACAGGAAGATCAATCTGGTGCCTCAATTCAGTGAGCAACCTAAAGTGATACCCGTACACAATGCTAAAACGGCCTTCACAGGTTATATACTTCATGATCTGCAGGCTAACTTCATTCCATGGTGGCAACAAACTGATTCTACGCACCCCATTTTTGTCCTCCGAGAATTCCTCCTCAAGTGGAAAGAATTCTTTCTTGGCCTGCTGGCTCAACTTCCTTTCTTCCTTATCCCATGGAAAACCCATTGGAAGTTCAGTAATTCGACTGATATATTGTGGGGTGAGCTTGAGGCTTAGGCCCCTGAAATTCACGGTGGCCAATGTTTTGGATTTCGGCCTCAAAGCTTGTAAAAATTCTTCTGCCACTTCGTCGTCATAACCCTGCAACTTGTCACAAAAGGATATCCATTGTGCTTGTGTGAAGAGCTCCACCACTTCCTGGTTTTCCCTTAACTTTGATGAATCAGTGGGTTCCCGTCTAATAAACCCACCCGGCATGATAAAAACTGTGGTTTTAACTAGAGGTGGCGAATGCGAAGGAAATTTAGCTTACTGAGACAGAGCGTAGAATTACGCTTCTGTCATGCACATAATCCACGAAATTTATCCCTGAGGACCTGAACACATTTTAATTATATTAACATCCTGTAGAATGACAGTCTATGCACAGCAGACAATACTTGCAACAACTTCCTATGACCAGACTGTAGACGATGATTCTGCCACCTTTAAAACCAATTGCATGGAGAGTTCAGGGTTACCTTTTTAATCTACCACCTTTTTACGTGAGGAACCCGCCTTCCTGTAGAAACAGCGTTCCTGTAGGAGCAACTTTCCGGTAGGAGCAGCGCGTGATTTCTGGGAAAGACTGCAGTTGGTCTGCGCTCTCGGTGTTGCTTCACAGGCGTTCTGATAACCAAAGGCTCGGAGTTCCGAACTGTAGAGGGATCTGAATGTTCACTTGAGGTTCAAACGGTGGATGATAAATGCATGTGGGCAATCTAGTCGATTAGATTTGAATCGGCGGAATCCGTGGCGCGGGGGTGAGATGTCCCCGCCGGACCGTTGGATGACGTTGTTCCATCATTTGTCTGCGAGTTCACTTACTGCCGATCATCCCCCAGCAGATCCGCCGCCGCCATTCTCGTTAGACTCATTTTTCCCGGCGGGATTTTTCTCATGTGCGTGCTGCCCATTCCTTTTGTCACGGTCGCCACCCAAACATCCGACTGGACCATTAACCGGTCGACGTGGCCATTCAAATGACCATACCACCGTTCAACCCATTCACCTCACACTTTGCAAACAATTCAAAGTAAAATTCATGCAATATGATGGAAGGAAGGGTCGAGACACTTACCTGCGTGGCTGCAACACGATTTTTTGGCTTTTGGACGATGATGAGTGGATCTATCTGCCGCTGATGAATTTGCACAGGCCCGGAGGTTCATGTTTACAGGCTGCCGACGATGGATTGGATGCTTTGGCTGCATGCACCCGCGTTTCATTGCATATGGCCAGTGCTGTGAATGGTATCCACTCTAGCAGGCTTAACTGTTACAGGACTCCCGCGGGATGTCTTGTAACAGTTCTTCCTCCTTGGGTGCATGCTGCACGACGAAGGATCTGGCCTCACGATCACGCTCCCGGAGCTTCTGGATGACTGGGATGGATATGGTATGAGATATCAACCTTTGTTTATCTTAAAAATTGCTTTCTCCTTGAAAACTCATCGATCTGCTTTGCTGGTGCAGGTAACTTTGTTGCATGTCGACAAGGATGGTGGAACAAGGTGACAACAGTAGCTTGCATGCGTCCAAATCGATCCTTAGCCGTTAGATCTCCTCATAAAATGAATTCTGGCCCGTCCTGAACTTCTACAGGAAGTTTCCTGTAGAAATACAGAGCTTCCTGTAGAAAGTTTGCGTTTCCTGTAGAAAGTCTGCACCTTCCTGTAGAAAGTCTGCATCTTCCTGTAGAAGGTCTGCATCTTCCTGTAGAAGACTCAAGCCATGATGAAATTGTGCACATACCTTGGAGGAACTGAATATTCTTGGAGGAGGTGATGGTGAGGTCTCCTGGCAGTATGATAAGGATCCTGGGCTCTGAGTTGAGAGGCTTCCTCTCCTCCATAGAACACCTGCAATCTGCATGCAATTTCACATTATAAACTTGTTGTCTTTGTCTTTCTTGCTTATTGTTTTTTTTCTTCTTTTTTTTTTCTTTTTTTTTTCCCTTTTTTTTTGAAAGATAACAGGGGCGCCTCAATGAGGTTTTCACCCTTGCCATCTGCCCTGAGCGCCTCAGAGAGGTTTTCACTCAAGGATCTTTTTCAATTTTTTTTTTTTTTTTTTTTTGAAAGACAATAGGGGCGCCTCAATGAGGTTTTCACCCCTACCACCTGCCTTGGGCGCCTCAGAAAGGTTTTCACCCAAGGATCTTTATTATTTATTATATATATATATATATATATATATATTTATTTATTTATTTATTTATTTTTTAGATTTTTCAGGGTATGCCCAAAGCAGAGGCAAAACCCTTCTCTATGACCAACACTGACTTCTCCATAGTTTTGATGAACTCTTGTCTTGAGAGAGGCTTCCTGTAGATCTTCAATCGATGCCCAATGAAAAGCATGGGGATGGCTTCCTCATCAATGGTCCGAATAAGAACAGATCCATTGTCATGACATTTTTCCATTGCATATGGCCCTAGCCATCTGGTTCTCAGCTTCCCCTTGAAATCTTTGTATCTGGAGTCATACAACAAGGCTCAATCTCCCGGCTGGAATTTCTTGTCATGGAGGTGTTGGTCATGCCACACCTTTCTCTGAAGTTGAACCACTTCCGAGTGAAGGAGGGCCTGCATTCGGTGCTCATCCAGTCCATTTAGCTGCGATAACCTTTCTTTTTGTGCATGGCTGAGATATAGGTCCAGCTGAGCTGCCATCCTCAAAGTGTTGTATTCAAATTCAATGGACAACAAAGCTTTCTTCCCATAGACCAGCTCATAAGGTGTGAAGCCGGTGGTGGTCTTCCAAGTGGTGTTGTAAGCCCATGTAGCCTCAACCAGGCGATCTGCCCAGTCCTTTCTGTTGCTGCTCACCACCTTAGTCAAGATCCCTTCTAATGCTCTATTGGTGACTTCCACCTGCCCATTTTCTTGAGGGTGATAGGGGGTGGAAGTCCTATGCTTGATCTTGTGATGAGCTAGTAGGTCTTTAACCAGGTTGGATGTGAACTGGCTCCCTTGATCGGTGACCAGCTCTCTTGGATAGCCAAACTTGTAGAAGATTTTTTCTCTTAAGAACTCAGCCACCTTTTCTTATGTTGCTGCTTTGATTGCTTTGGTCTCTGCCCACTTTGCCAGGTAGTCAGTGCACACAATGATGTAAGACCTTTGCCTCGAAGGAGGGTTGATTGGGCCCACAAAGTCCATACCCCACTTCTCAAATGGCTCAAGAGTCACCTGAGGTTGGAGAGGCATCTCATCCCTTTGGGTCGGTTTCCCCATTCTTTGGCACTGGTCACACTGGCTGATATATCTTCTGACATCTTGATGAAGTGTGGGCCAATAGTAGCCTGCCTGCAGGATTTTGAAGGCAGTTCTCTTTGCTGCAAAATGTCCTCCACAAGGCCCATCATGACAGGTGAGGAGGATATCAAAGACTTTCTCCTCCCTTACACAATGCCTTAAGATCTGATCGGGGCCAAGCTTGAACAGATTGCCCTCGATCTAAGTAAATGAGGCACTTTTTCTGATGATTCCGCTCTTCTCTCTTGAAGATAGGTGCGGAGGGAACTGTGCTGAAACAAGGTAGTTTGCTATATCAGCAAACCATGGAGAGAGTACTGAAATAGCAAACAGATGTTCATCGCGCATCTGGTCATCCACTATTCCATCCTCCTCTGCAGACAAATCCAATCTAGATAAAAAGTCAGCAACAACATTTTCTCTACTTGGTTTGTCAACAATGGTAAAATCAAACTACTGCAATAAAAGTAACCATCTAATAATACGAGCATTCACATCTGGTTTATTCATTAAATATCTAATTGCAGCATGGTCTGTATGTACAAATGTTTGATAGCCAGTGATATAATGTCGGAACTTGTTCAGTGCATGGACCACAGCCAAGAATTCTTTCTCGGTTACAGTGTAATTCAGCTCGGCTTTGGACAAGTTTTTGCTAACAAAGTAAATGGCATATGAAAGTTTTTGCTCAACTTGTCCTAAAGCTGCACCTATGGCTTTGTTTGAGGCATCAGTGTGGATGTGGAAAGGTAGGGCCCAGTTTGGACCTCTCAGGATTGGGGCTGACACCAACTTGTCCTTCAATTCATTCAAAGCCCTCTGACAATCGTTATTCCATTTAAACTCCACATCTTTTGCCAACAGGCCAAACAATGGTGAGGCTAGCTTGCTGAAGTCTTTAATGAATCTCCGGTAATATCCTGCTAATCCTAAGAAACTCCGAACATCCCTTACCTTTTGAGGAGGTGGAACCTTCTTGATGAGAGCAATTTTGTTAGGATCCACCTGTAACCCTTGGCAAGAAATGGTATGGCCTAGCACGGTCCCTTCAGTCATTAGGAATTCACATTTTTCAGGACTAAGGGACAAGTTCATCTCAATGCATTTGGTTAGGAATTTTCCCAGATTGGACAATGCTTCCTGGAAGTTGGCCCCATAAGGAGTGAATTCATCCATATAAATTTCCACTGCATCATGGACCAGCTCCGAGAAGATGCTCAAGACAGCTCTCTGGAAGGTAGCAGGAGCATTGCATAGCCCAAAGGGAAGGACACGGTAGGCAAAGGTACCCCAAGGACAAGTGAAGGTGGTCTTATCTTGGTCTTCCGGGCTGATTTGGATCTGGTTGTACCCGCTAAACCCATCCAGGAAAGAGAAGAACTTCTTTCCTGCTAGTCCATCCAACACTTGATCTATGAAAGGTAGAGGGAAATGGTCTTTCTTGGTAGCTTTGTTCAGTTCTCGGTAGTCCACACAGATTCTCCACTTCCCATTTTTCTTGGGAACCAAGACCAGAGGGGACACCCATTCACTATCTGAGATGGGGTAAATGAATCCGGCATCCAACAGTTTTTGCAATTCTTCCTTGACAATGTCCTTAAGGGCTGGATTCATTCTCCTCTGAGGTTGCCTAACCGACTTACAATCCTCTTTGATGTATATGTGATGGGTACAGACTGAAGGATGGAGTCCTTTCATCTCCTTATAGCTCCAAGCAAAAGCATCTAGGTGACTGGCCAACAGGCTACACAGCTCCTTTTCCTGGGAAGGAGATAGGGAGGAGCTGATCTTTAACGTTCTCTCAGGGCCGAACTCCACATTTTTGACTCTGGGAGTGACAGGGTTGGTTGTACAAAGATCCACTAAGGTGCTGGCTTGGGCATCCTCCACCAATTTTTCTAAGGATAGTGCACTGGAAGGTGGATTCTGGATCAAGGTCTCAATCAAGTCATCCTCGGTTGGGGGGTCTCTTCTAGTGGTATCTAGGGTGCACAAAGGTGCTGAGTACACCTCATCCTCTTCTCCTTCCTCCAACCAAATTGGTAAGTCATGCTCTAAGGAGGGTTGGGCAGGAGGGTATAGGACTAGCTGCTTGGACATAGGACCATTTTTGATGGTCATGTTTCCTGCACGACAACTTATGTAAGCATCTGCAGTGGCTAACCAAGGCCTTCCCAAAATGAGAGGATATCCAGTAAGCTTTGCCTTGGGTTGCAGAACCAAGAAATCTGCAGGGTATTCCCAAGAGTCGATAGAGACCAAGACATCCTCCACAATCCCTTCGGGAGTCACAGTGGAGCGATCTGCTAGTTGCAGTACTGTCGAGGTCTTCCTCAAGGAACCCTGAAGATTGAGTTTGAGCATGGTATCCCGGGTCATCACATTAATGGCAGCCCCCAGATCAATCAAGGTGTGTGGTATGATGGTGCCATTGATGTGGACATCTACTACAGGACTGCCAGGATCTAGATACTTTGGGCAGATGACTTGTCCTAACATAAGGTCAGACAGTTGTCCCAAGACATTGATGGTTGAAGCATCTCTCTTTCGCCTGCCTGGGTGTTTGAAACACTTTTCCTTAACCAGTTTGTTGTATATTGGCACATCCTTGATGGCTTGGAGAAGTGGTATTTTCACACACAACTGCTTGAGCTCACCCAGAAGCTCATCCTCCTCTGGGTTGGGTTGTGTGGTGGCTGTTAGTCTCTCAGGAAAGGGTGGAATAGCCTTTGGTTCACTTTCCTGTTTATCTTCCTCATCCTCTGGGGGAGGAGGCTGGCGATCTGGAAGAGTCTTTCCAGATCGAAGATTGATCTCCTGGATCTCCACAGCATAGGTAGGGCATGAGGTTTCCCCAGTGTATACCTGCTGGGCCTTTCTATTGTTGGGGTTCGGGTTCGGTTGAGTAGGCATTTGAGGTTGCCTTGGAGGAGTAGGAGGTAATGGCTAAGGTTGAACTGGTGGTGGAGGCAAAATGGCAGGAGGAGTGTTGTACTGGGGCCTCCACCCCGACTGAGGTACATTCCACTGAGGCTGTGGCTGGGCATGTGAATGATATGAATGAGAAGTAGGTTGAGTAGGGTACTGAGGTGGATAAGACCATGGAGGAGGCATGGACCAGGAAGGATGAGCAGGGGGACCCCAGGAAGGCATAGGAGTCGATTGGTTGGGGCTGTAATAAGCTTGAGGTGCCCCTTGCATCCCCTGCTGGTAAGGTCTAGGTCCTTGTGGCCTCCTTTGGTTGAGGTAGTAGAGAGGTTCAGTGGAAGCTTTTGTCCCTTGGTACATGGCTTTGAATCCAGGTAAGGTTGGACATTGGTTTGTGGGATGGTCCTCCTCACAAACGAAACACACTTCAACCGAATGCAATGGACATTCGTTCTTAGGGTGTCTCCTTGTACATCTAGGGTAGAAGATAGCCAAGGCTCTGTCAGCTTCTTCCTTCTTCTGCTGGATACTGAATGTGTCCAGTTGCATGGCGATGGTCTGTCTCACCTCACTCTTAAGATCTTCTAATTGATTTACAAACTCATGCTTGGAGAAAGGAACACCAGGTGAGAGGAGGTTTCCTCTACCTCGTTTCCGAGCTGCCCTGGAGTGGTTTCTAAACACAGTCTTGATGTCCTCATAAGGCAGTTGGTAAATGTCCCCCCCAGCTAACATGTGAAGGGTATCTAAGAGGTCTTCAGGGACTCCTCGGAGCAGGACCAACTTGAGGGATTCAGGGTCAAGTGTGCACCTGGCCCGCTTATAGCTAAGTTGGAACCTCTCCTCATAATCCTCTAAGGACTCATCATTTCCCATGGTCATCCGAAAGATTTCTCCCTTGGTTTCCTTGGACCTACAGTAATCCCGGTACTTGGTATTGAAAGCTTGCTGCATCTGAGCCCAAGTAGTGATACTATTTCCAGGTAAGCCCATGAACCAGCGTAATGCTGCATCCTTAAGAGTTGAAGGGAAGAGTTTCAGCTTCTGCTCATCTTCAGTATAGTCATAGGTTCTACAAAGGACAGCAAACTCAAACAGGAAGGTATCAGGATCTTCAGTGGTCAGTCCATGGAAGTGAGGTAAAGCGGAGGGGCTAATGTTCTTCATTTTCATCTCTCCATTGGTCTCTCGGATGGGGAAGGCACCTTCTATTCTCTCATCTTCTCTTCTATTGCCAGCCATAGCTTCAGATGGGATGGTCTCTAATTCTTCTTCTGCTATAGGATCTTCGTATATCTCAGGAGGTTCACCTATAGGTTCTTCTGGATCACTGCCACCTAAGAAGAGAGAAGGGTGACTCAGTGATGTGGTGGGGGTATTGGGTAGGAATTTTCCTGCTTTATCTCGGTTCCTACGAGGCATGAAATGGAAAGACTTTTTTTTTTTATTGCTTTTGTTCTTTTTTCTTTGGTACCTGCAAAACTGAAACAGATTGATCTACAACTAACTATCTTACTGAAATAAAGATGCAGAATTGAATTGAAAGCAGGAAAGAACTAATCTACTTTGCTCAAATGAAATTGCAGGAATGGAAATGCTAGTCTACGCTTGCAGAATTGAAATGCTAATCTACGCTTGCAGAATTGAAATGCTAATCTACGCTTGCAGAATTGAAATGCTAATCTACGCTTGCAGAATTGAAATTGCGGAATTGAAAGGCTAATCTAGGAAAGCAGGAAATGTCTATGCTACTTTTGCAGAATGGAAATGAAATAAACTACTTGGCAGAAGGCAAGAGTAAGAAAATAGAAGAAAAGCAACAATTACTAATACTCTGACGCTTCCCCGGCAACGGCGCCAAAAAGATGGTGGGCTCCAGTATTGTAGCAATAATGCTACAACTCCTAGAGCTTCCTATCTCTAATCTTATCAACCCGGTAGTTCGTAACAAACTTGGAAGCGACGATGTTGTATGCACAAGTACTAGCTCTTGTCGCAGCTGTCACTTGGTCAGCTGGCACAAGTCCGCTAGGGCTCAAGCCAACTTCTATATGTTCTCAGAAGAAGCTTTCTAAATGATGGACGAAGGCTATCTCAAAGGAAATTATTCTACTTTGCAAAAATGAACTGAAAGCCAACCAAAACATGGAAACCCTAATCTGACTAGCTTAATCTCTATGATGCAATGGTGGGAGTGCAAATGTCTAAAAATGATGCCATTACTTCTAGTGAGATGAGATGCATGAATTTAAACTACTTTCATTGAAAAGAACTCATTTTTGTATTTTTGCTTAAGTGGTTGGAGTTAGTATGATTTCGTTTCTTATTAGGTTTTGACTGTGCAGGGGTAGTGCGAAGGGAAAGAAAGCTTGGGAAAGGTCAAGAGGGCTAGGAGAGGTTCCAGGGGATCCCTAACATCATTCCACAGGAGTCCACAACGTTCAGATGCTCGGCAACCGAGTTTGCAGGCTTCTACAGGATGTCTGCAGGGGATCCTACAGGAAGTCTGCTAACTTCTACAGGATGTGCTATAGTTGGAGTTTTGGGTGATGGAGGAGTGGAGGAGTTGTATGGGTGGATGGGTAAGGTGAAGGAGGAGTTTGTGGTGGCTCAGGGATAGAAATATGAGATGAGGAAAGAGTGGGTACAGTTGGTTGGTGAATAGGAGGGTGGAAGCAAGGAAAAGTTAAAAAGATGGAGCTACGTGAGAAGTAGAAGGGTTGGAAGGCTAACGAGCTGAACAGAGGTCGAGCAAGTGGCTTCAGGCGTGGTTGAGAAGAAGAAGAACACGATAAAGTGATGCTATGCAGTGTAAAAGAAACAAATCCTCTATATCTTGCACAAAACCGAGAATTCCATCAACCTATTCTAACTGTGTTATTAAACCAATGAACAGCAATGTAAAGTGTGGAGAAAAATCGTGCATGGTGTTGGAACGAAGAAGTAGTGCTCAAGATCAGAATGCATGGATGGATCTACAATCGAAATGACTGTGTGGCAGCTTGCATGAAAGTATAAGACTGCGTTTTTTTGGTGGTTGGTACAGCCCACACCCCCAATCTCTAAACAGAGATGGCAGCGAGTGCACTATCAACCTTTTTTGGAGCTCTAATGAATTACAATCCTCCTACTCTAATCTAAGCAACTAAAAGCACTTTAACCATAAACTAATCCTATCCAATCACATTAAAGAAATTAAATCAGCAGACTGTGTTTTTTCAAATGCATGTCAAAGCAAAGAAATAAAGTGCTGAAAGGAAAACAAGTAACAATACAAGGAAAAGGAGGTCTATTGCTCTCAGGTTGGGCCCTAACTTGAGAGCTATAGCTCCCTTAAAAACTCAGAATTGAATCCAAAGCTGCCTGCCTTTATTAAATAATCATGAGTCTAACATCATGCCAAAACTGGCTTACAAAAAGCAAAAACCGAGCTGTAGCTCGTGCTTAGAAATTGCAACAGTAGTTCAAAAGTTCAAAAAGCTCCTATCAAAGGCTACGGCCTTCATATTTATACATGATGAAGATCAAGCTGGCTTCCTCAATTCGTGGAGCTTGGCTGTCCAACTGAAAGTTAAACTACTGTTCCTATAGAATCCGTTGGCTGCCTTTAAGCTCGGTGGGGAGAGCTGTTGGAGCTCGGAGTTAAGGTGGAAATCACGAGGAAGGTCATCAAGACTGTGGACAACCTCCCTATGAACCCGCAATGCCACCTTTGCTGTCTCCTTGTCTCCATTTGCGTGGTCTTTGCTCTCTTTAATGCCAAAAAACCTGAAATCATCATGTATTAGCCACATAGATATAATGCCTGCCCTTCTTCCTACAAATAACACGAATATACTAAGAAATGAATGCATAAGTGTTAAAAGATGAAGGGTTGAGCAAGGTAAGTAGGCCAAATGAGCCCAAATTGTTACCAAAAATTGGGGCTCATCAAGTATGTTACCACCAGTGAACAAGTTGTTGATATATTTAAAAATCCACTCCCTAGAGAATAGTTTGAATATTTTAGGCAAATAGTGGGAGTCATTTCTTTTGCCTCCCTTCACTAGCTCCTCCAAGAGAAAGCAAGGAATCTGGTATATTTTCTAGCATATAATGGTGAAGCTTCTAGGTCCAGAAGGATCAACAGTCCAGAGAAAGGATTGAATATAGGAGAAGCATGGTGATAGGGGAGCATGATGGTTTTTTTTACATTGATTTCAAAAGAGGAGTGATAGTGATAAAATCAAACAAGTATTATCAAATCAAATAATAAGAGGTTTTGGTGTGATCTGGTGATCAAACAAAAAGGGTGTGAAAGGAAACAAAACTAGCAGTAGTACCACAACAATTGAGGGACAAGGAGGAGTCCCATCTCAAGGGGAGCAAAGAAAAACTTGAAAGACTTAAAAGGAGAAAAAGGTGTTTGCAAAAGATGTGTTGTTTGATTTTAGTGTTTCCATCAATGTCAAAGGGGGAGATTGTTGAGATATGTTGTCAATGATGCTAATAGGGTGATGGAAATAGACTATTTCCTAATATTCAAGAGGTGGCACAAGTGTCAAAGAAGGCAGCATGATGGAGCACTATGACAAATTGGTAGCAAAAAGGTGTAGAGTATTTAGAGCCAATCCTAGAGGACTAGATCATCTCAGGTGCAAGTGAAACCCCCATAGATGGAAATAGCTAGGAAATAACTTTCCAATGGTACATGGAAGTCCGAAAAATGTCTCCTAGTTTGTGAGATAGAGTCAGCCAAATATAGGGACCCCAAAGGTCAATCTAGCAAACTTAAAAGGAGTGTAGTGAAGTTATGGGCATAGCCAAGTTTTGCACATGGCTAAAAGATAGTGGAAAGACATAGTGAAACCTCTAAGTGAGAGCTCCAAGCTCATTTGGAAGCCACAACATAAGCAAGAAGTAGCCCCATTGGAGCAGGCTGGATAGGTGACAACCACCTCGAGGTAATACATCGAAGGATATACTATGATTGTATAGTGTTATCTCGCATGTCTAAGTGACTGGGCTTAGATTTACGCCATAGTAGTAGCAGAGATGGTATTCATTGGCTAGAGATGGAACCCACCTGACAGGATGGCTCGACGGGCTTACCTCGATAGGTTCACCCTAGCGCTAATACTTTTATGCACAAAGGGAAGGTCTGAGAAGAGAAAGAACCAATACACAACAAATTAGCATTGTTCAATGGTAAGAAGGAAGTGGGGTCCACTATACAGGATGGCCCCAAGGTAATACTCCGGGGGGTTCACCTTGGAAAATTGTAAAGAATTGGGATACATTGAGTGGGTGGAGCCCACCCGGGAATGGAAGCCCATAAAATAATTCCTAAAGATTTGTTTGGAAGGCACACGACTAAGCGTCAAGTGGAGAACACCAGGCCACGGCCGTAGTAACAATAGTGGATGGGAAATAAATAGTAGAGGCGCACTCTGCCAACTCAACCTAAAGATGGTGAATCCTGGAAGTTCATCCCAATAGGAACAATAGAAGGAAACATAGTAAATATCTAGCCTGAAGGTGTTTATGAAGAAATACAAAGGAAAAGGCCGGTGAGGCCAAAAGTGAAATATAAAGGAATTTGGAGGAAAAACAAGGTCCGGAAAACCTCTCTCTCCTCTAGGATGCAACTAGGCCAAATGATGTTAGAAGCTGACATCAGCATGGACATGTGGCAGACATATTTAGGGTTTTTGGGCACCCAAGTGGCCCTTTTATGGGTGACACTTGTCACCACTCAAAGGTTGACACATCGTGACAGTGATGTCATGGTGACTTCATCCCACTGGTTGGAGCTTGACGATTTATTAAAGGTGCACTAAGTGCAAGCGTCGAGATATAGGGGAGCTAGTACACGTTGGATGTGACATGGTGGACCAGTCATAGACCAATCAAAGAAGGGCCGGAAGGACCCCATGATGACAACTAAACCTGTAGGACCATCAGCTCAAAAGTTTATATTTTGTGTGTTTTGGCGGCAGTGCTAGGCTGAAAGGATCGGGCCACGGAGGTTGAATAGTCAACAATGACATTTAATAGGGGGAACATGAAGCAATCTCCATGGGAAACATCAACCTAGTGGGAAGATCTCGACATGTTTACAAAGGCACACCAACAAATGTGTCGGGAATAAGGGTGATATGGGCTACGCGCCCACACATAGTCTCATGCAATGGTTGGAGGATCACAAGCACAAAGTATAAAGAGCCACAGAGGCATAACTAAGCACAACTAAGCACTAGACTTTTAGTTAGTACCTGGTCACTTTGCATAGAGGTGGGACTAATGAAAAAAGTGTCGATAACAAAAGAAATTGGCCATTTAGGACTCAATAAGATAAGCATCGTTCTTTGGTATGACCAAACAAAGAAATACAAGCCCCCGATAGAGTTTAAAAAGGCTTAGCACCCAAGGCTTAAATTGATGGTCGCAGAGACCGGTCCTATGGCGGAGAACTGGGAAAAGGAGCCTAGAGAGGGAGCTAAAGGTAAAAATGGTAGAACAATTAGTTTGGTAGTAGATTTAGCAGCTATTCCAAAGATAACCACATTTAATGTAAGCAGGTGGTATGCTAAACTCTGTGAAAATTCAAAAATGCACAGATTTAGAAAATAAGCTCAGTTTGAATTGTAGAAAGAGGCTTTTTAAGGTGAGATGACTTGGAGAAAAAGTCTAGAAGACCAAAATATGCATGAAAAAGGAAAAAGATAATATTTCATGCACAAAATTGAGAGCCAAAAATAACAAAAGAAAAATCTATAAAAGTAGGCCTATTCAAGAAAAATTCATTCATTGTTTTTTAGAAATAGTTCATGGTGTAGCAAGGTGTTGATATGGCGTTTTACAGTAATCAAAGGTTGTTGTAGGTGGTTTTTGGATTGGTGGTTGATGCATAAATTGTTTTTCAAAGCAGAGAAGTCAATCATTGGTCCTAGTATGAAAATGGATGAAAAATGGATTAGTGAGTGGCAAAGAAAGTTGCAGCTTGTTGATCAAGGGTTGGTTCTCCTTCCAGTAGGTGCTAGAGAATAGTTGGGGTTGGTACTCCATTTAGTTGTAGCTAGAAAATTAGGAGGTTGGAGCTTCCTGCTAGTTGTAGCAAGAAATTTATGTTTGCAAGTTGTAGCTTGCCATATTAATAAAATTGAGAAGCAATATTTGGACTTATTTGTTCCTTGAATGCTCCATTGTTGACTAAAATAATTGTTTGATTGGTGAAATTTCTCTTTACTATCTTATTGTTTTTAACACAAAGAGAAAATAATTTTTAATTGGTAAATACTACTTCACCCCCCCTCTCAGTATTGTTCTAGTTTCCAACACATTTCATCTTCAACACCTTTACGACATCTAGCTACTCAACATTGAAAGGAAACATTGACCATCCATTCACTTGAGTGCAGAAATGTAGTGTATATATAGATTAAAATTTTACAAATCTTAGCTCAAAGAGTCCTTATATATCCCTTTTCTTTTTGTGTGTGTGTGTGTGTGTGTCTCTCTCTCTCTCTCTCTATATATATATATATATATATATATATATATATATAGATATATATATATATATATATATATATATATATATATATATATATATATATATATATTGAAAGACGATGATAAAATAACTACAACACCATATTTTAAGAAAGACTTCTTCAAAATGTTGAAAAGTGGTGATACTACTAGGTTGAATTGATCTGAATGGGTGTTACAACATCAGTTGTTACAACATTTTCAGCATTTTTAACATTGACATTTGTTATGGCATCTATTTTTACAACATCCACTATAATGGTCATTGTTTTAGTAGTTTTAATAGTAGCAGTTGTTATAGCATCAACTTTTACAATAGTTTCAACATTTTCAATAGTAATGGGTGTTTCAGCATCAGTTGTTAAAGAATTTTTAGCATATTTATCATTGCTATTTGTTATGGAACTTTTAGTTATAACATATTCTAATACAACATCTTGTGACAACCCCACCCATTATTCTATCGTAAAATTCATTGTAAATATTTTTTTACAAATATGTAAAATTAAGAAAAAGGGACTGAGTCAAAGGGACATGGATTCCAAAGTTGGGGAGGATGATTTCTTGTTTGGGAGGTTGAGGTTTTCTTATGGAGAAAATATGAAATGTTTGGGACAACCATTAATATCTGGTTGGTGCATGAATTAATGAATTGGTTCTTAAAATTGAATGAGCTACAAGGAGGGTACACAGGCTCATGCACTTGGGAACCTTCACAAGGAAAAGGGACAAGAAACCAAGAGGGGAACTGCAGAGTGTACAAAATAAAGGATGAAGTAGTAAATGTGAGATAAGAAAATAAGGAAAGGCATGGTGTTTGAATTCATGTTGAAGGAGAGGGGAGACATAATTCAAGTAATAGAAAAACAAATAAATATTGTTCGATCATTAGGAAGCACAAAACTAGAGAGAAGAGAATGGGTTTTTCTCTCAGCTTCCCTAGATATTGGGAGTTGAGATGGTAGTCTCTGGAGACCTGTAATAGTTTGGGGTTCCCTAGAGGCTATGGGTTGAGATAGGATTCTTGGAGCCTTATAAAAACTTCGATCCCTGGGGGTTGTGGGTTGACACAGTCTCTAGATCCCTCTAACAACTTGGGTCCCTGGAGGTTATGGGTTGGGATGTAATCTGTGGATCCCTGTAACAGCTTCGATCCCCTGGAGGTTGTGGGTTGAGATAGAAGTATATAGATCCATAGACAGTGTTAGAAGAGGATAATACTACAACATCATCAAAAGAAGACATGATTAAAGACCTTGGTTACCACATTACTATTACAGTGGGTCCTGGACTCCCTGGAAGGGAGTGAATCAATGTGTATGCACTTGGGGTGAGGCAATAACCTCTGGACTCCCTGTCCTGAGAAGATGGAAACATCAATTGGTGGGATTGAAGAATAGGCTCTCTAGATTCCCTGTTTTTGTTGACAACTAGTGTTATAATCCGTTAAGCAAGCACCCCGCTCAGAATATGGAATCTGGCTTGAGGGTGACAGCTACAAGTGTGGTTGCAACTGTCTATGGTTGGGTGGAGAGTCCTTGTCCCAGACTCAGTTTCCATGCAACTTTAAAGATAGCTATTTGTTTGTGTTGCTGAAATATTAATGAACTTATGATGCATTTCTAGTTGAAATGGTTTGGATTCTATTTGGACTGTAACAACATTGTTAATGTGATGAGCATGTGGATGCCTCTCTATGCAGAGATAACTTTATAGTTACGATAAATAAATGAATACATAAGTATATATGTCACACCTATGAAATGAACAATGTTGATGAATAATTTGAACTAGTGTATGCATCTGCAATGGAATCAAGTGTTGTGTTAAATTGTCATTACAATATTTCATAACATATACTCTGCAACAGAATGTGTAATGTTTTATACAATAAACTAACTTAAGTCATGTTCTTGAACCTCAATCTTGTATTGGGGTAAATTCGCATTCATAATGATTAACAATGCATATGTAAGTAATGTAAATATGTCATGAAATGCCACAAATATTAGAAGGATCCATAAGGGTTTGGAATAAAAACTTGGAACATTGGGCACAAAGACCCCTTTTATTAACATAAAATAAGTACACAAGAAATCGCTCGCTTGGCAGGGTCTGTACATATACATGGATGTACGTTCACCGAGGTATAAGCCCTTGAATCTATGCAGAAGGAATTGTTTCAACACTGGAAGGGTTATCATCCCTTTAAGTGTAGGAATAGTCGAAAACCATGTAGGAAGGCTTTGTCTACATTACATTATAAGTAGCTTAGATATATTCTGCTTACATGAAGGTGTAGTTAGCTTGGCCCTAAAAGTATCTGGATATCACCATGGAATTTATTATAGGCCTGGTTTTAATCATGAAACTTTTGACATGTGGTAGTGGAGGCGGAGATATTTTAGGATTTCACACACATCCAGTGGTAGGTAAGGGTTGCAGGAACATTTATGACTGCATACTTGGAATTCCTTGTTGGACAATGGGGCATGTAGAAGGGACAAGAACTCCTTGGAGTTAGATTGTCTTAAGCTCAAGAGGGTTAGTTCTATACAGAACCTTAATAAGCCATCGAGTTTGGCACCGATTACTGGAATTGATCTGGAGGTCTACAGGACCTCTAAGACAGAGCCATGGTCAAAATAACCATCTCTAGGAAGTTATGGTTAGGTCGATACTTTCTCTTATGATGGTTGTAAAGATCGTCGTCTGATGCATTTCTTAAGGCAAGGTGAAGATCCCTTACTCGCTCCATGGCAGAGATTGAAGGGAAGCTCGATGTGACACAGGAGGGAAAGCCTTAAATTTATAACGAAATTTTGGCAAAACCTTACACCACTCCAAACCCTAGCCATGGAGACTCTTCATTGGTACAACCTAATTTTTCCTTTAACACAATTGGATGAGGAAGTGATGATGTGTACTAGAGGTACAAACCTGGAAGATTACCCTAGAGGATTGTGTGGCACAGCTATGGGATTCACCGGGATGAGCTGACTAATGCACCAACCCAAAAGTTCTTTGATTGGTCATGGGTGGACCCCCTTGACAGCTTGGCAACAAGCTAATGTGGTGAGTGGAGGCCATTTCATTCAGCAGGGCCTTATATATATATATATATATATATATATATATATATATATATATATATATATATATATATATATATATATATATATATACATATATACATATATAATATGTATATATGTATGTAATATGTATATATGTATGTATATATACATATTATATATGTATATTTGTATATATATATATATATATATATATATATATATATATATATATATATATATATATATATATATATATATAAGCATGTAGAGTAATAACTCTAGTTGTAAGGCCCTTATGATTAGTTGGGAAGCGAGTAGAGTTCGAAGGAAAAAAATAAATAAATATGTTTTATCCCATTCCTCTAACAGTATGAGGATTTGAGTGATGTTACACATCTGTAATTACAACATATACTACTCAATTCATTATTACTTATGTTTGTGCTTCTCCATTTGTTTTCTTGATCCCCCAAGTGTTTGTGTAGTGTTGGGTGGAAGGAATACATCTTTGGTTGTCCACTTTCAATCTTTTATAAGAAAAATGAAATGAAATTCTGCCCCCTCAATTCTTACAACATCCATAGTTACAACATCCTCTATGAATGGTCGCTATTTCAGTAATTTCAATAGTAGCAGTTGTAATAACATCACCCTTCACATAAGTTTCAACATTTTCAATGGTAATGGGTGTTACAGCATCAACTTCTACAACATTTTTCATCCTGCTTAACATTGACATGTTGTTATGGCATATGTTCTTACAACATATTCCACTACAACATCCGTTGTTACAACATCTACTTCTCAATCTGTTGTTAACTATTTTGTGCTTCTCCATTTGTTTTCTTAATCCCCCAAGTGATGGTGTAATTTTGGGTGGAATAAACACCTCGTTAGCTTCCCACTTTCAAGATTTTGAGGTCAAGATGAAATGGCTTGTTGTTACAACATTCATTGTTATGGCATTTGTTATGACATCTTTTGTTATAACATATATTATGGAAGTTTTTGTCACAACATCTACTGTAACAACATATATCTGCTTCTCAATCTATTGTTACCTATGTTTGTGCTTCTCAATTTGTTTTCTTGATCGCACAAGTGTTGGTGTAGTGTCAAAATCCAGAATCGTTTCCCTATACAGAGGGGATACATGGAGTTACTCGAAATATTTAGAGTGAAGATAGCAAGAAGAGCTGAATTAAGCTCTTCTACTATTAGAATTCAAGAAAGTCTTGATGATGGATCCCAATTGGGATTTGAAACGTTGACGGAAAATGGTTTTTACTGTGGAAATACAGAATCGTTTCCCTAGACTGAGGGGATACATGTAGTTACTCGAAAAATTTAGAGTGAAGATAGCAAGAAGAGTTGAATTAAGCTCTTCTACTATCAGAATTCAAGAAAGTCTTGATGATGGATCCCAATTGGGATTTGAAACGTTGACGGAAAATGGTTTTTATTGTGGATTCTCCTGTAACTAAGTCTAAAGATATATACCACAGATGTCTTAAATCTAGAATCGTTTCCCTATACGGAGGGGATACATGGAGTGAAATCATTTTACTCGAAAAATTTAGAGTGAAGATAGCAAGAAGAGCTGAATTAATATCAAAATTCAAGAAAGTCCTGATGATGGATCCCAATTGGGATTTGAAACGTTGATGGAAAATGGTTTTTACTGTGGATTCTCTAGTAACTAAGTCTAAAGATATATACCACAGATGTCTTAAATCCAGAATCGTTTCCCTATACGGAGGGGATACATGGAGTGAAATCATTTTACTTGAAAAATTTAGAGTGAAGATAGCAAGAAGAGCTGAATTAAGCTCTTCTACTATCAGAATTCAAGAAAGTCCTGATGATGGATCCCAATTGGGATTTTAAACATTGAAGGAAAATGGTTTTTACTGTGGATTCTCCGGTACCTAAGTCTAAAGATATATACCACAGATGTCTTAAATCCAGAATCATTTCCCTATACAAAGGGGATACATGGAGTGAAATCATTTTACTCGAAAAATTTAGAGTGAAGATAGCAAGAAGAGCTGAATTAAGCTCTTCTACTATCAGAATTCAAGAAAGTCCTGATGATGGATCCCAATTGGGATTTGAAACATTGATGAAAAATGGTTTTTACTGTGGATTCTCCAGTAACTAAGTCTAAAGATATATACCACAGATGTCTTAAATCTAGAATCGTTTCCCTATATGGAGGGGATACATGGAGTGAAATCATTTTACTCGAAAAATTTGGAGTGAAGATAGCAAGAAGAGCTAAATTAAGCTCTTCTACTATCAGAATTCAAGAAAGTCCTGATGATGGATCCTAATTGGGATTTGAAACATTGACGAAAAATGGTTTTTACTGTGGATTCTCCGGTAACTAAGTCTAAAGATATATACCACAGATGTCTTAAATCCAGAATCATTTCCCTACACAGAGGGGATACATGGAATGAAATCATTTTGCCCAAAAAATTTAGAGTGAAGATAACAAGAAGAGCTGAATTAAGCTCTTCTACTATTAGAATTCAAGAAAGTCCTGATGATGGATCCCAATTGGGATTTGAAACGTTGATAAAAAATGGTTTTTACTGTGGATTCTCCGGTAACTAAGTCTAAAGATATATACCACAGATGTCTTAAATCCAGAATAGTAGAAGTTGTTATAGCATCATATTTTACAACAGTTTCAACATTTTCAATAGTAATGGGTGTTATCTATTTTTCAGCAAATTTAACATTGACATGTTATTATGGAATTTGTTGTTACAACATATTAGTTGTAACTTATTTGAAATTTTATTATCGCATGTGCACTTTGATATGATGTTATATGATTATTATTTCATTTCATATGTTTTAATATAAGATATATAACAAAGAAATTAATTATTGCATGAAATAAATAATAAATTTTCATTCTGAATCTTTTTTTGTAGAACAAGGATCTTCCAAAATATGTGAATCATCCTCATCACATAGATCCAGATCACATTGGTGTTGCACAAAAAATTGTCACCTTGGCATTCTGCAATCTGTGTGAGTCCATTATCACTCATACTTTCCTCCTTTGCAAGTCTTAAGCCTCAGTTCCTCATATCAAGCCTTGAAAATAAGAGAAAGCCCTTAAAAGTCTCTAAAACTCTGGTTCCGCACTTTCACTTAGCATTACCTGCGGTCCTGCACCTAATGGTCATGTTCCTTGTGCACCTGACCACTCTGTCTCTGTGTTATGGGTGCGGACCCCTGTAAAAGTTAAAAACGCGCAAGTATATTCTTAAAAACTCACTTTGAGTCATTTCTAGAAGCTTCTGGAAGGAATCTTGAGGTGGCAAGCTCGCTCCCTTAAGGTTCATGCATCCCATACCTTAAGGAGCTAACTCCTTGATGTGAGGAGCTTATCCCTTTGAAGGAGGACTCTATCCCTTCATAGGTGGACCTGTAACCTCCTTCCTTTGCACTATAAAATGAAGCATTGGGCTGGTTACTGAGGAGGTTGAAAGCTGAATATTTTTGAGGTGAAATGTTGCTAGAACTTAGTCTTCCTAATTGAGCTTTTGTGAGGAGAGATTACATTCCTCTTTGATCTCATTTGGAAGAGTGTGAGGCTTGTCAAAGTAAAGGAGATTCCTATTTCGGACCCTGGGAAGAGCTTGTAAAACATCAAGGCTGAAAGGGTTGTAAGGTTCTTCTACTTCAAAGTTAATAAAAATAAGTTTGTTTTTCTCAATAAGCTGTGTTTTATGGTTTATTTTATGGATTCCTTGATCACCATAATGAACATGATTTATGGTATTAGCTATGCAAGTGTTATTTGATGTGTGCTTGTTTGTGATTACATGTTCTCAAAAGGAAACTCTTTCGGACGGTTGAAGGATGGCTGCTACAAACTAGCGTTGGACTTAAGGTAGGGTCTAAACACCTCTATAGTTTTTGTTTATGAATCGTATATGTTTAGAGAAAGATAGATTTGCTTGTCCGGCTTGTTGCTAGATATCTTTGGATACTAGGGAGATCGGCCTTGCCCACAAGATTGATTTATCCAACCAACAAATTGGCGACTCTGCTGCGGACTTGAATTTGGTTTTTGGTTTTCCTTTGTGTTTGACTTGAGAAACTTGTTCTTGTTTCTGGTTTTTGCTTGATGTGTGTGGGATTGGGTAGTTTTTAGGATCTAGATTACTTTTTGCTTTTTCAAAGTTTTCAAGGAACCGCACTTTCTTTTTTACAGACAATTTGGGCATCTCTGCACTTTTCCTTTAGTACACAGAGCAGTATCGCAAATAGTTCTTCTGGGAGCCTGCGGACCCTGTCAAAATTTTTGAAAAACCTAAAATGTTTTCTTCTAGTTAAGTTTAGGTTTTATTTACGGCTTTTAGTGTCTACCGAGATCTACATGTGTTCTTTAAAAAATCTATTGTGAGTGAGTTCCATTGGTATTTTTGTTTTAGATGATTTTATAGAAGTTTTGCATTCCTGGATTGGTTTTCACCTGGTCTCTGTAGTGACTCAAAGATTAGAATCCTACGAAACCTTAGATTACCCTGGTGTCTTTTTGTCTTCTTGATGAGTCTGACTGGTTTATGAAATCTATCCTTTGTTAGAAATAGATTTACGTTTCTCTTTGCAAATCTTTGAACGAACTTGGTTATAAGTTTTGAATTTCATTTTTATAAAAGAAAACACATTTGGATGTTTTTTGATTAATTTTTTATTCTGAACAAATTAATCCTTAGTTTACTGAATAACTAAGTAAAACGTCCTCAAAAAGAATTGAAGCTTTCATATAATTAGGTTTTTAGAAGTTTTTAGATCTCAAGATTAGTTTTTGTAGTTTTGAGTATTTTCTAGAAATTGTACATCTCTTTTGAAAGAAATTGTTTTCTGTAGTTTTGAGTGTTGAAAAAGGAAAAGGGATTTATTGTGAGCATAATTAGTAGTCTCGTTTTGAGTTCTTATTGAAAAAGACAAAAAGATTTTCTTTTCATTTACATGTTGAAAGAAACATTTGTTTCTTAAAAGAATTGCATTTTCGAACTCTTTCTTTTAGCTAGAAATTCATTGAAAGAAAACGAATTGTTTATCATTTTAGGTGCATTTTTTAGTGTTTTTGGAGTCGAGTCTTCACACCATCAAAGTTTCATTTCCATACCTATTGACTTAAGGAACAACCCATAAAAGTAACGCTTAATTAAAATTGATCTAGCAATCTTTTTTATTTCCAGGGCTCTTATCACCAATATAGCTTAGGCTAGTATCTTGGAGTAGGGAGTAATTAACTCTCCAAGATAGTTAAAACAAACAAGTAGCTATATCTTGCGGTAGGAAATAAATCCAATTGTAATTGATATAATCTGGGAAGCTTCTCTTAAAGGAGTCAATCACGAGATCATGTCCGAACCTTTGAGACAATCAAGTCTGTCTCATTGGGAAAGATAGAAGATTTGCGCATATTATAAACGGTAAACCTCAGATTAACCATTGTCGAGGAGCATGGGGTCACTTTTTGGTAAACCTCGGATTGATCATATCGAGGAGCCTTCAAGGGGATTGAGCTTTGTTACTCTGCCCTTGCGCGTAGATTGGATCGTAGACTGTTCCCCCAGTTGTATTTGTTGTTGTTGGTAACCTTAGTGTCCATAAACTTAAGATTATTTCCTAAGGTGACGATGAAGGACAGGTCTCACTATACCTGGAGTAGACGTCGACTAGACTCACTTGGACTCTCTGGGGGGTTCTCTTCACTTGAGATGGTTTTGTGAAGAAACTTGTGCCAGTCTGTTTCATTAAGCAGGTTGTTGGGGTAACTGTTCCAACCGCCTTTTCTGTATTAAAATTCTACGACGTTGGATTTCATCACCAACTAGTGTTTTTTGTACGGGAAGTTACTGTTTGTGTGTGGTTTTAACTCTTAGATTTTTTAGGCGTGTGATTCAGTTGTTTGTTTCTTTAGAGACTTTAGGTGCTTTTATTGAAATTTTCTTTATTTGCGTGCGATTATTTTCATCCTACACCCAGAGATTATTATCCTTGAACAATAATGTCAAGACAGTCATCCATGTTTTCCCAATCACCGAAAACATTTTTATATGGCGATCCTACTGTTCCTTTGGGGAGTCACTTTTTGGTACTTTTTCAGGAGCAACTCCTCGACCAACTGAATATCAGTTATCACCTAGTAATAATGGAACTAAAACGTTGAATGCAGAGCAGATATTTATGATGTCTGGTAGTATTCCAAACCCTCAACCTCAAGGTAGTCAGTTACCGCCTGGGGGGCAAGGTAGTCAGTTACCGCCTGGGGGGCAAGGTAGTCAGTTACAGCTTGGGGGGGCAACCTCAAGGTAGTCAGTTATCGCCTAGGGGGCAACCCCAAGGTAGTTAGTTTCTGCTTGGAGGGCTACCTCAAGGTTTTCAACCTTTAGGACAATACATACCCCAAGGTCAACCCCATATTCCTTAGGATGCTTATCAACCCCAGATTCAGTACGTGCCTCAGGGTTATCAACCTCAAGGTCAGTACCTAACTCAAGGTTTCCAACTACCTTCTGGTCAGTCCTTTTTACAAGGAACTGGAAATGTACCTCCTAATTATCAGCCCTACGTTCAACCAGGTTATGGTCGTCCATATGCTCAACCTTTTATGGGTCCCGGAATGAATATGGCGTGGGATTCGTCTCAAACTCAACAGACTTTGCAACCTAATGTGTAGTTATCAAGTCAACCTGGACAGCCTTTGGTTTCTGGTCCAACCCAGAAACCTGTCCAACCTATGGTTCAAACCTCTGCACCTGGTTTAGTTCAGCAACCTGGGCCTACCTCACCTCAGACTCCACCTTGAACTGCTGCTATAACTGCTGCATTTTCTGTTCAACCTACCACACATGTTTCTGGAGTATCTATAACTCTGGTTTCTACTATCCCTACATTAGTGTCAACTCCTCAAGTCTCTGTGCCCCAGTCAGGACCTACGGTTCAGACTTCGGTCCAAATTCCTGCAGGACAAGCTAGTCCAGGTACAATTGCCACGAGTCAACCATACCAAGGACAGTATCAATTTGGTCCTACTATACAAAATTGAGTTTATCAGTATCAACTGTACCCTGGCTATACTTATCAACAACCCCAGTTTGGTCTGGTTAATCCTGGTTCCCCAAGAGGTTATAACATTTGTTAGCTACCTATACCAATAGGTTTCATATTTCATGATTGGCACTGAAAAGGTCCAAATATGCTCTGCTTTGATGATGCAAAGATCACATATTTCCATGAGAATACAATCTGTGCTTATAGCTTGGTATGGACTCAAATTTTTATGGATGGTCCAACAGTCTAATCTGGATCATGTCATGTTTTAAATTTTCAGTTGTAGAATAGAGAAAGAAGTATGTCCAAACTGTTTAATCTGGGCAGACAAGTAGTTCAGGTAGAGAAGAAAAGGCTCCCAACAGCTTAATCTGGGACCTTGGAAGAAATAAGGGTAGAAGTAGATAGAAAAACAAAAGAAAAGGCAAGTAAGGGTCTGCAAGCCTAAGTGCACCCACCAAGAAGAAACAAAAAATGCTAGGCAAAGTAGCTGGGTAAGTAGATGGGGTTGCAGAAGTGGTATTTATTTCAGATCTAACCTTTATGGTCAAGATGATAAAAGAAAAACAAAGAAGCATGTCTAAATTCCCAATTATCCCTTTTCCCACTCATTACTAACATCCCCTCATCAATTGAATTGCTTAGAAAAACTTGAGGTTTGATGGTGGTTTTATTCATTGAAAAGCCACATTTCTTGTCTAAAAATTCTTTTCATTTTGATCTACTCCCTAAACTAAGTAAGTTTCAAGTAAACTTAGTGATTTTCCCCCTCATTCACATTTTCCCCCATATTAACTCTAACTCTATTATGTAAATCCCCTATGGCACCCTTTCCCTAGTATTATTAACACCATGGTGTATAAACCCCCAAGCACTCTATAAATATCCTCCTTTAGCATTATAGCTAAATATGTCTGTCTAAGGGAGACTTTAGTCCACCTGGGACTATGCTCAACCCTGTCAAGGGATTACTCTAACCCCTGGTTAAGAGCAATAACCTCTCCATAAGCTCAAACCTCACCTTTGCTAAAAACCCTCCATAAACCCTTTTTCACAAATTAACCCAAAAACCCCAAAAACTCACGAAAACCCACAATCCTAAAGTTTTCCGCCGAAGGTATTTAATCGAATATTTAAATAAACCGGTGGGACCCCCCAACCTGCACGATCCGTCGGAAGGCCCGCCAGCCGTCGATCCTCTGCCACCCATGATCCAACGGTGGGCGGGCATTTACAGATCTCGATCTGCCGCCCTTTAGCGTCCGGGGAACAGCGGTATTAGGGCCCGTACCCAAGACGCGTGTCAAGCGCAGGGGTTGTTCGGAGCCCCCCTCCCCGATACCGCTTATCACCAAAGGCAGTGCGGGGAGACCGCTTACCGCCTCCCCGTTACCGCCCATCCGGTGCACGTCACCCTCACGCCATCCTGATGTCATATCCCTTCCGCCCGCCACCGCGCCCCGTGGCCCTCCACGCTGCCCTGCCGCCACATCCGCCTGCCACCTCATCCAGGCACGCTGGCCTCCAGCTCAGCGTCCACGTCACCCGTACCCGGGCCCGCCATGACGTCATGCTGACGTCATCGGTGGAAAGGCGCCAATTACTTATTTTTTCCAAATTGGTCGTTATAAACACCCAAAATAGCCGTTTTGTGTCATTTTCAAGCGAATTGCAAAGAACTCTTGTCGCTGCCTCACCACCAACTCGCTTCCGGACCTCCAAATTCGAAATTTCAACCATGCCAACTCATCAAATCAACTACCACAAAGCCTTCACGGTTCGGCCCGCAGGCTTGTCGAGCGTTTTATCCAGGTATTCACCATATTTCCCCATTTCGCCCATGCATACCATTTCTCTGTAAATTCACCATTGAACACTTGTCAAAATCCTAAATTCAACTCTGTCTGCTACCTGAAAGTCAGCTAAAGTAACCTACATTGCCTCTGCATTATAATTCGACATTGAAACAGTCGCCCCAGAATTCCAAAAAAACGTCGTTTAGGGCCTCAAAACGGCTCCGGAAGTTCAGGACCTGAAAAACTGCTAAAAATAGTAAATTGTGCTACAATTAAGGAAACTGAAAATGCTGAGAAAGACAATGGTGGGGGTCCAGGTGGACCTGGCAGGTGGCCACCAATATCCACCTGGATCACAAATTTCCAAGCCTTGGACATCAACTAGCTGGACAGTGAACCAGAGCTGGCGACTCCAAAGATCAATGTAGCCTTTGAACAATCCCTTTGGTACTCTGATATATGTTATGTATTGCAAAACCTGTGTGCTCCCCCAGGATTGTCCAGAACTAAATGTAGGTTCCTAAAAATGAAAGCTTCTAAATTCTGTGTTATGGATGGAAATTTATTGTGGAAAAACCATGAAGGAATATTGCTAAACTGCCTAATTGAGAATGAAACTGACAATATCATAAAGGAATTTCATGCAGGTGACTGTGGTGGACACTTGTACTGGAAGTCCACTGTGGATAAAATACTAAGGGCTGGGTACTACTGGCCCAACATGTTCTCTGATGTCAAGAAATTCACCACCTCATGTCATAAATGTCAAGTGTTTGAAGGAAAGAGACAGTTGTTGCCACTTCCCTTAAGGCCTATTGCAACGGAGAGACCTTTTCAACAATGGGGCTTGGATTTCATTGGGGAAATTCATCCCTCATCCTCAGGCCAACATAGATGGATCTTAACAGCCACAGACTACTTCACCAAGTGGATTGAAGTTGTTCCATGCAGACAAGCAAATGATTCCACTATCATTCAGTTCTTGGAGAACAACATATTGGCTAGATTTGGCTGTCCTGACAAAATAATAACAGACAATGCTGCTGCTTTCAGATCCAAGAAAATGGTGAACTTCTGCCATAAGTTTCACATCACCTTGGGCCATTCTACTGCATACTATCCCCAAGGAAATGGCCTTGCTGAGTCATCAAATAAAAGTCTGGTAAACATCATAAAGAAAGTACTAGAAGAGAACAAAAAGAATTGGCATAAGAAGCTTGTGAACGCCCTATGGGCAGATAGACTAACAACCAAAAGATCAATTGGGACCAGCCCATATGAGTTGGTTTATGGATTAGAGGCCAAATTTCCTTCATCACTAGCAGTGCCTGTTATGAAACTTCTTCAAGAAAGCCAAGCTGAACCAAATGATATGCAAAGAAGAATCAATCAAATCATATGTTTACAGCAAACTAGAGACCAAGTTTTCAGCCGAGTTCAAGTTCTACAAGAAAAATTAAAGAAGGCTTTTGATAGAAGAACTAAGGCAGAAGATTTCAACATTGGTGACAAAGTCCTCAAGTGGGATTCAAGAAGAGAGGATAAGGGAAAACATGGAAAATTTGATTCCCTTTGGAGAGGACCATTTGCTGTCCAAGCAGTACAAGGAAACAATACTTATTTCCTTAAGAGTCTTAATGAAACTGATTTGGATGAAGGTCCTGTGAATGGCAGGATGCTTAAGCACTATTTTGAATATCACCCATAAGTGCAGCCTGAGTTTTCCCTTGTACATATCCAGATGTATAGATTATTTTCTGTCAACATGTAAAAATGCAATTTCTCAAAGTTTTCTTAAACTGCCAGCACAAGGTGAATAGAATCAGAGGTCTACCAAGAAGAGAAGCACACAATTTTGGCATTTCAAAGCAGCGAACTTCAATATTGGCAAGAGCAGTCAAGGAGAAAGGCAATCTGACCTGCTGTTCTTGGTCTTTCAAATGAAACACCATCCCCATGTGGAGCCACTGTTAGCTACCTATACCAATAGGTTTCATATTTCATGATTGGCACTGAAAAGGTCCAAATATGCTCTGCTTTGATGATGCAAAGATCACATATTTCCATGAGAATACAATCTGTGCTTATAGCTTGGTATGGACTCAAATTTTTATGGATGGTCCAACAGTCTAATCTGGATCATGTCATGTTTTAAATTTTCAGTTGTAGAATAGAGAAAGAAGTCTGTCCAAACTGTTTAATCTGGGCAGACAAGTAGTTCAGGTAGAGAAGAAAAGGCTCCCAACAGCTTAATCTAGGACCTTGGAAGAAATAAGGGTAGAAGTAGATAGAAAAACAAAAGAAAAAGCCAAAGAAAAGAAAAGGCAAGTAAGGGTCTGCAAGCCTAAGTGCACCCCCCAAGAAGAAACAAAAAATGCTAGGCAAAGTAGCTGGGTAAGTAGATGGGGTTGCAGAAGTGGTATTTATTTCAGATCTAACCTTGATGGTCAAGATGATAAAAGAAAAACAAAGAAGCATGTCTAAATTCCCAATTATCCCTTTTCCCACTCATTACTAACATCCCCTCATCAATTGAATTGCTTAGAAAAACTTGAGGTTTGATGGTGGTTTTATTCATTGAAAAGCCACATTTCTTGTCTAAAAATTCTTTTCATTTTGATCTACTCCCTAAACTAAGTAAGTTTCAAGTAAACTTAGTGATTTTCCCCCTCATTCACATTTTCCCCCATATTAACTCTAACTCTATTATGTAAATCCCCTATGGCACCCTTTCCCTAGTATTATTAACACCATGGTGTATAAACCCCCAAGCACTCTATAAATATCCTCCTTTAGCATTATAGCTAAATATGTCTGTCTAAGGGAGACTTTAGTCCACCTGGGACTATGCTCAACCCTGTCAAGGGATTACTCTAACCCCTGGTTAAGAGCAATAACCTCTCCATAAGCTCAAACCTCACCTCTGCTAAAAACCCTCCATAAACCCTTTTTCACAAATTAACCCAAAAACCCCAAAAACTCACGAAAACCCACAATCCTAAAGTTTTCCGCCGAAGGTATTTAATCGAATATTTAAATAAACCGGTGGGACCCCCCAACCTGCACGATCCGTCGGAAGGCCCGCCAGCCGTCGATCCTCTGCCACCCACGATCCAACGGTGGGCGGGCATTTACAGATCTCGATCTGCCGCCCTTTAGCGTCCGGGGAACAGCGGTATTAGGGCCCGTACCCAAGACGCGTGTCAAGCGCTGGGGTTGTTCGGAGCCCCCCTCCCCGATACCGCTTATCACCAAAGGCAGTGCGGGGAGACCGCTTACCGCCTCCCCGTTACCGCCCATCCGGTGCACGTCACCCTCACGCCATCCTGACGTCATATCCCTTCCGCCCGCCCCCGCGCCCCGTGGCCCTCCACGCTGCCCTGCCGCCACATCCGCCTGCCACCTCGTCCAGGCACGCTGGCCTCCAGCTCAGCGTCCACGTCACCCGTACCCGGGCCCGCCATGACGTCATGCTGACGTCATCGGCGGAAAGGCGCCAATTACTTATTTTTGCCAAATTGGTCGTTATAAACACCCAAAATAGCCGTTTTGTGTCATTTTCAAGCGAATTGCAAAGAACTCTTGTCGCTGCCTCACCACCAACTCGCTTCCGGACCTCCAAATTCGAAATTTCGACCGTGCCAACTCATCAAATCAACTACCACAAAGCCTTCACGGTTCGGCCCGCAGGCTTGTCGAGCGTTTTATCCAGGTATTCACCATATTTCCCCATTTCGCCCATGCATTCCATTTCTCTGTAAATTCACCATTGAACACTTGTCAAAATCCTAAATTCAACTCTGTCTGCTACCTGAAAGTCAGCTAAAGTAACCTACATTGCCTCTGCATTATAATTCGACATTGAAACAGTCGACCCACGCACCTAGAACCATAAAATTGTCCTCAAGGTGCTCGGCATTGTTCCCTTTTGCCGAGTACAGGCCAGCTGCAAATTAACCAAAATAAATCCTGCACACCCTCTGCAAATCATTCCTAACAATTCACAACCCCTGTGAATTTACTAAAACCTGCAGAAACAAGCCGGCCTCTTTCACTGTGAAGAAGAGTTCAAGAATTTTCAACATTAAGGCTATCACTGAACTCTGAGGAGCCTTGCAAACCACTGCAATTACATTATTCACAATCAGATTATACAATGGATGCCCCTGCACCCACAGCTCTCAATGTTACTCCTTTAAATGCACCAAACAAAGACCTGGAGGCCTTGCCTCTTGTTGACAGGGACTCCCTTATTGAAGACTTTGTGGGTAACAGGGACTTCATGCAGACCTTCAGGCAGTTGAGAGAAGACTATTTGAATGGCAAGGACACCTATGGGATATGGGAGTCAAACCTACCATACTACTGCCTCCCCTCTGTCAATGTTTTCCCTCAGATTGTGCGCCTATGTGCTGAAAACTATGATGTATAGCAGAGAGCCATTAAGTCTCCATCTGGGAGCATCCTCTTTCACATCAATCCTGAATCCATTAATAAAATGCTACACTTTGACCAGACTGAGCTGCTATTTCCCTTTTCCATGAATTATCTACTGGATGTTGCTACCAAAATGACTAGTGAGGAGACTCAGAATGTCACCAGGACATTCATGAAACCTGAATGCCAGCCTGCAGGGCCACCTCCCTATCTGGATGTCTCCTTTACAGAAACAGGAAGACTACTACTAGATATGATCTCTTATGTGCTGGGGTACAGAACCAGTGAGCATGTGGATGGAACAATGCTGGTTTTGTTATCTGTTTATAGTCCAGGCCAGCCCCCTGCCCGCAAGTTTAACTTTGCTAAGTTCATAGCTAACAAAATTCATGATCAGTTGAGCAAAGTGGATAGACAGGGTGTCTTCAAGTACTCCTCTTACATCTACCATCTTTTCATGTATTATCAGTCCCAGGTTTTTTCATGCTACATCAAAAAGCTAGATTATAGAGGGGAAAGAAGATCTGTCATCTTCTGGACATCTGTCTATCACCTGGTCCAAAATTCACCCTATTCCTATTGTGAGTTTATTGACCAGTTTGTATACCCTATCTCCTGCTTGTTGATGAGGGTTCCTCCTCCCAGAATATCAACTGAAATATAGAAAGCTTTGCAGCTTTCCAAGAAGTCCAAAATAGGTGATTGGTATCTATATGACGATCATACAGTCATCCGAGTGTATGGCTGTGAGCTTTGTCCATTCAAGCTCCCAAAATATGTGCCTATGAGGATATTTGCCCTTGAGTATTATAGGCAGCTGATTCAGTCTGACCTTACCCACTTCCACAGCTCCAAAAAGAAAGCCCACCTCAAGTTCAAACATCAGCTGGGCCCTTTCATCATGAATAAAAAGGAAGGTTGGGAACAGGCTGACCAGATCCTCAAAGACAAATACCAGTTGTCATATAGTTTTCGGTGGGTCCATTATGACCCTGAAGGCTTCATTTCTACTAGGAGAGTCAAGTACAGGCTAGTAGGCATTAAGCATTGCAGTTATCCCCATATTGAAAAATATGCCAACCAGCAGGAATGGCTACAGGATTCTATAGTTGACAAATTAACTGAAGAAGAAATGATGATAAAGAATGTCAAGGAATTAGAAAGGACTCTTGACCTAGACACTGTGCAGCAGGTACCCTTCAAACGGCCTCATTCAGCAAGAGAAGGGACCTCGACCTCAAGGACTGCACCAGCCACACAAGCATCTTCTACAGCAGCACCAGGCTTAGACAAAGGAAAAGGAATAATGGGTGCTGAAGAGGAAGCAGTGAAAGAGAAGGCTGCCCCTTCAACTGAGCAGCAAACTGAACAGCAAAATGAGCTGCAGAGGGAGGAGCAAACAGAACAGCAGCAAGAGCAAACTCCTCCTCCACAAACTGAGCCACTAATAGCACCAATTTTGCAGACCCCAGCACATGAGGAGAGGGGTACTAAAAGAGACAGAGAAGAGTCCACTCCTATTAGTGGATCCTCCCATCAGCCAGAGACCAAAAGGCAAAGGGCTGACTCCCCAGAAGTTGAAGACATCACTGAGGAATTCCTTGACAGTTCAAGGAAAGACAGGGAAGCAAGCCAGCACACAGGTACCAGCTCATTCCAACAGGAGCAAGGCTTGCAACTTGGTTTGGAGGTGTCATCCTCTTCTCAGCAAAGCAAGAAGCCTAAAAGCACTAAGGCTTCTTTTAAGAAAATCAAGGCAGAGAATGATTTTCTAAGAGTGGAGGTGTACAAACAATTTATGAATGCTACACCAGCCCAGCAAGAAAGATTAATGTCTGTATATGACATTAAAGAAGAAAAAATGATATTAAGTCATTTCAGGCCTACAGTACCGCAGCCGAGTTCAGCTGCAGATTTTGTGAAGACAAGGGTGGAGGTAAGGGCAAAGGACATCCACCCCATGGACCAAATTGAACTCCACAAACAGACTGGAGAAATGGTCTATGCGACCTTGGTGGAGAAGGCAACCATGGCCCATGAACTGAAGGAGTCACTCAAAAATACCAACACTCAGTTGGATTTTGAGAGAATGTCCTCCCTGGCCAAAGATAACAGAATAAAATCTTTGGAGGACATTATCATAGACCTAGGACATGATCCTAAGGATCCAAAGGGTGTAAGGGCCCTTATGAAGAAAAAGGAGGATGACCTCAATGCACTAAAGAAGAGGTTAAGACTGCTGCCCACAGAACACCCTCAGACAGCAGAGCTACAAAAGGAAACGCAGGTTGATGAACAACTGGACCTCATCATGCAGCTGAATCAGAAGGTCCTCAATCTGGAGAAAGAGCTAGAAGGAGCACTACAAGATAAACAGGGAGAATCCACATCCCAAGCTCCTCCAACAACTTCAACAACAGCAACAACTACAGGGGCAGCAGTGGCCCCCACATCAGAAGCAGCAGGAACAACAACGGCCCCAGATGCCAATGCAAGCATAGAAGAATTAACTAATGCCATCAAGGAAATGGAGCTCCAGGCAAATGAGATAAAGAAGGCCAAGGAAAAATTGGCAGAACTGGATGCCAAGTATGACAAATCAAAGGTAACTGTAGCAGAACAGGGCAGAGAAATAAAGGCCCTAAAGGACAAAATAAAGGCCCTGGAGAAGGAGCTAAATCTGGAAAGTGCCATGGCCGACATAAAAAGAATTTTATGGGGTAAGATTGGCCAAACTATCACCAAACAATGGAAATCCATCAAAACAATCCATGAGCAAATGGATTTGATTGGCCAAGCACAGACAGAAATCCAGAGGGCCAAAACAGTGCTGGGAAACAGACCTGAGCAGGCAAACAGACTGATAGATTTTTTGAACGGGCAAGACAAAGAGGAGCTGGCAGCCATTGGCATCAACAACAGAACAGAGGCCATCCTCACAGCTAAAAAGGTGCTAACTCTCAGAAATTATGTGCAAACTGTGGAGAGAAAATGCTATGAAATACAGGCTGAGGTGGAGGAGTATAAACTCAAAATGGGGATGCTGCAAGCAAAGGGACTGCCCAGCCTACTAAGCAGCACAGGAAGATTGATCACCAGAGACAAATTTACCAACAAGATGGCTACTTATATTGAAAATCAAATCACTGCATCTGGCAGTACTCCTGAGCAAACAGGGCCTCCAACAGGACAGAGCTTGTACACTAAACTTGAAGGCCTATTCTTCATTGAAAATGAGGCAAACCATCTGTTTGAAACTCCTCCTAACTTTTGGCGGTATACAGAGGCCGATGAGACCTTAATAAAAATTCGGAGACATCAAATGCCTAAGGAGGATTGGTGGCAGGCAATGCTCCAGATTTTGCCACGGTAGCTTCAGTCATTCGGCCACTGCCAGCTCCAGGTCACTAGAAGACAAACAGTAGAAAAGGGTTAGCATTTAAAAGCAGCTAAAAAGTGACTCATCACATAGACGATGACAGCTAGCCAAGTTTTGAACATCGCATCTCCAACCGACTCTAACAGCCATAAAGTCCAAATATCTTCTGACTATTTTGACAGCTGAAGCATTAAGGAATTACTGCAGCATTCACTCCTTCAGCTACTGCATTCCGGAGATTAGCATATCATAAATGAGATATTAACTCATTCGTTGATATTTTTGATGTAAATTTTGTATATAAACTCCCCTGAGTAACTCATAAGGGGTTGGTAATTTTCTCTATGAGACAAATGTATCTGACACTTTCAGAATTATCTAAATACAAAGGGCTGGAAGAGCTCAGTGATTTCTTGAAACATCCGATGTCATATTGATGCCATGCGTACTGGTGCAGAATTCCTTTGCTGTCTGATGGAATAATAAGTCTTTCTCAAACTCTATTTTGTCTTCTTATGTTTATCAATACACACTCATGTTTTACTGAACTAGCAGTATAGTAAAAGAATAGTACTGGACATGTTTTGATGACACCTAGTGCTCAATCTTTACTATTGTATATGTTTTCTTCAGAATTAGCCATGAACATGAATCCTTAATTGCTCATGTTTCGCTGATTCCATAAATATGAATGTTATTTAGAAATTCTTTACTGCTTCTAGATTAACATTCTCACTGTTTTCTCCATGATCATTTAAGCGAAAGATTCTTAATTGCCTTTCCTTACCTGAAACACATCACATCTAATTACAGTATCACATCATTATTTCTCAGACACTAAACTGGCTCTGCAGCATTACCACTGTATCAAAGCAGCATATCAAAGAACTAAAGGATCACTGACTCCATTGCCCAATGGACTAGAACACCCTGGAAATTGCATAAGTATCTTGACTAAAATTATCATCCAACAAAGACCTTAAACAAACCTGAACTCATAGCTAGCCTAAAATTATTCCAAAACAGAGACAAATCATAAAGAGAGAGCCCTCTCTGATTACAGTTTGGCTAGAAACTGTGGTCCAAAGATTGGTTAGTGGTTACCCCGGCCGTATTCCCTTAGAGTCAAAGGGAACAACCTGGGTGTTAACAACATTCCTAATGAAAATCCGATTCCAGGTTATCCTAGATATCCTCCTCCTGGAGCTGGTCTCATTACACAAGGTTTTCATGAACCTAACCGTCAGTTACCATTTATTGCAACTTTGGATTTACCTTATTTGTCATGCCTTACGAACGATCTGATTTATTATCTTCCGTATTGGCTGCCAATGCCTAATAAGTTTCCCAGTGATATCCCGAAATTCCATAGTAAGTCAGGTGAGGATCCGTCAAATCATGTTATGACTTATCACCTCTGGTGTGCATCTAATTCAATCGTTGATGATTCAATTCGATTATGTCTTTTTCAAATAACTCTTGTTGGTCTTGCTGCCAAATGGTACATTGAGTTACCACGAGGCTCTTTTTATAATTTCAGTCAGTTAGCCACTTCTTTCTTGACTCATTTTCAGTTGCCTGTCAGATACGACAATGGCACAGAACTCTTAACTTCACTAAAACAATCCACGTCCACATATATTTCTGATCATATTCATGAATGGCGACGTAGAAGATGTTTAGTGAAAGTTTTCATTCCAAATCAAATTTTAGCAGAATGGTTCGTTAAATCATTGTTACCTAAAATCACTGAAGATGTAGTTAAGGCAGGAGTTGTTACTGAAGAGCAAGTCATTGCTCAGGCTCAGTACCTTTACCTAGTCTATACGCAGTCAGGTACTTTACACGAAAAAATCCCTAATCTTCTAAAAACTACAGCTCCTTCAGGGTCTCATGCCGCTGATGGTATGATTGGTTCAGTTAGTACTAAGAGCAAGAAGAAATCTTCAAAGAATTCTTCTCCTACGATAACTTTACCTATTTCCCCGAAAGGAGATTCTCCCACTGAAGTTTATGCTGACATCCATGTCATCGATTCATCTACGACCAAATCTGGTTGTAAAGATAAGGGGAAGAATAAAAACAATCAAAATTCAAAATATGAAACAATTAAAAATGAATCTATTGACGAAAAATGAAAACCTCTCTATCCTTGTTTCATTTGTGACGAGGATCATTTTACCAAAGAATGCCCATATCGAGCAGAGTTTTCGAAATTTGTTAAAGGTTCTCAAATGCCTGCTGTCTTGAAGGATCCTTCTCCTACTCAAGATAGTAAAGTGGTTGCTTCTTCCTCTAATACCTCAGAAGAACCCGTTATGATGATTTCTCATGTTAGGATTGCGACACGATCGCAAGATTATGGTAGTAAAAATCCTATTGATGGTAAAGAAGCAGAATCTTCTAATTCAAACCCATCAACTACAACTCCTCCTCGTTCTGATCTACTTCAGATCGAGAAACCCAACCCAAACTTAGTAACCAAACTGCCTGCTAACGGTATATTTCAGAAATCAGATTTCAATCCACATGCAAGAGCTGCTCGGAATTATAACATTGTTGAAGACTTAGCCGTTGCCCCTTCAGTAATGTTGGCTTTGGAAGTGCTGCAATCATGCCCAGCACGGCGTAAGTTACTATTGTCTGCTATAGGAGTGATCCAGGCGGATATTGGTGGCCACCCGCTAATTCCACTTGGATCCCCTCTAGTGCTTCTTATAGTTTTTTTCAGTTTCCTTAATTATAGCACAGTTTACTATTTTTAGCAGTTTTTCGAGTCCTAAACTTCCGGAGCCATTTTGAGGCCCTAAACGACGTTTTTTGGGAAATCTACCGCCAACGATTTTTTTGATGTCTTTTTCGTCGTAGTCCTCGGAGAGATCTTTCCAACGGGCTATCATGCACGTCAAACGGAGATAGTACGACCAATTCGCGACCCCGGGAAGTTGATGTACCAACTTACCCAAAAACAAGGCCCACAATTTGGCGTTTCATCTTCTAGGGTTAGGTTTTAGAATGTGAAGGGTTTTCCATTGTTTCTCAACAATAAATAGGCCTCCGAGCCTCATTGTAAGAGAGTTCAGAGGCATGTAGCCACCACATCTCTTCTCAGAGATAAGCTACCATCACCCTAGCTGGTTTATTTCCATTTCTGTTTATAGGCATATTTCAGTATTTTACAGTAATGAATTGAGGTATTATTTCCGCTGCATATCTGTCTTTATGGTTATCTCTGTATTTTATTGCGTTCCTGTTTAAATCCGGATCAGTGGTATCAAAGCGGTCTGCATTTCTCTGTTTTTCTTTGCATGTCCCCAACGAGGTAGGGATATAAGGAGTTAGGGCTTGAACTGGTCGAACCTTTGCAAGACCAGCCTCGCAAATCTCGACGGCCTCCCATGGCGGATGAAAAGAAAGACGAGGGGGCAGGAGATCCTATCAAAATCTTGCTCGAAGAAGCCCTCGAGCGACAAAGGAACGCGATGATGGACAACTTTGCCCAAATCCTTCAGTGGCTACCCAGGGGCAACGCATCGGCTTCCAATAGCAACTCTGGAAACGCCACACCATTTAAGGTACAAGTTAATTTTGAAATCCCCATATTCTAGGGTTAGATAGACACAGATGCCGTCGATAAATGGTTAAATGTGCTAGAGGGTTATTTTTCTGTTCATGATTTTTCCAATCGGGAAAAGATTATTTTCGCTCTTCTCAAAGCAGCCCCCCACGTCAAGGATTGGTGGGAAACCTACTGTGAGCAGAAGGATGAAAGTACAGGCTCACTATTTTCAGTCGCACCGACTTGGGATTCATTTCGAGATGCCATCAAGGAGCAGTACTACCCTGTCGGAAGCTATGAGGATCAATACATAAAGTGGACCACGCTATGGCAGGGAAGGGACCAAGACGTACCAGAGTTTACCAATATTTTCCATACCCTTCGCACAAAGTTGGGTGTCAAGGATACAGAGCAGCATTTGGTACTCAAATACTGTGGCTGCCTGCACAAGTACATCCAAGAAGAAATAGAATTCTTGAACATCTCCTCGCTCGGCACGGCATACCGATATGCCGTCAAGGTCGAGAAAAAGTTTAAACAGAAGAAGCGAGACTTTGGGTCTGCGAATCCGAAACAAGGGAAAGGTGCCCCCAAACCGCAGAACAAAGGACAAAGCCAAGGCGGGGCAGCCCAAGACAACCCGCCAAAGCTGCAAGCAAAGAACAGCGCCGCGAAGCCGAAAAAGGACACCGTAAAGTGGTGTGAGTTCCATAAGAGCTCCACTCACAACACAAGTGAGTGTCGGGCCAAGCAATCACTGGTGGCCGAGCTAAAGGTTTCAGAATCAGATGCATGTTCTGACTCTGAGTCAGAACCCGATAAGGGGAATGACAAAGGGAAGCAGATTATCGATGCAGAGCCCAACGCCACCGTTGCCACCACGAAGATCCAGAAGGAGGAACCTGAAGATCCAGAGGAAGAGGAGCGTCTCTTCCACTCCCAGATGTGGGTAAAGGGCTCCCCGCTACAGTTCATTGTCCACAGCGGGAGCCAAAAGAACCTCATTTCGGTAGAGGTCGTGAAACGGCTGGCTTACCGACCACAGCACATCCACAACGATACACCATTGGGTGGCTGCACCAAGGACGGGATCTTCGCGTGAGCCAACAGTGTCGCCTTCCATACAACATCAAGCCCTTCACGGATGAGGTATTGTGTGACATTGCTCCCCTTGAAGTTTGTGATGTGTTATTAGGACAACCATACTTGTGGAAGCGACATGCTGTGTATGAGTCAAGGCCCCATGCTGTTATTGTTACTTTGGGAAATAAGTTGTACAGGATACCAGAGGTAGCACCGCCTACCGCCATCTCTTTGGTTACTGCAAAACAATGCAGTAAGCTCATTTCCAAAACCGGGAAGTTTGTTTTCCTGATGATACACCCTCAAGAAAAGAAGAGGATGGTGGCCATGACCTCCAGACAGGGCCCCTCCGCACGACAACTACAGATAGACAAGGTCGTGGAGGAATACGAGGACATCTTCACCTCCCCCGTAGGGGTTCCTCTCCACTGTCAAGTCAAGAACTCCATTGACCTGACCCCAGGTTCGCCACTGCCCAATGGACCAATCTATCGGTGCTCTGTTCTGGAGAACGATGAAATCAAGAGGCAGATTCAGGAGCTACTGCAAAAAGGTCACATCCGTCCAAGTTCATCGCCCTGTGGGAGCCCGATCATGCTGGTACAAAAGAAGGATGAGACTTGGAGACTCTGTATTGACTATTGGGCGCTGAACAAGATCACTGTCCGTAATAGGTACCTAATCCCACGGATTGATGACCTCCTGGACCAACTAAAGGGGGCAAAATATTTTAGGAAGATCGATTTGAAGTCAGGATATCACCAGGTACCAATCGAACCCTCCGATGTGTGGAAGACTGCCTTCAAAGCCAAGGAGGGCCTTTTCGAATGGTTGGTTATACCTTTCGGATTGACGAATGCTCCTGCAACCTTCATGAGGCTAATGGACGACATCTTGCGGCCATTCACCAACTCATTTGTAGTGGTATACTTGGATGACATCTTGATCTTTAGCAAGACTTGGGAAGAGCACCTCCACCACATCCGACAGGTTCTCCAAACATTGCGACAACACAAGTTATGTGCCAATTTGGAGAAATGCACTTTTGGCATGACCCAGGTTCAGTATCTGGGATACATTATTGATGAACGGGGGGTGCATGTGGATCCAGCCAAGATCCAAGTCATTCGGGATTGGCCATCTCCAACCACTCTGACAGAGCTTCACAGCTTTCTAGGCCTTGCCAACTTCTACCGCAGGTTCGTGTTGGGATTTTCTCATATCACTTGGCCCTTGAGTTAGGTCACTAGGGGAGGAGCGAAAGCAATTTTTTTTGGTCTGAATCTCAACAGAAGGCATTCACAGAGTTGAAAGATCGACTCTGCACAGCACCAGTTCTTGCATTACCAGACTTGCAACAACCATTTGAGGTCAAGACAGATGCCTCTGACTATGCTATTGGGGCAGTCCTTACTCAACACGGGAATCCAGTGGCATATCACAATAAGACACTTTTAGACACAGTCCAGAAGTATCCCACTTATGACAAAGAGATGTATTCCATTGTGCAGGCCTGCCGACAATGGAAGCATTACATTTTAGGGAAGGAAACGGTCATCCACACGGACCACCGACCCCTGCAGTTCATACAGACCCAAGGGAAATTGTAGAATGATCGCCATCAGAAGTGGTCCACATACCTGCAACAGTTCCATTCGAATATCAAGTATAAGAAGGGCAGCACCAATAATGTTGTAGATTGCCTCAATCGACCACCGATCATGGCGTTAACCACCGTGCTCAACTCTTGTGGGCACGAGACTTCTGATTGGCCATTGCTCTACAAAAGCGACCCAGAATTCGGCCACACATACCAGACACTCTTGGAGGGTCAGCATGTTCCAGATTTTCACCTCCAGGACAACCTGCTATGCCACCTGGGTCACCTTTGTGTTCCTTCAAGCGAGCGTGCCAAGATGATCTGGGAAGCACACTACAGTCGGACCGTTGGGCATTTTGGGGTCGAAAAAACCGTGGCAGTACTGCAGAAATATTTCTATTGGCCGAATCTTCGACAAGATGTCGGGAAGTACATAAGATCATGCACTGCTTGCGCCATATCCAAACCGACCATCAAGAAGCAAGGCCTCTATACCCCGTTTCCTACCCCTAGTCGACCTTGGGAATCCATCTCCATGGATTACATGTCAGGCCTCCCTTCCACTAGGCATGGAAATGACTGTGTTTTTGTGGTCGTCGACAGGTTCTCGAAGATGGCCATTATGGCGGCCTGCAAGAAGAATATCACAGCAGAAGCCACTGCTAAACTCTTCTTTGAACGAGTATGGGTACACTTTGGGATCCCACAGTCTATCATTTCAGATCGAGACAACAGGTTCCTCAGTACATTTTGGTCTAGCCTCTGGTTGATGCTGGACACCAAACTCACTAAGTCCATAGCCTTCCATCCTCAAACTGATGGCCAGACTGAGGTCGTCAACAGGATGATCATACACATTCTGCACATGTACAACTCAAAGCATCCACGAACATGGGATGAGAGCCTCCCCTATGTTCAGCACAGCTATAACCGGGCTCTCCACAGCTCGGCTGGCCACAGCCCTTTCCAAGTGGGATTGGGATTCCAGCCACTATGTCCCATCGATGTGGCCATGCCATTTGCAGCTACTCACGCAGATTCTGCTCATGTCCAGTCCGAAACAGATAAGGCAAACAGCTTCATTGAGCAAATCCAACATATTCGCCAGCAGGTCCATGACATTCTGGAGAAATCAAATGCCAAGTACAAGCAGCGACATGATCAACATCGGGTGCCACACAAGTTTCAAGTGGGCGACAAAGTCTGGTTGCATTTGCAAAAGGAACGCCTTACCGGAGCCTATCGGAAACTCAGACCACTCCGATATGGCCCTTACACCATTACCAAGGCTGTGGGAGACAATGCCTTTGAGCTCAGCATTCCCCCATTCCTTGGCCTACACCCGATGTTCAATGTCGACCGCCTTCGGTCATACTTTCCACCATTACTAGACACGTCCGACATTGCAGAACAACTCACACCCACAGAGTTAAATCTAGCTTGCATGGAACAAGTTGCAACTGATCGGATCATGGACACACAGATCAAGTACACTCGCCAGCAGAATATCCAACTGTATCGAGTTGTCAAAGTAGGACAACTCCTTCACCAGGGCAAGTGGCTCACCAGGGACCAAGTGCAGCAGAAGTTCCCTCATCTCATGGAGGAACTCAATGCAATGGGGACCATTGCTTCCTAAGGGGGGAGGAATGATCCAAGTGGATATTGGTGGCCACCCGCTAATTCCACTTGGATCCCCTCTAGTGCTTCTTACAGTTTTTTTCAGTTTCCTTAATTATAACACAGTTTACTATTTTTAGCAGTTTTTCGGGTCCTAAACTTCCGGAGCTGTTTTGAGGCCCTAAACGACGTTTTTTGGGAAATCTACCGCCAGCGATTTTTCTGATAAAAAACATCTTTTCCGTCATAGTACTTGGAGAGATCTTTCCAACAGGCTATCATGCACGTCAAACAGAGATAGTATGACCAATTCGCGACCCCAGGAAGTTGATGTACCAACTTACCCAAAAACGGGGCCCACAATTTGGCGTTTCATCTTCTAGGGTTAGGTTTTGGAATGTGAAGGGTTTTCCATTGTTTCTCAACAATAAATAGGCCTCCGAGCCTCATTGTAAGAGAGTTCAGAGGCATGTAGCCACCACATCTCTTCTCAGAGATAAGCTATCATTTCCCTAGTTGGTTTATTTCCATTTCTATTTATAAGCATATTTCAGTATTTTACAGTAATGAATTGAGGTATTATTTCCGCTGCATATCTGTCTTTATGGTTATCTCTTTATTTTATTGCGTTCCTGTTTAAATCCGGATCAAGGAGCTGTCGATATTCAGGATTTGAACCTAATAATATTTGATTTAGAGAATAGTACACCTCACCTCCCTCATCAAATGGCTTTCCAGATTCCAGTGTTAGTCAAAAATAGACCTTGCTTTCGGACTGTGATTGATGAGGGAGCTTCTACGTGTATTATGTCGATCTAGTGTTGGAGATCGCTTGGTTCTCCTACACTCAATCAGTCTCCGACAATTCTAAAGGCTTTTGATGGCCGAGGGTTCCATCCTTTTGGTATTTTGGAAGATTTACCTATAGGGTTCGAAGGAAAAACTGTAAATCTAGATGTGGAAGTGGTTGATGCCCCTCTAGATTACAACCTTCACTTGGGTCGCAGTTGGTCTTATGATATGACTGCTATTGTTTCATCAGTCTTTTGGCTTGTTAAGTTTCCTCATAACTGAAAGTACGTTACGATAGACCATCTGACTTATTTCTCATCTGACCCAGCCTCTATAGATAGCATTCAGCATGTCGGTAAAACAACTATCCCTTACAAGTATGTTGAGGTAGGTTTGATTAAAGATTCTGGTTTACTAGGAACTTTTTCCTTCCCTCCTCCTAATGTATCACCTTATATTGCAACTATTCATATGATTTCATCGAACACTATTGCTTTTGATGATCCTCAAATCACACTTTCTTATTTTGAGGTGGATTCATTTGATGGCGCCATGCCTTTGAGTCCCTTTGAAATTGCATATCAGGCTTTACAATCGATTCCTGTTTCCTGACCTGTCGCGAGGATAGTTTCTTCCTATATCAACCTCGTTAAAAAATGAAACTGGATGTCAAGAGGATAGTTTCTTCCTGTATCAACCTCGTTAAAAAATGAAACTAGATGTCCCGAGGATAGTTTTTTCCTGTGTCAACCTTGTTAAAAAATGAAACTAGGAATATGAGCATAGTTCCTTGTCTTGTGTCAAGCTCGTTAAAAAATGAAACAAGGAGTAATGAGCATAGTTCCTTGTCTTGTGTCAAGCTCGTTTAAAAAATGAAACAAGGGTTAAGAGGATAGTTCTTTTCCTGTGTCAACCTCATTAAAAAATGAAACAACTCCCTTTCCAAGTCGAGTCTTTTCAAGATCTCGAAGTGAACCTTCATTCCATCCACCTAGTTGAATGCAATGAAGCTTGGGGGGCATGTACCTGGATTTGCGTTGTTATGCTGGGGGCATGCGAGCTTATAACAAGCATATTTTTTCGTTTCAAGCTTGTTAAAACATGAAACCAAATCCAAGCAGAGTTCTCTATGGTTCAAGCTTGTGTAAAAATGAACCCATACCTGATTTACATCTCGTGATTACTGTTTTTATCCACTAAATTCTGTTAGATGAGCCTTGGTTGTTTTCATTCCATCGCCACCATCTCTTTGGCCTATCATATGCTTTCACTTGGTTGCTTTTTCCTTTCCTGAGGGATCGCACGATGAGTGGTTTTATTAGCCAGCCTCTTAACCATTACATGTTTTGAGCAGTTCCACCATTGTCGAAACCAGTTGCTACCCTTTATACCACTCGTTCCTCTAGGACGAGTCCTCTTTAAGCTCTTTTCTGAATCGTAAAATATGAAAAGATTACCGAGTTTTTTCCTTTTTAACTCGTTAAAACATAATTAAAAGGGCGGTCCACTTACAACGCTTTTCTGACTGTATAAACATGAAAATATCGTCGGACTTTTGTCGTTTCAAGTTCGATATTGGTTATAAAATGACGTGTCTTTGATCGCTTTTTTACTTTTTCAGATTGCAGCCACTAATTATGAAAAGTACTCCTTGATCGTAATGGTCAAGCGGTTCTCTCAAGTATTATTTTAGACCTTTTCGAGCTTGGAGGACACAAATTTACAAAAAAGGACATCCATGGAGTTTTCTTAATTTTTTCTTCTGACTCCCTAAAATTGAAAAACACCGAGTTTTTCCTATACTGGACTAGTTAAAATTTAAATAGTAAAGGACCTATTCAATTTTAAACAAGAACGAACCACTCCTTCTTAGGGTTTGAATTTTAAACTAAGTTGGACTCATCCGAAGGATGAGCTTATAAACAAGCAAATGTTATCCTCCTCAAGCTTGTCAAAAATAAAGAGGTACTTGCCAGAAATGGTGGGGGAAAAGGGAGAAAAAATGAACTCGTTTGTTACACCTTGTGTTTTAGAAAAGCAATTAACCATTCTTGAACATGACACTTTCATTCACTTGGGTTGGGAAATCCTTTGCCTAATAGTTAATCAAACCATATTGAAAGTCTTCAGCCGGTTTCTGTGTATTAGCTTTGGGTCAATTGTCACCAAACCATCTGTAGTGTCGTTATGTGTTCAAGAGGTCAGTTCAAATAAACCATTCATCTACAAAATATCTGTCATCCATTTTGACCATCCCTGAGTTAGTCCTTGCCAAATATATTTCTTCAAAACTTGATCTATGATTTCATGTTGTGGGCTTGCCTACGACAGATCACTTTCTATCTACTTCAGCTCATTATCTAGAAAGATGATCTAGAAATCGTCAGTACCTTGGAATTTGCATGCCTTAATGGCAGGTTTCTCGCCTACGATGATAGGTTGCATCATTGACCTTCGATCAAAGGATTCTATGATATGTTCGACATCAGCTCATCTATTCACATTTCATGGATTGTACTGAGTACTTTGAGAGCCATTGACATTACTGGTGATTTCTCTCACACTTGTTAATAGTTCGCATCATTGACTGGTAACCAAGTGGTTTCTACCATGTTCGACTTTGATACATTCATTCAAGTGGATAGAATCGTACTAGTTCAGGAAGCAGAAATCAAGACCCTGGATCTAGTTTCTACCATCCAGGCTGCAAGGAATTTTGTTATTCATTATATAGTGGACTATTCATAAACAGATGGTTGTGCCCATACTGTGTCTACATATCTCTATACTCTTGATGTATTACAAAATCATTCTTGTATGAAAACAGTTTAGTCATTTTTCTAGTCAATTTTGATCTGACTATGGGAATGCCTACCTCAGCGATGATATGTTCACATATATATATATTTTGCATTGAATGTTTTTACAGGTTCCGACTGGGGTGTCCACGTGATGATCTTTGAAATGATAAAGTACTTCACTCTTCATAGATGACAAACTCTATCTTCATCTATTACAGACTTCGCACTTTAGGGGGCAATTTGTTGCACAAAAAATTGTCACCTTGGCATTCTGCAATCTGTGTGAGTCCATTATCACTCATACTTTTCTCCTTTGCAAGTCTTAAGCCTCAGTTCCTCATATCAAGCCTTGAAAATAAGAGAAAGCCCTTAAAAGTCTCTAAAACTCCGGTTCCGCACTGTCTCTTATCATTACCTGTAGTCCCGCACCTAATGGTCATGTTCCCTGCGCACCTGTCCACTCTGTCTCTGTGTTATGGGTGCGGACCCTTGTAAAAGTTAAAAAGGTGCAAGTATATTCTTAAAAACTCACTTTGAGTCATTTCTAGAAGCTTCTGGAAGGAATCTTGAGGTGGCAAGCTCGCTCCCTTAAGGTTCATGCATCGCATACCTTAAGGAGCTAACCCCTTGATATGAGGAGCTTATCCCTTTGAAGGAGGACTCTATCCCTTCATAGGTGGACCTATAACCTCCTTCCTCTGCACTATAAAATGAAGAATTGGCCTGGTTACTGAGGAGGTTGTAAGCTGAATATTTTTGAGGTGAAATGCTGCTGGAACTTAGTCTTCCTAATTGAGCTTTTGTGAGGAGAGATTACATTCCTCTTTGATCTCATTTGGAAGAGTGTGAGGCTTCTCAAAGTAAAGGAGATTCCCATTTCAGACCCTGGGAAGAGCTTGTACAACATCAAGGCTAAAAAGGTTGTAAGGTTCTTCTACTTCAAAGTTAATACAAATAAGTTTGTTTTTCTCAATAAGCTATGTTTTATGGTTTATTTTATGGATTCCTTGATCACCATAATGAACATGATTTATGGTATTAGCTATGCAGGTGTTATTTGATGTGTGCTTGTTTGTGATTGCAGGTTCTCAAAAGGAAACTCTTTCGGACGGTTGAATGATGGATGCTACAAACTAGCGTTGGACTTAAGGTAGGGTCTAAACACCTCTATAGTTTTTGTTTATGAATCATATATGTTTAGAGAAAGATAGATTTGCTTGTCCTTCTTGTTGCTAGATATCTTTTGATACTAGGGAGATCGGCCTTGTCTGCAAGATTGATTTATTCGGCCAACAATTGGATTTGATGTTGAGATGGTAGATGATACTCATGATGACACAGAAACATATGACAATGAGGATGATGCAGATACAGAAGATGATGATGATGATGATGATCAAAATGGCGATGATGATCATGAGGTAGTTGATGGTAGCAACCAGTGACATTCATTATCATATGGACTACATCATGGATCATTTTTTATATATTGTGGTGATGTTCATTTTCATGGTTACTATCATATGTATCATTTTCACGACCTCATGTACCATATTATTGAGTTGTATCTTTTTGACATGTATCATTTCAACTTATATCATTTGGACATGATGTATCATATTGACTTGTATCATTTTGTCTTACATAATTCATTATTTTTATTTATATCATTTGTGCATGATGTATCATTTTGACATATGTCGACTATTGGACATGCATCATTTTAACATGTTATTTTTTTTAAAAGGAACATGTATATTTCTATTAATCGAATTGGAATCTATCTAGTGCCATTACATTCAAAAGCATCAAAATTTCTAGAGTCCTCCAAAATTTTTCTGGCCAATATCTTTGGGTATACAGTAATGTTTTCTCCATATTTACTACATCATTCTTCTTGTAATTTCTCAAAAATACCCCATTAATACTTACATACCTACAAAACATAAGCTACCTAACTATTACTATGAAATTAACTACCGATTCCCTCCACATTATTTTGTTTGAGTTCCTTCATAGTATCCATGTCTGCCTCCTTCTGCTGGAATGGTCCCGCTGCTCCTTGTTGCCCCTGCTCTTGTTCCAACTCCTGTTGATCGAGAAAGACCAGAGGGAGAGTCCCTCCCTCACCAATTGTCATATCTTGTTCACCACTATCATCGAGGTCAAATATTTATTTTAACACTGAGACAACTACATTCTCCACGTTGAACTCAGAGTTCCACACCTTGTAATTAATATTTTCTATCCTAGATATAATTACCTCCACCATCGCTTGTACAATTTCAACATATTTTTTCAGACCTTTCAATTGACCCATTACCAATGTGAAATGAGAGTGAGCCTCAAAAATTATTTTCCCACCTATCCTGGAGATCATCTCCTTGATTTCCTACCTGAACGCCGAGTCAATCTCATCTAGGGAGCCACTAGTGCCATTGCCTGGCGAGGAAGTCATGATCTCTTCAACACAGCAAGAATGTATGGAGAGACACTAGGAATTAATTCTACAAAGCCATCTGATTATAGTGAGACTTAACTCCAAAATGATGGCGTGGGGAGTCCCTTCGAGTTTAATGATGTTCGCATTAGCAATTGCAAATTCATTGCTTCTTGGTCTATACCATAAACATGCACAGTTGAACTGATATGTTCTTCCTTAACCATGACATATCAAATCCTTTTCTGAAGACATCCCACCTGGCCACACTCTTACCATTAATCCTTGTTTAACCATCTGTTGGATGAATGGCTTACCATTCTGCTGGATCGATCACCAATAAGCTAGAGCGATCACTTGTGAGCTTTTTCACTATGAAATGACGATATCGTCAGTATTGACTCATCATTTTTTTTATGTCAAAAGTGGTTGATGATTTGGATGTATATTTATTACGTATGATGGTTTTGGTTTACTTCTCATGATGAATGTCATAAAATTCACTTAAATTTTAGGTATTTGATTCACTTGTTTTAATTATAGATGATGACCACGTTACAATAATTATCTTGTTATTTTATATATATTGGGTGTTGTATATTCTATTTTGATGGAGATTTAATAAGTATATTGTTGTTGTTAATTTGAATGGATGTATGTTTCCCTAAAAATTCCTTATAAATGTTATCCTATAAAATATTTTAAATGAATTCATATGATATATAATCATATAAATTAGTTAAGAGACATGATATATTTAACTAATTAAATTGAAAAAAAACATATTAATTTAACTGTATTCAAAACAATAATAATTTTTTGGAAGCCACACTAGAAGCAAAATTGGAAGCCAAATCGGAAATTATGTTGGCGCTAAACCTGGCATTATTTCTTATGATGGAAGAAAAAAAAGAAGCAACAATGGAAGCCAAATTGGAAGCCACACTAGAAGCAAAATTGGACGCACAATTAGAAGCCACACTAGAAGCAAAAATGGAAGAAAAAATGGAAGCCACACTAGAATAAAAATTGGAAGCCACACTAGAAGAAAAATTGCAAGCCGCACTAGAAGAAAAATTGGAAGCCAGACTAGAAGCAAAAATAGAAGAAAAATTGGAAGCCAGACTAGAAGCAAAAATAGAAGAAAAATTGGAAGCCACACTAGAAGAAAATTTTGAAGTAAAATTGGAAGCCACACTAGAAGAAAAATGTGAAGAAAAATTGGATATTAAACTAGAAGCCAAACCAAGATCAATATTTGAAGCAAGTCCTGGTGCTAAATGGTGCTATTTATGACATCATTCTTCGTACTAATTATAGTGTTATTTCCGACAAAACTTTTGATGCAACTCTAGGAAAACTGCGGGGTGCTCTTTCAGGCAATTTTTCGGGCATTATTTATGGCTCTATTTCTCGGGTGCTATTTCCAGCATCATTTACGATGTTGTTTCTAGTGTAAGTTATGGCACAAAATCTGGCACTAGTACAAACATACTTGGTAGCACCAGTTTTTGCACCGGGAAAGGTGTCTAATTCATGAACTAAAAAACACTAGATTCTGGTGCAATTTTAGGCATTATTTCCCTATTCTATTGTAGTGTCCTTAGGGGTCTATTTTCAACTAGATGATGACATCAACATGATGTTATCATGCCACATAGCACCCTCTAATTGGTGCCACTTCTCACTAATATTTGGCTCAATTGGCCACCCAAAAATACTAATTGGACATGCTATGTGGAACCCTACCATGCTATCACATCATCCATTGTATTGCCACATCAATTATCATGTCATCCACCATACTACCACATCATACTATCATGTCATCCATCATAGATCCACAACATCTCATGTTGCCACTTGTCAACTTGCCATTGGTGTCACGTGTGTCATCTTGTTGACATGTCCAAATTCCATTAGCTCTATCTACTAGGCGATCAACCCACATGTCTTGTCACTAAAGGGTCCACATCAATCCATTTGCCATGATATGATCAGGTCCACATGGCCGAGGTCAGAGGGCATGACCTTTATTAAATGTCTTGCAAGTTTTCACTCCATCTATCATTCATTCTTTCGACAACCGTCATATCCACCCATAATTGTGTGACATTTAACCCCATTAAACAACACACATGTTTGTATGCCAACAACCACATATATTGCATGAATTCATAGATTTTCCCTAAACGTGCATGAACTTTAGAAAATTTTTCATTCTGACCCTTTTCCACCATGTCACTTTCAAACTTGTTTATTTTTTCATTTTGGATTAGTTTGACCAATTTTAATATATCGTTGGAAATGTCTCAGAGAGGACCATCTAGCTTGACCATCTACATTATCATTTGATTATCATAGCTTTAAAAAAGAATCAATAAATTGCAAGCTATCATAACTCCTTTGTCATCATTGATATGTCAACAGATGCGTAATGATTTTCCAAGGAATCATACCTCTTTTGACATGACAATACTCTGCCCAGCAATTTCCTCCTTTTGACATCAATGACATGAAATTGGCTTTCATGTTATGTCCAACAATCTCCCCTTTTGACATTATACATTTCTTTTACATCAATGGAATTACATTGGTTTTCATCAATTAAAACACTATGTCAACACAAAGACTATATCAAATCATTATAAATTTGAATATTTTTACAAAAATATCACCAAACATTTTATACTTTGCACGTTAGGCACTAGTAAGATTCACGAAGGTTTCTAAAATTTAAGAAAATGTAAAAATCAAATAATTCCTCCACACCTGATGACAATGGATGAATTATGTTATCTCCTTCTCATGAACATGATATTTCCTTTCCCTATCCTATAACTTCCTATTGTCGTAGGCTACTAGGCGTCCATCCTACATGAAGACTCCAAGGAAAATTTTAGTGAAAAACTTGAAGAAAGTTTTGCACCTAGAGAGATTTAATTTCTCTCCATGCTTGATAGATCTAGGGTTTAGATGGATCTATGTATTTTTACATAAATATGCTAGTTTAATTTTAAATATAACAATATAACATAAACATCTCCCTACACTAAATTAGAAAAAACTTCTTAACACCAACAATTTTAAACAAAGAATAAAAACCAAACCCTTCTTAAAAAAAAAAAATTCCAGAGTAATTACAATATACATCTTATTTTAGTGAATAACCTTGTATATCCCCCTCCTTGTCTCTCCCATCTCTCTCTATATCCCCCTCCCTCTTTCCCCCATTTCTCTCTCTCTCTCTCTCTCTCTCTCTCTCTCTCTCATAGCCTCTCCCTCGTATTTGTCTCTCACTTTTTCCCTCTATCTCCCTACCATATATATCTATGTCTCCTTTGATATCTCTTTTGTATATCTATCTCACCCCCCAAAACACACATGCTATATTTCTCCATATCTATCTCTCTCACCCTCCCTCCCACACTTTGTCTCTCTCTTCTTCCCTATCTCCCTTTTCTAACTATATCTCAATCTCCTTCTGTCTCTCCTTTTTTATCTCTCTATCTCACCCACAAATAGAAACACTCTCTCTCCATCTCTATTTGTCTCTCTCTCTCACTCCCTCTTCCTCACCCTCTCCCTCTCCCCCCCCCCCCTCTCTCTTCCCTCTCACTCTTGTCTCTCCTTCAATCACTCTCCATCTCTCGCTTGTCACTCCCTCTCTTTGTAGATTTCTCTCTCTATGTATTTCTTATTCCCTCCCTCTCTCTCCCAATCCAAATCCATCTCTCTCCCCCTCGCTCTATCCTATCTCTCAATTCCTATATGTCTTCGTTCCTCTCTCTTCATTCCTCTACCACCTCCCTCTGTCTCTCCCCCCATCTCTCTCTCTGTCTCCCCCCCCATCTCTCTCTCTGTCTCCCCCCCCTATCTACACCCTCAATCTCTGTGTCTCCCTCTTTCTCTCTTCCCATTCTCTCTCTCTCTCTCTCTCTCTCTCACACACACACACACACACACACACACTCTCTCTCTCTCTCTCTCTCTCCCCTTCTCTATCTCTCTTTGTTCCTTCTTTCTCACTCTTCCCTCCTCTCCTCTCTCCCTAAATCTCTCTCCATCTCTCCCTTTCCACTCCATATCTCTCAGTGCTTGGTAGATCCAGAGTTCACATGGATTGAGGTTGGTTTACTTAATTTTTAGGATTTTTTTAAATATTGACAACATGAGATGTATTATTAGATATGTGTTTCAATATTTAGTAGACCATTTAATTTATATAACTATGTTAGTTTAATTTTAAATGTAACGATTTAACATGAACATATCTATACACTCAATTATAAAACACCTCTCCATACACTAAATTATAAAAAACCTCTTAACACAACTAATTTTAAACAAAGAATTAAAACCAAACCCTTCTTAAAAAATTTAATTCCAGAGAAAAATATACATCTTAACTCTAATCTTACATCTTAATATTAACTCATACTCACTGAAATAACATATTTACGATTAGTTACTTCCTACCCTAATTTAAGAAAGTCTTTTCATAAAAAAATGGATAGAAATAATATGTAAATAAATATACTTTTCAGGAGTCACTTCCCACCATTATTTATGTTTTCCTTGGCACTTTCCTAGGAATACAACTATAAATGTGTAAACTTACTAGATGTAATTGTTGCAGAAAATGTAACTAGGTTCGGTCTTCATAAATGTAATTTTGATCTTTGTACTTGTAAAATAAAAGAATTATTACTTTTGTAATTATTAATAATGGGTCTTTTGCCCATTTGATAGGTCAAGCACATGTTTAACTGCTTGTAGGAAAGTCGAAGAGTCAATATAATTGTTGAAGACCCATGTGGGCATGTTACATTATGAAAATATATGTACTAGAGTCAAAGAAATATTTCAAAGGTGATCCTCCAAAGAAAAGACAAGTCTCCTCTTCATTTCACCTCAAAGAACGAATTTTTGGTGTACTTAAAGTCAAGTCAGCATCACTAGCTCAAGTCGGACCAAATAGGAGGGACAAACTCCTATATATAGGGCCATTTGACCTCACAAAAGGATCATCAAGTGATCTTTGAAATCAACAAGAAAGAGAGTCAAGAAGGAGATGTGCAGAAGAGCAAGAAGGTGCTTCTAGGCCAATGAAGAAGGAGAGAAAGAAATCTAAGTTTTTGAAGGACTGTTTTCGGTCCAAATTTTGTCACATGTGCAAAGGAAGAAGGGTATTTTTTTTTTTCAGATCAGATTCATAAGTGCAACAACATAATAAATTTTGATTGGGCTAATAAGAGGCTCCTAATAGGCCTCAATCTCAAGTGAAGTAGATGCCACCTAGATCAAATAAAGAGAGCAAGTAAAAGGGTCTATTTCAAGCCCTAGATCAACATTACATGTGAAGAAATCAGAGTTGCAGTAAGGTTAAGAGGATCAGCCTCTAACTTGAAGATATACCCCAAGAAAAGCAGCATTCTCTAGTCTAAGTATCAAGGAGAAGGAATACTACCAAGCGAAGTTGAGAAGGAGAGGAAGATACCAAAAAAGAGGTCTCTATGGAGACCTAGGGTTTTTGCAGAAAGTGTCATCAGCTGCTGGAAGAAGAGTGAAGGAAGAGACAAGGGTGCAATACAGAAGGAGGCATCAGTTAAAACACAAAATAAAGAGAGACTATGTCTTGTGCTTGGAGGATTTACTTGTCAAGGGTCTAGGGTTTGGAATTGGTCAATTGAAGCTTTAATAAGAGAAATTTGTAGAAGGGTTTTCCTATCTAGGAGAGAGAGAGGTTTTTCCGAGCCTGAGAGCCAACATCTTGTGTTCTTGTCTCTTTTGTTTTTGGTAACTATTTGATTAAGTAAAGAACACACACTAATAATAATAAGAGAATATTGTGCTGATAATGAAAAGTAAAAAGTACCTCACAAATAGTTATCATCGTCAGAAGAATCTCATCCTAACCTAGATGTGCTAGATTCTTCAACATGGTATCAAAGCTAAAGTGACACATGAAGGAAGGGAATCTCAAGAACATATAGAATATTGAAGCATCGGGATTAAGAAGCAAGGGAACATAAACATTGAAGCATCAGATCTACAAGTAAGGGTTCAAGATCCATCAAAGGCAAGAAGGATTACTATTTCCTCTCATCAAGAAGAAATACCATCCTGGGAACAAATTTCTTACTAAAAGAAGAAATCCCTCCACCTAAAGGCATCTACAAGAAGGTACATCCAAGAAGATTCTCCATCAAAGATCCTTCATCTTCAAAGAAAGGCACCCAAGATCTAACCTCATCATTGAATATCTCCATATCTACACAGTGAGAAGTAAGTAAATCTCTCTTAAGGCACCTTGAAGGAAACATATTAAAGAAGTCCAAGATCTAAGAAATCAAATCATCAAATCTTCGAGGAAGCAACAAGATATCTTCACAACAACTCTCTCAAGTAAGTATTTTTATGTCCCCTTCTGAACATATCAAAATTTATTTTTGCAAAGAAAGCAACAAATTGGTTGGCACTACTAATTTCGTTGCATGGAAAAAGAGGACTAATCTACTTCTCAAAGAAAATGAAATTATGGACTACATCAAAGGGAACATCACTATTCCTGCAAAGGATCAAACTCAATCCCTATCAAAGTATAATAAGGATGAAGAAAGTGCTCAAAGGATTATGGTAGAATCCATCAAGGACCTTCTCATCCAAGCTTGAAACATCTAAAGAAATCTATGATAAACTATTGGAGGTATTCTCATTCAGTACAGTTGGAGAAATGATATCATTGTCCAATGACTTATATAAGATTAAGATATTCAAGGAAGAAGGAATAGCTCCCTACTTCATGAAGGTATTGAAGATGAGAGACAAACTACAATACTTGGGAGAACAAAATAATAACAATACAAAGAGCATTGGATGCCAACATCAGGACTACATGGGAAAAACAATACAATAAGGGGGTTACAAGGTGTTACAAAAGATTGGTACTATAGCATACAAATTGGAGCTTCCTACATCTTCACAAGTGCACCTAGTTTTCCATGTTTCATGCTTAAAGAAGGTTATAGGTGACAAGCTCCCAGTTGAAACAATATTGCCAGAACTTGACGAGGAAGGAAAAATTATATTGGAACCTAAAACAGTTACAAAAACAAGAAATCGACAACTACAAAATCGATCAATTTCAGAGTATCTCATCAAGTGGAAGAGATTACCCATTGAAGATTCCACATGGGAGGATGAGAATTTTATAGAGAAGCATCCATAACTACTCAAGCGCTAAGGACAACACGGTTTTGAAGGAGAGGGGCATGTTAGGTCCCTATACTACTAGTGTAGCCACTTATTGTTATAAGTGGAACCCCCTTATTGTACTGTTGTGCCCATCATAGTCCCCATATTATTATTATTGTGCCCCTTAGAAGCCCACTATTTTTATTATTCTACCCTTAGAATATTATTGTTATTGTTATCACAAAATCCAATTCTGATAGGCTTCTGATCAGGAAGACTTTGAGTAACTATTTCAAACCAAACTTTTGGCTGAGGCTTAGCCTCCTCAACCTGAGAGGGCTCTCTCACTAGGTTAAATATTTTAGTTTAAAGAATATATGGCTAACTCTATGAAAAGCAAGTGAAAAAGTATAATTTTTGAACACAATCAATAAACATCCATTGGGCTTATGGAGTCAGAATATGTTTCAGTATCACAACAAGGTTAGCTTAACATGGAAGTCAGGGCATCAAGAGTTTTAATATATTAGCAAACAGAGAGATAATGTAAGGAACACAACCTATAAACACATGAAGGAAGTTAGAGCATTGTCAATGAGTTCTAAGTAACATGTATTCATACCACTAAAAGTGAGTAAATGAAGAAAACCATGAGGAAAAATCAAACATTAAAACTCTCTTCTAAATCCTGAGTAGTAAAAGCCAAACATCTGTATTAACATAAAAACACAGTCTCCCACAATGACACAATATGACTGTTTCTTTTGAAAATTTCCAACCATGAGGCATTCCTCCTCTTTCATTTTATAGAGTTATCATTACAATCTTGGATTCCCTGATCCAACATGAGGGAAATTTGAATTTCCCATCTTGACACCTATTCATACCTAATATAGACTATTAATTACAAGTGGCAGTTAACTAGCAGTTTTAGAGTCCTAATACAATTAGGAGTACAACTCCTTATTATGACTAAAACAACCTTATCTAGGAATAAAAAATTCTCTTTGACATCTATAACTCCATGAATTCGAATTTGATGAAGCCTTTAACCTTGTTGTTAGATTGTGTTGACTCATCCATTATCTATCCTGAAAACCAAGAACATGTTTCCTGCATTTATGACTTTAAAGACAGCCTCGTATCTCCCAACTAGTGACACTTATGAAAAACATGAGACATGTTATTGTAGATGAAGATTTTATGAAGAGAAACCTCCCTCAGAATTCCAAAATACCTTTCATGTTGCCAGAAACTGATCTTTAAAAAGACAACTAAAACCAGAAAACAGAGTTCCTCTCAGCAGTTTCGTAGCTCAAGTTAAACCATCAATTTCTCCCACCTCATATTGAATTTGAAGAAACTAAAAGAGGTTTTTTTAGTCGGTATGTTAGGAATAAAAACCTCTTTCACTTTTCAGAAATGAGTTTTCAATTTCTCAGGAATCCCCTTGGAAGTTGACTGCTAAAAACAAGGAGACAAAGTTCCTTCTTTTCAGGGTTTCATCCTTATGCTTGTCTTCGAATCCTCATTCTTTGAGTTTTTCTTTTATTTGAGCTATAGCCATTCACAAATGATCTCCTCACATTCTCCAGTAGCATTCTTCTCCAAAAATAGTCCCTTCTTTCCTTTGAAGATTGATAAAAAAAAACCAAAATTGCGCCTACAACAGTTTCGTAGTGCACTGCGAAACTGCTGTGTGAATCAAATTACACAATTTTTTCCAAAAAATTTCATTCTAAGGATTCTTCCCAGCTATTTCATTATGTAAATATGCCACATATACTTGAAATCATCCATCTTTGAAACATCTTCAAAAAATAATGTCTTTGTTTCAACCAAAATCGTATTAGGGTTTCATCACTTACTTCCTTGTTCATTTGTGTTTAGGCTGACCTCCAGATTTGCTCAGCTGAATTTCCAGGTCCTCAAGTTGTCTTTTCATCCTTCTGATATTAGTTCTAATTCTGCCATTGATCCATCTGACATACCTTTCTTCCTTGATTGCAGGGACAGTCCAGGTGAAGTGTTGGGCCTTTCTGTTAACTGCTTCAAGTTTTGAAACTCTTTCATGTTCCCATAGAGCCTTCATTCTATTGAAATTTTCTTTTTCAATTGCATGTTTCCTTGCCCTTTTCTTAAGTTTGGAAATCTCAAGATTGGCAAGCTTATATTTTTTTTGACTTCCTCATAGTTATTTTCTTCTTCTTGAGTATCGACTGCTCTGTTTCTATCATCTTTGTGCATGAGTGATGGTTGTACTACTGGAACTATGAGCTCTTACCATAATCCTGATATATCCCCTGTCTCACTTACCTCTGGCTATGCCTCTTATAACCTTTTGGACTGCCTAGTCACAAGACTTCTAGGCTTGAAAACAAAGTCTAAAACCTGATCATCAAACTGTAGCTTTTTTAGAGGATTTCATCTTTCTTGACTTGCCCTCATCTAATTCAATGAAGTATGCTTGGACCAGAGGTGACTCTTCAATGTCAATAGCCTGAAGAAGATCATTCAAACTGCCCTTTGATATTGGGCTTGCATCAGTGACCACAGTTTTACCGTCTTCTTTGGCTATTTGACTTCTAGTTACCCTCCTCTGGATTGTTTCACCAATGGACTGTTCTTGTGCTGCTTCCTTAATTTGAACTTTCTTCTTCTATGGATGTTGAGGAGTATCTTGAACAGTCAATGGTGTTTCAATCACTGGTTCCTTAACTTTCTTTCTGGCCTTTAGTTTAACCAACCTGCTTGACCTTGTTTAACTGAGGAACTACCTCGCTTGAAACCTGCGGAAGAATTTTGATCTCTGTTCACCCTAGGCTTGTTTACTCGAACTTAAGAACAACATCAAGTGTCTCTTGCATAAATATGACCAAGATCAACACGAATACGACTAGGATCAACTAACCCTTTGCTTTTTTTGAAATTTGAAATGACCGCAGACAAATGACCCCTAACGAATCTAATGATGGATATGAATGGTTACATGTGGGAGGTAAGGTTCATGGACTGACACCTGATGATGAAATTTTAACGGATTCTGGTGGATTTGACAGCTAGATATGACTGTTCACAAATCCCTGATTTCGTAGCGCATCCAATGTAATTTCGGGGTTTTGTGCTACGAAAACGCCTAATTACAAATCCACGATTTCGTAGCGCATGTAGTGTAATTTCAGGACTTTGCACTACGAAAATGCCTAGACAGTTTTGTAGCGCGTTCAAATTTTTGAAATGACCAAACACATGAAACTTTAAACATGATATGGGATCCATAAGGGGCTAGACGATGCTGATGGAATTTATTAATGATGAAAATGAGACTCTAATGCTATAATTGAAACTCTTAAAAACATAAAAATGACTTAACCCCTATCTATCACTATGACTTAGGAACAAATGTAAACTATCCAAGTTTAGAGAACTTTTACAGTGATAACAGTTATGTTGACTTTGATTATATTGTGACCCCTTAGACTCCTATATATAGAAAGGAGGTCTTGTCATTTTTATCATCCAAGAAGTATTCTTTTGTGTAATGTAAATGATGTCTCCCCCTCGAAGAGGCTGGTTTTGAAGTCATTGATCTATCTTTTCTTCTATTTTTTGAGTTGGTTGCATAAAAATGTGTAGGGCATCCAAGATAAGAGTAGGAAAGAGGATCGATATTCTTTGATGGGTGAGAACCCAAGACAAGAATAGTCCTAGGAGGTCATACTCAATGAACACTCGGGTGGGTATGTACCTTGAGAGACAATGATGAAGGTGTCTATAGTCATTGGTCTCGCCAACATTGTGCTCTAATCTAATGAGAGATAGAGTTTTCAGTCAAGGCCTTGATGTGGAAACAATGTTGGTTACTATGATGTTATAATAGATGGATTTCAAATCCAATTTCTCTTATGTGAATTCTTCATATTGAAAATGTCCAAACACCTTGTAAAGTGATGTATGAATACCTCCCTAGTTAAGAGGGAGTGTCAAAGAAAGTTTAACTAGGTTTGGTATTCATAAATGTAATGTTGATCTTTGTACTTGTAAAATAAAAGAATTATTATTTTTGTAATTATCAAGAATGGGTTTCTTGCCCATTTGATAGGTCAAGAACATGATTAAGTGTTTCTAGGAAAGTCAAAGAGTCAATGTAATCGTTGAAGCCCCATGTGGGCATGTTACATTATGTAAATCTATGTACTAGAATCAAAGAAATATGTCAAAGGTGATCCTCCAAAGCAAAGACAAGTATCATCATCATGTCGGCTCGAAGAATGAATTTTTTGTGCACTTAAAGTCAAGTCATCCTCACTACCTCAAGTCGGCCCAAATAGGAGGGAAAAGCTCCTATATATAGGGTAGTTCAACCTCACAAAAAGATTCAAGAAGGAGATTTGAAGAAGAGAAAGAAGGTTCTCCTAGGCCAACAAAGAAGAAGAGATATAAATTCGAGTTTTTGAAGGACTGTTTTAGGTCCAAATTTTGTAACAACATGAAGGAAGAAGGGTATTTCTATGGTCACATCATATTAATCATAAGTACAACGACATCATAAATATTGATTGGACTAAGAAGAGGCTCCTAATAAGCCTCCATATCAAGCGAAGTAGGTCCCACCTAAAGTGAAGAAAGGGAGCAAGTAAAAGGGTCTATTTCAAGCCCTAGATCAGCCACACGTGCAAATGAATCAGAGTTGCAATAAGGTTAAGAGGATCAACCTCTAACTTGAAGATATACCCTAAGAAAAGCCTCATTCTCTAGTCTAAGTATCAAGGAGAAGGAAGATTACCAAGAGAGGTTGAGAAGGAAATGAATATACAAAAATAAAGGTCTCTAAGGAGACCTAAGGTTTCTACATAAAGTGCCATCAGTTGTCGAAAGAAGAGCGAAGGAAGAGGTCAGGATGCAATATAGAAGGAGGCATCAATTAAAGGACACGCGAAAGAGAGATTGCATCTTTCCTTGGAGGATCTACTTGTCAAGGGTCTAGGGTTTCGCATTTGTCAATTGAATCTTCAAAAAGAGAAATTTGTACAAGGGTTTCCCTCTCTAAGAGAGAGAGAGGTTTTTCCCTAACTGAGATCCAACATCTTGTGTTCTTGTCTCTTTTGTTTTTGGTAACTGTTTGATGAAGTAAGAGAACACACACTAATAATAATAAGAGAATATTGTGCTAATAAGAAAAAGTAAAAAGTACCTCACAAATAGTTACCATCATCAAAATAATCTCATCCTAACCTAGATGCCCTAGATTCTTCAACAGTTACCACCCACCAAAATTTGTGCAAGTCCTTGTGCCTCAGCAATCAATTAAATTATCCACTTCATATCTCAATTTATTAGCTCCTTCCGAAGAAATAATATAGGATTCAATTTTCATGTTGACCACTATTAATTTAGCATTGACCAATTAATTTCTAACTTTAATGATAGGGACTAAGCTACCTTGCAACACTTGTTTTAATTTATATGGTAAAATAAATCTAAATTTATAGATACTATTTATATGTGATATAGTTTTAAATGATATATATATTATGGTTTTCTTTTATCTTAAAAATTGTTCATAATTTTATTTATAAAAACAAAATTACAATATAACAAATTGAATTTTATTATTTTAATTACTTTTAACTTCTTATGTAAACTTTAAATGTTTACAAACAATTACGTGTACACATCTCCCCTATACTTTATATTATATTATATTTTTTTTATTGAGCCAACACATAAATGTTTATGTTAAATGTTAAGTTTTACAAACATTTACGCCTATACATTTCCCCTTATACTGGGTTGTAGAGCACCTCTCGACACAATAAATTTCCATACCTAAAATTTTCCTTAGTGTCATGATGCGGGATGGACACCCAATAGCCTATGATAACAAGAAGTTACAAGATAGGGACAGGAGATATCCCACTCATGAGAAGGAGATAACATCAGTCATCCACTGTCTTCATGTGTGGAGGAATTATTTGATTGGGAGATTGTTTATGGGCAAGGAAGATAACATTGTAGTAAGTTGATTTACATCTCAGCCCAGATTTCCAGTGAAGTAGGCACATTGTAAGGAATTTGTAGTAAAGTTTTACATGAGCGTTGAGAATAGGCCATGGAATCTCAATGTTGTAGAAGATTCCTTGATTATAAAGGAAAAGTCAGTTGTGATTGAGGAAGAAGAGAACCCACCTATGCTAGGAAAGGTCAGATTCAAATGATAGAAGAGTTGCAGAGGAATATTCGTGTATGGTTGGAGATAGACTCTATAGAGAAGAACATTATGAAGTAGGTAAAGGATGGGAATACCAAGATATTCTACATTTGTGATGGTCTCTTATTATTTTGTAATCGTATATATGTTCCTAGGTAGAGTGGACTCCAAAAGGAGCTCTTGCAGGAGTGTCATGACTTGTCTTGGGTTAGCCACCTTGGACAACATAGAACTCTAGAATTATTGGAGAGAGGTTACTTTTGGGAGCATATGAGATGTGGTGTGGAGGACTATGTACAAAATTGCATCATTTATTAGTATGACAAACCAGATGTCAGACTACAGGGAGGACTATTGCAATATTTTCCTATTCCATACAAACATTGGGTGAGATTCTTGATGAACTTCGTATCTCAATTTAGAAACCATGCTTGGTAGACATACATGATCCTAAGAGAGAAAATTCGTTGTGTGGACCAAGATTGATTTTTATTCATCCAAATTTATAGCTTGAGGAGATAGTGTCCTACAAGACTACAAGGATTTCTTTATATTTTTTGTGGACTTTGTTAGGGAACCAAGGGGTTCTTTGTTGTTGTAATTTTGAGAGAGTGGGTTGCAATAACCCTGGTGAAAATTCCATGTAATAAAAGATAATAAAGGAAAAAATAATAACCATGGTTAATGGGACAGTTATTCCAATCTAAATGTTGGGCAAGACATCCTAGTTTGGGTGTTCATCTAGTTTATTATGGCTAAGGAAATTGGAAAAGGCAATGGCTAAGGCTTTGGAAAGACAAAATGACATTTTTGGCATTTCATTTATGAAAATAATGGAAATTAGGAGAAAAGGAAGGTGAAAGGTCACAGGTTGCATGTAAGGAGTAAATTGAAGGAAAATGAAGAAAATAGAGGCCTAATTGATAAAAAGGTTGAGGATCAGTTTGTACCTTTTCACATTTCAGTTTTGGGGCTCTCTTATTAGTCTCTCTCTCTCTCACTCTTGAACACTTAGAGTTTTCTTGGAGCACTTTGGCATTGGATCAAGAAAGGAAAAGAAGGCAAGAAGAAGGAAGGAGAAAGAAAGGAAGAGCAGGATCAAGCAACTACAACAGGATTATTTGCAGGCATCAATTTTCATGTGTGTTTTCCTTACTAGATTTTGCATGCATGGTATTGCACATGGTTCTTTGTTGTTATGGAATGGGTTTTTCCAAGTGTGACATTGCTTTTAGCCTAGCCTTTCCATTTTTGAATAGCCATGGTGTGATGGGGTTCTCATGTTTTAGTTGAGCTGAATTTCCAGACAAATTCAAAGCTGAGTGAGGTGGATCTCCAAATGATAGAAAACATGGCCTAGTAACCCCTGAACCAAATTGTGGGTTGTGGTAAAGTCGTATTTTTTGTTACCTTGATGGGCCTAGGAATCTTCGACTGGTGAATGGAAAGATATAAGGTAAAGCCAAGAGGTGGTTGCCCTTGATTAGGAATAGGAATAATTTCTGGTGAATGACAAGATATACAGTAAAGCCTAGAGGGTGGTGTCTCAGTTTAGGGCCTAGTGATCCTTGGATCAAAATGTGGATTACGGTAAAGCCTGAGAGACTAGGAGACAGGAAAATTCCTCACAATGTAGGTGGAGAAATCCGATGGAATCCATGCTTGTTCTAGCCTAGTGATCTAGTGGAGATCATGGTAAAGACTATTATTGCATGTTTATTGTTTTGGCCTAGTGATCCGATACAGATTGCGGTAAAGCATACTTTCTATTAATGAGGGTGACATGGTTTAGCCTCAGGATTCCCTAGTTGGTTATTTTGGTTTGAATCCCACATTCATGCTTGGAATATGGCACAGGAGTGAATGGTTGACGAGAGGATTAGCTCAACCATTCTATGGTGAGGTGGAACGTGGTAGTCCCATCTTGGATTAGCTTTTGCATTCATTAATAATAGGTTCTTTCCTTTATATCTTATGTGTAAATGTATTGGTGTATATGTGGATTTTATGGCTAATGTATCCTTGATATTTATGTTGTTATTATGATGGTTATAAACATGATTTATGACAATGATGATGTACGGATCTCCTTATGTTTTGATTTGTAAATGAATGGATAATGTATCTATGACCTAATAGATGATAATGAAGCTAATGATATAAGGGAACAATGCTTCTTAGCGATTCTCAGATAAGTATGAGACCCATATGCTCAGAGTTGTTGTTTACACCTGCAAATTACATATTTCTGACATGTTTGAAAAAATTCATTTCATGGTTAGTAGGGGTCCATTCAAGTCCTTATTCAAGCAATTGCATTTGTATCATTTTTTTGTTGTTATCTTTCATTCCTGAAGATGCCATTGGGTTCCGGGTGGTGACCTAGTCTGTGGGCCTGAAAAAGTGGCTCAAATCCTCGGGACACAAGCACAGCACTGGGCAGAAAATTCCCTAGATGTTGGCATACCCATGCTATGGGAGCATCCAAAGCCCCCTGGATGCATGCTTACCCATATCAAGGGAGATTTCGGGAGTTAAATGGTCTAAAATATCAATGGGACCTAGAGACTAGTTACTTGGGAGGTTCGGATAGTTCTTGAGAGTCTTCTTGTTGATGAGAAAGGTCTGTATGGTGTGCTTCCATGGGTTCAACTTCCTTGAGGTGACTTAAGAGGTCGAATCATATCATAGTAACTTCTCATCATATGTTTACCCCAGTTGGTTGGTTACTTGGGTAGATATGGGAGGAGGGCATTACAGAGTGGTATTAGAGCATGGTTCACCTCCTGGACTGGATGGGCAGTGTGTGTCCGTCATGCATTCATGTTGTTTGCATGTGTGTTAATAATCCTTGTGGTTTGTATGCTTATTTCATAAGCATGGTGTTGGTCATGGTTGTAGTGAATGAGGATGTTGTTGTGAAATGTGTCATCATGAGTGTATGATTGGTTACATGTTGTTTACGCTTGCGTATTGTCAATGTACATTGGTATGGTTGTTATTGTCATGCATGAGGTCATGGTATGTGTAGTTGATATGGCCATGCATTGATGACTAGACTCTAGCTAAAGTGATGGTTATATGGTTATGTGCTTATGTATTATATGTATATATGTTTTCATGATTATGTTATACATGTATTACGTTGATTTGGATGATCTTGCAGATGAGATATCCTCTCTGAATTTTGCTAACTTACGTTGGTTTATTGTGATTTGGTTTAGTTGACATAGTATGCCTTGTAGGAAAGAGATCAAAATGACTAGCAAGATGGCTGACAATAAATATTCTCCCTATGAATCAGATAAGCAACAGGTGTTAGGCACTCTTCTGACTCAGAATACAAATTAAGAAATTTGAAGGAAGAAATAAGGAGTTGTAAGGTGGACAATGAAAAAATCATGCATGCACAATAGAAACAAGTAAAGGTTAATGCAATACTCCTTCAGAGTTTGTCAAAATTTCATCAACATGGAACACTTCAGATCAACCATGGACAGGAGGACATAACTAATGGAGCATTTTGCAGTAGGTCTCATGGTGGTCACGGGTCAGATAGAGATGACACAGTGAGAGATGGCAAGTTGATGGATACTCTGGATAGGAGAGGTGGTGGACACATGTACTATTCTATTTCTGGTTCTGATAGGCATCATGATCATCACCATTATTATCCTTATATAAGGATTGATAGGGGATACTTCCTAGATGAATTTAAGAAAGTAAAGCCACCTACTTTTGATTTAGACATGAAGAAACCAAAAGATGCAGAGGCTTGGATACTTGGGATGAACAAGTTAATTGAGTTCCATGAGTACATAAAAAACATGAAGGCCATAATTGCTATCTTCAACCTAAAAGGTAAATAAAATATCTAGTGGGAAGATGTGAAGCAAGTCAGAGACATCGAGACATAGGACTTGAGTTGACATGAGCTCAAGAGGCTTTTTAGGAAGAAGTACTTATTAGAAGGTACTATGATGGAAAGGCTAAATAATTCTATGAGATAAAAATGGGATCAATCATAGACGAAGAGTACATTACTAAGTTCATGGAGGTATTGAGGTATGTACCATATCTTAAAGATGAGAAGGCTAAAGTTCAGGGATTTTTTAGTGGTTTTCCATTAGCATTTAGAGATCAGATTGAGTATGATGAGCCTCGATCACTTGAGGAATTTATTGGGAAATTGAAGCATTGATATGAACATTCAAAGTGCAAGAATGAATCTCAACAAGGATGGAAAGGGAAGGATAAGGATAAAGGTAAGGGTAAATGGTAGTCGAAAAGAACAAGACATCAGAATGTAGAAGAGAAAGAAAATGTGGCACCACAAAAGAAGTTCAATGTAGGTAGATAGGGACATGGATCACAACAACATCATAGAGGTGATGGTATTAGATGGCTGGAGTGTTAGACATGCAGTAAGGAACACCTTAAGAGGGATTTCCCACAGAATCATGGTGGTAGGCCTCAGATGTATAGTGCACAGGGGGCGTGGACTATTGGGGATGTTGGTCAAAGTTTTCCTTGTATTTATGCAACACTGGATAACAAACAGGAAGAACATCAGGAATCAATCATTAAGATGGATGGTAAGCTTTGTGATCAAATTATTTCTATTTTGATTGACCCTGGATCTAATTGTAGTTATGTTAGTCCTAAATTGGTGAATAAGTGTGGTTTGAATAAAGAAGTGCATGTAGAACCTTGGTTAGTGCAATTGGCTACAAGTACAAAGAAGTGATTCCATCATTGGGTAAGAGCTTGTGCATTTGATTTGAATGGTATGCCTAAACATCTGAATGTATTACTATTGGGATCATATAATATGCTATTGGGTATGTACTAGCTATACCTTCATAGGACTGAGGTGGATTGTTATGACAAATCCATTGAGTGTGTGGATGAAAATGGGGAACCAAGAGTATTACAGGGGAAGAAGAAAGCCACATCAGTTAGGATGGTGATAGCTATGCAGGCCAAATGTAGTATCAGGAAAGGGTGTGTGTTATTTATTGTACATATCTCTACTGACAAAGGAAAGGAAGTTGAGGATGCAGACTTTTTGAGCAGGTACCCAGTTCTACAACAGTTTCAGGATGTGTTTCCTACAAAGATTACAACGTTGCCACCTCACAGGGAAGTGGACTTTTCTATTGAGTTAGTGCCAAGGGAATCTCCAACATCAAAAGCACCTTATAAAATGAGCACACCTGAGTTGGTAGAGTTGAAGTTGCAGTTGAAGGAAATGTTGGACAAGGGATACATGAGGGCAAGTGTATCACCTTGGGGCATACCATTATTGTCTGTGAAGAACAAGGATGGTACTCTCAGATTATGCATTGACTATAGGAAGTTGAACAAAGTGACCATCACGAATAGGTATCCATTTTCGAGGATTGTTGACTTGTTTGATCAGCTGAAGGGAGTAGTAGTTTCTCGAATATCGAATTGAGATCAATATACCATCAGGTACGCATTAAATAGGAGGACATTTACAAGACAACTTTCCAGACTAGATATGGGAATTATGAGTTTGTTGTAGTTCCATTTAGTTTTCCTAATGATTCACCTACTTTTCTATGCTTGATGAATAGTGTGTTGTGTCCGTATTTGGATAAGCTTGTTATTTTATTCATTGATGATATATTGTTATATTCTAAAAATGAGGAAGAGAATGTCGAGCATTTAGCAGCAGTGTTGATATTGTTGAGAGAGCACCAGTTGTATCCTAAGCCCAGCAAGTGCAGTTTCTTTCAGATTGAGGTACACTACTTGGGACATGTGGTTTCCAAGGATGGCATAGAAGTGGATCCAAAAAAGGTAAGAGCTATCATGGAGTGGGAAACTCCTAGAAATGTAGATGAAGTGAGATCACTCATGAGATTGACAAGTTATTACAGGAGGTTCATCGGGAAATTCCTGCAGATTTCTTATCATATTACATCATTACAGAGGAAAAGTAAGAAGTCTAAATGGAAATAGGAGTGTGAGGCCAATTTTGAGCAAATTAAGCAGTTGTTGACACATGTTCCAATGTTAAAGATTGCATATTCGGAAAAAGAGTTTGTAGTATGTATAGATGCTTGCAAGCAGAGACTTGGTGGAGTCCTTATGCAGGAAGGAAAAGTAGTGTGCTATGAGTAACAGAAACGAAATGAGCATGAGCATAACTATCTGACGTGTGATCTTGCGTGAGTGGTGAAAATACATGCATTGAAGATGTGGAAGCACTATCTTCTTAGCGAGAGGTTTGTATTGATGAGTGATCAAAGTGGATTGAGATACTTGTTTGACCAGCTGAATATGAACGGAAAGCAAGCTAGATGGTTGGCCAAGATCAATGAGTTTGATTTTGAGATCAGATATATCAAAGGAAAGGAGAACATTGTTGCATATGATCTTAGCAAGTGGATACAACTAAATCATATAGAAGCTATGAGTTCCTATGGGACATATATACAGGGTAGGATCTTGCAGGCAGGTCAACAATTTGTCAAGTATATGGAGATTATACACAAGTTGTAGCAGATTATAGGTATAGGTACAGGTGATGGTACAGGTATAGGTACATGTAATAGTACAAGTACAGGTACAAGTAGTGGTATAGGTGCAGGTGCACAAGATGTAGATTTTTGTCTTATAGAAGATTGATCTGTCAAGTTTAGAGATAGGTTATATGTGCCTGATAGTAGTGAGCTCAAGAAGGTGATATTGAGGGACTTTCATGCAAAACCATATTCAGGTCAACCACGCTATCATAAGACATTGACTGAAGTGGAGAATTTTTATTATTGGCTGAATCTAAAGAAGGATGTAGCAGATTTTGTGGCTAGATGTTTGGATTATCAGTGGGTAAAGGCAGAGTGTAAGCATCCAGGTGGACTGCTACAATCGATTGCGACTCCAGAATGGAAATGGGAGGTCATTTCCATGGACTTTATCATATGTTTTCCAAGGACAGTGAGACAACATGATTCCGTCCTCAGGGCAGGAGGCAAAGGACATAGAAATAGAAAAAGGGAGCGTGAACCCAGGGACCGCGTCCACACAACTCAAATGGCTGCACATCGCAGAGAGATTAGGCGCAAGGAAGAAGGTCAAGGCCTCAAAGTTGGCGATTGACCCAATCACCTTAACTGAAGGTGATCTCCATGACATCGGCAAAATGGTTCACGATGTCATAAGTGAAGCACTTCAAGAATTTATGACGAAGCACCAGACTATGTTTGGGGCCCTCAGGGCATAGCTGCAAGAGTTACAGGTGCGGCCCCTTGAGGAAGGTACCTTGTCCACACACGTCGCAGCAGGCACTTCAGCAGTAGGGCAGATGTTGCCCGTAAGGATGGCCAACACAATAGTGTTGCCAAATGGAGCATTAGTATCATCAGATGCGATGGATCGGTTATCGGTTAGCATGATGAAAGGCCTTGGCCTTAATCTAGTTGCCCTTCCCTGGGAAAGGCTATATCAGTTATAGGATGGAATAATAGCAGAGTTGTGCGCTAGGGAGAACCGTGCAATCCAAGTTCTTAGTGAACAGAAGATCAATATGGAGCAGCTCAGCTTGCAGCGCAACAAGTTGGTGTCGTAGAATCAACAGTTGGTGCAGACGGTAGATGATGCTTGCCGAAACATCCCAGAGCTAGCTATTGTAGCAGATCTACTGGTAGAAGTGCGGATCCACAGTTTGGCAAGTGGAGTCCGCGGCGCGGGAGAAGAGACAACAAAGGTTCAGCTGGAGCTGAACCTTTAGATTGTCGAGCTGCAGTTGAAGGCGCAACCTTCCACTCCCCCAAAGATCAAAGAATAGTGTGCCAACGCTATTACAACGGGGTTGGAAGATATTGGAGGTATAGTGCGCGTCTGTACAAATATGTTGGAACAAGCACTAGAGGTCCTCACAACTTTGTAGGATGATCTCAATATACAATGGATGGAGACAGAGGCACGCGAACTCCAATAGTAGTATGACAGCATCAAGGGGACTACATAGATAGTAGCCCGTACTCAGCGGCTTGCAAGGATGCAACAAGCCAAGGCATTAAAGGAGCAAGTGGACACGGTGTGCCATAAGAAAGCAATTCTCAAAGTGCGTGTCCAGCCATGGACCGACGAAGCCTTCACAATCATGGTAGATATTGAAGGAAAGCTCATGAAGATTCAGGGGATGCATGCATAGATGTAGCATAGCACACTAAAAACAGAGGCCTCCTAAGAGAGAATGCAGCAGGTTCAACAAGCAGTAGCTCAGTGCGCTGCAAACATCAAGACTGTTCGGGATTAGTTGGAGGGACTCCGCGAAAAGATCGCCGCACCAATAGAGTGACTCAAGGGTGAGTCACGATGTTTGTGTTGGGGGACTGTTAGGCATGGAATCCCCCACAGCATGTTTTGGGGCTCAAAGCCCAAGTTTTGATTAATATTGTTGTAAAGACTCCACGAATTGCGGGCGCGGAGCACGAATTTTATGTTAGAGTCATAGGGCTATCCGCCTTAAGTTTTGAATGTAAATTCGGCCTACCCATGGTCTGGGGACCATAGGATTGTATAAATAGAGTGAGGCTCTAAGTTGTAAAGTAGTTAAGCAGTCAAGGAATGAATGGAGTCTGATAGATAGCGAAGCATAGAGCAAGGGTAAAAGTGTCTTGGGTCGTAGTAGTAGAAAAAGGCTTTGCAGCTGAGTGCACAAAGGCCTAGTAGAGTCCGTATCTGAGTGCGCAGACCACTGTAGCTGAGTGCGCAGGGTAGAGTTGAGTCTATAACAGAAGGAAGAAAATTATAAAGAGAAGCTTTGTTACCAATTATGTGTATTTGTTAGAGGTTTGGTCGAGCTCTGCAACTAGGGTTTCCTACAGACAACCTGCGCCATAGCATACAGGAACGGCTCTGCAGCCTGCAAGGGTCTGACCTCTAGCGCCTGACGAAGAGCCTCAGGAAATCAGTCGACGCACATGGACCCTCCCCAGGGGGGGGTCTCAAAGCCCTCCCCTCTGTCAAACAATGAGCCGCCAGAGCACACAGGATCCCTAATATTTGGGTTGATCCGCGCAGACAAGAATACCAAGACGTCACTGCAGCAGAACAAGTTGAAAGATATAGCAATACCGACTGACAAGAAGGATGCAAACCCAGAAGGGAAAGACAAGCCAGAGGAACAAACCAAGGTCACTTCAAAAACCTGCAAGCCAATAGTAGAGGAAAGACCCAAGATAGAACTGCCGAGTCACAAGATCAATGAGAGAATACAGTACATGACAGATCATGCACTCATAGGAAAGTTCATAGGAATGTGGCCAACAGAAAAAGCGTTGCATGGATGGATCTCGGCAAAGTGGAAACCCAAGGGCGACATCACTCTGCAACTAGGACCGAAGGGTTTTTTTACTGTTATCTTTTTCTGCGTAGAAGAGAAGTTCAGAATCTTAACTCAAGGCCCATACTTCTTTAACTCAGCAAGCTTGTACCTGAGAGAATGGATAGCAAGATTCAACCCGGACAAGGAAGACCTCACCTGGGCCCCTGTCTGGATCAGAATGTACTCTCTTCCAGAAGAATATTGGGATGAAGGAATACTCAAGGATATTGGAAATGGACTGGGGGAATACATAAAGGCGGCAGAAGAAACAAAGCTACGAAGATACACTTCATACGCCTGCATCTGCGTCTTCATGCGACTAGACAAAGCGCTACCTGACTCGGTAAGTCTATCTCATGACGACTATGAATGGATCCAACCTCTGGACTATGAACATGTTCCGTTTCGATGTCGCAAGTGTCATGCTCATGGGCATCTCTTTAGGGATTGCCCACTAAATGTCATAGCCCCTATATCCAACCCCTCTGACCCCTCTGATAAGTCAGCCAAAGAAGGCTTTACCAAAGTTCATAACCGAAAACGAGCTCACAAAAAGCCTGCACCTGGGAGGAAATTGCATCAAGACTCTGCATCTATTCCTTCCACGACTAACAGTTTTCAGATTCTGGCTCAAACCTCAGAAGATCAACCCTTAAGCTCAAAGCCAAATGCGACACCGCTATCCACCCCCGACATCAACAATCCTTCCAGCTCTACCCCTGTTTCTATCAACTCAAAGGACAAAAAGGCTTCTCCCATGGATAATCAAAATGATAGTACAGGAAAAGCGAATGAAATGGAAGTAGATGGATCTTTGAATCATCTCATCTCCCTCTCGGAAACCACTGGTGAAAGAAGTCAACCACAGATCATGGATGAAGATCCTGAAAATTTCGACATGGAAGGACTGGACTTACTTGAGCTCGAGCAAGCATGCAAAAAGAAAAACTACGATCAAATCCTAGAGATGCAACTCAACAAGTTGGAAATAGTTCTATCGAAGGTATATCAGTAGAAGCAACTAGGCATCCAACCAAGCAGTTCCTGGGATGGAAGTCTCCCCCCAAGAGACTTCAAAAAGAGAGGGAGAAGAACGGATCTCCAGCGAACAATTGAAGTAGGAAAGATCTTGGTGGACTCAGGCAGGTATGCAAAATTGACGAAGTACTACAAACCCTTCATCAATAGTCAATCATGAAGCTCACCTCATGGAATTTAAGGGGGCTCAACAGCCCAGGGAAACTACGAACTCTAAAAAACATGATAAAGATGGAGAAACCACAAATGTGTTTTCTTCAAGAAACTAAATGCAATAGCAATACGCTAGGAAGCATCCTCTCCAGAGCTTGGCCAGGATGCCAATCAGTAGCAGTAGACGCAGAAGGAGCATCAGGGGGACTAGCTATAGTGTGGAACCCACAAATGATCTCCCTCCATGATTTTCATGCCTCCCACAATATCATACATGCTACCTTCCACATCATAGGTACTAATATTCACGGCAACCTTACTAATGTCTACTTCCCTCAGGAAGCTGGAAACAAAATAGCCTTACTCAATACAATAGAAGCTCTAAGCTTAAGCAGAACGCATCCTCTTTGGATCATTGGAGGGGATTTCAATATGATCACCAAGCTGGAGGAAAAACAGGGTGGGCGAATCAGGCTGGATCAGGAAAATGTCCACTTCAAAGACTTCATACAAAACAACTCACTCATCGACTTGCAATTCTGCAACAACATACATACTTGGAGCAATCGCAGAGCCAGAAAGTATCAAATCGCCTCAAAGTTAGACAGATTCCTCATCACCGATAATTCTGTTCATCTAGGAGGGGATATAGCAACCGCCATTCTCCCTTACTCAGGATCTGACCATTGGCCCATATCTCTCCAATGGCAAAGGCCCGGCAACACAATCAAGTGACCCTTTCGCTTCGAAGAGTGTTGGCTTACACATCCTGGTTTCAAGGACTTCGTCAAAACAGCGTGGAGTAACTTCTGCCCACCAGAAGGATCTAAAATGTTTCAATTTCAACAGAAACTCAAATATCTAAAAATCCAAATTAAGAAATGGAACCAAGAGACATTTGGAAATATCTTCAAGGAGCAACAACCTCTAAACAAGGAAATGGCAGATCTTCAGCAAAAATCATCGACAAGGGACACACCAATTGGACCTTAGAACAGGAGCAACACATAAATACTCAATTGGAGGAGAGGAGAAAGCAAGAGGAAATCCTATGGAGGCAAAAACCCAGGATAAGATGGTTAAAAGAGGGGGAAAGGAACACTAAATTCTTCCATAGAACTACTGTCCAAAGACAAATGCACAACAACATATCCTTCATTCAAAATCAGGAAGGGACAAGAGTGGAAAAGAATGAAGAAATTGAGGAGGAATTTCTTCAACATTTCAAACAGGTGCTCAGCGAGCCTAAGGCAAACATAAATCTAGCCATCAAAAAAATCATTCGAAAGATTCCAAAAATTATCACTAAAGAACATAATGAGCTCCTCCTTCGCCCTATTCTCCCTCAGGAGGTGGATACAACCATGCACCAGCTCAAAGAGGGAAAAGCCCCGGGACCCGATGGTTTTTCAACCACCTTCTATCACAAATTCTGGGAGATGATAAAAGACAAGGTTTGGCAAGTTGTGGAGGAATCCAGAGCTCTGCACTGGCTCTTACCTGCCCTCAACGCGACCTTCATTGCACTCATCCCAAAGGAAGAGATATCTAACACACCGAACAAATTTCGCCCTATAGCACTATGCAACGTCATCTACAAAGTTATCTCTAAATTCGTTGCAAACAGGCTAAAACCTCTTCTGCCTTTGTTAATATCACCGGAACAATCTGCCTATGTAGAAGGGCGGCAAATCGTCGATGAAATCATCCTCACGCATGAAGTTATTCATTCCCTCAAGCATCACAAACAGGCAGGTATGCTACTGAAGCTTGATCTCTCAAAAGCATTTGATAAACTAAGTTGGACTTATATGAAAAAAATGTTAAATTCTTATGGTTTCTCACCCATGTGGGTGCGGTGGATTATGAGTCTCATATCCTCCTCCTTCTTTTCCATACTTGTGAATGGCATTCCCTCTAAACCCTTCAGTCCTCCCAGAGGAATTCGGCAGGGCGATCCTCTTTCCCCCTTCCTTTTTGTTTTAATGGCCGAAGGATTAGGATGGCATATCAAATCTGCTCTTGCCTCCCATCAGCTCAAAGGACTCTCCATCCATGGTACCCCAGCCATAACCCATCAGTAATTTGTGGATGATAATATGCGGTTTGGATACCCTTCGGTTCAGGAAGCCTCCCTCTTCAAATCTCTTCTCAACAACTTCTCTGAAGCCTCAGGCACCAGTGTTAACAATGCCAAATCTCAAATCTTCTTCTTTCACACAGCTCCTGTGGTGTAGCGTGCAATAGCTCGCATTTTGGGTTTCCCCATTGATTCTCTCCCTTCAAAATATCTTGGAGCCCCCCTCATTGACTCAGCCATCAAGAATTCCACCTGGCGGACCTTAATTGAGAAGCTGGATTCTCATCTAAATCTATGGACGCATCGAACTCTTAACATTGCTAGCCGGGTGGTGCTCATAAAGGCTGTGCTTCAGGCTATGCCGCTCTACCTGTTTTCAATTCTTGCAGTGCCCAAATGGGTTATAAAAAGAATAAAGGATCTTCAACGTAACTTCCTATGGGGGAGCACAACTACCAATCGTAAATGGGCCCTGGTAAATTGGACAACTGTTTGTATGCCTAAAGAAAAGGGAGGCATTGGATTGCGAGATCCCAATCAAAGCAATGCGATAATGTGTGCCAAACTCTGGTGGCAGTGGCTCTCCAACACTGACAAACCTTGGGCCACAATCTAGACAGCCAAATACGCAAATCACAGACCACAAAACGAGCTTATAAGACTTATTCCCAATGCAAAAGGCTCCCTCATATGGAATGCGGCCAAGCAACATTACATGTTGATACAACACCACAGCTTTTGGGAAGTAAGAAATGGTGAAACAACACGCTTCTGGACTGACGCCTGGAACCAAATGCCAAAGCTCAGTAGCACTCTCCACCCACTTCCATCATACATCAGGGAGGAGCAACAGCAGAAAACAGTTAGACAACACTGGACCCAGGAGAATGAGCAAGGATACAGGAAATGGATTCAAAGTGACAGGTTAATAAGGAATACGGATCGCCCCTTCAGGGAGAGTCTGGAGCGGGAGCTCCAAAATCGACGCATACGACATTCAGAAGACAAAGACATACTAAGATGGGGATATAGGCCAAAAGGAACCTTTACAACTTCCGAAGCTTACAAATTAATCAACTCCAACCCGTCTCCCCTCGATCTCCTTTGGGGAAAAATTTGGGATTCAGGCATCTGGCCTAAAGTATCTCTTTTTCTTTGGCTGGTTGGACATCAAAAAATTCTAACATGGGATAGGCTAAGGAGAAGAAATTACCATGGTCCCTCAATGTGTGTCAATTGCAGAGCCCAGGAGGAAACCCTTCAGCACTTGTTTGACTCTTGCGCTATGGCCAATCAGTTACGGGAGAAGGTAAGCTTTAGATGTCAGAAAAGATGTAGAGTGGCAGAGGACATCATAAATACTCTGCGTCAATGGCAAAAGAAACCATTCAAGAGTGGAATTCTTAACCATATGTGGAAAATAATTCCAGGTCTACTAGTTTGGGGAATTTGGAAAAAAAGGAACAAACGTATATTCAAAGATCAAAGCTCTCCTTTAGAGAACATATGGAGCAGATTCTGCACAAACCTCAAAGAAACATTGTTGATACATACCTAGACTAAGGAGGACCTTCCCTCAATCGACAGTGAGAGAGCCATTTGGGCAAACTAGAATATACAACTCCCTAATGTAACTCTCAACAATGCCCCACGAACCTTCAATTCAAACAAAGATTCTTGGACAACTCCTCCAGAGCACACTTTTAAGCTCAATTTTGATGGAGCCTCAAAGGGCAACCCTGGGAAGGCAGGCTATGGTGGAATATTCAGGAATCATGCAGGAAAGCCTCAACTGATTTACTTTGGAAATATTGGTTGGGACACCAACAACTCGGCGGAAATGGAAGGCTTATGGCAAGGTCTCCTCTTAGCAAGAACACACAATTACCATCCTCTGGAGGTAGAGGGAGACTCTCTGCTCCTTATCAATATGGTCAAACAACTCCTCAATGGCTCTCATGCTAGCAAGATAGCAACAAGTTGGAGACTGGAGGCCAGATTAGAAGCAATAGAACTCGAGCTTCTTAACAACAGAGCAATAATCTTCAGTCACGTTAAGAGGGATGGCAACAAAGTCGCCGACATCCTAGCCAATGTGGGGGTAGAAAGCAATCACGCCTTACTCACAGGATCAATAAACATAATTCCAAACAATGATAAAATACAGGAGTGCAATCAGCTGGTTCAAGAAGAAGCTACACCCCTGGTTGCAGGTGATCCGTAAAGCATTTACTATGATGGGACGGAGGAAGGCGCAGCATGGATGGCACCTGTCCAGCATGCTCACCAGACAGAATATCAGGTGGGAGGATGTCAATTCGTACGTGATTAACATTATGGGTGTTTGTCTGTTCGGTCTTGGCATTAAAACGATGTCCAATTACGCCTACACTGGAGGATTTCTGCCTGCAACGATCTTGATTTCCATAGTAATGGCGGGTGAGGATCGAGGGAATGGCACCCGCGTATTTAATAGCTTCAGCTTCAGCAACATGCTACTGTGTTTCATTCTGCTTGGAACGATTCAGAGTTTTGAGAAAGATTGGGATTGGGGGGGTCAGGCGCTGGCTGCTGTCTTCGGATAGCGCCTGAGGCAGAGCTCAAGGTGCGTAATTCCCCCTCAGCTGTTGGCGGCATCCCCTGTGGTGTTTGTGGCATACTCATTGCGGGTCGTGGAATTTCCACTGAAGGAGATTTCAACATTGTTGTTCGTGTTATTCTGTTCGCTATGCCGAGACCCCGCCAGCGCATGCTTAGTCGCAGAGGATCCAGCCGAGGCAACCCTTCACGCCCTTCTGCTGGGTCTGGCTCCATGGGGCAAGCTCCTCCTCCTCTGGGAACAGAGAGCATTCTGAGACCAAGTCAATACATGGACTCAGACTCCACCAATTCGCCGTCCTTTGGCTCAACTATTTTCTCGTTCAATTGTTCTCTCACCCACCCTCGGATTACAGCTCATGTCTCTATTCTCTTCTTAGAAGAAGCCCAAGACGAGGGCAAGCCTAGCGCCCCTATGCCTCACACTGAGGAAGCTCAAAATCCCAACTCTCCAAGGCCTTCTACTGATATGCAACACGGGACACCTCAGCCAGCCTGCGCCATCAACATTGTGCCAGTTGCTCACACTCAGCCGGACAGGCAGGAACCGGAAGAGGGATGGTGCAGGATAGTGGAGGAGTCACCCGACGAGTAATCTTGTGTTTCAGCTGTCCATCAGTTTTTTGAAGCCCAGTGGAAAGGAGGAAAGGTTCTTTCTGGCTCTGTTTGTCAAACTTTCTCTATGTTCTTGTATCGGGTTGTTGTGGTCACCAACAACCCCCCTTCTTCACTTGACATTAGCAATAACGTCAAGCAAAGAGGGGACCCTGAACAAAAAAAATCCCAAAAAATATTTTTCTAAAGTTTTTATATTTCTCTCCCTAAGGCTTAAATCGCATCGCAAAGAAAGGCCGAAGCATTGCTCGAGCGCGAAAAGCAAGACCGCGAATGAGCGATGCGAAGTTCATCGCGTCGCATACATCACCCGTGCCCCTTTAAAAGAAGACCTTCGAAAACCGCCGACCGCCGATATGCGAAATCGCAAATCGCAAGCATCGCGCTATACGGCATAACCATTAAACGAAATTTGCGATATCTGCGATTTGCGATCTGCGATCTGAAAAGACTTATCACACGACAAGCCCAGGATTAAGTGCGCGCCTTGAAGGAATTTAATGACCTCATGCTTGAGTATCAAGGAATGATTGCATCGCATTTATCGAAGAGTCAAGTCATGATGCATGTCAGGATTACGCATTCATTAGAATTTAATGCTTTCATGTCAATCTTTTTCATTTCCCTGCTTCTTTGCGTAAACTGCAAGACACGCAACTGATATAAATCTATATGTAGGAAACATCTGAGAGAAAGGGGAAAGCGCCAATCAAACAACAGAGAGAAGATGCCTCCGCAAACGAATGCCGCATGCAGCAGGACCGCGGATTCCAGACTATCAGAGAACTGGAATTGATGAAATTAGACTATCCAGGACTCAGAGTCAAAGGCGCACAAAAGCAGCGTGTTCAGAAAAGATCCTGAAGCTCAGACTTGGTAAAGCAGAGAAAGAGGCGCATGAGAAGGAAGACGCTTCAGGAAAACCTGGAACAAAGAATGGAAACAATTCTTAAAACAGGGGGATGTCCATACAGCACGACTCCTAACCCACTTAGTCATTCGCACAACTAGAAACCAAAACAGCAACAGCAAAATCAGTTCGAGAAGAACCTGGGTTGTGCTAAGTATACATGCGGCGAATACACCCAGCTAGAGAAAGGTTTTCGAAAATATCTTCCGGTCTGTCAGAAGGAAGTGCCAGCTCCTGTTATTTCCACTTTTATCTCCCGAGCAAAAGAAGAAGGCAGTCAGCCAACTCTTCCCAGGAAAACGTTGCGCTGTTGACAACACTAAAGAGAATATACAGAAACGGTCAGAAATTAGATTTAAAGTTTTAGAAATAAATTTGATTTTAGTAAAGGGCGGTCATTTGAAGCCGATTCCCTAGATTCGTGTAATTAATATCAATTAGCTAGTAGTATTTAACCCTTCTCATGGTTTTTGGAGAAGGGTCCGAAATCTGTCAAAAAACTTATCCTCAGAACATGCACTTCTGCACCCTCAGAGGAGGTTTTTGATGAATAGATGGATCAAGATTTATTTATGTTTGCATTTTAATATCTGTTACTGATGTTGCACTTCTGTACTCTTAGCAGATGTTAGAACAAGTAGAAATAAATCATTATTACTTGAAGTTTATTGGTGAAATTAGTCATAAATGGTACTTTTATCTCTTGACTAGATTCTGCTAGTATCCCTAAAGTGATATGTAGCTGAGTTCTTTATATGTTATTGTATGAATGTCTGCATTACCATTTGGCACTTCTGTACGGTGGGATCATTTAATCATGCTTAACATATAGAAAACTGATTATGCGATATGTTTTTCACAACTACTCTGCCTAACTTCTTATGCAGAACGGTTTATCTTTATTGGTTTATATTCTGATATCAGTTGAATGATCTTTATTACCAGCTGCTGTTAGAAATCTTTCTAGATCGCATAAACAAAAGAAAAACACCCCGGGTTAGCATAGATCAGATGTATTTCTCTTCATTATATTACATTAGCATAGAGTTAGTTTAGCAGTTAAAATCAAGACTAGTTTAGAAAAACCTCTAGATTAATATCATCAGACTCTACGCACACACACACACCCATCACATTGGGAAACTGGTCCCATTACCCCCAGTCGGACCCGCTACTCCAAACGGGCAAGGAGCCACCAACCAGGTTCCGGACCGGGTGGGTATCCCCCTTGTTGTTGACCCGACTTCGGGGCCCTCAACACGGGTCTATTGTCTAGTTTCTGTTGTGTCGGGACTATTGTCTAGTGTCTGTTGTATGTATCTCTCTGTTTCCCCTGCGCGGGATATCATGTTCAAACTCCCAGTTTTTGACTTAGTCATGCTCAAACGACCTATCTCTCAGGCATGATGGCTCTCTGTGCTCAAATGATGTAACAATACTCTCTTTTTGTAAATAATAGATTAATCATACTTAGCAAAAAAAAAATATGTGTATTTGCTCTGTGTCATTACATGTTTGATATTACTTGCAATTATACTGTTTATTTACTGCACGCACTTACATGAATTGTGAATATTGTTAAGTATAATTGAAAGAGTACAAATAACATTGTTCAGGCTCGGAGTAGGGATACGCGACGGCAACATCTCAGGCTGCGAGGTACAGGTAAGTGCACATAGCGACATGTGTGTTGGGTCGAACCGCGGACCACTGAAAATCATCAGACATCTCCAGGGTGCAAAAACCTGGTTCTAGCACCCTCCCATACTACTTCAGGTGAGACCTCAGTCCACGCTCCGCGGACTATTACCAAAAGGGCTAGTAGTACCAGGATTTGTTTGGCTCAATCACCTCTGAACCCGAGTCAAGCCCCACTAAGCCAACATTGTTGGATTTTTGTTTCTATGATTTATTTAGGCTCCAATATTATTTTAACTTCTTCATCAAGTTCTAGCAACATTGTTTGAACTGGGAGCTTGTCACTGATAACTTTCTTTAAGCATGAAACATGGAAAACTAGGTGTACCCACCAAGGTGTAGGCAACTCCAATTTGTATGCCATAGTATCAATATTTTGCAACACCTTGTAAGGGCCATAGTACTTGGGTGATGATCTATTATCCTTCTTAGCTTGCTTGACGAACATTTGTTTGTATGGTTGTAGTCATAAAAAAACCAAATCTCCCACATCAAAACTTATTTCTCTACGATGATGATCCACCTTTTGGTTCATTTGATTTTGTGTCAGACTTAAGTTATCCTTTAAGAGTTGGAGACCTTGTTGTTGATGCTTGATGATATATTCCACTACTTGAACCTTATAATTGTCTCTTAAACACAATGTGATGGAAGGTGTATGATATCCCTAAAGCACCATAAATGGGGTCATTTTTACTGCAGTATGGAAGTGTTATACCACCATTCTTTGAGGGGTAACCACTTGATCCATTGTGTTTTTTATCAGATATAATGAAATGAAGATATCCTTCCAAACATTTTCTCACTATCCCAATTTTCCTATCAGATTTAGGATGAAAAGATGAGATATGAGCTAATTGAGTACCAAGACAAGAAAATAATTGTCCAAACATTTCCAAGGAAAATGGGATCTCTAAAACATACAATAATCTTTCGGTTTCCATGTAGCTTTTGAATTGTTTCCACAAATGCAATAGCAACTATACTAGCTTTGAAAGGATGGGGCATTGCATAAAAATGTGCATACTTGATAAGTCTATCAACTACCAACATGATGACACTCTTTGCTTCAGAATTGGGTAAACCTATGATAAAATCAATTGAGACCTCTTTCCAATGCTGAATTGGAATGACTGATGGTTGTAAAAGACCTAAGGTCTTAATTGTATCAACTTTATTTTGTTGGAAAACCAAACATTCCACCAGAAAAGTTTAAATATCATATTTAATTCCATCCCAAAAAAATTCCTTCTTGACCCTATGGTAAGTTTTAAAAAATATTGAATGCCCTCCTAGAGGAGAGGTGTGTAATTCCAAAAGAACCTTTTGTTTAAGTTGGGAGTTCTCACATAGATATAAGCAAACTTTGTACCAAAGTGAATCAATTTTCCAAATAAATGAATCAGATGCACTAGGATCCTGCTATAACTTTTTAATGAGTGTCTATACTTCTTCATCATTCTTCCATTCATCCCTTGCTTATGTTATCCAAACAAGTTGGATAATAGAAATGGAGCAAATCAATTCTTCCACATCCTCATCACTTCTTGAGAGTGCATATGCAACAACATTTTGGTACCCTTTTTTGTTGATGATTTCAAATTCATAACCCAACATCTTTGTGACCCATTTTTGCTACTCTTCTAAAGATATATTTGTTCCAAGAAGTATTTAAGACCATCATGATCTATTTTTACCTTCAAGTCTCTTCCCATTAGGTAAGGGTGCCATTTCTTCAGTGCATGTAGTATTGTCAACAATTTCTTCTCATAAATAAGTTTCTATAAATAATTTCCCTTGATTGGATGACTTTCAAAAGCAACGAGTCTTCCTTCTTGAATTAAAATAGAATCAATGCCATTTTTTGAGGCATCACATTCCATAATAAAGGTTTATTTGAAGTCACGTATCAGAGCTTCACACATTGCCTCTTTAAGATGTTCAAAGGCCTTAGTTGCTTCTAGAGTCCAAAAAAATGCATCTTTTTTCAGTAATTTTGTTAAAGGTGTTGCTATCTTCCCATAATTCTTAACAAACTTGCAATAATACTCTGTTAACTTGAGAAACCCTCGAAGAAGCCTTAAGGTTATGGGAATTTTCCATTCCTTGATGGATTTAATTGTTTTAGGCTCTACCTTAACACCCTAATCGAATACAATATGACCCAAATATTCTACTTCCTGTACCCAAAGAAACATTTGGAGGATTTTTCATATAATTGTTTCTCCTCCAATAGTTTGAGCACCCTGTCAACATGTTGAACATGATGTTTCCAAGACTTTCTATAGATTAGTATATCATCCAAAATTACTAACATTTTTTTTATGGAAGGGTTTGAAAGTGGAATTACTCAAAACTTGAAATGTGGAAGGTGCATTAGTAAGGCCAAAAGGCATGACCAAAAATCCATAACGACCTTCATGAGTTCTAAATGTTGTTTTCAAAATGTCTTCTATCTTCATTCTATTTTGATGATATCCTAAATGAAGATCTAGCTTCATGAAGTAAATTGCTCCATGTAGTTCATCCAACAATTCATCAATGACAGGAATGGGAAACTTATCTTTAATAGTGAGGTTGTTGATCTCTCTACAATTCAGACACATATGCCATGATTCATCCTTCTTGTGCACCAATATTACCGAAGAAGAGAAATAACTTTGGCTAGGTTGAATTATACCCACCTCTAGAATTTTTGCAACCATATATTCAATTTCACTTCTAGGAATAAGGATATTTATAACGTGTAATGTTTGGAGGACCACTCCCTGGAATCAAGTGAATATCATGATCATGATCAAAAATAGGTGGGAGACCTTTGGGAGTCTCAAATGACTTGGAATAATTGTCAAGGACTCTTTCGAGATCTAAAGAAATGGATGACTTAAATGTTTGAACATCTAGTGAACATAATTGTGCAATTACCCCTCATTGTTCCTTGTTCAAAATCTTTGTCATTCCATTTGAACTAATTATCTTCCCAGGTTTCCCTACAATACCCCTTAATTCAATTTCCTTTCCTTTTGGTAAAAAATTAAAGAATTGTTATTGAAAATTAAAATCTATCGTCCCCATAGATTGTAACCATTGGACTCCTAATACAAAATCCACACCATCAATTAGAATGACAGGCATTGGTCTATGGAATACATTTTCCACCATGGTTAGATTGATATTATGGCACTTCCCTAAGCAATTTATATTCCCTCCATTTTCAACCCTCACGACACTTTGGTATTGGATATAGAAAGAAATTCAAATCCTTGGTTATATTACAATGAATAAAACTATGAGAACTACCTAAAACAATCAACTCTATTACCCTTCTCTTCTTGATATACCTTCTATCTTAAGAGTTTGAGGAGTGGTAATTCCCACCAACGCATTACAATATATGGTTAGATTCATTTATTGTTTTTTAACCCGTAGAGTTGGTTCCTGGTGTATATCTTCTTCTTTTGATGTTTCTTATTTATTTTCTTCATCCTTTTCACAATATATGTAAAATAAGTTATTATCACCACACTTATGACCTTTAGAGTATTTTTTATCACAACTATAACAAATCCTATTTTCTCTTTTTTCATCCAGTTGTTACAATGTAAACCTTGTAGGTTGTGGGAAGCTAGGAGTGACAATACTTGCATCTTTCTAGTTGTGAGTGGTAGATCTCCTTATTGCCATAATTTTTCTTTCATTTTTTCTTCCTTGGAGACTGTCTAGTCTCATGGTTGAGCAAGAAGCAAGCTTTTATTTCCTTATCAACAACTAAAGTGGAATACATTACAGCAACATCATGGTGTACTCAACTTGTGTGGATGAAGCAAACTTTACAAGATGTAAAAGTGTTTTATCATCAGTCGATCCCCATAATTTGTGACAACACAAGTGAAATTAACATGTCAAAGAATCTAGTATTTCACTCTAAGACCAATCATATCCCCATCAAGTATAATTTCTTGAAAGAGTAAGTTACAACCTAGATTGTGAAGCTTGAGCATGTTACCACCAGTGAACAAGTTGTTGATATATTTAAAAATCCACTCCCTAGAGAATAGTTTGAATATTTTAGGAAAATAGTGGGAGTCATTTCTTTTGCCTCCCTTCACTAGCTCCTCCTCCAAGAGAAAGCAAGGAAGCTGGTATATTTTTTAGCATATAATGGTGAAGCTTCTAGGTCCAGAAGGATCAATAGGCCAGAGAAAGGATTGAATATAGGAGAAGCATGGTGATAGGGGGAGCATGATGGTTTTTTTTACATTGATGTCAAAATAGGAGTGATAGTGATAAAATCAAACAAGTATTATCAAATCAAATAATAAGAGGTTTTGGAGTGATCTAGTGATCAAACAAAAAGGGTGTGAAAGGAAACAAAACTAGCAGTAGTACCACAACAACTGAAGGACAAGGAGGCACAGGTGTCAAAGAAGGCAACATGATGGAGGATTATGACAAAATGGCAGCAAAAAGGTGCAGAGGATTTAGAGCCAATTCTATAGCACCAGATCATCTCAGGTGCAAGTGAAACCCCCATAGATGGAAATAGCTTGGAAATAAAATTTTAATGGTACATGGAAGTCCCAAAAATGTCTCCTAGTTTGTGAGATAGAGTCAGCCAAATATAGGGACCCCAAAAGTCAACCTAGTAGACTTAAAAGGAGTGTAGTGAAGTTTTGGTGCATAACCAAGTTTTGCACATGGCTAAAAGATAGTGGAAAGACATAGTGAAGCCTCTAACTAAGAGCTCCAAGCTCATTTGGAAGCCACAACAGAAGCAAGAAGTAGCCCCATTGGAGCAGGCCAGACAGGCGATACCCACCCACAGGTAATACATCAGAGGATGTACTATGAAAGTATAGTGTTATCTCACATGTCTAAGTGACTGACCTTAGATTTACGCCACATCAGTAGTAGAGATGGTATTCATTGGCTAGATATGGAGCCCACTTGACAGGATGGCTCGACGGGCTTACCTCGGCAGGTTCACCCTAGCGCTAATACTTTGATGCACAAAGGGAAGGTTCGAGAAGAGAAAGAACCAAGACACGACAAATTAGCATTTTTCAATGGTAAGAAGGAAGTGGGGTCCATTGTACAGGATGGCCCCAAGGTAATACTCTGGGGGGTTCACCGTGGAAAATTGTAAAGCATTGGGATACATTGAGCAGGTGGAGCGCACTCGGGAATGGAAGCCCATAAAAGAATTCCTAAAGATTTGTTTAGAAGGCACACGGATAAGCGTCAGGCAGAGAACACTAGGCCACAACTGTAGTAACAATAGTGAATGGGAAATAAATAGTGGAGGCCCACTCTACCAACTCAACCTGAAGATGGTGAATCCTGGAAGTTCATCCCGATAGGAACAATAGAAGGAAACATAGTAAATATCTAGCCTGAAGGTGTTTATGAAGAAATACAAAGGAAAAGGCCGGTGAGGCCAAAAGTGAAATATAAAGGAATTTGGAGGAAAACCAAGGTCCAGAAAACCTCTCTCTCCTCCAGGATGCAACTGGGCCAAATGACGTTAGAAGCTAACATCAGCATCGACCTGTGGCAGACATATTTAGGGTTTTTTGGCACCCAAGTGGCCATTTTATGGGTGACACTTGTCACCATTCAAAGGTCGACACATCGTGACAGTGATGTCATGGTGACTTCATCCTGCTAGTTGGAGCCTGACAGTTTATTAAAGGTGCACTAAATGCAAGCGTCGAGATATAGAGGAGCCAATACACGTTGGATGATGACATGGTGGACAGGTCATAGACCAATCAAAGAAGGGTCGGAAGGACCCCACGAAGACAACTCAACCTGTAGGACCATCAGCTCAAAATTTTATATTTTTTGTGTTTTGGTGGCAGTGCCAGGCTGAAAGGACTGGGCCACAGAGGTTGAATAGTCAACAACAACATTCAATAGGGGGAACATGAGGCAATCTCCACAGGAAACATCAACCTAGTGGGAAGATCTCGACATGTTTACAAAGGCACACCAACAAATGTGCCGGGAATAAGGGTGATACGGGCTACACTCCCACACATAGTCTCATGCAATGGTTGGAGGACCACAAGCACAAAGTATAAAGAGCCACAGAGGCCTAACTAAGCACAACTAAGCACTAGCCTTTTAGCTAGTACCTGGTCACATTGCATAGAGGTGGGACCAATGACAAAAGAGTCGATAACAAAATAAATTGGTCATTTAGGACTCAATAAGATAAGCATCATTCTTTGGTATGACCAAACAAAGAAATACAAGCCCCCGATAGAGTTTAAAAAGGCTTAGCACCCAGGGCTTAAGTTGATGGTTGCAGAGACCAGTCCTATGGTGGAGAACTGGGAAAAGGAGCCTAGAGAGGGAGCTAAAGGTAAAAATGGCAAAACAGTTAGTTTGGTAGTGGATTTGGCAGCTATTCCAAAGATAACCACATTTCTTGTAAGCAGGTGGTATGCTAAACTCTGTGAAAATTCCAAAATGCACAGATTTAGAAAATAAGCTCAGTTTGAATTGTAGAAAGAGGCTTTTAAGGTGAGATGACTTGGAGAACAAGTCTAGAAGACCAAAATATGCATGACAAAGGAAAAAAATAATATTTCATGCAAAATTGAGAACCAAAAATAACAAAAGAAAAATCTATAAAAGTAGGCTTATTCAAGAAAAATTCATTCATTGTTTTTTAGATAGAGTTCATGGTGTAGCGAGGTGTTGATATGGTGTTTTATAGTAATAAAATATTGTTTTAGGTGGTTTTTGGAGTGGTGGTTGATGCATAAATTGTTTTAAAAAGCAGAGAAGTCAATCATTGGTCCTAGTATGAAAATGGATGAAAAATGGATTAGTGAGTGCCAAAGCAAGTTGTAGCTTGTTGATCAAGGGTTGGTTCTCCTTCCAGTAGGTGCTAGAGAACAGTTGGGGTTGGCACTCCATTTAGTTGCAGCTAAAAAATTAGGAGGTTGGAGCTTCCTGCTAGTTGTAGCAAGAAATTTGTGTTTGCAAGTTGTAGCTTGCCATATTAATAAAATTGAGAAGCAATAGTTGGACTTATTTGTTCCTTGAATGCTCCATTGTTGACTGAAATAATTGTTTGATTGTAGAAAGTTCTCTTTACTGTCTTATTGTTCTTAACACAAAGAGAAAATAAAATTTAATTAGTAAAAATTGCTACAATACTAATTCACTCCCCTCCTCAGTATTGTTCTAGTTTCCAACACATTTCATCTTCAACACCTTTACTACATCTACTACTCAACATTGAAAGGAAACATTGACCATCCATTCACTTGAGTGTAGAAATGTAGTGTATATATAGCTCAAAATTTTACAAATATTGGCTCAAAGAGTCCTTATATATCCCTTTTCTTTGTGTGTGTGTGTGTGTCTATATATATATATATATATAGAGATATATATATATATATATATATATATATATATATATATATATATATATATATATATATATATATATATATATATATATATATATATATAGATATATATATTATTTTTTGAAAGACGATGATAAAATAACTACAACACCATATTTTAAGAAAGACTTCTTCAAAATGCTGAAAAGTGGTGATACTACTAGGTTGAATTGATCTGAATGGGTGTTACAACATTTTTAGCATTTTTAACATTGACATTTGTTATGGCATATATTGTTACAACAACCACTATAATGGTCATTGTTTTAGTAGTTTCAATAGTAGCAGTTGTTATAGCATCAACGTTTACAATAGTTTCAACATTTTCAATAGTAATGGGTGTTTCAGCATCAGTTGTTAGAGAATTTTTAGCATATTTAACATTGGCAGTTGTAATGGCAATGGCAATTCATAACATATGCTATTACAACATCTTGTGACAACCCCACCCATTATTCTATCGTAAAATGCATTGTAAATAATTTTTTACAATTATGTAAAATTAAGAAAAAGGGACTGAGTCAAAGGGACATGGATTCCAAGTTGGGGAGGATGATTTCTTGTTTGGGAGGTTGAGGTTTTCTTATGGAGAAAATATGAAATGTTTGGGACAACCATTAATATTTGGTTGGTGCATGAATTAATGAATTCATTCTTAAAATTGAATGAACTACAAGGAGGGTACACAGGCTCATGCACTTGGGAACCTTCACAAGGAAAAGGGACAAGAAACCAAGAGGGGAACTGCAAAGTGTACGAAATCAAGGACGAAGCAGTAAATGCGAGATAAGAAAATAAGGAAAGGCATGGTGTTTTAATTCATGTTGAAGGAGAGAGGAGACATAATTCAAGTAATAGAAAAACAAAGAAATATTGTTCGATCAGTAAGAAGCACAAAACTAGAGAGAAGAGAATGGGTTTTTCTCTCAGTTTCCCTAGAGATTGTGAGTTGAGATGGTAGTCTCTGGAGACCTGTAATAGTTTGGGGTTCCCTAGAGGCTATGGGTTGAGATAGGATCCTTGGAGCCCTGTAAAAACTTCGGTCCTTGGGGGTTGTGGGTTGACACAGTCTCTAGAGCCCTCTAACAACTTGGGTCCCTGAAGGTTATGGGTTGGGATGTAATCTGTGGAGCCCTGTAATAGCTTCGGTCCCCTAGAGGCTGTGGACTGAGATAGAAGGATATAGATCCATAGACAATGTTGGAAGAGGATAATACTACAACATCATCAAAAGAATACATGATTAAATACCTTGGTTACCACATTACTATTACAGTGGGTCCTAGACTCCTTGGAAGGGATTGAATCAATGTGTATGCACTTGGGGTGAGGCAAGAACCTCTGGACTCCCTGTTCTGAGAAGATGGAACATCAATTGGTGGGATTGAAGAAGAGGCCCTCTAGATTCCCTGTTTTTGTTGACAGCTAGTGTTATAATCTGTTAAGCAAGCAACCTGCTTAGAATATGGAATCTGGCTTGAGGGTGACAACTACAAGTGTGGTTGCAACTGTCTATGGTTGGGTGGAGAGTCCTTGTCCCAGACTCGGTTTCCGAAAATTTAAATATAGCTATTTGTTTGTGTTTCTGAAATATTAATGAACTTATGATGCATTTCTAGTTGAAATGGTTTGGATTCTATTTGGACTGTAACAACATTGTTAATGTGATGAGCATGTGGATGCCTCTCTATGCATAGATAACTTTATAGTTATGATAAATAAATGAATACATAAGTACATATGTCACACCTATGAAATGAACAATGTTGATAAATAATTTGAACTAGTGTATGCATCTGCAATGGAATCAAGTGTTGTGTTAAATTGTCATTACAATAGTTCATAACATATAATCTGCAACAAAATGTGTAATGTTTTATACAATAAACTAACTTGAGTCATGTTCTTGAACCTGAATCTTGTATTGGGGTAAATTCTCATTCATAATTATTAATAATGCATATGTAAGTAATGCAAATATGCCATGAAATGCCACAGAAATTAGAAGGATCCATAAGGGTTTGGAATAAAAACTTGGAACATTGGGCACAAAGACCCTTTTTATTAACATAAAATAAGTACATAAGAAATCGTCCGCATGGCAGGGTCTGTACATATGCATGGATGTTCATTCACCGAGGTATAAGCCCTTGAACCTATGCAAAAGGCATTGATTCAACACTGGAAGGGTTATCCTCCCTTTAAGTGTAGGAATAGTCGAAAACCATGTAGGAAGGCTTTGTCAACCTTGCATTATAAGTAGCCTAGATATCTTCTGCTTGCATGAAGGTGTAGTTAGCTTGGCCCTAAAATTATCTAGATGTCACCATGGAGTTTATTATAGTCCTGATTTTAATCATGAAGCCTTTGGCATGTGGTAGTGGAGGTGGAGATATTTTAGGATTTCACAGGCATCCAGTGGTAGGTAAGGGTTGCAGGAGAATTTATGACTGCATACTTAGAATTCCTTATCAGAGAATGGGGCATGTAGAAGGGACAAGAACTCCTTGGAGTTAGATTGTCTTAAGCTCAAGAGGGTTAGCGCTCTACAGAACTTTAATAAGCCATCGATTTTGGCACCGATTACTGGAATTGATCTGGAGGTCTACAGGACCTCTAAGACAGAGCCATGGTCAAAATAACCATCTCAGGGAAATTATGGTCAGGTCGAGACTTGCTCTTATGATGGTTGTAAAGATCCCCGTCTGATGCATTTCTTAAGGCAAGGTGAAGATCCCTTACTCGATCCATGGCAGAGATTGAAGGGAAGCTCGATGTGATACAGGAGGGAAAGCCTTAAATTTATAACGAAATTTTGGCAAAACCTTACACCACTCCAAACCCTAGCTGTGGAGACTCTTCATTGGCACAACCTAATTTTTCCTTTAACACAATTGGATGAGGAAGTGATGATGTGTACTAGAGGTGCAAATCTGGAAGATTACCCTAGAGGATTGTGTGGCACAACTATGGGATTCACTGGGATGAGCTAACTAATGCACCAACCCAAAAGTTCTTTGATTGGTCATGGGTGGACCCCCTTGACAGGTTGGTGACGAGCTGATGTGGTGAGCAGAGGCCATTGCATTCAACAGGGCCTTATATATATATAAGCATGTAGAGTAATAACTCTAGTTGTGAGGCCCTTATGATGAGTTGGGAAGTCGAGTAGAGTTTGAAGGAAAAAAATAAATAAATATGTTTTACCCCATTCCTCTAATAGTATGAGGAGTTGAGTAATGTTACACATCTATAATTACAACATATACTTCTCAATTCATTATTACTTATGTTTGTGCTTCTCAATTTGTTTTCTTGATCCCCCAAGTGTTTGTGTAGTGTTGGGTGGAAGAAATACATCTTTGGTTGCCCACTTTCAATCTTTTATAAGAAAAATGAAATGAAATTCTACCCCCTCAATTCTTACAACATCCATTGTTACAACATCCTCTATGAATGGTCGCTATTTCAGTAGTTTCAATAGTAGCAGTTGTTATAACATCACCTTTCACATAAGTTTCAACATTTTCAATAGTAATGGGTGTTACATCATCAACTTCTACAACATTTTTCAGCATGTTTAACATTGACATGTTGTTATGGCATCTGTTCTTACAACATATTCTACTACAACATCCGTTGTTACAACATCTACTTCTCAATCTATTGTTACCTATTTTGTGCTTCTCCATTTGTTTTCTTAATCCCCCAAGTGATGGTGTAATTTTGGGTGGAAGAAACACCTCGTTAGCTTCCCAATTTCAAGATTTTGAGGTCAAGATGAAATGGCTTGTTGTTACAACATTCATTGTTATGGCATCTGTTATGACATCTTTTGTTATAACATATGTTATGGAGTTTTTTGTTATAACATCTACTGTAACAACATATATCTACTTCTCAATCTATTGTTACCTATGTTTGTGCTTCTCAATTTGTTTTCTTGATCGCACAAGTGTTGGTGTAGTGTTGGGTGGCAGAAATACCTCCTTGGTTTCCCACTTTCACGTTTTGACAAGTAAGATGAAATGGATTTCTACCCCATAAATTTTTACAACATATGTTGTTACATACGTTGTTAGATCATTTGTTGTTATAACATCTGCTCTAATGGTCACTGTTTCAGTAGTTTCAATAGTATAAGTTGTTATAGCATCATAGTTTACAACAGTTTCGACATTTTCAATAGCAATGGGTGTTATCTATTTTTCAACAAATTTAACATTGACATGTTATTATGGAATTTGTTGTTACAACATCTTAGTTGTAACTTATTTGAAATTTTATTATTGTATGTGCACTTTGATATGATGTAATATGATTATTGTTTCATTTTATATGTTGTAATATTAGATATATAACAAAGAAATTAATTATTGCATGAAATAAATAATAACTTTTCATTCTAAATGTTTTTTTGTAGAACAAGGATCTTCCAAAATATGTGAATGATCCTCATCACATAGATCCAGATCACATTGGATTTGATGTTGAGATGGCAGATGATACTCATGATGACACAGAAACATATGACAACAAGGATGATGCAGATACAGAAGATGATGATGATCATGATCATGAGGCAGTTGTTGGTAGCAACTAGTGACATTCATTATCATATGGACTGAATCATGGATCATTTTTTATATATTGTGGTGATGTTCATTTTCATGGTTACTATCATATGTATCATTTTCATGACCTCATGTACCATATTATTGAGTTGTATCTTTTTGACATGTATCATTTCGACTTATATCATTTGGACATGACGTATCATATTGACTTGTATCATTTTGTCTTACATAATTCATGATTTTTATTTATATCATTTGTACATGATGTATCATTTTGACTTATGTCGACTATTGGACATGCATCATTTTCACATGTTATTTTTTTTAAAGGAACAAGTATATTTCTATTAATCAAATTGGAATCTAGCTAGTGCCATTACATTCAAAAGCATCAAAATTTCTAGAGTCCTCCAAAATTTCTATGACCAATATCTTTGGGTATGCAGTAATGTTTTTTCCATATTTACTACATCATTCTTCTTGTAATTTCTCCAAAATACCCCATTAATACTTACATACCTACATAACATAATCTACCTAGCTATTACTATGAAATTAACTACCTGATTCCCTCCACATTATTTTGTTTGAGTTCCTTCGTAGTATCCATGTCTGCCTCCTCCTGCTGGAATGGTCCCACTGCTCCTTGTTGCCCCTGCTCTTATTCCAACTCCTGTTGATCGGGAAAGATCAGAGGGAGAGTCCCTCCCTCACTAATTGTCATATCCTGTTCACCGTTGTCATCAAGGTCAAATATTTATTTTAACACTGAGACAACTACATTCTCCATGTTGAACTCAAAGTTCCCCACCTTGTAATTAATATTTTCTATCCTGGATATAATTACCTCCACGTCACTTACACAATTTCAACATATTTTTTTCAGACCTTCCAATTGACCCGTTACCAAGGTGAAATGAGAGTGAGCCTCAAAAATTATTTTCCCACCTATCCTAGAGATCATCTCCTTGATTTCCTACTTGAACGCCGATTCCATCTCATCTAGGGAGCCACTAGTGCCATTGCCTAGCGAGGAAGTCATGATCTCTTCAGCTCAGAAAGAATGTATGGAGAGACACTAGGAATTAATTCTGCAAAGCCATCTGATTATAGTGAGACTTAACTCCAAATTGGTGGGGGGATTCCCTTCGAGTTTAATGATGTTCGCATTAACAATTGCAAATTCATTGCTTCTTGGTCTGTACCATAAACATGCACGGTCGAACTGATATGTTCTTCCTTAACGACAACATATCAAATCCTTTGCTGAATACATCCCACCTGGCCACACTCTTACCATTAATCCTTGTGTTTAACCATTGTTGGATGAATGGCTCGTCATTCTACTGGATTTATCACCAATAAGCTAGAGCGATCACTTATGAACTTTTGTACCGTGAAATGACTATTGAATTTATGCAACCTTTCAATTGGATTATCCTCCTTAATTACCCTTAAGCATCTTGTGATCCTCGAGTTATGAGCAACCATGGTATGTGACATATAATTGTTATGCCACCCTCCTCCATCAACTCGCCTTGAACCAAATTGATACCTTTGCTAGGTTGATCATCCACCAAAGCGTTTTTCACTCTCTTGATATGATAGAACTCCAAAATTCCAAATTTATCCATGATCAATTGGATTCTTTGTAGAGTTGGTCTTGTATTTGGGTCCTTCCAATGATTCAATTTGATACATTTTTGAATTGTAATGAGAGATTCTCCAAATACATACATGATGATGATCTCGTCAGTATCGACTCATCATTTTTTTTATGTCGAAAGTGGTTGATGATTTGGATGCATATTTATTACGTATGATGGTTTTGATTTACTTCTCATGATGAATGTTGTCAAATTCACTTAAATTATAGGTATTTGATTCACTTGTTTTAATTATAGATGATGACCATGTTACAATAATTATCTTGTTATTTTATATATATTGGGTGTTGTAGATTCTATTTTGATGGAGATTTTATAAGTATATTGATGTTGTTAATTTGAATGGATGTTTGTTTCCCTAAAAATTATTTATAAATGTTATCCCTAAAATATTTTAAATGAATTCATATGATATATAATCATATAAATTATTTAAGAGACATGATATATTTAACTAATTAAATCGAAATAAAACATATTAATTTAGCTATATTCAAAACAATAATAATTTTTTGGAAGCCACACTAGAAGAAAAAATGGAAGAAACAATGGAAGCCACACTAGAAGAAAAAATGGAAGCCACAATAGAAGAAAAATTGAAAACCGCACTGGAATAAAATTGGAAGCAAGACTAGAAGCAAAACTAGAAGAAAAATTGGAAGCCATACTAGAAGAAAAACTAGAAGAAAAATTGGAAGCCACACTAGAAGAAAATTTTGAAGTAAAATTGGAAGCCACACTAGAAGAAAAATGTGAAGAAAAATTGGATATTAAACTAGAAGCCAAACCAAGATCCAAATTTGAAGCAAGTCCTGGTGCTAAATGGTGTTATTTATGACATCATTCTTCGTACTAATTATAGTGTTATTTCCGACACAACTTTCGATGCAACTCCAGGAAAACTGTGGGGTGCTCTTTCAAGCACTTTTTCGAGCATTATTTATGCCTTTATTTCTTTGGTGCTATTTCCAACATTATTTACGATGTTGTTTCTAGTGTAATTTATGGCACAAAATCTGGCACTAGTACAAACATACCTGGTAGCACCCGTTTTTTCACCAGGAAAGGTGTCCAATTCATGAACTAAAAAACACTAAATTCTGGTGCAATTTTAGGCATTATTTCCCTATTCTATTGTAGTGTCCTTAGGGGTCTATGTTCAACTAGATGATGACATCAACATGATGTTATCATGCCACATAGCACCCTCTAATTGGTGCCACTTCTCACTAATATTTGGCTCAATTGGCCACCCAAAAATACTAATTGGACATGATATGTGGCACCCTACCATGCTATTACATCATCCATTGTAGTGACACATCAAATATCATGTCATCCACCATACTACCACATCATACTATCATGTCATCCATCGTAGATCCACATTATCTCATGTTGCCACTTGTCAACTTGCCATTGGTGTCACATGTGTCATCTTGTTGACATGTCAAAATTCCATTGGCTCTATCTTCTGGGCGATCAACCCACGTGTCTTGTCACTAAAGGGTCCACATCAATCCATTTTCCATGATATGATCAGGTCCACATGGCCGAGGTCAGAGGGCATGACCTTTGTTAAATGTCTTGCAAGTTTTCACTCCATCTGTAATTCATTCTTTCAACAATCATCATATCCACCCATAACTGTGTGACATTTAAACCCATTAAAAAACGCACATGTTTGTATGCCAACAGCCACATATATTGCATGAATTCATATATTTTCCCTAAACGTGCATAAAATTTAAAAAAATTGTCGTTCTGACCCTTTTCCACCATGTCACTTTCAAACTTGTTTATTTTTTCGTTTTGGATGAGTTTGACCAATTTTAATATATCGTTGGAAAGGTCTCAGAGAGGACTATCTAGCTTGACCATCTACATTCTCATTTGATTATCATGGCTTTAAAAAAGAATCAATAAATTGCAAGCTATCATAACTCCTTCATCAGCATCGATATGTCAACAGATGCTCAATGATTTTCCAAGGAATCATATCTCTTTTGACATGACAATACTCTGCCCAGAAATTTCCTTCTTTTAACATCAATGACATGAAATTGGCTTTCATGCTATGTCCAACAATCTCCCCTTTTGACATTATACTTTTTTTTAGATTAATGGAATGACATTGGTTTTCATCAATGAAAACACTATGTCAACACAAAGACTATATCAAATTATTAGAAATTTGAATATTTTTACAAAAATATCACCAAACATTTTATACTTTGCATGTTAAGCACTAGTAAGATTCATGAAGGTTTCTAAAATTTAAGAAGATATCAAAATCAAATAATTCCTCCACACCTGAAGACAATGGATGAATTATGTTATCTCCTTCTCATGAACATGATATCTCCTCTCCCTATCCTATAACTTCCTATTGTCATAGGCTACTAGGTGTCCATCCTACATGAAGACTCCAAGGAAAATTTTAGTTAGAGAGATTTAATTTCTTTCCATGCTTGATAGATCTAGGTTTTAGATGGATCTATGTTTTTTTATATAAATATGCTAGTTTAATTTTAAATATAACAATATAACATAAACATCTCCCTGCACTAAATTAGAAAAAACTTCTTAACACAAACAATTTTAAACAAAGAATAAAAACCAAACCCATCTTTAAAAAAAAAAAAAATTCTAGAGTAATTAAAATATACATCTTATTTTAGTGAATAACCTTGTATCTGCCCCTCCTTGTCTCTCCCATCACTCTCTATATCCCCCTCCCTCTTTCCCCCATTTCTCTCTCTCTCTCTCTCTCACAACCTCTCCCTCCTTGTATTTGTCTCTCTCTGTTTCCCTCTCTCTCCCTACCATATATATCTGCGTCTCCTTTGATATCTCTTTTGTATATCTATCTTACCCCCCAAAACACACTTGATATATTTCTCCATATATATCTCTCTCGCCCCCCTCCCACACTTTGTCTCTCTCTTCTTCCCTCTCTCCCTCCTCTAACTATATCTCAATCTCCTTTTGTATCTCCTTCGTCTCTCTATCTCACCCCCCAAACATAAACACTCTCTCTCCATCTCTATTTGTCTCTCTCTCTCTCACTCCCTCTTCCTCACCCTCTCCCTCCCCCCCCCCCCCTCTCTCACCCCCCCCCCCTTCTTCCCTCTCACCCTTGTCTCTCCTTCAATCACTCTCCATCTCTCCCTTGTAACTCCCTCTCTTTGTAGATTTCTCTCTCTATGTATTTCTTATTCCCTCCCTCTCTCTCCCAATCCAAATCCATCTCTCTCCCCCTCCCTCTATCCTATCTCTCAATTCCTATATCTCTTCCTTCCTCTCTCTCCATTCCTCTACCACCTCCCTCTGTCTCTCCCCCCATCTCTCTCTCTGTCTCCCCCCCTCCTCTCTACCCCCTCCATCTCTGTGTCTCCCTCTCTCTCTCTTCCCATTCTCTCTCTCTCTCTCTCTCTCTCTCTCTCTCTCTCTCTCTCTCTCTCTCTCTCTTTGTTCCTTCTCTCTCACTCTTCCCTCCTCTCCTCTCTCCCTAAATCTCTCTCCATCTCTCCCTTTCCACTCCATATCTCTCGGTGCTTGGTAGATCCAGAGTTCACATGATTGAGGTTGGTTTACTTAATTTTTATGATTTTTTTAAATATTAACAACATGAGATGTATTATTAGATAGGTGTTTCGATATTTAGTAGACCATTTAATTTATATAACTATGCTAGTTTAACTTTAAATGTAACAATTTAACATGAACATATCTATTCACTCAATTATAAAACACCTCTCCATACACTAAATTATAAAAAACCTCTTAACACAACTAATTTTAAACAAAGAATTAAAACCAAACCCTTCTTAAAAAATTTAATGCCAGAGAAAAATATACATCTTAACTCTAATCTTACATCTTAATATTAACTCATACTCACTGAAATAACATATTTATGATTAGTTACTTCCCACCATAATTTAAGAAAGTATTTCATAAAAAATGGATAGAAATAATATGTAAATAAATATACTTATCAGGAATCACTTCCCACCATTATTTATGTTTTCCTTGGCACTTTCCTAGGAATACAACTATAAATGTGTAGACTTACTAGATGTAATTGTTGAAGAAAGTGTAACTAGGTTCGGTCTTCATAAATGTAATTTTGATCTTTGTACTTGTAAAAGAAAAGAATTATTATTTTTGTAATTATTTTTTTTCTAAGTAAAACTAATCTATTAATGAAAACATAATGTACATAGAGGCACTGGCCTCTGCAGTACTAGGTCAGCTATATGACCATTTTAAATAGCAAGTCTTGACATCGCGACTGCCCCAGTTGGGGAAACCAGTCTGAGAACGAGATAAGAAAAAAGTTCATTTTACCCACGCAGGGGCTACAGTTCCAGAATTCAAAATTTTTTACCAAAATTAACACTGTGTAAAGACTATAAAATTCAGAAAGACTGCCCACTATATAGTTCGAAATTAACCACAGTAAAACAACCCAAGAAAACCAAAACTCAGAACCCGAGCTGGACACGAGACCCAAAATTGACCATAGTGAAATGAAAATAAACAAAACCGAACTCAGAACCCGACATGTGACCTGGCATGCAGCAACTAGGTGTCTTAGGTTGGTGGCTTCTCTTCCACAATCGAACACCAGCCATATTCTTCTGAACCAGTATCTTCTAAATGCCCGCCACCTACAGTGTCCTGGGGCTCACAGTCCTCCATTTGTATTCCTTTGTCTCTGCGGGTGGCTTCGCCTCCCCGAGTCTGCTGTCAACTGCTCGACGAATGGTCCATGTCTCTCCATGGGTGGCTGGAGCTCAGCTCCCCGTGAAAGTTGATGAGCGATGGAGGAGCCAGGTTCATTTCTAGGTTAAGCTCTGGTCCAGTGCATGAGTCAGTTACCTCTCTGAAGTCCACTGTGACTGTGGCAATGATGACCGACCTATTCATGGAGTAGCGAAACCGGAATTGAGCTTGCTGGGAAGAAGCAGTGGAAGTGGTGTGTTGGGCGACTCTAGCTGAACACCAAACGTCGTGGGTGCCCATTCTACCTCGGCCGCTGTGAGTATCCGGATATCTGCCAAGGAAGCGAGAAGAGGAAGGGCTTGGGGGTGTGGAGGCGGACGGGGAAGTGGAGACAGAAGGGGGCAAAGATGAAGGGCGAGTGGCGCCACCCTGACTACCACCTCGCCTGCACCGCATTCGATGGCATTGGCACATGATTCTTCGACTAGAAAGCTGCAGAGAGCGATGAGTTTCAGGGGCAGGAGGCAGGGCAAGAACGCCAGAGGGTATGTTGAGAGGAATGAGGGAATTCAAGTCTGGGTCGGAGAGAGGGGCCAAGACCTCAAAATGCAGGTTGTAGAGAAATTACTGAGAGAAATGGTGACCATTGCCCAAGTCGACGTAGCAGAGGAGTCTGCAGCGTCTTCCCGTAGTGGTGCGAAGGCTCGGCTCTACTGCAGAGGGGTGGCAAGAGCAACTGAGAGGCCGAATGGGTAATTGCAGGGGGCTTTGCTCCATATTTCTGAATTTGCAGGGAATTTCTCGGTTCTCACAACGGGTTGATGGCGTCAGCCGAGGAGTAGTGACCTGCCTTAAATTCCCACAGGGGAAGGCGCAGGTTGCCATATGGATCATCCACCTGCTTGTCCAACGACCGATTTGCATTAATTGCTCATCTAACACCCGCATCCGGGGGTGCTGCATCCATTTGCACCAGCTTGGTGTATTCTTGTTGGTGTGTGGCATCTTTTATAATTTCAAGCGAACCTGTGTATAGAGTTCGATCACTTATCACCCCTAAATTGGCTAAGAGATCGGCCACTTTGTTGCCATTTCTCTTGATGTGTTTGAAAGTGATTGCTTTATTAGTTGCAAGCCAATGCTCAATGTGTTGCAAATGAGCTGCAAGTCTCCAGCTACAGGATAGCTTGTTTACTGGAGTTCCATGTATAATTTGTTGGGCCATGTTGATAAGGATTTGAGAATCTCCTTCAATTATTAAGGGAAAGTAGCTATGCTGCTGAGCGAGATTTAGACCTTGCCACAGTCCCTCCAATTCAGCTGAATTGTTCGTGTCCCATCCTGAAGTGCCTAGGTAAAGTAGCAAAGGATTGCCATAATGATCCCTGAAGATTCCTCCGTGTCCGGCCTGACCTGGATTGCCTTTAGAAGCACCATCAAAGTTGAGTTGGGTGAATCCTGAGGGTGGAGGGCACCACTTGCTGGAAGAGTGATGGGCAGGGATGGATCTATTGGGTGGCTCCTGAGTCCAGATGAGCCTGAGGTTCCAATTCATCCATATAGTTCGTTCTTGCGGTTCGATGGGAAAGTCCTCATTGCTCCAAGTTTGGAGTGCTAGAGTTTCCTGAAGGTTGCTGCACATATTATTCCATATGATTTCTATGGGGGTGGCTTGATTCCTGAAGATACGCCGATTCCTCTCCTTCCAGATTGTCCATATGAGGAGGCCTGGAATGATTCTCCATAATGCATTAAGCAGGGGACTCTTGTATGGGTTTTTAGCCCAGTGACGAATGGTTTTGGTGATGTCTTCTTTAACTCTGCCATCTTTTTGACATCTGAAAATTGTTTTTTCCCAAAGTTTGTTTGCCAGATTGCAGGAATCCATGAGATGTTGTATAGTTTCCTCCTGTTGCTTGCAGTTGGGGCATCTTGAGGGGCCATGAATTTTTTTTTTCCTTAAGTTGTCCCAAGTAAGAATTCTTTTATGGCAGAGCAGCCATAGAAAAGTTGAGATCTTGGGCCAGATTTTAGGGGACCACACTTTGTCCCAAAGAGGGTCCTTGTTGGTCTGAGTATTGATCATAAGGTTGTATGCCTCTTGTGTGGTGAAGGTTCCACGTGGTTTGTATCCCCAACGTAATATATCCTTTTCTTCAGAAAATCTGATTCACCTATTGGTTAGCTCTGTGTCCAGCTCCTTATACATTATCTTTGTACCATTCCTGATAATGAGTTCTGCTTTGCGCCATTGTCTATATCCCTGATTGAGGATTGGAATCCAGTATTGGTTGACCATTTCCCATCGATGTGCTTCCTCGTCCTCTGTTGGTGGAGGTGAGATTAAGCTGTTGATTTTGGGTCTTTGCTTCCATGAGTCCATCCAAAAACGAGCACTATTGTTGTCTCTTATTTGCCAAAAGCTATGTTGATGGATCATATTTCTGTGCATTCTAGCCGAGTTCTAGATTAGGGAGCCCTTACCCATGTCTGTAAGCCTTATTAGGTCTTCATTCGTTCTGTGGTTGGCATACTTGGCTCTCCATAGGATCACCCAAGGTGTGTGCAGGGCTAAAAGCCAACTCCACCAAATTTGTGCTCCCATGACTGTGTTACTATGTTGAGGGTTCCAAATACCAATTCCCCCAAGGTTTTTTGGGAGACAAATGGTCGCCCACTTGACCAATGCCCATTTGCGGTTATGTCCCGCCGATCCCCATAAAAATTTCCTTTGGAGATCTTTGATTTTTTTGAGAACCCATTTGGGCACTGCTAAAATAGAGAATAGATAAAGAGGCATAGATGGCAGTACAACTTTGATGAGGATTAGCCAACTTGCATGTCTAGTGTTCTAAAGCTCCAAGTGGTGAGGCGGGATTCAAGCTTGTCGAGGAGCATTTGCCAAGAGGAGTGCTTGAGGGCAGAATCAGTTAAGGGGCACCAAGGTACTTGGAGGGGAGAGAGGCAATAGAGAATCCCAAAATTGCAAGCTATGGAGGTTTGAGTTATGGCAGGAGTATGAAAAAAGAAGATCTGGGATTTAACTGTGTTGATGCTGGTGCCAGAAGCTGCGAAGAAATCATCATGGAGGGATTTAAATTTTCTGGCTTCTTGGACCGAGTGATGCCCAAATAACATGTTATCATCCACAAATTGCTGGTGCGTAATGGTAGGGGAATTATGAAGGGAGATTCCTCTAAGATGTTGCTCTTGGAGGGCATGCTTTATGGTATTATTTTTGTAATTATTAATAATGGGTCTTTTTCCCATTTGATAGGTCAAGCACATGTTTAAGTGCTTGTAGGAAAGTTGAAGAGTCAATGTAATTGTTGAAGACCCATGTGGGCATGTTACATTATGCAAATCTATGTACTAGAGTCAAAGAAATATTTCAAAGGTGATCCTCCAAAGAAAAGACAAGTCTCCTCTTCATTTCACCTCAAAGAATGAATTTTTGGTGCACTTAAAGTCAAGTCAGCCTCACTAGCTCAAGTTGGACCAAATAGGAGGGACAAACTCCTATATATAGGGCAATTTGACCTCACAAAAGGATCATCAAGTGATCTTTGAAATCAACAAGAAAGAGAGTCAAGAAGGAGATGTGAAGAAGAGAAAGAAGGTGCTTCTAGGCCAGTGAAGAAGGAGAGAAAGAAATCTAAGTTTTTGAAGGACTGTTTTGGGTCCAAATTTTGTCACACGTGCGAAGGAAGAAGGCTATTTTTTGTGTTCACATCAAATTCATAAGTGCAACAACATAATAAATTTTGATTGGTCTAATAAGAGGCTCCTAATAGGCCTCAATCTCAAGTGAAGTAGATCCCACCTAGATCAAATAAAGGGAGCAATTAAAAGGGTCCATTTCAAGCCCTAGATCAACATTACGTGCGAAGAAACCAGAGTTTCAGTAAGGTTAAGAGGATCAGCCTCTAACTTGAAGATATACCCCAAGAAAAGCCTCATTCTCTAGTCTAAATATCAAGGAGAAGGAATACTACCAAGTGAAGCTGAGAAGGAAAGGAAGATACCAAAAAAGAGGTCTCTAAGGAGACCTAGGGTTTCTGCAGAAAGTGTCATCAACTGCCGGAAGAAGAGCGAAGGAAGAGGCCAGGGTGCAATACAGAAGGAGGACTCAGTTAAAACACAAAATAAAGAGAGACTATGTCTTGTTCTTGGAGGATATACATGTCAAGGGTCTAGGGTTCGGAATTTGTCAATTGAAGCTTTAATAAGAGAAATTTGTAGAAGGGTTTTCCTATCTAGGAGAGAGAGAGGTTTTTCCCAGGCTGAGAGCCAACATCTTGTATTCTTGTCTCTTTTGTTTTTGGTAACTATTTGATTAAGTAAGAGAACACACACTAATAATAATAAGAGAAGATTGTGCTAATAATAAAAAAGTAAAAAGTACCTCACAAATAGTTATCATCATCAGAAGAATCTCATCCTAACCTAGATGCGCTAGATTCTTCAACATGGTATCAAAGCTAAAGTGACACATGAAGGAAGGGAATCTCAAGAACATATAGAATATTGAAGCATCAGGATTAAGAAGCAAGGGAACACAAAAATTGAAGCATCAGATATACAAGCAAGGGTTCAAGATCCATCAAAGGCAAGAAGGATTACTATTTCCTCTCATCAAGAATAAATACCATCCTGGGAACAAAGTTCTTACTAAAAGAATAAATCCCTCCATCTAAAGGCATATACAAGAAGGTACATCCAAGAAGATTCTCCATCAAAGATCCTTCATCTTCAAAGAAAGGCACCCAAGATCTAACCTCATCATTGAATATCTCCATATCTACACAGTGAGAAGTAAGAAAATCTCTCATAAGGCACCTTGAAGGAAGCATATTAAAGAACTCCAAGATCTAAGAAGTCAAATCATCAAATCTTCGAGGAAGCAGCAAGATATCTTCACAACAACTCTCTCAAGTAAGTATTTTTATGTCCCCTTCTGAACATATCAAAATTTATTTTTGTAAAGAAAGTAACAAATTGGTTGGCACTGCTAATTTCGTTGCATGGAAAAAGAGGACTAATCTACTTCTCAAAGAAAATGAAATTATGGACTACATCAAAGGGAATGTCACTGTTCCTGCAAAGGATCAAACTCAATCCCTAGCAAAGTATAATAAGGATGAAGCAAGCACTCAAAGGATTATGGTAGAATCCATCAAGGACCCTCTCATTCCTTATGTTTCCAAGCTTGAAACATCTAAAGAAATCTATGATATACTGTTGGAGCTATTCTCATTAAATACAACTAGAGAAGTGATATCATTGTGTAATGAATATATAAGATTAAGATATTCAAGGAAGAAGGAATAGCTCCATACTTCATGAAGGTATTGAAGATGAGAGACAAACTACAATACTTGGGAGAACAATATAATAACAATACAAAGAGCATCGAATGCCAACATTAGGACTACATGGGAACAACAATATAATAAGGGGGTTACAAGGTGTTACAAAAGATTGGTACTATGGCATACAAATTGGAGCTTCCTACATCTTCACGAGTGCACCTAGTTTTCCAAGTGTCATGCTTAAAGAAGGTTATAGGCGACAAGATCCCAGTTTAAACAATATTGCCAAAACTTGACGAGGAAGGAAAAATCATATTGGAACCTAAAATAGTCACGGAAACAAGAAATTGACAACTACAAAATCGATCAATTTCAGAGTATCTCATCAAGTGGAAGAGATTACCCGCTGAAGATTCCACATGGGAGGATGAGAATTTTATACAGAAGCATCCATAACTACTCAAGAGTTAAGGACAACATGTTTTTGAAGGAGAGGGGCATGTTAGGTCCCTATACTACTAGTGTAGCCCCTTATTGTTATAAGTGGAACCCCCCTATTGTACTGTTGTGCCCATCATAGTCCCCATATTGTTATTATTGTGCCCCTTAGAAGCCGACTATTTTTATTGTTGTGCCCTTAGAATATTATTGTTATGTCGACTTTGATTATATTGTGACCCCTTAGACTCCTATATATAGAAAGGAGGTCTTGTCATTTTTATCATCCAAGAATTATTCTTTTATGTAATGTAAATGAGGTTTCCCCCTCGAAGAGACTGATTTTGAAGTTGTTGATCTATCTTTCCTTCTATTTTCTGAGTTGGTTGCATAACAATGTGTGGGGAATCCAAGATAATAGTAGGAAAGAGGATCGATATTCTTTGATGGGTGAGAACCCAAGACAAGAATAGTCCTAGGAGGTCATACTCAATGAACACTCGGGTGGGTATGTACCTTGAGAGACAATGATGAAGGTGTCTATAGTCATTGGTCTCGCCAACATTGTGCTCTAATCTAATGAGAGATAGAGTTTTCAGTCAAGGCCTTGATGTGGAAACAATGTTGGTTACTATGTTGCTATAATAGATGGATTTCTAATCCAATTTCTCCTATGTGAATACTTCATATTGAAAATGTCCAAACACCTTGTAAAGTGATGTATAAATACCTCCCTAGTTAAGAGGGAGTGTCAAAGAAAGTTTAACTAGGTTTGGTATTCATAAATGTAATGTTGATATTTGTACTTGTAAAATAAAAGAATTATTATTTTTGTAATTATCAAGAATGGGTTTCTTGCCCATTTGATAGGTCAAGCACATGATTAAGTGTTTCTGAGAAAGTCAAAGAGTCAATGTAATTGTTGAAGACCCATGTGGGCATGTTACACTATGTAAATCTATGTACTAGAGTCAAAGAAATATGTCAAAGGTGATCCTCCAAAGAAAAGACAAGTATCATCTTCATGTCAGCTCGAAGAATGAATTTTTTGTGCACTTAAAGTCAAGTCAGCCTCACTAGCTCAAATCGGCCCAAATAGGAGGGAAAAATTCCTATATATAGGGTAGTTCAACCTCACAAAATGATCATCAAGTGATCTCTGAAATCAGCGAGAAAGAGATTCAAGAAGGAGATTCGAAGAAGAGAAAGAAGGTTCTTCTAGGCCAGCGAAGAAGGAGAGATATGAATTCGAGCTTTTGAAGGACTGTTTTAGGTCCAAATTTTGTAACAACATGAAGGAAGAAGGGTATTTCTATGGTCACATCATATTCATAAGTGCAGCGAAATCATAAATATTGATTGGGCTAAGAAGAGGCTTCTAATAAGCCTCCATATCAAGCTAAGTAGGTCCCACCTAAAGTGAAGAAAGAGAGTAGGTAAAAGGGTCTATTTCAAGCCCTAGATCGGCCACATATGCGAATAAATTAGAGTTGCAGTAAGGTTAAGAGGATCAACCTCTAACTTGAAGATATACCTTAAGAAAAGCCTCATTCTCTAGTCTAAGTATCAAGGAGAAGGAAGATTACCAAGAGAGGTTGAGAAGGAAATGAATATAGAAAAATAAAGATCTCTAAGGAGACCTAGGATTTCTACATAAAGTGCTATCAATTGTCGAAAGAAGAGTGAAGGAAGAGGTCAGGGTGCAATATAGAAGGAGGCATCAATTAAAGAACATGAGAAAGAGAGACTGTGTCTTTTTCTTGGAGGATCTACTTGTCAAGGTTCTAGGGTTTGGCATTTGTCAATTGAAGCTTCAAAAAGAGAAATTTGCATAAGGGTTTCCCACTCTAGGAGATAGAGAGGTTTTTCCCTGACTGAGATCCAACATCTTGTGTTCTTGTCTCTTTTGTTTTTGGTAATTGTTTGAAGAAGTAAGATAACACATACTAATAATAATAAGAGAGTATTGTGCTAATAAGAAAAAGTAAAAAGTACCTCACAAATAGTTATCATCATCAGAAGAATCTAATCCTAACCTAGATGCCCTAGATTCTTCAACAATTACCACCCACCAAAATTTGTGCAAGTCCTTGTGCCTCAGCAATCAATTAAATTATCCACTTCATATCTCAATTTATTAGCTCCTTCCAAAGAAATAATATAGGATTCAATTTGCATGTTGACCACTATTAATTTAGCATTGACCAATTAATTTATAACTTTAATGATAGGGACTAAGCTACCCTGCAACACTTGTTTTAATTTATATGGTAAAATGAATCTTAATTTATAGCTACTATTTATATGTGATATGTATATTATGATTTTCTTTTATCTAAAAAATTGTTCATAATTTTATTTATAAAAACAAAATTACAATATAACAAATTGAATTTTATTATTTTAATTACTTTTAACTTCTTATGTAAACTTTAAATGTTTACAAACATTTACGTGTACACATCTCCCCTATACTTTATATTATATTATATTTTTTTTATTGAACCAACATATAAATGTTTGTGTTAAATATTAAGTTTTACAAACATTTACGCCTATACATCTCCCCTTATACTGGGCTATAGAGCACCTCTTGGCACAATAAATTTCCATACTTAAAATTTTCCTTAGTGTCGTGATGCAGGATGGACACCCAATAGCCTACGACAACAAGAAGTTACAAGATAGGGACAGGAGATATCCCACTCATGAGAAGGAGATAACATCATTCATCCACTCATGAGAAGGAGATAACATCATTCATCCACTGTCTTCATGTGTGGAGGAATTATTTTATTGGTAGATCATTTATTTTCAAGGAAGATAACATTGTAGTAAGTTGATTTACATCTCAACCCAGATTGCCAGCGAAGTAGGCACATTGTAAGGAATTTGTAGTAAATTTTTACATGAGCATTGAGTATAGGCCATGGAATCTCAGTGTTGTAGAAGATGCCTTGATTATAAAGGAAAGGTTGGTTGTGATTAAGGAAGAAGAGAACCCACCTATGCTAGGACAAGGTCAGATTCAAATGATAGAAGAGTTGTTTAGGAATATTTGCGTATGGTTGGAGATAGACTCTATAGAGAAGAACGTTATGAAGTAGGTAAAGGAAGGGAATACCAAGAGATTCTATATTTTTGATGGTCTCTTATTATTTTGGAATCGTATATATGTTCCTAGGTAGAGTGGACTCCAAAAGGAGCTCTTGAAGGAGTGTCATGACTTGTCTTGGGTTAGCCATCTAGGACAACATAGAACACTAGAATTATTGGAGAGAGGTTACTTCTAGGAGCATATGAGATGTGGTGTGGAAGATTATGTACAAAATTTCATCATTTATTAGTATGAAAAACCAGATGTCAGACTACAGGGAGGACTATCACAATATTTTCCTATTCCATACAAACATTGGGTGAGTTTCTTGATGAACTTCATATTTCAATTCAGAAACCATGCTTGGTAGACATACATGATCCTAAGAGAGAAAATTCGTTGTGTGTACCAAGATTGATTTTTATTCATCCAAATTTATAGCTTGAGGAGATAGTGTCCTACAAGACTACAAGGATTGACAACAACAGGAAGCGAGAATAAATTGTGTTTTGGAAGAATGCACCGGAGGAGGATGGATGGGAGATGAGAAATTCAATGGGGAGTTTGGATAAATAAATTTGTGAATTTGAGGAGAGGATACACTAAGATGTGCTAGGATTATTGAGGATGGTAAAGAATTGTGGTGGGGAAGGATGTAAGGCCCTTAGGCACCCATCTAAACTGAGCACCCAAAGCACTAGTGCCTCCTCGCCAAGTTGACTAGATGACATGAGAGGCACCCAAGTCATATTAAAATGTGCCTACGTGATGACACTTGAGCGGGCACGAATGCGCCCGAAGTGGTGTGAGGGTGCTAAGAATGGAAAGAAATGCACTCACTCAAATGGGCATGGGGTGGAATGAGCATGCCCACAAGAACACATCCAAAGATTGGAATGAGTGAGTCAAGACTACACAAGCGCTAACACTTGAGACATAATAAGTCAACGAGACTGAAAGTTGGGTTTTCTACATGAGTGGAGACATAACAAAAGTCAACCCAGGGAGATGGAGCGGTTGATCCGATGCTCAAGAAACCATTCACATTCACAATGGGAGCATATATATATATATATATATATAATGGAACGAATGAGGAGACACACAACAGAGAAAGTGTACAAAATTGGGAATAGTTCCAAACAAGGAGAGAAACTGAATGAGGGCTTGCTCTACCCTTGTTGTAGAGTGGATTTGTGCCAACATAGAGGTGAACGAGTGAGTTTTTGGATGATCAAATCGAGTGGAAATTCATGCACCCCTGACTCATGCAAGAGATGGCTTAAACCAAGGGGAGTGATTTTCTTTATATTTTTTGTGGACTTTGTTAGGGAACCAAGGGGTTCTTTGCTATTTTAATTTTGAGAGAGTGGGTTGTAATAACCCTAGTGAAAATTCCATGTAATAAAAGATAATAAAGGAAAAAATAATAACCATGGTTAATGGGACAGTTATTCCAATCTGAATGTTGGGCAAGACATCCTAGTGTGGGTGTTCATCTGGTTTATTATGGCTAAGGAAATTGGAAAAGGCAATGGCTAAGGATTTGGAAAGACAAAATGACATTTTTGGCATTTTATTTATGAAAATAATGGAAATTAGGAGAAAAGGAAGGTGAAAGGTCACAGGTTGCATGTAAGGAGTAAATTGAAGGAAAATGAAGAAAATAGAGGCCTAATTGATAAAAAAAAAGGCTTTCAAGGATCAATTTGTACCTTTTCTCATTTCAGTTTTGGAGCTCTCTTATTAGTCTCTCTCTCTCTCTCTCACTCTTGCACACTTAGAGTTTTCTTGGAGCACTTTGGAATTGGATCAAGAAAGGAAAACAAGGCAAGAAGAAGGAAGGATAAAGAAAGGAAGAGTAGGATCAAGCAACTACAATAGGATTATTTGCAGGCATCGATTTGCATGTGGGTTTTCATTACTAGATTTGGCATGCATGGTATTGCACATGGTTCTTTGTTGTTATGGAATGGGTTTTTCCAAGTGTGACATTGTTTTCAGCCTAGCCTTTCCATTTCCGAATAACCATGGTGTGATGGGGTTCTAATGTTTTGGTTGAGCCGAATTGCCAGACAGATTCAAAGCTGAGTGAGGTGGATCTCCAAATGATAGAAAACATGGCCTAGTAACCCTTGAACCAAACTATGGGTTGTGGTAAATTCATATTTTTGTTACCTCGATGGGCCTAGGAATCTTTGACTGGTGAATGGAAAGATATACGGTAAGGCCAAGAGGTGGTTGCCCTTGATTAGGAATAAGAATCCTTGCTGGTGAATGACAAGATATATAGTAAAGCCTAGAGGGTGGTGTCTCAGTTTAGGGCCTAGTGATCCTTGGATCTAAATGTGGATTACGGTAAAGCCTGAGAGACTAGGAGATAGGAAAATTCTTCACGGTGTAGGTGGAGAAATCCGATGGAATCCATGCTTGTTCTAGCCTAGTGATCTAATGGAGATCATGGTAAAGCCTATTATTACATGTTTATTGTTTTGGCCTAGTGATCTGATATGGATTGCGGTAAAGCCGACTTTCTATTAATGAGGGTGACATGGTTTAGCCTCTGGATTCCCTATTTGGTTATTTTGGTTTGAATCTCACATTCATGCTTGGAATATGGCATGAGGGTGAATGGTTGAAGAGAGGATTGGCTCAACCATTCTATGGTCGAGTGGAACGTGGTATGTTATGCTCTTAACCTGCAAAATGATACCCAAATACAGAATATGTGAAGAAAAGATACCCAGAACACAGAATAGCAATGATTTTATTATTCAGAGAGTAATGTTCACTTGCCTCTTCGAGGGGGCAACCTCCAATAGAGCAAATCTCGACTACAAAAATAAGACACGATGCTCCTCGCAGGGAGTCTCTATCCTTTATATATTACTCATACATGCAATACCACGGGCCAATACCGTGGGTTTTATTAATACCATCTATCTAATACTACGGCCCATTTGCAACTAACTGTGGTTCCGTCATTAATTGCGGATTAACCACTTACAATTATTAATATGGGTTTTATTGACTCTTGACTATGACATCATCCCATTACATAAATAAGGGGGTTAGGGTGGGACCCTAACATGCCCTCCCCCTTAAGACGAGCCTTGTCCTCAAGGCTGAAGCTGCGGAAACTGTTGAAGAATAGTGGCTGGTTCCCAAGTTGCATCTTCCGGAGAGGTGTCTTTCCATTTGACGAGGACTTCCTTAATCATGCGGCCACGCAGTTGCTTGTCTCGTGTGTCTAGGACCTGTTCGGGTTGAAGCCAGATGGACCCTTCTTCGTCCAATTCAGGTAGACTAGTCTGAATTCTACAATTGTTCCCAATCACTTTCTTGAGGCATGAGACATGGAAAACTGGATGGATTTTTGCAGTAGGTGGCAAGGCCAACTTGTAGGCCACTTCTCCAATGCGCTGAAGTACTTGATATGGTCCATAGAATTTGGGAGAAAGTTTCTGACACCCCTTGACCTTGAGTGATGTTTGCTTATATGGTTGTAGCCGTAAAAAGACCTGATCCCCTTCTTGAAATTGGCGCTCTGAGCGATGTTGGTCTACCTGTTGCTTCATGCGGTTCTGAGCTTGATGAAGATTCTCTCGAAGATGGGCGAGCATGGTTGCGCGATGTTGTAGGAGTTGATCCACTGCTTGTACTTTTGAGCATCCCTTAAGATACGAAGTAGGTGAAGGTGGGAGTTGACCATATACTACTTCATAGGGAGTCATTTTGGTGGTGGCATGATAGTTGGTGTTATACCACCATTCTGCTAGAGGTAACCACTGTACCCAAAAGTGTTGCTTTTCTGAAGTGAAACACCTAAGGTAGGTTTCTAGACATTTGTTGACGGCTTCGGTTTGACCATCTGTTTGCGGATGATAGGAAGTACTAAGTTTGAGTTGAGTGCCTTGTATTCTGAAGATTTCTTGCCAAAAATTACTGGTGAAGATCGGGTCGCGGTCGGACACAATAGAAGTGGGCATGCCATGCAATTTGAAGATCTGATCCATGAAAGATTGAGCAACCAAAGTTGGTGTAAACGGGTGGGGTAGGGTGCAGAAATGATCATACTTCGACAGTCGGTCCACAACCACCATGATGACTGACTTGTTCCCTGACTTTGGAAGACCTGTAATGAAATCCATAGAAACCTCCGTCCAAATTGATGCCGGAATGGGCAATGGTTGTAATGTGCCTGGTGTGTTGACAGTTTCCCGTTTGTGGCGTTGACAAACATCACATTTGGCTACGAAAGTAAAGATGTCCTTTTTCATGTCTGTCCAAAAAAATGATCTTCTGGTGCGAGCATACGTCTTCTGAAAGCACGAATGTCCTGCAATGGGAGATGAGTGCAATTCTGCCAAAATGCGACTTTTGAGGGTGGATGTTGGTGATATTACGACTCTGTCCTTGTAGCGAAGAATATCATCCTGCCACGAGTAGCCCTTGGTGGAATTTGGATCTACCTGCAATTGAGAAATGAGTTGGGAGAGCCCGGGGTGTGAAAACCATTCCCTGCGAGCCTCTTCAATCCATTCTGGAATGGGGAGGGAAATTGCTAGCAGAGTACTTTTCTCCTCAAATTGGCGAGATAATGCATCTGCTACACTATTGTCTTTCCCTTTCTTTTAAATGATCTCATAATCATATCCCAGCATTTTGTCTAGCCATTTATTTTGTTGTGGGGAGGATAGGCATTGCTCCAAAAAATATTTAAGACTGTGATGATCTGTGCGGATTTGGAAATGTCGCCCCAATAAGTAAGGTCGCCAGGTCTCGACTGCACGTAACATGGCCATCATTTCCTTCTCGTATGTAGATTGGCCTAGATTCCTCCCACTGAGTTGTTGGCTTGTGAAGGCCAACGGTCGCCCTTCCCGCATTAAGACCGCCCCAATACCTGTACCCGAAGCATCACATTCAATGACAAAAGATTTTGTGAAGTCAGGGAGTGCTAAGACTGGAGTGGAATACATGGCATTTTTTAGAGCTGTAAAGGCTTGTTGTGCTTCCTCATTCCAGAAGAATGAATTTTTCTTTAGGAGTTGGGTGAGGGGCTTCACTATGCGACCATAGTTGCGGACAAATTTACGATAATAGCCTGTTAGACCAAAAAATCCTCTCAAGCTCTTCAAGGTCTTAGGTTGAGGCCATTCCTGCATTGCCTGGATCTTTTTGGGGTCCACCTTGACACCTTCACACCCCACAATGTGGCCCAAATACTCTACTTCTGCCATGCCAAACGAACACTTGGACATCTTGAAAAATAATTTATGCTTGCGGAGTAGTTGCAAGAGTAGATCTACATGCTGAAGATGTGCGGCCCAAGTGCAACTATAGATGAGGATGTCATCGAAGAAGACAAGGACAAATTTCCTGAGATATGGTTTGAAAATGTGGTTCATAAGGCTCTGAAAAGTAGAGGGGGCATTACAAAGACCAAATGGCATGACCAGGAATTCATAATGGCCTTCATGAGTTCTGAAAGCAGTCTTGGGGATGTCGACTTCCTTCATGCGAATTTGGTGGTAGCCTGAGCGAAGATCCAGCTTAGTGAAGAATTGAGCCCCATTGAGTTCATCCATCAAATCATCAACCACTGGGATGGGAAATTTATCTTTGACTGTCAACTTATTGAGGGCCCTAAAGTCGGGACACATCCGCCACTCCCCATCTTTCTTGAGCACCATGACCACTGGGGATGAATAAGGACTAATGCTGGGACGAATGACACCTGCTTCCAAAAGTTCCTTGATGATTTTTTCTATTTCATTCTTTTGGGTGAACGGATATCTGTATGGGCGCACATTTGGGGGTTGGGCCTCTGGAACCAAGGTGATGCTATGATCATGTTCCCCTCGCGAGGGTGGAAGCTCATGAGGCTTGTCAAAGACCAGCAGATGGTTATTTAAAATCTGTTGCATCTCAGGATGAATTGGCAGAGGCTTTGTTTCGACTGCCTGGATGGCATTAAATTGAGCTACAACTCCATGATTGCCCTTTTTTAACAATTTTTCCATTCTATGCGAGCTGATGATAGAGGGGGCTCCCTCCTGGAGTCCACGGAGGGTATGTGTGTAGTTGTTTTGCTTAAAACTCATATATAATTCCTGGAAATCCATTGTGATTGGCCCAAGAGTGCGGAGCCATTCAGCGCTGAGGACAATGTCACAACCCCCCATGTGTATGGCAAACATGTGGGTTTTCAAATGATAATCCCCCATTTGAAGTTTGACATTTTCACAGCGGCCTTCACATTTCATTGTGCCTCCATCCGCAATTTGAACTTGGAAGTTAGAAACTGCGCATACAAAACAATGCACTGCTTCTGCGACTTTTTGATGGATGAAATTATGTGTACTTCCACTATCAATCAAAACTACTACTGGGCGATGTTTAATAAAACCTCTGATTTTGAGAGTTTGAGGGGAAGAAATCCCTGCCAATGCATGCAACAAAATAACTGGTTCGTCAGGGACATTGTCCTGTTGGTTGTCTTCTTCTAGCGCCTCATGGTCCTCAAGTGGTGGATCTTCCTCTGTTGAGCTGTAGTCAGTGGCATCTATTTGAAAAAATTTGGGCTCCTTACATTTATGACCTGGGGAGTATTTTGCATCACAGTAGTAACATAGTCCTTGCTTTCATCTTTCAGCCATTTCCGCAGGTGACACCTTTTGGACCTTAAGTGTTTGAGTCGTGTTGTGAGCCTGTCGGGGGCGACCTTTAGCGGAGAAATTTGGGCGACTGTATTGGGCTGCTAATGCACGTTCCACGTTACGAGCTACCTTGCAAGCCTCTGTCCATGTGGGAGGGTGATGCAGTAGGACTTGAGCTTTGATGCCTTCTTTAAGACGCTGATAAAACATTCCGTGTAGAACGCATCTAAGAGACCCCAAGTGCGGAAGGCTAAGGCTTCAAAAGCTGTAATATATTCATCCATTGTACCAGTCTGTCGGAGCTTAGTAAGATGACCCAAAAAAGAGTCCTCCTGTTCAAAGCGGCTTTGAAGAGCTTTTGTAAATTGGGTCCAAGTCCTAAAAGGTCCATTGCAACGTTGATGCCATTCCCACCATTGCCACCTTTCATTGTCCAAGTACATGCTCCCCAACATAAGCTGAGTCGCATCATCTAAGATACGATTCAGTTTGAAATACTGGTCCATTTGTGCTATCCATGCCAACGGGTGAGAACCGTCAAATTTATGCATATCCAACTTGGGAGGTCGCTGACTGGGTGGTTGGTGGGTGTACCAGACGTGAGGAGAGTGGCTAGACTCACTCTCATTATATCCATTGCCATTATACGCCTCCTCGTGGACTGGCTCCTTGTCCTTCGGGATGAGTTGCGCGACCTGGCTACTTAGTCTGTTAAGCTAAAGGGTGAGGGCGTGCATGGATTCTTCAAGTTTGTCGATCCTTTCATTGGCCATCGCTTAAGCTCTAGTTTCTACCATACACCAACCTGATGAAAATTTTGGACTGCCTAAAAATTTTCACTAATAATTGAATGGTACCACCTGCTCAGCTCGTCGTCCTGATTCTGATGGGCTAGATCACCAATAAGCGCCACGGAAGATCTCAGACTTTTTTTTTCTTTTTTTTCTTTTCTGAAAACTCCTAACGGAGTTTTACTCCTTCCTTATCAATACTGCAGTGGCCAAATCCTCAAAATGTCAATGCGGCCAAAAGTCCTGCGAGAATTATACCCCTGTATAGGAACCCTTCACAACGACTCTGATCTGGTGGATCTGAGAGATCTGAATGGCGGATCTGATGGTGGAACAGACTGCTTCTGCAGATCTGATGGATCTAATAGATCGGAATGGCTGATCTGCGAACTCGAGACTGCGGGACTGATGTCTGCTGCTACTGCACCCTTTGGCACAAGCGGGTCTGGAAGAGATGTTGTGTGATCCCCTGCTAGAAAAAGGGAACTATGGTCTTGAGGAGTGTCAGGTGCTACAGATCGCAATATACATAAGGGTCTGGCAGTAGTACTCGGCCCAATGTTTCAGGGCTCTAACTAAGGAGGATCGACCGTACCCGTATCCATACAACCCGACTACCCTATTGTACGGGCGAGTAATCTCCCTGAGTGTTGTTCTCGGTGTACTGTAGCCGCAAGATGACCGACAGTTTATCTATGGCGAGGTTTCAAGGGAGCCTAGGGGGCTTCCAATATACCCAGAGGGTACGTGGAAGACAATCTGTGCACGGTTCTGTCTAATGTGCTACTACTCAAAGGGGTACCCACAGGGGTTACAAGGGAGTCCAACAGACGTGACCACCTCTTGTATTTCCTTCATGCATGCCTCCCCAAATCCGCAGCTTTATGTGCTCAACGACAGATCCCGTGGTTTAAAGACGCCGGAACACGTCTCTAGCCAAAAAAAAAAATTGCTAAGAAATGGAGATCCCATCGGCCCTGGAAAGTGCTCTGATACCACTTGTTATGCTCTTAACCTGCAAAATGATACCCAAATACAAAATATGCGAAGAAAAGATACCCAGAACACAAAATAGCAATGATTTTATTATTCAAAGAGTAATGTTCACTTGCCTCTTCGAGGGGGCAACCTCCAATAGAGCAGAGCTCGACTACAAAAATAAGACACGATGCTCCTCGCAGGGAGTCTCTATCCTTTATATATGACTCATACATGCAATACCACGGGCCAATACCGTGGGTTTTATTAATACCATCTATCTAATACTACGGCCCATTTGCAACTAACTGTGGTTCCATCATTAATTGCGGATTAACCACTTACAATTATTAATATGGGCTTTATTGACTCTTGACTATGACGTGATCCCATTACATAAATAAGGGGGTTAGGGTAGGACCTAACATGGTAGTCCCATCTCGGATTAGCTTTTGCATTCATTAATAATAGGTTCTTTCCTTTATATCTTATGTGTAAATGTATTGGTGTATATGTGGATTCTATGGCTAATGTATCCTTGATATTTATGTTGTTATTATGATGGTTATAAGCATGTTTTATGACAGTGATGATGTACGGACCTCCTTATGTTTTGATTTTTAAATTAATGGATAGTGTATCTATGACCTAATAGATGATAATGAAGCTAATGATATAAGGGAACAATGCTTCTTAGTGATTCTCAGATAAGTATGAGACCCATATGCTCAGAGTTGTTGTTTACACCTGCAAATTACATATTTTTGACATGTTTGACGAAAGTCATTTCATGGTTAGTAGGGGTACATTCAAGTCCTTGTTCAAGCAATTGAATTTGTATCATTTTTTTGTTGTTATGTTTCATTCCTGAAGGTGCCATTGGGTTTTGGGTAGTGAGCTAGTCTGTGGGACTGAAAAAGTAGCTCAAATCCTCGGGACACAAGCACAACACTGGGCAGAAAATTCCCTAGATGTTGGCATACCCATGCTATGGGAGCATCCAAAGCCCCCTGGATTCATGCTTGCCCATATCAAGGGAGAGTTCGGGAGTTAAATGGTCTAAAATGTCAATGGGACCTAGAGACTAGTTACCTGAGAGGTTGGGATAGTTCTTGAGAGTCTTGTTGATGACGTGGGAGGTTTGTATGGTGTGTTTCTGTGGGTTCAACTTCCTTAAGGTGACTTAGGAGGTCGAATCATATCATAGTAACTTCTCGTCATATGTTTACCCCAGTTGGTTGGTTACTCTGGTAGATATGGGAGGAGGGCATTACAGAGTGGTATCAGAGCATGTTTCACCTCCTAGACTGGATGGGCAGTGTGTGTTCGTCATGCATTCATGTTGTTTGCATGCGTGTTAATCATCCTTGTGGTTTGTATGCTTATTTCATTAGCATGGTGTTATTCATGGTTGTAGTGATTTCGTCGTGTGAATGAGGATGTTGTTGTTGTGAAATGTGTCATCATGAGTATATGATTGGTTACATGTTGTTTACGCTTGCGTATTGTCATTGTACATTAGTATGGTTGTTATTGTCATGCATGAGGTCATGGTATGTGTAGTTGATATGGCCATGCATTGATGACTATAATCTAGCTAAAATGGTGGTTATATGGTTATGTGCTTATGTATTATATGTATATATGTCTTCATGATTATGTTATACATGTATTACGTTGATTTGGATGATCTTGCAGATGAGATATCCTCCCTGAATTTTTCTAAGTTACGTTGGTTTATTGTGATTTGGTTTAGTTGACATAGTATGCCTTGTAGGAAAGAGATCAAAATGACTAGCAAGATGGTTGACTACAAATATTCTCCCAATGAATCAGATGAGCAACATGGTGTTGGGCACCCTTCTAACTTAGAATACACATTAAGAAGCTTGAAGGAAGAAATAAGGAGTTGTAAGGTGGATAAAGACAAAATCATGCATGCACGATAGAAACAAGTAGAGGTTAATGCAATACTCCTTTAGATTTTTTCAAAATTGCATCGAAAAAGACCACTTCATATCAACCATGGATAGGAGGACATAACTAATGGAGCATTTGGCAATAGGTCTCATGGTGGTCACAGGTCGGATAGAGATGACACAGTGAGAGATGGCAGGTTGATGGACTCTCCGGATAGGAGAGGTGGTGGATACACATACTATTATAGTTCTGGTTCTGATAGGCATCATGATCATCACCGTTATCATCCTTATAGGAGGAGTGATAGGGGATGCTTCCTAGATGAATTTAAGAAAGTAAAGCCACCTACTTTTGATGTAGACATAAAGAAACCAGAAGATGCAGAGGCTTGGATACTTGGGATGAACAAGTTATTTGAGTTCCATGAGTACACAAAAAACATGAAGGCCATAATTGTTATCTTCATCCTAAAAGGTAAAGAAAATATCTAGTGGGAAGATGTGAAGCAAGTCAAATACATCGAGACATAGGACTTGAGTTGACATGAGTTCAAGAGGCTATTTAGGAAGAAGTACTTGTTAGAAGGTACTATGATGGAAAGGCTAAATAGTTCTATGAGATAAAGATGGGATTAATGATAGACGAAGATTACATTACTAAGTTCATGGAGCTATTGAGGTATGTACCGTATCTTAAATATGGGAAGGCTAAAGTTTGGGTATTTTTTAGTGGTTTTCCATTAGCATTTAGAGATCAGATTGAGTATGATGAGCCTCGATCACTTGAGGAATTTATTGGGAAATTGAAGCATTGATATGAACATTCAAAGTGTAAGAATGAATCTCAACAAGGATGGAAAGGGAAGGATAAGGATAAAGGTAAGGGTAAATGGCAGCCGAAAAGAACAAGGCCTCAGAATGTAGAAGAGAAAGAAAATGTGGCACCACAAAAGAAGTTCAATGTAGCTAGATAGGGACATGGATCACAACAACATCATAGAGTTGATGGTATTAGATGGCTAGAGTGTTAGACATGCGGTAAGGAACACCTTAAGATGGATTTCCCACAGAATCATGGTGGTAGGCCTCAGATATATAGTGCACAGGGGGCGCAGACTATTGGGGATATTGGTCAAAGTTTTCCTTGTATCTATGCAACACTGGATAACAAACAAGAAGAATGTCAAGAATCGATTATTGAGATGGATGGTAAGATTTGTGATCAAATTATTTCTATTTTGATTGACCCTAAATCTAATTATAGTTATGTTAGTCCTAAATTGGTGGATAAGTGTGGTTTGAATAAAGAAGTGCATGTAGAACCTTGGTTAGTGTAGTTGGCTACAAGTACAAAGAAGTGATTTCATCACTAGGTAAGAGCTTGTGAATTTGATTTGAATCGTATGCCTAAACATCTGAATGTATTATTGTTGGGATCATATAGTATGCTATTGGGTATGTATTGGCTATACCTTCATAGGACTTAGGTGGATTGTTATGAGAAATCCATTGAGTGTGTGGATGACAATGGGGAACCAAGAGTTTTACAGGGGAAGAAGAAAACCACATTAGTTAGGATGGTGATAGCTATGCAGGCCAAATGTAGTATCAGGAAAGGGTGTGTGTTATTTGTTGTACATATCTCTAGTGACAAAGGCAAGGAAGTTGAGGATGTAGATGTTTTGAGCAGGTACCAAGTTCTACAATAGTTTCAGGATCTATTTCTTGCAGAGATTACAGCGTTTCCACCTCATAGGGAAGTAGACTTTTCTATTGGGTTAGTGCCAAGGGAATCTCCAACATCAAAAGCACCTTGTAAAATGAGCACACCTGAGTTGGTAGAGTTGAAGTTGCAGTTGAAGGAATGCTGGACAAGGGATACATGAGGCCAAGTGTATCACCATGGAGCATACCATTATTGTTTGTGAAGAACAAGGATGGTACTCTCAAATTATGCATTGACTACAAGAAGTTGAACAAAGTGACCATCAAGAATAGGTATCCATTTCTAAGGATTGATAACTTGTTTGATCAGCTGAAGGGAGTAGTAGTGTTCTCAAAGATCAACTTGAGATCAGAATACCATCAGGTATGCATTAAATAGGAGGACATTTACAAGACAACTTTCTGGACTAGGTATGGGAATTATGAGTTTGTTGTAGTTCCATTTGGTTTGCCTAATGATCCACCTACCTTTATGTGCTTGATGAATAGTGTGTTGCATCCATATTTGGATAAGCTTGTTATTTTTTTCATTGATGATATATTGTTATATTCTAAAAATGAGGAAGAGAATGTCGAGCATTTAGCAGCAGTGTTGATATTGTTGAGAGAGCACCAGTTGTACCCTAAGCCCAACAAGTGCAGTTTCTTTCAAATTGAGGTACACTACTTGGGACATGTGGTTTCCAAGGATGGCATAGAAGTGGATCCAAAAAAGGTAAGAGCTATTATGGAGTGGGAAACTCCTAGAAATGTAGATGAAGTGAGATCCTTCATGAGATTGACAAGTTATTACAGGAGGTTCATCATGAAATTCTCACAGATTTCTTATCATATTACATCATTACAAAGGAAAAGTAAGAAGTCTGAATGGAAATAGGAGTGTGAGGCCAATTTTGAGCAACTTAAGCAGTTGTTGACACATGCTCCAATGTTAAATATTGCATATTCAGACAAAGAGTTTGTAGTATGTATAGATTATTACAAGCAGAGACTTGGTGGAGTCCTTATGCAAGAAGGAAAAGTAGTGTGCTATGAGTAACAAAAAATGAATGAGGGTGAGCATAACTATCCGACGCGTGATCTTGCACGAGTGGCGATCATACATGCATTGAAGATGTGGAAGCACTATCTTCTTGGAAGGAGGTTTGTATTGATGAGTGATCAAAGTGGGTTGAGATACTTGTTTGACCAGTTGAATATGAATGGCAAGCAAGCTAGACGGTTGGCCAGGATCAATGAGTTTGATTTTGAGATCAGATATATCAAAGAAAAGGAGAACATTGTTGCATATGATCTTAGCAAGTGGATACAACTAAATCCTATAGAAGCTATGAGTTCCTATGGGACATATCTACAGGGTAGGATCTTGCAGGCAGGTCAACAGGATGTCAAGTATATGGAGATTCTGCACAAGTTGTAGCAAAGTATAGGTATAGGTATAGGTGATGGTACAAGTATAGGTACATGTAATAGTACAAGTATAGGTACAAGTAATGGTATAGGTGCAGGTGCACAGGATGTAGATTTTTGTCTTACAGAAGATGGATCTATCAAGTTTAGAGATAGGATATATGTGCCTGATAGTAGTGAGCTCAAGAAAGTGATATTGAGGGAGTTTCATGCAAAACCATATTCAGGTCAACCACGCTATCATAAGACATTGACCGAAGTGAAGAATCTTTATTATTGGCTGAATTTGAAGAAGGATGTAGTAGATTTTGTGGCTAGATGTTTGGATTATCAGTAGGTAAAGGTAGAGTGTAAGCATCTAGGTGGACTGCTACAATCGATTGCAACTCCATAATGGAAATGGGAGGTCATTTCCATGGAATTTATCATAGGTTTTCCAAGGATAGTGAGACAACATGATTCCATCATGGTTGTGGATAGGTTGACAAAGGTTGTGCACTTCATTCCACTAAAGTCTACATTCTAAGCTAGCGATGTAGCACAGGTATTCAGTAGAGATGTGGTCTGGTTGCATGTTGTTTCGAACAAGATTGTATCAGACAAGGATGAAAAGTGCACTTCCAAGATTTGGAAGGAGTTTTTTGCATGTTTGGGCATAGATTTGGCCTTCAGTACAACTTATCATCCGCAGATAGATGGACAAACTTATAGGGTCAATAGGATGTTGGAGGACATATTGAGGATGTACGTGCTGCATCAGCAGCAAAAGTGGAAAGAGTATCTTCCACTGGTAGAGTTATCTTACAACAATGGGTATCAAGAATATTTGAAGATGAGTCCATTTGAGGCATTGTATGGGTGGAGTTGCAATACTCCCATCAGTTGGAGTGATCCAGTTAACATGGTGTTGATTGGACTGGACATGTTGGAAGACATGGAGCAGGAAATGAAGGTAATCAAGAAGAATATAAAGGCAACATGGGATAGGAAGAAGAGTTATGCATATCATAAAAAGTTGTTCAAGGAGTTCTAGGTTGGGGAAAAGTTGTAATTGCGCATCAAACTGATTGGGTCATGTTCCAAGATGGCACCCCGATTTTGTGGACCTTTCAGGATCGTTGAGAGGATTAGACCAATAGCCTATTGACTTGCACTACCTCTGACAGTGAAATTCCATGATGTTTTCCACGTGTTATTTCTCAAGAAGTATGTAAAAGATGTTGATCAAGTGATTGATTGGTCTCTATTGCAGGTGGCGTTAGGTAGAAAATTCTAGTCAGAGCCTTAGTGTATATTGCAATAAAAAAGGTGCTCATGCTATATAACTGAGCAATGCAATAGGTCAAAGTGTAGTGGAATCACTTTGGGCCTGATGAAGCTACATGGGAGATGGAGGATCAGACACAGGCTATGTATCCTTCCTTATTTGTTGGTTGACCGAATGTTTAGGTATATGTCTTTGGTACATGTTTTTGGTAGTTGTTTTGGCGATGTTTGGTATATGTACATATGTATGTGGATGCAAATACTGCCATGAGATATGTTATAAAACTCCAATAAGCGATATGGGTGTCATGATATTATGTTGTTATGTTGTTACGTTGTCATGTTGGTTTCCTTTTTAGCAGGGTGATCATTGTAAATATTGCATCGAGCTATGTTATAAATCTCCAAGGGTAGTATGTTTTCTTGTCAATGGTTTTGTTGAGGTATAGGTGTGGTTGAACACTGAGGATGGTGTCCCCCAAGAGGGAGGGTTTTCTAACAGCCCTGGTGAAAATTCCATGTCATAAAAGTTAATAATGGAAAAAATAATAACCACGGTTTATGGGAAACTTATTCCAAGATGAATGTTGGGCAAGACATCCAAGTGCAAGTGTTCATATGGTTTATTATGGCTAAGGAAATTGACAAAGGCAATGGCTAAGGATTTGGAAAGACAAAATGGCATTTTTGGCATTTTATTTATGAAAATAATGGAAATTAGGAGAAAAGGAAGGTGAAGGGTCACAAGTTGCATGTGAGGAGGAAATTGAAGCAAAATAATGGAAAATGAAGAAAATATAGGCCTAATTGATAAAAAGGCTTCTAAGGATCAGTCGGTACCTTTTGTTAGTTCAATTTTGGATCTCTCTCATTATTACCTCTCTCTCTCACTCTTGGACACTTAGATTTTTCTTGGAGCACTTTGGCATTGGACCAAGAAAGGAAAAGAAGGCAAGAAGAAGGAAGGTGTTGACATTATGATGCATGTGTTGTACTTGATGGCAAACAACTCATAGAAGATCAACTCACTTATATATATCTAGATGAATCTACGGAAGAGATATCAGATGACAATTCTCAGTATGACAAGTCCAAAGGGTGAGATTGTTGGCATTATGAGACAAGTGTTGTCCTTGATGGCAAATCACACAAATGATAAATTATAGTGCAACAAATTTATTTGATAAATTATAGTGCAACAAAGTTTCCTTCATATAGAGAAAAGTTCACGCACTTTTATGAAGAGAAAAGTTTATTCCATGTAGAGAAAAGTTCACGCACTTTTATGCAGAGAAAAGTTTATTCCATGTAGAGAAAAGTTCACGCACTTTTATGCAGAGAAAATTTTATTCCATGTAGAGAAAAGTTCACGCACTTTTATGCAGAGAAAAGTTTATTTCATGTAGAGAAAAGTTCACGCACTTTTATGCAGAGAAAAGTTTATTTCATGTAGAGAAAAGTACACGCACTTTAATGCAAGGAAAAGCGCGTATATGTTGGAGAACTTACCTTTGGTCCATGGTAGTTAGTCCTTGGTATTTGAACTTTCATGCAAGGAAAAGTGCATATATGTTGGAGAACTTACCTTTGGTCCATGGTAGTTAGTCCTTGGTATTTGAACCTATGGTTTTGGACCATGGTACCTCGTCAGAAGTGTTGATCTCACGCACTTTCATGCAAGGAAAAGCGTGTATATGTTGGAGAACTTACCTTTGGTCCATGGTAGTTAGTCCTTGGCATTTGAACCTATGGTTTTGGACCATGGTACCTCGTCAGAAGTGTTGATCTCACGCACTTTCATGGTTGGTTCATGGTATTAGTCCGATAGTTTTTGATCCTATGGTTTTGGCTTGTGGTATTGCATCCAAAAGTGTTGATCTCACGCACTTTCATGGTTGGTTCATGGTATTAGTCCAACAGTTTTTTGATCCTATGGTTTTGGACCGTGGTATTGAGAAAGGACTAAGGCTATAAAAGAGGAAGGAGATCATTTGGCAAAGCATCATCTGAATGATTGAATATCTAGATCTGGAATATAGTGATTGGGTTATGGTGCAGATCTGGATCTGAGCTAAAGAGGGATCTCACCGGTTGATGGAGAACAAGATATAAGGATAGATCGGGATCAAATGGTTTGAAATGAACTATCTCTATATATTTGATTATGCTTATTCTAGATATGTATATTGAATGATCTGAACTGGGTTAAGTTTGAAATCGCTGCAAGTCATGTTTGAATATTTATAGATCTGTACGTGGGTTGGCTTTGGTGTAAGCGCGTATATATGCAGGTTTGGTTCATTGTAGTAGCGTATACAATTTGAGCTATGATATTTGAAGTCACAGGTGGCTCTAGTTGTTGATGGGTTCTGATGAGAGTTTAAAGGTGTCAGTATTCTGCATATCCTATTTGGTTGATTGTGTTTAGCTTCAGTATTGATGGATGAGAACTAATATTGGATTAGGATCATAATGACTCATATTTATGTGATCTGATGGACTAGATCTGGGTGATAACACATATATTATCCTTGTATATGTATTGATCTGGTGTTTGGGTGATTCAGAAGATTGATTGATTATGTGCTTCAATGATATTAATGGGACCAATATGAAAATTGGATGAAACGTGGCCTTTCAGATTATGTGTTGTGCTTCAGGAGTATCCAGTCTGAAAATGCATGAAACGTGGTACCTGGAGGAGAGAAGATTGTAGGCCGGCTCCTACGTACTAGTATCTTTGCTAGTACAAGAGCTAAGGGGGTTGTAGCTCCCTTCCAGGAGAAGCTGGAGAAAAAGAGAGAGTTGTAGCTCTCTGCAGGTTGTAGCCTGCGTACTGGTAAAGGACTGCACCAGTATAAAATCATTGTAAAAGGAATTTTCTAATTGAAAGAAGATAGAGACATATTGCAGCAGGTGGTTTTCTCCCACATTGGGTTTCCACCTTATATCATGGTGTTCATGTGTGTGACTTATGTGTGATGATCTGTTCTATTTTACTGCACCTATTTACTATTAATATGGTTGATAATGTTCTAATGCACTCATTAAGGATCAACTAACTGAATCATAAGAAGTTGTGGAAGTAGCATATATGAATCTGAATATGGAAATGAAAAAGTTTTATTGATGTGATAATATTGATTCACCCCCCCCCCCCTCTCAGTATTATTTCCAACAATTGGTATCAGAGCAAGTCCTTTGGTAGAAGCTTGATCACTTGAAGGAGATCTGTGGAACAATGGGAAAGAAGCTTAAGAAGAAAGCTCATAAGAAGAAGAAGACATCTCAGAAGAACTATGACAGTGGGAGTCGATTTGGGATTAGGTATAAGAAGCTCTTCAGATTCAGATTCAGATTCAGAATCATTTCAGAATGAAGATGAACGATCAGGTGAGGAAGAAGGATATCAAATAGAAGCAGAATTTAACAGGCTGACAAACAAAATTAGTGAACAAGAAAGACTTTTGAACATAAAGAGTGGTGCCCTCAAAGAAGCTGTTACTAGACAAAAGGCTCAACGAGAGTTATTCAAGGAGAAATATCAAAAGTTGCAGGTTGAAGCAACATCTCTAAGAAATGAAGTCAATGAAAAGAACACAACCATCAAGAAACTCAGCGATAGATCCAGTTACTATGAAAGTCTTGAAGCCACAATCCGCTCTCTAAAGGAAGATCTTGAAGAATCAAAGAAGCAGAATAAAGATCTAGTCCAAGATATTGAAAAACAGGGAAACGAAGTTATCAGCTTAAAATCTCAGCTAGAATGTGCCTTCAGAATTCGTCAAATGCAACAGGATCTGAATGAAGAACAAAGAAAAGTAGATTCTCAAGCTAAAGCATCAGTTGGAAGAAGAACGGAAAGCTGAAGAAGACATGAAGAAGCAATATCTAGAAAAAGAAGAACAACTTCAGGTTGAGGTAAATATCTTGAAAAGTAAATTAGAAGAAAAGGATAAGCTCTTACGTTTTCAAGATAGTACTAAAGTCTTGGATGATATTCTTAATAGTCAAAGATCTCCTGCTATCAAAACTGGTCTTGGCTTTCATGAATCTGTTGAAGGTGAATCTAGTTCACAAGGTGAGGCAAGGAACTCTAAAGAGAAATCTATAATGATCAACAAGGAGATAAGAGAGATGAAAGGTCAATCTCATTATCAACCAAGGAAAGAAATTCGTCAAAGAAAATCTTTTACTCCTATGAATAATGTTGAATGTTATGTATGTCATAACCTTGGACATGTTGCAACCAGATGTAGAAGAAGAAGGGTTCAAGATCATCAAACAAACAGATCATCTCAGTCAAGGTACTTTAATGGATATTGCTTTGCTTGCAATATGTTTGGTCACAAAGCTGCTGATTGCTACAAAAGGAATATGAAACATGTAAGATGTTATGCATGTAACAAGCTTGGACATATAGCAAAGGAATGTAGGAACAAAGCACGGACATCACACCAAAAGGAGAAAACATCATCACACTTGAAGATATAGAAGAAAAAGGAAGTTCAGTCAGAAAGTGGCGGCACAACACATTATACAGACATAATAGAGGGAGCCAGAAGTGTAAAACTTCAATCTCCTACGCAAGCTTGATAAAGGGAAGTTGCATATATACGCGAATTTGTTACTGCACAGTCGCGTATATGATTGTTTGAAGAAAGGCAGTAGGGACATATTCAAGAAAAGGATCAGTTTTGCTCTAATTGATAATGGTTGCATTTTGCTAATGATGTGTGGATATGATGGTTAGAAGTATTTTGGTTCTAACTTGATATTGCTGGTTAATATGCATGATCAGATTTGACAGATGGCACAGGTTTAGGGGGAGCATATGCTCTTAATGCATTGTTGGCATTATGGTTAATAGTCCTTGGTGATGATGCTTATATGGATAAATGATGCATCTTGCTATGATATGGTTATGAGTTGTTCAGATGATTCTTGGGGTTACATAGTTGATATTTAGATCAGATTTGTGGTTGATTCTCTAATGGTGCTTACACGGTGACCTTCATAAGGAGAAGGAGAAGTACATAGCTTGAATTCACATCTTCTTTACTTGATGATGAGTCACTCATATGCTGTTGTCGTCATATGCATAAAGATCATATATTACAGTTATGATGCAGGATTCCTATTGTTCTTGGCACATATATGGATGAGGATTGTTGGCTGGATACATGGATGATTATTCAATGTTGCTTTGTTGGAGACATGATGATGATGAGTTCTTACCTATATGATGATAGGTTGTTTCGTACATATGTTGATTGATATTCCTAATTGATGATACTTGGTCCATGCAGATCTGGATGGCTATGGTGTTTCTCACATATGATAGAATGATTCTGTATATACAGAATTCTGTTCAAAAGGATGAGTTGATACGGACATACCTTGATGATTCATGCACTAATACAAGTTGCTGGTGACAGATGCTATGGAGCAGATCATTCAGTGTCGTTGCTGATGTTTATCATGATCTTATTTAGGTGTTTGATCTCTGTTATAAATGTCATGTATATCATTCGATGTAAAGGTCATATCAAGACTCATGATGTAATAGTGTGTCTCTATCTATTGTAGTCATTTGATGAAATATTTCAGTCATATCAAGGTCATGTAACGGCCTATGTTGGTTTCCCCACTATGCCTGGGATGAATGATGTAATGTACTTGGTTGTAATTTTCTGGTATATCCCCACTTGGTTGGGAGATGGATGTATGTATGAGTATTTGGTGATAGGAAGGTCATTTATGATGTATAAAGTCATGTAATTCTTGTAGAACATATTTTTGCAGACCTTGCTTAATAGTCAAGGGGAGCATGAACAAGCATATTTCAGCAGAGCAGAGATTTCAGCATGTTCTCAGAAAAAGCATGGACAGATTGGTGCACCATGGCATATACAAAGAAGGAGCTCATTCAGAGATTTCAACAGGTACTCAGGGGGAGTATGAACAGCGGAATGCCTTTCTAGGAAAGAGAATATCTTGGTTCGCCCTTTGCCCTTGATGTCAAATGGGGAGAGTGATTTGGTATTGTTGCCATCAAGTCTAAAGGGGGAGATTGTTGGCATTATGATGCATGTGTTGTACTTGATGGCAAACAACTCATAGAAGATCAACTCACTTATATATATCTAGATGAATCTACGGAAGAGATATCAGATGACAATTCTCAGTATGACAAGTCCAAAGGGGGAGATTGTTGGCATTATGAGACAAGTGTTGTCCTTGATGGCAAATCACACAAATGATAAATTATAGTGCAGCAAATTTATTTGATAAATTATAGTGCAACAAAGTTTCCTTCATATAGAGAAAAGTTCACGCACTTTTATGAAGAGAAAAGTTCACGCACTTTTATGCAGAGAAAAGTTTATTCCATGTAGAGAAAAGTTCACACACTTATATGTAGAGAAAAGTTTATTTCATGTAGAGAAAAGTTCGCGCACTTTTATGCAGAGAAAAGTTTATTTCATGTAGAGAAAAGTTCACGCACTTTTATGCAGAGAAAAGTTTATTTCATGTAGAGAAAAGTACACGCACTTTCATGCAAGGAAAAGCGCGTATATGTTGGAGAACTTACCTTTGGTCCATGGTAGTTAGTCCTTGGTATTTGAACTTTCATGCAAGGAAAAGTGCGTATATGTTGGAGAACTTACCTTTGGTCCATGGTAGTTAGTCCTTGGTATTTGAACCTATGGTTTTGGACCATGGTACCTCGTCAGAAGTGTTGATCTCACGCACTTTCATGCAAGGAAAAGCGTGTATATGTTGGAGAACTTACCTTTGGTCCATGGTAGTTAGTCCTTGGTATTTGAACCTATGGTTTTGGACCATGGTACCTCGTCAGAAGTGTTGATCTCACGCACTTTCATGGTTGGTTCATGGTATTAGTCCGATAGTTTTTGATCCTATGGTTTTGGCTCGTGGTATTGCATCCAAAAGTGTTGATCTCACGCACTTTCATGGTTGGTTCATGGTATTAGTCCAACAGTTTTTTGATCCTATGGTTTTGGACCGTGGTATTGAGAAAGGACTAAGGCTATAAAAGAGGAAGGAGATCATTTGGCAAAGCATCATCTGAATTATTGAATATCTAGATCTGGAATACAGTGATTGGGTTATGGTGCAGATCTGGATCTGAGCTAAAGAGGGATCTCACCGGTTGATGGAGAACAAGATCTAAGGATAGATCGGGATCAAATGGTTTGAAATGAACTATCTCTATATATTTGATTATGCTTATTCTAGATCTGTATATTGAATGATCTGAACTGGGTTAAGTTTGAAATCGTTGCAAGTCGTGTTTGAATATTTATAGATCTGTACATGGGTTGGCTTTGGTGTAAGCGCGTATATATGCAGGTTTGGTTCATTGTAGTAGCGTATACAATTTGAGCTATGATATTTGAAGTCACTGGTGGTTCTAGTTGTTGATGGGTTCTGATGACAGTTTAAAGGTGTCAGTATTCTGCATATCCTGTTTGGTTGATTGTGTTTAGCTTCAGTATTGATGGATGAGAACTAATATTGGATTAGGATCATAATGACTCATATTTATGTGATCTGATGGACTAGATCTGGGTGATAACACATATATTATCCTTGTATATGTATTGATCTGGTGTTTGGGTGATTCAGAAGATTGATTGATTATGTGCTTCAATGATATTAATGGGACCAGTATGAAAATTGGATGAAACGTGGCCTTTCAGATTATGTGTTGTGCTTCAGGAGTATCCAGTCTGAAAATGCATGAAACATGGTACCTGGAGGAGAGAAGATTGTAGACCGGCGCCTACGTACTAGTATCTTTGCTAGTACAAGAGCTAAGGGGGTTGTAGCTCCCTTCCAGGAGAAGCTGGAGAACAAGAGAGAGGTGTAGCTCTCTGCAGGTTGTAGCCTGCATACTGGTAAAGGACTGCACCAGTACAAAATCATTGTAAAAGGAATTTTCTAATTGAAAGAAGATAGAGACATATTGCAGCAGGTGGTTTTCTCCCACATTGGGTTTCCACCTTATATCATGGTGTTCATGTGTGTGACTTATGTGTGATGATCTGTTCTATTTTACTGCACCTGTTTACTATTAATATGGTTGATAATGTTCTAATGCACTCATTAAGGATCAACTAACTGAATCATAAGAAGTTGTGGAAGTAGCATATATGAATCTGAATATGGAAATGAAAAAGTTTTATTGATGTGATAATACTGATTCACCCCCCCCCCCCCTCAGTATTATTTCCAACAGAAGGAGCAAGGAAGGAAGAGCAGGATCAAGCAGCTACAACATGATTCTTTGCAGGTATCAATTTGCATGTGTGTTTTCCTTACTAGATTTGTCTTGCATGGTACTACATGTGGTTCCTTTCTATTATGGCATGGTTTTTCCAAATGTGAAAATTTTTTTAGCCTGGCCTTGCCATTTCCTAATAGACATGGTGTGATGGGGTTCTCATGTTTTGGTTGAGTTGGATTTTGGACGGATTCGAAGATGACTGAGGTGTATCTCTAAATGATAGAACACATGGCCTAGTAATCGTTGAATCATATTATGGGTTGTGGTAAAGCCGAATTTTTTGCTACCTCGGTGGGCCTAGAAATCCTTGACTGGTGAACAATGGGATACATGGTAAATCCTAGAGGTGGTTGCCCTTGATTAGGCCCAGGTATCCTTGTCAGTGAATGGCGTGATATACGGTAAAGCCTAGAGGGTGGTGTCTCGGTTTAGGACCTAATGATCCCTGGATCGGACTATGGATTATAGTAAAGCCTGACATACTAGGAGACATGAAAATTTCTCACAGTGTAGATGGAGAAATTTGGTGGCATCCATGCTTGTTCTAGTCTAGTGATCTGGTGAAGATCATGTAAATCCTATTATTACATGTTTATTTTTTTGGCCTAATGATCTCGTGTGGATTGCGGTAAAGACTAGCTTCTATTGATGAGCGTGAGGTGGTTTAGCCTCGGGATGCCCTGGTTGGTTATTTTGGTTTGAGTCCCACATTCATGCTTGGAATATGGTACGAGTGTGAATGGATGAAGAGAGGATTGGTTCAACCATTCTATGCTTGGGTGGAACATGGTAGTCCCATCCCGGGTTGGCTTTTGCATACATTAATAATAGGTCCTTTCCTTGATATCTTATGTGTAAATGTACTGGTGTATATGTGGATTCTATGGCTGATGTATCCTTGATATTTCTATTGTTATTATGTTGGTTATAAGCATGTTTTGTGATAGTGATGATGTATGGCTCTCCTTATGTTTTGATTTGTAAATGAATGGATAATGTATCTATGACCTAGTAGATGCTAGTGAAGCCAATGAAATAAGGGAACATTGCTTCTTAGTGATTATCAGATAAGTATGAGACCCCTATGCTCAGATCTGTTGTTTAAAATTATAGATTACATATTTGTAACATGTTTGAGGAAATTCTTTTCATGGTTGGTAGGAATCTAGTCAAGTCCTTGTTCAAGCAATTGCATTTGTATTATTGTTCTGTTGTTATCTTTCATTCCTAAAGGCGTCATTGATTTTTGTGTAGTGACCTGGTCTTTGGGCCTAAAAAATTGGCTCAAATCATGGGGATGCAGGCACAACGTTGGGTAGAAAAATCCCTAGAAGTTGGCATACCCGTGTTGTAGGAGCATCTAGAGCACCCTGGATACATGCATACCCATGTCAAGGGAGTGTCCAAGAGTTAAATGGTCTAAAATCTTAGTGGGACCCAGGGGATGGTTACCTGAGAGGTGTAGGTTTTAACCCTGTACAAAAATAACTTGCAAACGAATTCTTAAAGATAGAAAATATACAATGGCGAGAAACATAAAACAAATGCACAGATATTTTCCCCTGGATCCCAAAACCAAGACTACCAGATTAATTTTTCATTATTTTCCTTTCAACGTTACAAGACATATATATACATGTTGAAGCTTTCATAAACCCCAATCCATTAACTTTGGATTAGAACATAACCATAGTTCCCTTGATCGGATCTACAAAATACCATGCGTAGAAAACCATCATTCCCAAAACCATGCGTGAAACCCATGTGCAAAACCATATGTAGGTATGCCCACCTAATATAGGGTCCAAAAAAAATGCTCAGGCCACTACCCAGAACCCTATGTAGGGGGGCAGTAGCCACACTTCCAACCCCCCAACAAGGGGGGTTGTCGCCCCCCTATCACCCCCCAGCTACGCCTGGTGCATGGGGCCAGTCGTAGAAAGAATATAGCACACACCGAACATCCTCCCACTTGTTTTTTTCTTTTCCACAAAGGGGGTCATAGGAGAGCTTAGTCATTGGTTTAGCCCTACAATGCCCAATGTTTCTCTACACCAAGAAAAATTCTCAATGCTCACAGACTTCATCAATGCATTTGCAAGATTCTTCAAAGTGTCCACCTTTACCAGCAACACATTTTTGTCCTCAACCATATCCCTAACAAAGTGATACTGAACATCGATGTGCTTTGTCTTTGAATGATAAGAAGGGTTCTTTGCCAAGAAAAATTCACTTTGGCTATCACAGTCTATACTTATAGCTTGTTGTACCAACCCCATACTTAAACACAATCTCTACAACCAAACTGCATCCTTGTTTGCATGAGTGGCTTCCATTTATTCTACCCCTGTAGTTGAAAATGCCACTACAGACTGTCTCTTTCTCATCCAACTGACTGCACCTCTAAATAGGTTAAACACATACACACTTGTAGATATTCTCTAATCCAGATCTCCAGCCTAGTCTACATTAACAAAGCCATGAATGTCCAAAACTTTGTCCAATATTGGCCTTCCTTGGTAGCATAGATGATGGGACCAGCCCATAACTATGGATTGACATTAATTAACCAATGATTAAATTGTGATCTTGGTCAACACATATGATTTAGTGTTAAGCAATTGGATTAACCAAGATATTTCTCTGTCATATTGATTTCGGAGTTATTGTTGGTACGCTGGTTGTACTCACCCCGATTTTCGCCTTCCCGCTCTTTGGTGTTACCAAAACCCTCGTTTCACTTAATTGGTCATTTCATGGTTTCCTCTCTACTGCTATGAGGGTTTGTGTGCTTGGCCTGCTTGCGGCTATGTAGAGCTTGGCAATACGCTCTGTATGCACCCAGCTATGGATTCCTCCACCTGGTGGCAAGGTATCTCTGCCCACACTTGCAGTTTCATCGCCTAGTTGCCTGGGCACTGTACTGAAGGCTTCGTCGACTTCGTGAGAGGGTTTATGTCGTTCCTCTGTTGGCTCTTTAACCTTCTACGTGGTTATTATGCTTTCCTCTATTCCCTTGTCTTGCTCTGCTACAACTTTTCTAGTTAAGCTTCCTATTTTGATTCTCTGGTTGATGTATGAATATTTTAATGCTCTGGCAGGTCGCAGTCATAGTGGGCTTCCTTGGCTTCACTCGGTCCTAGCAAGGTAAGTTCACCCCTCCATGCTATAGCTTGTCTTCTTCATTTTTCTTCAACACTAACGGCAGTCGCCCCTTTGTCTACAGGGTTTTCACTGTTGACTATGACTCAGTTGGGGTTTCGTTCCTCCAATGCAAATACTCTTCAGGTAAGCGACTCTTTTGGTTGTGCTTGTCAATTTTTTTTTACTTCCAGGTTGTTCTCGGCATACAGTTAACTGACATGCTCTGTTGGTTCTCTGTGGCAGGTTGGGATTTGCTCCAGACTTGGTCTTCGAAACGATTACAAACAATGGCTCTGGTAGGGTCATTCTCTATTGTTGTTACTTAATTTGTAGTATTATTACTCTGTCTAGACACTAGAAAAAGTCCCAGTACTCCTTCGTTTAGTTGTCTTTGCTGTCGAGTGACCTTGGCTCTGTTTGTATGTAATCTTCGACTGTTGTTCGAGCTCTAGACACTTGTAATTTATTCGCCTTTTCTATTGTGACCGACTAGGGTCCAACCCTGGCTTTTGGGCTTTGGCTGTTTCATATTATCTTACTCTGTTTTAATCAATCACTTTGAATTGTTCTTGATGTATGCCAGTATTATAGTTATAAAGGAGGAATTAACAAGAAATTTTGTGTAAATGGGTTACCTCTGTTTTGGATTTCGTTCTTCAGTAGTTGTATTCTCGTTCTGTTGAGAACTGGCTCGTAACTATTGTCTGCTTTCATATACTTGGGAACTGTTGTTGTTTTTACTGGAACTCTGTGTTGGGAACACTTGTTATGGCTTCTTTGTTGAATTCAGGAACTATGTATATGTCTACTAGAAGAATTAGATGGAAACAATTAGTGCTATTTAATTCACACACATAGTAATTAGAGGGAAGAAATAAATAACATAGACAGTTTGTTTGCAGATGGATTTAGATACTCAGGTGTTTGAAAATTATTTTCTCCTTTTGTATTTCTATTCTCGTGCATTGAACCCCTTCAAAATGTATTACATTGGTTTTTGTATTGTATTCAAACAGTTACTCGAACTGTTCACAGTTACCCTTCAGTTGCTTTTATAGTTACATAATTGATAACTATTTTGGGTTTTCTTATGCTGTAGGATTTACAATATTTTTTTTAAATGAAAAGACAGTTGTAAGATAGATTAATAAAATGACAGAACAATGTGATGGTAATGACCCTAACCTAACTGTACTGTTCCTAATATCCCTTAACTAATAATAAAATTAAAAAAACTAGTTCCTAGACACTGTTTTGATCAACAAATGTAAATGAAACTAAATGACAATGAACCTGTCCTCCTTAGCTAAGACCAAACACCTTTCATGGTACCCTTAGCTGGATGCTCCTACATCAGGCTCCTAGGGTAATAAAAATTCATGACTCCGGTCCATGAGCTTCTCGACTGAATAGCCCACCTGCTATATTTGTTTGGCATCAAGCCATGAATTGTCCTCAATGGGACGGTCCTTCCACTTGACCAGATATTGCAGATATTCTTTCTACTGAGTTCGCTTGGCTGCCTGAGTGTAGAGGATCCTCTCGATCTCAAGGGGTTGAGCGGAAGGCATTTGTCTCATCCAAGTCTCACTCCCTTCCTGTGTGTCCTATGTAGGTCGTGCTGTACTGTCTTTCTCAAGACTGGTAGTATATAGAAACAAATCTACCACATTGAAGATGGGCGAGATGCCTATTCCAGGTGGCAGCTATAATTCATAAGCATTGGCTGAAAGTTTTCGGAGAATTTTACAAGGGCCAATCTTTTTGTATAGCAGTTTGTTATATGCACCTCTAGGAAAACGTTCCTTGCACAAATGTGCGAGGACTTCATCCCCCACATTAAACTATACCTCTCGTCGTTTCAGATCTGCCCGCTGCTTATACTTTTGACTGTTGTCCTGCAACTTCATTTTTACCTACTCGTGTAGGTCATTCATTGCCTTGGCGAAATCTTCTCCATCAGCACTCCATCTTTCCTGCTGTCCTAGATCTCGTAACTCATGCACTTCGCAAGGATGCATGCCATATAAGATCTAAAAAGGACTGTACCTAATCTAAAAATCACTCTTGAGTGATCGCAGTTAAATAATTATTGAATGAAGGTATTATAGACTCATGTTCTAGTGTGTGTCTATGTCTTTTAGGCAACGGATCGATCAGATTGCAAAATACACAAACACTAGAAAGATGGAAAACAATAAGAGAAACACAGTAAGAAAATACAAGAACACAACAAATTAATAAGGAGTTCACCCTATCCTCCAGGGCTACGTCTCCGGTTCAACTTTTAGTGGTGGCCTTCTTTTATTTGTCTTTAAAGCAAATATTTACAATGAGGAGCTCAATTTGAGTCTCCTGAAACAGATAATACTTGGTAGGGTGGTTCTTGGATTCTCCAAGCCACTAGAGTGCACAGACTCTTTTCCTTTCCAAGTCTTGACCTCTCTGGTCTTTAATGGGAGGAGACCAATGTGGTGCTCAATTCCCGATAGATCTTCACAGGGATTTGCTTGAACCTCTCAAGCCTTCTGTCTGCTCGATGCTGCCTTAGGTCAGCTCGGCTCTCTGATTTCTGTTTCTTGCTTCACTGTCTTTTCTTCGCTCTCACTCTCTCTGTCTTCGTTTTCTTCTCCTATTCTGTTCTCTGTCTGTTCATGGCTTAAAGCCAATCTATCCTTGATTGTTCGCTTCCTCTTCCGCCCCTTCAGATTGCCTGCTGATGTTCATTTGGAGTTCCCTACCTCTGCGTCATTGCCATCGTCCACAAGGAAGTGGCCACTTGTCTTCTCACGAACTGCGCCAACTCTTCCTTGACAGTTCGGTAATTCAGTTAAACTGTGGAATGATTCATCCACCAACTCAGCGGTCAAATAGGACTTCATAATTTTACATGCCGCGGCTTAATTCCCCTGTCAATTCCAGTTTCTCCATTGGGTGCAATCTCCACCGTCAGATCTAGATCACCCAGTTCCTACAGTGTTCACTCATTTCGCACGGTGTTCTCTCATCCACCGGACACACATCGTGCGATGAATGGAATAGCTCATTTTCAACCAAATCCGCTTACCGCCCAAGGATTCCCTCGATATACCGCCGGTTTTGGAGCGCAGGACCCGCCTTTCACCTTAGCGCTTTCCCCATGGTTTCCTGGCTTCCCATGCAACCGAGCACTCGGGCCTTTCCTTCTCGAGGGTTTTTTCCCATCTTAGTGTGAATCGCGCATCAGAAATGGCCTCCGTTTCCAGATCCAGGCTTCCCAACTGCCAGTTTTGCGTCCTGCGCAGTCTCCATGGGCCTCGATTAGCATGCTTTGACCAAGGTCCTCGTCGTTCCTTGTTGGCTGCAAACTACCACTATCCAGAGGTCTTCTTGATCACTCTTTGTTCATAAATTTCTAAGGTCTGTCCTAATTTGATAAAGTCATGGAACTTTGATAATTCTTCATGGATCCAATTTAGATCACGGCCTTCCCATTGAAAAAGCTTTTGGACCACCAAAAGTTGGTTTTCAAGCATCGACTAAGTGAGGGCACAATTGTCTCACTTGTCCAATCTCTGTCCACTTTGCACTGCTCGGCTTTGAACCCTTGAGCCCAATTCTGAGGTACTCAACATCTCCTTTTCTTGTCATCCTCACCTCCCTGTCCAGAACTGTGTCTTCCTGCAATTCATTAAGATATTTAGGTAGCAAGTCATCAATAGAAGGCAATTGACTCTGCTCTTCGGGATCCTCAATTAGTGAAGGTTCAAACAACCTCAAGCAATTTGCATTTATGACTGAGTAGATGTGCATGTAAGCTGGTAGATCAAGGCGAAAAGCATTCTCACCAATCTTCTCAAGTATCTTGAAGGGTCCATACCTGATAGGCTTTAGCTTTTTACCTTCACCTTGCATCCTGTCCTTGCTGATATACAGCTAGACTTGGTCACCAACTTGGAAACTATGCTCCATCTGATGCTTGTCATGCCTTGCCTTGTATTTGGCTTGGCTCTTTTCCAGTTGTTCCTGTACTGCCTGGTGGATCTCTTGGATTTGTTCAATGAACCTAGTTGCCTTGTCCACATCACTGTGTCCCTCAACTGTGGTGTCTTTACCAAAGACAAAATCCAAAGGAGACCTTGGTGTGAAACCAAAACAGGTCTCAAAAGGAGATCTCTGTGTAGAAGAATGTTTTTCTCTGTTGTAAGCATGCTGCACATAACACAAATGTTCATCCCAAAGCTTAGGATGTTTGCTGCAATATCCTCTGAGTAACTAGATCACTGTCCTATTAACTACTTTTGTCTGGCCATCAGTTTGTGGATGAAAAGTTGTGCTTTTCTTCAGTTTGGTGTCCATCAGTTCCCACAGACTTGACCAAAACTTCCCCACAAATCGGGTGTCTCGATCAGATACAATGGAAGTGGGTAATCCAAAATGAACCCATACATGTTCAAAGAATAGTTTTGTAGTTTGTTCAGCTGTAATCTGTTTATTACAAGGTATCAAAATACACATTTTGCTGAACCTATCCATAACAACATATAGATAATCATGACCTTTCCTAGATTTAGGCAGTCCTCCAACAAAATCCATGGAAAAACTTTCCCAAAGGTGAGAAGGAACTAGTAATGGAGTGTACAAGCCTAGTTTTCTATTGTTGGGCTTGATTTTGGCACACATAGTACACCCTCTTACATATCTAGAAACTGTCTCGTTCATTTTTGGCCAATAGCAAAATCTTTGCAGTTGTGCAACTGTTTTACTTACCCCAAAGTGACCTGATATCAGAGAAGTGTGTACTTCTCTAATTATATTTACTCTTTCAGTTTGTGGAATGCATAACTTCCCACAATGGTATAAGAGTCAATCCTTTACATGATAATCTAATTCTTCTAATCGTTTGCCTTGACTTAAAGTTGCATATACATCTTTAAAGTCTATATCTTGAGCATATTGTTCAATGTAGCTTTCATGTAGCACAGAATTATGCTTAAGTATAGTAGATGCATCTATAATGGGTCTAGATAACATGTCTGCAACTTTATTGTGTATGCCCTTTTTATATCTGATGACTAAATGAAATTTTTGTAGAAAACCCATCCATCTATAGTGCCTTGATTGCTACAACTTAGTTTGGGAGTGTAGATATTGAAGTGGTTGATGATCAGTATGTATTACTGTCTCTTTGCCCATTAAGTAATGTTTCCACTTTTTCACACTCTGAACTAATGCATACAATTCCTTATCATATGTAGGATAATTAACTACTGCAGAATTAAATGTCTCAGAATGATAACATATGGGTTTACCATGCTGTGTCAACACTGCTCCCATGGAATAGTCACTAGCATCTGTTTGGATCTCAAATGGTATTTGAAGATCAAGCAGTGCTAGTACATGTGTTGTACTAATATTTTCTTTCAAGGTGTCGAAGGCTTTCTGCTGTTTTCCTCCCCACTGAAACACCTTGTTCAATCCTGTTAAAGCATGTAAGGGAGCTGCAATTAAGGAAGAGTTAGAAATGAACTTCCTCTAATATTGTGCTACTCCTAAGAAGCTTCTAACTTCTGTAGTAGATTTGGGTTTAGGCCAGTTTACAATGACTGCCACCTTAGAGGGATCTATCTTCAATTCACCACCCCCTACTATATGACCCAAATAATTCAAAGATGTTTTGCAAAATTCACATTTGGAGAGTTTAACATGAAGTTTTTCTCTTTTCAAAACATCTAATGTCTGGTTAACATGCTTTAAGTGTTCTTCCCACGTTTTACTAAAAGTCAAAATGTCATCCAGATACACAATAACAAAATCATAAAGAAAAGGTTTGAGTATATCATTCATTAATCTCATGAAAGTAGCAGGAGCATTAGTTAAGCCAAAATGCATAACCAACCACTCATACAATCCCTGCTTTTTTTTGAAAGCAGTCTTCCATGCATCTTGTTCTGCAACTCTAACCTGATGGTATCCACTATGCAAGTCTAGCTTGGAGAAATAAACAGCTTCTTTCAATTGATCTAAAAGATCATCTATGCGAGGAAGGGGATAACGATTTTTTATTGTTATCTTATTCAGTGCTCGATAGTCAATGCACATTCTACACGAACCATCTTTCTTTCTCACCAAAACGATTGGTGACCCACATGGTGATGTGCTAAGTTTGATGAACCCTTTCTCGAGCAACAACTGCACCTGCTTCTTGATTTCAGCATTCTCTAAAGCGGAAAACCTCTTATACCTCTGGTTGCAATGGTTGTTTCATCTCCTGAGTCTGACCCCAAATCTTTCTAAATAGCTATAGCAGTCTTCTTCTTCTTTCCCTCGAACTTCTTAGGTCTCAGCTCTGGATGTAGAATCGAACAATGCTCATCATCATGCCCATCATTTTTACAGTGAGTGCATGAAGCCTTGCTTTTCTGTGCAGTGTTACCCTTCCTGGCTTTCCATTTCTATTTTCTTTTCTCCTTATTCTTGCTTGCAGTGGGTTGGGATGATCCCCCAACTTCTGGACTTCCATTCTTTCCTCTAGCTTCTAGATGAGTAGCTTGTACAAATACCTCCTCTATACTAGTGGGATTAAACATGAGGATAGTGTGCCTCATGTAGTTTTGTAGACCACCAATGTACTTCAACAAAGTCTTAGGTGAGTCTAATGAGATTCATAGAATCAATGCTCTCTTTCTAAATTCTTGAGTGTACCCTTGCACACTTCGCCCTTTCAACTGTCGAAGAGTTTGCCAACTCACCATGGCTTGTTGCATGTAGGCCAAAAGATAGAACTACTTTTTGATTGCAGAAACAAATTCACTCCATATAGAGATGGTCTTACCATGTCTTTTCATGTCAGCTTGGGTTCTGCCTTCCCACCAAACCAAGGCAGTGCCTCCAAGGCGTAGGCTTGCTAGCTGAATCTTGCTCTTGTCTGAATCGATATTCTGTACTCTGCAATAAACATCAATTTGTCTAATCCAATTGTCCAACTTTTCTGCATTCAACTCTCCATCATATATAGGTAAATCAAATTTAACATCTAGTTTGATCAAAGATGCTTTCTTTTTAGGGCTATTAGGAGGTGTGAGAAAGCTTTCCTCTTTCCCTTTGCCTTTTGAGTGGTCATGGGAATGTGACTCATCTTCTCCTTTGTCTTGCTTAGAGCCTAATGAATCTTCATCGTTATGTTTTCTAAAGTCCCTATACATTTATTCTACCATGGACTTTATGGCTAGGAAACTACCTATGAATTAAGGGTCTGGCCCCATAGAACCTTCTTCTAACATTGTCTTCCGAGGATAGACTCTCTCGATTTCAGGATTAGTTTCGACCAACTCTCCTTCTCCTAATTTGAGCTTTGATCTAGTTCGCATTCAACAGCTAAACCAACACAAGCTTGTCTAACCTTAACAGCCTAAAGCTCTGATACCACTTGATTTGAAAATCACTCTTGAGTGATCGCAATTAAATAATTATTGAATGAAGGTATTACAGACTCATGTGTCAGTGTGTGTCTATGTCATTTTAGGCAACGAATCGATCAGATTGCAAAATACACAGACACTGGAAAGATGGAAAATAGTAAGAGAAACACAGTAAGAAAATAAAAGAATACAACAAATTAATAAGGAGTTCACCCTATCCTCCAGGGCTACGTCTCCGGTCCAGCTTTCAGTGGTGGCCTTCTTTTATTGTGTCTTTAAAGCAGAGATTTACAAAGAGGAGCTCAACTTGAGTCTCTCGAAATAGATAATACTTGGTAGGGTGGTTCTTGGATTCCCCAAGCCACTAGAGTGCACAGACTCTTTTCCTTTCCAAGTCTTGACCTCTCTAGTATTTAATGGGAGGAGCCCAATGTGGTGCTCAATTCCCGACAGATCCTCACAGGGATTTGCTTGAACCTCTCAAGCCTTCTGTCTGCTCGATGCTGCCTTAGGTCAGCTCAGCTCTTTGTTTTCTACTTCTTGCTTCACTGTCTTTTCTTCGCTCTCGCTCTCTCTGTCTTCGTTTTCTTCTCCAGTTCTATTCTCTATCTATTCATGGCTTAAAGCCAATCTATCCTTGACTGCTCACTTCCTCTTTCGCCCCTTCAGATCGCCTGCTGCTATTCGTTTGGAGTTCCCTGCCTCTGTGTCATAGCCATCATCCACAGGGAAGTGGCCACTTGTATTCTCACGAACTGCGCCAACTCTTCCTCGACAGTTCGGTAATTCAATTAAACTATGGAATGACTCATCTGCCAACTTAGCAGTCAAATCGGACTTCACAATTTTACATGCCGCGGCTTAATTCCCCTGTCAATTCTGGTTTCTCCATCGGGTGCAATCTCCGTCGTCAGATCTGGAGCCCCTAGATCCTACGGTGTTCGCACATTTTGCACAGTTGACTTGCTCGACCATTAGCGTGCGATGAGAGGCAGTTTTCTCTCTCATCCATCGGACACACGTCGTGCGATGAATGGAATCGCTCGTTTTCAGCCAAATCCACTTACCGCCCAAGGATGCCCCTGATATATCGCTGGTTTTGGAGTGCGGGACTTGCCTTTTTCCTTAGCACTTTCCCCACAGTTTCCTGGCTTCCCATGCGACCGAGCACTCGGGGCCTTTCCTTCTCGAGGGGTTTTGCCCAGATTGCGCATCAAAAATGGCCTCCATTTCCCGATCCGGGCTTCCCAACTACCAGTTTTGCCTCCTGCGCGGTCTCCATGGGCCTCGGTCAGCGCGCTTTGACCGAGGTCCTCGTCGTTCCTTGCTGGTTGCAAACTTCCACTGTCCAAAGGTCTTCCTGATCGCTCTTTGTTCATAAATTTCTGAGGTTTGTCCTGATTTGATATAGTCATGGCACTTTGATAATTCTTCATGGATCCAATTCGGATCAATACCCCGTGCTGCGATTGGGTGAGTCGTTGTAAGCGAACTCTACCTGGGCAAGCACACGATCCCACATTCATGAATTTTCCTCAATCAAACTTCGTAGAAGGTTCCCCAAGCTCCTATTTACCACCTCTATTTTCCCATCGGTTTGCGGGTGATAAGCAGATCTGAAACTTAACTGCGTGTCCATCCTTTTCCACATGGTGCGCCAAAAGTGCCCTGTAAACTTCATGTCCCTGTCGGAAATAATGGACTTAGGTAGGCCATGTAGCCTGAAGATCTCTGTGAAAAATAAGTGGGCCACGTGAGTGGCATCACTGGTCTTTTTACAAGGGATGAAATGTGCCATTTTTGAGAACTAGTCTACTACTACCATCACCGAATCATAACCCTGTTGCGTCCTTGGTAGACCCAAGACAAAATCCAAACTGACTGAGTCCCACGGTCTACTTAGAATGGGCAATGGTGTGTAGAGTCCCGTATTCTGACTGTGTCCTTTCGCCAACTGACACACTTTACATCTGGTCACAAATCTCTGCACATCCCTTTGCATTCTTAGCCAATAATAAAAATGGCTGAGCTAATCTAATGTTTTTTCTATGCCGAAATGCCCGGCTAGACCTCCACTGTGCTTCTCCCGAATGATATTCTCTCTCATTGAACAATCAGGAATGCATAACTGTCCCCCTTTAAACAATAGCTTCTCTTGCAAATTATAGTCCAACCATGGACTATTGTTTCTCAGCAAAGGATTCTGATAGGCTTCATAAGCCTCTTTGAAATCCATGTCGATCTGATACAAGTCTTTCAAATGCTCAAAGCCCAGCACTTGTATCGTACTCTCCTGCAAGAGCAAAGCTCTTCTGCTCAACGCATCTACCACCTTGTTGGCCTGTCCGCTAATGTGTTTCAACACAAAGGTGAAACTCTACAAATATTCAACCCACTTAGCATGCTTGTGATTCAGCTTATGCTGTTGCATCACGTATTGCAGTGCAGAATTATCATAAAATAAAACAAACTCATTCCCCAGCAGATAGTGTCTCCAATGCTTCAGTGCTTGGACGACAACATAGAATTCTTTGTCATAATATGAATACTTTTGCCTGCTCTCATTCAACTTCTCACTGAAAAACGCAACAGGTTTGTCTCCTTGGCTAAGTACAGATCTAATGGCCGTACCGCTTAAATCACAGCGAACCTGAAAAAGCTTGTTAAAATCTGGCAATCTCAAGATTGGTCTTTCTGTGATCTTCTTCTTCAGTAGCTGAAAGATTTTCTCTGCTGCCTCGGTCCAACGAAAAGGCTGACTTGCCTTTTTTATAGTGTCCAACATAGGTGCATAGATCTCACTGAAATTCCTTATAAATTTACGGTAAAAACTTGCCAGCCCATGAAAACTACGTACCTCAAACAGACTTTTTGGGGATGGCCAGTTAATGATTGCTGCAATCTTCTCTAGGTCCATCTTCAACTCGTTTTTTGCAATCACAAAACCCAGATAAACCAGTTCTCTTTGAAGAAAAGTGCATTTTTTAAGATTTATCAGCAACTTATTCTGCTGCAATTTTTCCAGCACACTTCGAACATGTCGAAAGTGTTCCTCCCTCGTCTTGCTGAAAATTAATATATCATCAAGATACACTATTACAAACTTTCCAATGAACTCTTTCAGCATTTCGTTCATCAGCTGCATAAAGGTACTAGGGGCGTTACTTAATCCGAATGGCATTACTAGCCACTCATACAACCCTTCATTGGTCTTAAAGGTTGTCTTCCACTCATCCCCTTCCCTAATTCGAATCTAATGATAACCACTCTTCAAATCAATTTTCGAGAAATATGCTGCCCCGCTCAGGTAGTCCATCATATCGTCCATCCGTGGCAGTGGAAATCTGTACCTGATGGTAATTTTATTGATGGCCCTCGAATCCGTGCACATTCACCATTCTCCTCCTTTCTTGGGAGCGAGAACTGTTGGAATTGCGCAGGGGCTCAAACTCTCCCTTATCAGCCCTTTATCCAGTAATTCCTACACCTGTTTTCTGATTTCCTCATTATCTTTGGGGCTCATCCGGTATGCTTCCTTGTTCGGTAGACTTGCTCCAGGTATAAAGTCAATATGATGACTTATACTTCTCTTGGGAGGCAATTTATCTGGTAAATCGTCCACTACAATATCGTTGAATTCCTGCAGCATTTTCTAAATTTCTGCAGGCAAATCTGACACTTCTGTGTGTAACAACACCGTTTTTTCCCTTCTCACAACAACATAGTTCACTTCACTATCTTCAATCTGCCTCAAAAACTGTTTTCCACTCATTAATAACACTTTCGTCCCGCTTGTTTCTGCTGTCTCCTCCTCCTTGATGGGCACAAGTGTGTGCTTGATCCCATCTTTGACAAACTTGTAACAGTTTGTCTTCCCATCATGTACTACCTTCCGATCATACTGCCATGGCCTTCCTATCAGTATATGACATACGTCCATTGGCATAATATCACAAATAACCTTGTCTTTATACCTGCCAATATGGAACTCAACTTCACAATGTTCATCCACCAATAGCTGATGGCCTTTATGCAACCACGATACCTTGTAGGGAGTGGGTTGCTTCAGCCGCTTCAACCCAACTTCTCTACCATCTCTTTGGCAACCAGAGTATCCGTGCTCCCACTATCAATAATCAACTTACAGCATTTTCCGTGTGACTTACAAACTGTCCGGAATAATGCTTTCCTTTGAGTTTGTTCAGCTGTTTCTTTAGCTGGTTTTAACAACACTTTATTCAAAACTAAGGCTTCCCCTGTTTCCAGCACATTTTCTGCTTCCTGGGGAGGTGCCTCTACTTCCTCTGGCTGGGCAACATACGCTCCTCTTTGACCAGCTTGTTCTGCTTCAGGACACTCAAAAGATCTATGCCCCCACTTGTGGCACCTGTAGCACTGATAGTTAGCTCCTCTACCTCGGCCATTCCCTATTCCTCGCTGATATGGCCTGCCACCTCTAATGTTGTCTCCTTTTTCTGCTGTCCCTGTAGTTTTGGAACTGTTGCCCTCTTCACTATTATTGGTAGTTCATCCTCTGCCATAGGACTATCCTCTTCCTCTGCATGTTCCTCATCCTCTCCTAGCATTTTGTTTTCTGGTGATCTTCTCCTCTGCCTTCATGGCACTCTGGTAGGCTTCCTTTATATTTTTTGGGGAGAGAATACTGATTTCATCCAATATTTCCAATCTTAAACCATTTACATACCTTCTTGTTTTCTCCACGGTGTCCTCAGTGTAACCAGCTCTTAAATTTACTCGGGAGAATTCTTCAGTATATTCTCTTACTTTCATCCCTTTTTGCCTCAAATTCTACACTTGCTGATGTAGTGCAATCTGGTAATCTTTGGCCAAAAATCTACCCTTCAACTTGGCCACCATTCTTGGCCATTTCTTTATTGGAAACTTGTTCATCCTTCTTCTTTCCACTTGGACACTATCCCACCACAAGGCTGTGTCTCCCTTCAGCTTTGTTGCAACAAACTTAACTCTCTGATCTTCACTGACCTCTTCACACTAGAAATATTTGTCCAATTCGCTGATCCAGTCCAATAAAACTTCTGTGGACAAGCTGCCATCATAATTTGGAATCTCTGGCTTAGGCTTGCTACTAGCCAATAGGACCAACCTCAACAATCTCATTTCTGGCCCTTCTTCATCCGATCCATCTGTTGTAACTATGGCTTCTTCTTTGCTGTCATCTCCTACCTCTGGATCCCTTCTCCTCCCTGCTTCAACTACCTCCAAATGGGCAGTAAGGATCCTAATTTCCTCCCGCAATCCTTCCCATACTACTCTCCGAGCACCTCTTCCATGACCTCATCTTCCAACCTCCATTTCTCAGGAAAACTCCAAATCCTGTTTTGATACCATAATATAATGGGACCAACCCGTAACTATGGATTAACGTTAATTAACCAATGATTAATTTTTGATCTGGGTCAACACATATGATTAGTGTTAAGCAATTGGATTAACCGGGATATTTGTCTGTCGCATTGATTTCGGAGTTATTGTTGGTATGCTGGTTGTACTCACCTCGATTTCCGCCTTCCCGTTCTTTGGTGTTACCAAAACCCTCGTTTCATTTCACTTGGTCATTTCCTGGTTTGCTCTCTGCTGCTATGAGGGTTTGTGTGCTCGGCCTACTTGCAACTGTGTAGAGCTTGGCAATATGCTCTGTATGCACCCAGCTATGGATTCCTCCACCTGGTGGCAAGGTATCTCCGCCCACACTTGCAGTTTCGTCGCCTGGTTGCCTGGGCACTGTACTGAAGGCTTCGTCAACTTCGTGAGAGGGTTTATGTCGTTCCTCTATTGGCTCTTTAACCTTCTGCGTGGTTATTATGCTTTCCTCTGTTCCCTTGTCTTGCTCTGCTACAATTTTTCTAGTTAAGCTTCCTGTTTTGATTCTCTGGTTGATGTATGAATATTTTAATGCTCTGGCAGGTTGCAATCACAGCGGGCTTCTTCGGCTTCACTTGGTCTGGCAAGTAAGTTCACCCATCCATGCTATAGCTTGTCTTCTTCATTTTTCTTCAACACTAACGGCAGTCGCCCCTTTTTCTGCAAGGTTTTCACTATTGACTGTGACTCAGTTGGGGTTTTGTTCCTCCAACGCAAATACTCTTCAGGTAAGCGACTCTTCTGGTTGTGCTTGTCAATTTTTTTTACTTCCAGGTTGTTCTCGGCATACAGTTAACTGACATGCTCTGCTGGTTCTCTGTGGCAGGTTGGGGTTTGCTCCAGACTTGGTCTTCGAAACGATTACAAACAATGGCTCCGGTAGGGTCGTTCTCTGCTGCTGTTACTTAATTTGTAGTATTATTCCTCTGTCTAGACACTGGAAAAAGTCCCAGTACTCCTTCGTTTAGTTGTCTTTGCTGTCGAGTGACCTTGGCTCTGTTTGTATGTAATCTTTGACTGTTGTTCAGGCTCTGGACACTTGTAATTTATTCGCCTTTTCTATTGTGACCGACTAGGGTCCAACCCTGGCTTTCGGGGTTTGGTTGTTTCGTATTATCTTACTCTATTTTAATCGAGCACTCTGAACTGTTCTTGATGTATGCCAGTATTATAGTTATAAAGGAGGAATTAACAAGAAATTATGTGTAAATGGGTTACCTCTATTTTGGATTTCGTTCTTCAGCAGTTGTATTCTCGTTCTGTTGAGAACTGGCTCGTAACTGTTGTCTGCTTTCATATACTTGGGAACTGTTGTTGTTGTTACCAGAACTCTGTGCTAGGAACACTCGTTATGGCTTCTTTGTTGAATTCAGGAACTATGTATCTGTTTACTAGAAGAAATAGATGGAAACATGCAGTGCTATTTAATTCACACACACAGTAATTAGAGGGAAGAAATAAATAACATAGACAGTTTGTTTGCAGATGGATTCAGATACTCAAGTGTTTGAAAATTATTTTCTCCTCTTTGTATTTCTATTCTCGTGAATTGAACCCCTTCAAAATGTATTACATTGGTTTTTGTATTGTATTTAGACAGTTACTCGAACTGTTCACAGTTACCCTTCAGTTTCTTTTATAGTTACATAGTTGATAACTATTTCGGGTTTTCTTGTGCTGTAGGATTTACAATATTTTTTTTTAAATGAAAAGACAGCTATAAGATAGATTAATAAAATTACAGAACAATGTGACGGTAATTCCCTAACCTAACTATATTGTTCCTAATATCCCTTAGCTAAAAAAAAAAAATAAAAAAAAAAAACTAGTTCCTAGACACTGTTTTGATCAACAAATGTAAATGAAACTAAATGACAATGAACCTGTCCTCCTTAGCTGAGACCAAACACCCAATCATGGTACCCTTAGCTGGATGTTCCTGCATCAATAGACCATAATCACTAGTGCCAGGAAAATACCTAAAAACCGACATCACTATTGTCCAATGCTCCTTCCTTGGTTTTTCCATAAACCTGTTGAATACTCCCACTACATGTGCAATGTCTCGTATAGTATAGAACATTGCATACATCAGGCTACCAACTACACTTGCATATGGAATACAGTACATGTCCTCTTCCTTTTCTTGTGTCTTGGGACACTATTCAACAGATAACTTTACACTTACAGGAATAGGAACCTTCATCGGTTTACTATCCTACATATTAAACCTCTGTAGTATTGTCTCGAGATACTTCCTCTATTTTAACTAGAGCTTCCTCTTTACCCGATCTCGTTTAATTTCCATGCCCAAAATATAGTTTACAGCACCAAGATCTTTCATGTCAAATTTGGAGGACAATTGGGTCTTCAAATCCTAGATAATTTCTTTGTTATTTCCAATCAGGAACATATCATCCACATACAAGACCAAATAAATAACATGGTCACCAATTAATCTAAAATACACACAATGATATTCTTTGCTTCTAGTGAAGCCAAGTCCCTGTATATATGTATCAAATTTCTAATACCACATTCTTGGTGATTTTTTTAACTCATACAAAGACTTTTTTAAACTGCATACCAATTCTTTCTTACCCTTCACCGCAAAGCCTTCAGGTTGCTTCATGTAAATCTCTTCTTCTAGATCCTAGTGAAGAAATATTGTCTTCGCATCCATCTGTTCTACCTCAAAATCAAAAGCAACAACAATAGATAAAAGTAATATAATAGAAGCTACCTTAGCAACACGAGAAAAAAATATCACCAAAATCAATTCACAGCACTTGGTAATAACCTTTTGCTACCAGTCGAGCTTTATATTTCTCCACCTTTCCTTCTACATTCATCTTTTTCTTAAACACCCATTTTCTTCCAATTGGTTTCCTTCTAACCAGCAACTCCACCAGATCCCAAGCCTCGTTTTTGTCCAAAGATGCCATTTCATCAACCATGGCCTCTTTCGAGAGTTTATCATCCTCTAAATATACTGCCTCCGTGACAGTTCTGGGATCATCATCAGTAATAGATAAAGAAAAATTTGAATAGAAAGTAGATGGACTATACCTTTCTAGTTTCCTTATTTCTCGAACTGATCTTCTCACAGCTGGAGTTTGTGGCTCTTTATCTTCTGATTTATGTTGTGTTGTAGAGTCCGATTCTTCCTCCTTTAGCTCAAAATCTATCTTCTCAAGTTCCTTTGGTAGGATTTCATGTTTAATAACATCTTTCACCTCTCTAAACACCACATCTCAACTATACCCAACCTTCCTTGTTTTTGGGTTCCAAAGCTTATAATTTTTTCAACCATCCTTATACCCAATAAAGATGCACCTTTCAGATTTACTATCCAACTTGGTTCTTTTCTCTTTTGTAACATGTACATATGCATCACAGTCAAATACCCTTGGATATGAAAGAGATGATTTCTTACCAATCCATACCTCACGTGGAGACTTATCGTCCAACACTGATGAAGGTGATCTATTAACCAGGTAGCATGCAGTCTCCACTACCTCTACCCAGAATTCTTGTTCTAACCCAACACCACTGAGCATGCTTCTTGCCTTTTCCATCAACATCTTGTTCATTATTTATGCAACTCCATTTTGCCGAGGTGTGTATGGATTAGTCTTCTATCATGATATACCACACTTCTTACATAACTCTTCAAATTCCTTCTTGCAAAACTCTCCACCATTATCTATCCTCAACACCTTTATCTTTTCCTCTGCCTGGTTTTCCACCAGAGCCTTAAATTATTTAAACATGTAAAAAAACTTCAGATTTCTCCCTAAGGAACTATATCCATGTATTCCTTGAGAAGTCATATATAAATGATACATAGTACACATACTTACCCGTGATGGAACCGACACACTTACCCTGTGATGGAACCGACACTGGTCCAAACACATCATTATGCATAAGCTCTAATATCCCTTTGGCCCTCTTAGCACCAAAGGGTAAACTCACCCGGTTTTGCTTCCCATATACATAATGTTCATAGAAATCAAAATCTAGAGAGAAATTAGACATACATTATACCATACCATTACCATCAAGTATTCGAAGGCCCTTATCTCCAATATGTCCAAGCCTTTGATGCCATAGCATGGCCTTTTCTCCAGAGACTACAAGGTTTTCTGATCCACTTTCAGGAACCACAAAACCATTGCACCCATCAATAACACTGCTACCCAAAAGCTTGTACAAAGTTCCAATATGAACTCCTCGCATCAATACCAGTTCTCCCTGAACCATCTTGTGGGTATCTTTCTCAAACACTGTTTTTACACCTACATCATCCATCTTTCTTACATAAATCATATTTACGGCCAATGAAGGAAAATGCAAAACAACCAGAAGTGTTCTAATCCTTCCACCTTGCAAATTCAACTTGAATTTTCTGCGTCAAATGATTCCAACCTTCCTGTCATCCCCTACGAAGACATCACCACCATCATATTTCTCATACTCGCAAAACCACTCCCTGTGGGGAGTGAAGTGAAAATATGCACCGGAGTCAATCAACCATGCCTCATGATCTACATGCTTACTTGAAGAAGAAGCCAAGTACAGATCCCCACCATCATCTGAGGTGGTTTTTGCCTCTATAGAAGGAGCATCATCAGATCCATTTCCTTTCTCAAGAGCTTTAGATCTACGATCCTTTTTTAAGTGCCCTTCCTTTCCGCATTTGCAACATACCTTTATCAGATTTCCTAGAGATTTAGATCTCCCACTTGAGGACTTATTTTTGTTTCTATTCTGGGACTGTTCTCGTACAAAAAAGGCATCTCCATTCTGGCCCTCCATATTTTTCCATCTCATCTCCTCCGATAGCAAGGATGAAACTATTTCATCAAACTTTAAGGTATTTGTATTTCTACCTATTGCAACAACCAAACTATACCACGAATGTGGTAGAGAACATAGCAAACTGATGCACTTATCTTCATCTGAAATTTTAATATCAACAGATAACAACTGGCTCACCAAAACATTAAAGGCGTTCAGATGCTCCGTCATCGAGTCTCCATCCTTCATCCTCAGGTTATACAACTTTTTTCATAGGAACAATTTGTTCACCAGAGACTTAGATTGGTAGAAAGTCTCTAACTTTTCCCACAAAGCCTTCGTCGTAGATTCCCCTGATACATTCAGCAATACTGAGTATGAAATACACAACCATATTTTTCTCTTTGCTTTTTGATCCAACTTCACCCAGTCTTTAGTTGACATTGTAGTTGGTTTAGTACCAAGATCTATTACAATCCACTGATCTTTATCCACCAGTAGATCCTCCATCTTGAGTTTCCACAATTCAAAACTCTGACCGTGAAATTTCTCAATCTCTATCTTTCCCCTGCTCGCCATCTTCTTTCACCGCAAGAATCAATCTCACAGATCTCCCACTGAACAGGATCTACCACAGGCCCGAGCAAAACCCCTCAGAAGTAAGGCATCCCCTTGAAGCAAAAAAAAAATCTGATATGAAACGTAGGTTTTAACCTTGTACATAAATTACCTGCAAACGAATTCTTAAAAATAGAAAATATATAATGGCGAGAAACAAAAACCAAATACATAGATATTTTCCCCTGGATCCTAAAACCGAGACTACTAGATTGATTTTTCATTATATTCCTTTCAATGTTACAACACATATATATACATGTTGAAGCATTCATAAACCCTAATCCATTAACCATGGATTAAAACATAGTCATAGTTCCCTTGAATGGATCTACAAAATACCATGGGAAGAAAACCATCATGCCCAAAACCATGTGTGAAATCCATGCACAAAACCATAGGTAGGTCCGCCCACCTAATATAGGGGCTAGTCATGGAAAAAATATAATACTTTTTTGATATTTGTTGTTTTTGTTTTAAACAATTCCAAGTAATATCTTACCTTCTTAAGGTTTAATAGTCCATATTTAATTTTAATGAATGATAATCATCATCATCACTATCATCAGATATAATCTAAAAATATAATAGAGAAAACCATATTTTATATAATATATATATAATTGTAATAAAAAAATTTAAAACAATAAATTTAGTTTGATATAAAAATTGACAATTATCAATATGCTGAATTTAAATTTTGTGATCTATATCAAGTTTTTAATAAGAATTTTTGACCTAAATCACATTATAATACTTTTGCATTCATTAATTCGCAACAGATTGACAAAAATATTATAATATGATTTCCATCAAAAAATCTTCAAATTATCGATATATTAAAAATTCATAAAATATAAATAACTTGCGAAAATAATGACCTAATATGCCCACAGTATTAGAAAATACAAATAAATTTTTTTATTCATTAAAAGCCCAGTCGTCGGCGTTAGTAAATTAATTAATCTTAAACGTTACCGTCATGTTTGCAAATTTTTCATCGTTGTATTTATTAACTAAATTTAGAAAATTTATTTGCCTCTCTTGGGACTCTCGACTCGATATGCCCCCAGTAATTACGGAGATTCAAACTGTGTTTTTCACCCGTGTCAATACGGCAATAATTCAAACTTTGTTTTCATCCGTGTCAATACCGTAATTTAAGCTTCGTGTAGCGCGCCCTTGGTGCATATACCTTTCACCTCTGTCAACTTTCTTCACATTTTTATGCTCTCAGTCAACACGGCATTTAAACTCTGTACCATTTTTCAATCTGCGTGAGCAACTTTTCCTCACTGATTACGGCGATTTTTCATCTCAATATGCCCCACTGATTACGGCGATTCAAACTTTGTTTTGACCCGTGTCAATACGATAATTTAAGCTTCGTGTAGCGCGCCCTTGTGCATATACCTTCCAGCCGTAGTCTTTAACGCGACTTTTTGAAAGCCTTTCCGGCGATTTTTTCCGGTGAAAATCCGGCAGTGATTTATGGAAATCCAAGTTTGATAACTAATTTCTGCACAATGAAACTGTCCCAGGGGTTTTTCAGGGTGCTGAATCCGAATATGCAGTTAAAAAACCATTTTAACTGCAACAAATCATGATTTCAGCTCAATTTCTTCCGCCGGATTCCGTCACCGGAATCTCAAAAAGTCGCATTATAGACAACTCCTTCCCTTCCACCTTTTTCAACTTTCTTCCGATGAACCCGATCGTACGTCCGGTACTTCCACAAGGACGCGGCGATCCCTATTTCCAATTTTATAGAAAAGTTATTGCGTTTGATATGCCCTTTCGATAGTCCCATATAACATGTTGTTTTTTTCTTTAATTATCACTGTGTGTTATATTTAGCTAGGCGCATATCAAGGCTCAATAATAACTTTTTTATGGAGTTGGAAATAAGAAGGAAAGCTCTATTTCCAATTCTATAGCATTTTAAATGCAGCTTGACATGACCTCTCAATACCCCGATATAACACGTCGCCATGCCACTGCCATTGAAAAATAAACAGAAATCAATATGCCCTAGATATCTAGTGGCCATGTTAGACCGCATAGGATTGGAAATAGAGCGTTCCAAATAAGAGTCCCCCAAAGACGCCAGGCAGCACTCTCGCTCGAGAATGACACTGGAAATTCCGAGATTTGCAGACTGCTACGGCTAATCCAGACGGCCCAGCGCTTACTATAATAACTTCTTCATCGTCGAATTCATTGACTGATTCGTCGAATTTCAGTATGGTTGGTGTTGAAAAGTTTGCCATTTGGTCAACTATTCAAATTTTCCACACGTTCGTCAAACACAAAGCTACACAATCTTCTCACGTACCATAACAAAATAAAAGTACTTCCATTGGTTTGAGATTTATCGCTAATTGTTGAGATATTATCTCAACTTCTAAATCTAAAATTAGAATTAATTAGATCATAATCCAATTATATATTTATTATATTTGTATACACCTTTTATATTTATAAATAAATATATTTTAATTTGAAATTTACTAGTAATTTTTGAGAGATTATCTCAACTTCTTTATTAAATTGCAATCGAATTATATATATGTATTATATTTATAAATAAAATATAGTTTTGTGCGAATAGCTAGGTTTCTTTTATACAAATCGATGCTACGTCCATTTTTAGCAGAAGAATGAAAAAAGAAGAACGTTACCAGCTTACACATTTTATACAAAGATGCCACGTGATGAAGGTGTGAATTCATTTTTGCAATTTCGACTGAATTCATTAATTAATGCATGGACTCTTGTGATATTATAATGTAATGTATTGTGAGAAAAGCTATTCGATCTCTCTTTTTAAATGTAGAATTAGAATGGAGCTAATCTAATTTTAATTATTTTATAAGTAAATTAAAGTTGGAATATTTTATTTATAATTAATATTGAATCATTATTATATTAATTATTATATTGAATTAGACGTTTTTCTATTGTAAAATTGTCTTTACCACAAAAATTTCTTTATGGAAAATAATATTCTATTGATATTGGGTTGTTTTCTCATCCATTCAAGTTCAATTCTAAAAGACACGTTTGACCCATTGTGATAAGAGTAGTCATGGGGACTTCAATGATAATAGCCAATACTAGTCTATGCCCAAATTACTCCAACTAGTTACTGGCTGCTTCACTATAGTTTAAAAAAAAAAGTAGTATTATAGTGCAATGTTCTTTAGTCATGTTTTATTAATTTATTTATTAAACTTAGTAACCCTATTTATATTAATATAACACAAAAATTGGCTTTCTGCAAGCAGACAAATAACCAACATATTTTCTACCAAGTTTTTATGCATTTTAAAATTGTGTCTTCTAGGAGTTTTGAGAAGGCATTTTACTTTGTAGAATACCTAGAATGTATTTATCTTAGCCACTGGCATAGGTCATCTATCATTGATGACCCTTGAGCTCTAGGAGCTACTTAAAATCTCAATAGGTCAAGTGTGGTGGTCCCACAAGTCTTGTTTGGCCTTGGATACCTAGAATATTTATATTTTGGTTAATTATTAGGTTCCTACCTTTAGAGGCTAAGCATAGGTCCATCTAAATATCGTGTCTCGTGTTTAAAGGCATTGTTCAAGGCTTTATAAACCCTTAATCTCTCTTTAGCGCCTAAGGGATGACCATCTTCCCTAAATCATTTCTAATACCCTACAACTCAAAACCACCTAAAACTAGTAACATCCCCAATCATAGGTCAAGATAATATCAAGAGGACATGTGGTGTTGCTCATGACATCCTTCTTGGCCCTAGATGGCTAGAATCTTCCTTTAGGTCCTAATGTGCATGTTTCCTTCCCTTACCATGTCCAAAGCCCCAAGCCTTGTACCTAGTGCTTAAATATTAATCCCTTAGGTTTATAATCCCTTAGGTTTATAATATTAATCTTAGGGTTTAGTATTAATCCTAAAGTTTATGATTTTAATCCTAATGTTTAATATTAATATCTTGGGCTTATAATATTAATAAATTTTTCTGTTTATTAATCCATTGGGTTTATCATATTAATCCCTTGGATTTAAAATATTAATAATTGATATGAAACCAACTCACAAAATAGAAGAAGAGATGGATCAACGACTTCAAAATCAACCTCTTCAAGGGGGCAACCTCCTTTATATTACACAGATGAACAATTCTTCGATGATACAAATGACAAGACCTCCTTTCTATATATAGGAGTCTAAAGGGGTCACAATATAATCAGAGCCTACATAACAATAATATTGTAAGGGAACAAAAATAAAAATAGTGGGCTTCTATGGGGTACAATAATAACAATATGGCGACTACATGGGCACAATAATACAAAAAGGGGGTTCCACTAATAACAATAAGGGCCACACTAGTAGTATAGAGACCTAACATGCCCCTCTCTTCCAAAAAAGTTTTGTTCTTAACGCTTGAGTAGTTTTGGATACTTCTGTATAAAATTATCGTCCTCCCATGTGGAATCTTCAGTGGGTAAGTTCTTCCACTTGATGAGATACTCTGAAATTGATCGATTTCATAGCTGTCAAGTTATTGTTTCCATGACTGCTTCAAGTTCCAATATGATTTTTCCTTCCTTGTCAAGTTTTGACAATATTGTTTGAACTAGGATCTTGTCACCTATAACCTTCTTTAAGCATGAAACATGGAGAACTAGGTGCACTTAGGAAGATGCAGGAAGCTCCAATTTGTATGCCATAGTATCAATATTTTGCAACACCATGTAAGGACCATATTACTTTGGTGATAATTTTTTATCCTTCTTAACTTTCTTGAGGGACATTTGTTTGTATGGTTGTAGCTGTAAAAATACCCAGTTGCCTACATCAAAACTTTTTTTGCTGCGATGTTTATATGCTTGTTGTTTCCTTCGATTATGCGCTAAAGTGAGGCTATTCTTTAAGAGTTGGAGAACTTATTGTTGATGCTCGATGTGGTATTCCATTGTTTGAACCTTAGAATGATTGTCCAATACCTTTTGGAGATATGTAGAAATAGACGATTTCGTTGTTTGGACCTCTAGTAAACATAATTGTGCAATTACGCCTCGTTGTTCTTTCTTTAGAAGATTTTTCATGCCATTAAAGTTGATTATCTTTCTTGGTTTCCCTATGATACCCCTTAATTCAATTTCCTTTCATTCCCAAAAAAATTCAAGAAAAGTTCTTGAAAATTAAAAGCTATCATACCCAAAGATTGTAACCATTGGACTCCTGGTACAACATCAGCACCACCCATTGGAATAGAAAGCATTAGACTAGTCAATATGTATTATCCCATGGATAGATTGATATTATGAGACTTTCCAAAGTAATTTATGGTTCCTCCATTTGCAACCATCACTTGACACTCTACTGCTGGATATAGGAAGAAATTCAATTCCTTGTCTATCTTACAGTTAATTAAATTATGGGTACTAGCCGAATCAATCAACACTATTACCTTTTTCTTGTTGATATGTCCTTCTATCTTGAGAGTTTGAGGAGTGGTAATTCTTGTCAATGCATTATAAGATATTGTTAGATTCATTTCTTCTTTCTCTGGGGTTGGTTCCTAGTGTACATCCTCTTCTTTTGATGTTTCTTGTTCCCTTTATTTCTCCTCTTCCCAATCTATGTACATTAATTTATTCTCAACACGCTTATGACCTTTAGTGTATTTGCTATCACAACTATAATAGAGGCCTTTTGCTCTTTTTTCTTCCAATTGTTGTGGTGTCAACCATGTAGGTTGTGAAAGGCTAGGAGCAACAACACTTCCATCTTTATAGTTGTGAGTGGTAGGATTCCTTGTTTCCATAATTTTGCTTTCAATGTTTCTTGCCAACCTGAATGCCTTATCCATTGAATCAGGTTCCCAAGGACGAACCTCATGTTGGATTTTATCCTTTAAAGTTCCTATGAAAACATCAATCTTATGCTCATCTGGAATATCATTTACCCTTATATTCAATTTTTGGAAGTCCTCAATGTGCTCTGCTATTGAACCCTTTTGTTTGAGATTTATCAATTGGCTAAAGAAGGTGTTTCTCTTTGTATCTTCATAATGGGCTATCATTTCCTTCGCTAAAATTAACTAGGTGACAAGTGGTTTATGAGAAAAAAACCCCTCTATACCATACAAACTGATTTAGTTCTAAATATAAAGATGTAATATGTACCTTTTGTGGCAGTTGTGCATCATGTAGATCAAAATATTTCTCCATCTGTAGTATCCAAGTTACCATATCATTGCCATAAAACTTCCTCATATCTATATTTGGAATATGGTGGGTCTTCAATCCAATGTTAGAGTCTTTGAAATCATGATTAACATTTCTTTTGTTCTCGTCATGAGTTTCCTCTATTACCTTTTCGCCATTAGAAAACCTTTCTTGTAGCGACTTTGTCCCACCTTCGATCAAACCTTCCATGTCTTTCTTCAAATATTCCATGTTTCCATACAGTTTTTCTTCTATACCATTGATATTATTGATCATATCTTCGATCACATTCTTCAAATCACCCCTCCAATTTTTCTTACTAGGTGTTTCTATTTTCTTGATTCGAGTCATTTTTTTCTTTTATGAGCTCAATCTTGAATCTGTTGTATCTTTATAATTTCATATCGCCAAGGTATAAATTTCATCTCATGGTATCCCTTTGAGGCCTCTTTCCAACCCCACAATTCTAATTGAGATTTCATTCTCCAAGAAAGAGTTATGCCCAATCTCTCACGATGACGTAATTATAGACTAGTTCAGTAGAGAAAATTTATACGAAGTTCCACATGTCATTTTTTCTACCTTCAGCCCTGAAAATGATACACAAAAAACTAAAGTTTGTCCTATTTTTTTGTCATTTTTACGAAATTGAAATCCAAAGCTCAAAGAAAAAGTTATGACGCTTTTCCCAAGGTCACCTATTTGAGATGGAATTTGGGAGCCCGTAAAATCCCTAACTTCCTTGGATCATATCTCAAAAAATATAGTGATAAAATATCTGAAATTCGAACATGGGGTTCATCAAGATTTTGGCTCAAATGGGTTTTAATTTCAGTTTCTGAAACTTCATATAAAAAATTATCGCAAAAATTCTACGATGACCTGTTTGAAGCAGTGAAACCCTAGAATTCAAAGCTCTGATACCAAATGTTATGAAACTGACTCACAAAATAAAAGAAGAGATAGATCAACGACTTCAAAATCAGTCTCTTCGAGGGGGAGACTACTTTACATTACACAAATGAATAATTCTTCGATGATACAAATGACAAGACCTCCTTTCTATATATAGGAGTCTAAGGGGTCACAATATAATCAGAGCCTACATAGCAATAATATTGTAAGGGAAAAGCAATAACAATAGTGGGCTTCTATAGGGTATAATAATAATAGTATGAGGATTACATGGGCACAACGATACAATAAGGGGGTTGCACTAATAATAATAAGGGCTACACTAGTAGTATAGGGACCTAACAATAATCTCTTGGGTTTATAATATTAATCCCTTGAGTTTTTTAATATTAATAATCTCTTGGGTTTATAATATTTATCCCTTGGGTTTATTAATCACTTAAGTTTATAATATTAATCCCTTAGGTTTATTAATCTTTTGGGTTTATAAAATTAATCCCTTTGGGTTTATTAACCCCAATGGTTTATAGTATTTACCCCTTGGATTGATTACTTGTTTGGTTTTATGCTATTAATAATCCATTGGATTTATAATATTAATAATCCTTTGGATTTATTGATCCCTTTGATTTATAATAATAATAATTCTTTAGGTTTAGAATATTAATAATCTCTTGGGTTTATAATGTTAATTCCTTAGGTTTATTAATTCCTTGGGTTTAATATTTTTCCCTTGGGTTTATAATCCTTTGCGTTTGCAATTTATTATTATTATTATTATAGCATATATATATATATATGGTTAATATTGCTAATTTAATATATATATATATATAATATGGTGAAAGATAAATAAGTATTATTAATAATAACAATATGATATTATTATATTATATGTTAATTATGTTATAGTTTGAAATATAAATGTTAATATATTAATATAATAACTGAATATTAAATTAATCAGTTGTTTCAGATTATAATATTAATAGTCTCCTGTATTAATCCCAAGGGTTTATAATTTTAATCTCTTATGCTTATAATGCTAATCTCGTGGATTTATTAATTCTTTGGGTTTATAATATTAATCCTTGCGTTTATTAATATTAATCCCTTATTTTAATAATATAAATCCCAATTGTTTATAATATTACTCTTTTGAGCTTATAATATTAATAATCTCTTGCATTTATAATATAATCATAAGGGTTTATAATATAAATTATCCATTAAGTTTATTAATATATTGAGTCTATAATATATATTTTTTAAGCGAGTATGAAAAAATTCTATTAATAAAAGGATTTTACATTGATAGCATGCTTATCCAAAAAATGTAGTATTACATTGCAATGCTTTTTAGTATTGTTATCATGTAATATAATATATATTAACCAACATTTATATTAATGTAATATAAAAAATGGCTCTCTACAAGGATACAAATAACCAACATATTTTCTACTAAGTTTTAATGAATTTTAAAATTATTTCTTCTAGGAGCTTTGGGAAGGCATTTTACTTTCTAGAATACGTCGAATGTATTTATCTTAGATACTAGCTGAGGTCATCTATGATGGTTTAAGGTGTCATTCATGACCCTTGAGCCCTAAAGGCTACCTAAAACCTTAATATCTCAAGCGTGGTGGTCTCACAAGCCGTGTTTGGCCTTGGATGCCTAGAATATTTATAGTTTAGCTAAGTCTTGGGTGCCCAACTTTTACCATATTAAGGCATTGAGAGTTATTCTTAATGCTGAAAAGTTTATGAGGGCACTAACATCCTTTCTTAGAGGTCGAGCATAACCTCCAAAGGTTATGTGTGGTGTTTAAAGGCATTGTTCATGGCTCTAGATCCCATTAAGCTTTATTTATGACCCAAGGCATGACCTTCTGAGGTGAAGTAAAATTATAAGTGTGGACACGAATGAATTCCTCTAGCCCAATGATTGTTCTAGCCACAACATATACATTCTATGGAAGATTTCCTTATGTTAGAACCAATTAAGAGATCTTACCTCTTAGTCCGCTTATCATGTTTGTGTTGGGTGTGGAGCATGATTATTTAGAGGTCTTTGTTTTAGCCGGATGTATACCCCAGGAAGTTTGTACACCCCTCCACGCGAGGGGGTGTGGGGGGGCCTTGTCCCCCCCGCAGGGGTTCGGAGGGGACTTGTCCCCACCGCGGGGGTTCAGGGGGGCCCATCCCCCCCAGCTGGGGGGTCCAGGGGCCAGCGGTCCCTCGGCAGGGGTTTTGGGGGCAGCGCCCCTGAAGCTAAAAACAGATGTAAAATTGCCTTGTAAAAATATAGTAATTGCTTGGATGATATGACGGTAGAACTTATGTTTAGTTTAGGGTTTTTTGCCCTAGAAGGCAACCCCCTCTCTTTGTATCAGGGCATTGTATTGAGGTTGTGTAATAGATGTGTATTTCTCCGAGTGAGAAATAGAGAGGCGAGACTGTGAGAGAAAATAGAGGATATTACAGCGAGTCTGTTGTAGGTTGTGTCTCTTCATTTTGCTGGATAATAAAAAGGAAGGAATGGCTGCTCAGGGTGGACGTAGCCCAAACTGGGTGAACCACGTATATCTGTGTCTCTTTGGTTTTATGCGTTTTCTGTGTTTATATTTCTGCTATATTCTATGTGTTCCATTGCTTTGTAATTTATAATTTTCTAACAACTGGTATTAGAGCCGAAGGTCTATTTGGTTGATAAACTCACAAGAAAGAAGGGTTCCTTGTTCGAGTGGGAGCAATGGCGGAAGATGGTAAGTTTATGGTTGAGAAATTTAATGTGCCAAAACTTCTCGCTTTGGAAGATGCAGATGGAAGATTATCTGTATCAAAAAGATCTATACCTACCATTGGGCAGAAAAACAAAGTTGCCGATAGGTATGACAGATGAAGAATGGAACCTTCTCGATAGAAAGGCACTCGGAACAGTACGGTTGTGCCTCACAGCATCGGTCACCTTCAACATTTCGAACGAAACAACAACAGAGGGTTTGATTAAGGCATTGGCAAAACTATATGAAAAACCCTCGGCCTCAAACAAGGTATTTATTATGAAATGATTATTTAATATGAAGATGTTAGAAGGTGGATCTGTTGCAGACCATTTAAATGATTTTAATATTGTTACAAGTTAGTTAAATTCTGCAAGGGTAAACTTTGATGATGAAGTTAGAGCTATGTTATTCTTGTGCTCATTACCAGAAAGTTGGAATGGTTTAGTAATGGCCATTAGTAACTCTGTTTCTGGATCTAGTACTTTAAAGTTTGATGATGTTGTCGGTGCTATCCTTAGCAAGGAAATGCGACAGAAAAGCTCCAGTGAGACATTGGGTAATGCTTTGAGTGCAGAGTCTGTGGAGTACTAAAGAAGGTACATTTTGGTAATTATTTCAGCATCTTTTCATTAGAATTTACAAACCTTTTGCATCATGAACTAGGAAAATGATAAGGACTTGTAATAAAACCTGTGAGATTAATGTGCAAAACGAAAACACTGACAATTGTCATTTTCTTATGCAGGAAGAAGGAAAAACGAAAAACTGTCGTTCCAAAGGAAAGGACAAGGACGGGTTAACCGTTGTCCCTTTGATGGGGAACCGTATGCAAACAAGGCAAAACAAATCAAAGCGAATCAGCCCTGGAAAGGAAGTGGAGATATTGGCTCGGCGTAAGAAAGAAAAGAGATAACTGATGACTAACGGTTCGGCGAATCCCTCAGTATCCTTTGATCTTGAGGGATCGATGCTTTAACTATTTTTTCACCTAGACATCTCCGCCTTCACCATTATAAAAGGGGCAACACTGTTAGCTCGAGGGGTAGAGCTTGTTATGTTTTATGTAATTTCTCTTAAGATTAAAACTTTGATCATCGAGTCTCGTTGAGAACTGATCTACTGTAATTCCGCCTTATGCATTAATACAAACTTGGTTGCTATTTCATCTATGAGTCTGGAATAACTTCAAGCGGTGTACCCCTAGAGGCTAAGGGCCTGGCCCTGGAGGACACTTGCTCCTGTACTATTACTTTTGGTTTATGCTTGGTTTTCTTATCATCGTTATTTGGTAATCTGATGTGTTTTGTTAGTTTACATCATATGCTCTGTTATGATTAATTTATTGAGGTTTCTAAAGACAGAACTATTGTATTAACTTTGCAACGTATCACTGTTCTTTTAAGTGATTGATATAATACTGCCGGTCTTTTCAGAATACTGTTGCTGTTTAATTACAAAGTATTTGTGCTGTACACTTATTTCATTGGAACTACTAAACTCATCTTAGGGATTATGTTCTTTGCGACTGTTGAATCTATAGACATTGATGTTCCATTCTGAATACAGTCATAATCTTTATAACTGAGATTGATAACTGGTTTACCAATATCAGGTTACTATCAAGGTGTGATGTGTGCATATATGGTTTTCAAGCACTGTTCTATAGTCTAGCATTAATCAATGCTGTTCTATTTTTGTGTGTTGTTCAATTCGTCCTTAAAAGTGAAGGATTGCCAATTGATTCCTGTAGGTCACGATTAGTGCATTTGATCTCATAGATTAAGGTGTTCCTACTTGTTAGACTTAATTGTTGTTACAGTTTCCTGTTTGCTGTTCCATTTCAGGACTGCTGTTCTATTTCTTATTTGCTGTTCCATTTCTTATATGTCGTTCCATTTCCTGTCATTTGTTATTTTGGTGTGAAGAACGATCTAAGGCTGTAGTGAGTATTGACATTTATTGTCCGGCTCCCAGATCCACAATCTGTTCTCTGATTTCCTTTAGTTCCATCAGTTTACAAAGGGATGAGTTACTGCTACTGAACCCTTGACTGATAAATTGCTTAGTTTTCTGCATGTGTGGTTTAATCTTCTGAAGTAGTTTGCTGTAAACAAGCATCCATTTACTCTTGTATTTTTGAGCACTGTATTGCTAGCATTACTCTAGAAAATGATAGCCTCGGACTAAGAAACTCTTTGAAATAACGAAATGTTCCTGGATTGACAAACTAATGTGAGGTAATTAGAGGTGAAAGAGACCCTTTTTATAGCTCGACAAAGTCTAGGGGAAGAAAAATGGAAAGAGGAAAGATCTCAGGATATTGCAGTAAATCAAAGAAAGGTAGATCCAAGTCCAGATCAGGGATAGTGTGTTGGAAATTTGGAAAGAAAGGACACCTAAAGAAAGACTGTAGATCTCGGAAGGGAAAAGAAGGAGATGCACAACAAGAAAACAATCATGAAGCAAATGTGACAGGTGAGGTGTTACAAGATGCTTTGATTCTTTCTTTCGAAAATATTACTGATTCTTGAGTGGTAGATTCAGGGGCCTTATTCCATGCCACACCTGATAAAAAATATTTTCATGACCATGTTCAAGGAGATTTTGGACAAGTCTATCTCGGTGATGATAATCCCTGTAAAATTGTTGGAATGGGTAAGGTTCTTGTAAAATAGTAGAATGGAAACCAATGGCTATTAAAGGAGGTAAGGCATGTTCCATATCTGAAGAAAAATTTGATTTTAACAGGGCAGTTAGGCGGTGAAGGTTGTGTGACAACTTTCACAAATAAAGCTTGGAAGGTCACCAAAGGAGCCCTGGTAATAGAAAAAGGCAAAAAGGTTGGTACATTGTATTTATGCAATGATATTTCTAACTCTGTTAATGTTTTAACTTCCAAAGGAGCAAATGCAGCATTATGGGATCATAGGCTCAGACACATGAGTGAGAAGGGGATGAGGAATTTGTTGCCAGGTTTGAAGAATATTGATTTGAACTTCTGTGAGAATTGCATTTATGGAAAACAAAAGAGAGTCAGATTTCTTAGAGTTGGGAAAGAAAAGAAGAGCGAAAAATTAGAGCTTGTGCATACAGATGTATGGGGACCTGCTCAGGTATCATCTCTCGGTGGCTCTCATTATTATGTTACTTTTATTAATGATGCAACTAGAAAAACTTGGATCTATTGTATTAAGAATAAATTTGATGTATTTGATACTTTCAAGAAATGGAAAGCTTTGGTTGAGATTGAGACAGAAAACAAATTGAAGTGTCTCAGATTAGACAATGGAGGTGAATATTGCAGTAAAGAGTTTGATAGGTACTATTCAGAGCATGGAATTCGCAGAGAGAAGACAATTCCAAGAACACCACAAGAAAATGGTGTGTCAGAAAGGATGAACAGAACAATCATGGAGCATGCAAGGTGCATGAGATTGCATGCAGGATTGCCATTACAATTTTGTGCAGATGCTGTAGATATTTTTGTTTATTTAATAAAAGGAGGGACTTCAAGTTCCTTGGATGGTGGTGTTCCAGAGGAAGCATGGACAGGTAAAAAGGTAAACTACTCTTTTTTAAAGCCCTTTGGTTGTATGGCTTTTGTCCATATTAATAAAGAAAATAGAAAAAATCTTGAGGCAAAATCAAAGAAATGTACCTTTATTGGATATGATGTTAATGATTTTGGTTATCATTTATATGATTATGAAAATCACAAAATCATTAGGAGCAGAGATGTAATATTCAATGAAAAGGTCTTGTATAAGAATCAGTTGCAGGAAAAGAAATAAGAAAAAGAAAACAAGGAATACACAGTTCTTGATGAGCTCACTGAAAAAGTAAAGGTGCCTGAAAATAATAATAATCAACAACCACCACAACAGCAACAGGCACCCCAAACACCTAAAATTGGTGTTAGAAGATCTACTAGGATAAGTATACCCCTGAACGATACTCTCCGTCATTATATTATTTATTGTTGACTAATTCTGGTGAACCTGAATGTTATGAAGAAGAAATGCAGGTTGAAAGCAGGAAGAAGTGGGAGCTAGCCATGGAAGAAGAGATGGACTCCTTAATGCATAACTAGACTTGGGACTTAGTCAGGTTGCCAGCAGGAAAAACTACATTGAAGAATAAATGGGTTTACAAGCTAAAGGAAGAAGATGGAGGAAAACAAAGGTACAAAGCTAGACTTGTGGTGAAGGGGTTTGCACAGAAGAAAGGTATTGATTTTGATGAAATATTTTCTCTTGTTGTTAAAATGACTTCATTTAGAACTATTTTAAGTCTAGTAGCAATTGAAGATTTGCATCTTGAGCAGTTAGATGTAAAGACAACCTTTCTCCATGGGGATTTGGAGGAAGAGATATATATGTAGCAGCCACAAGGATATGAGTTAATAGGGAAGGAGAAAATAGTGTGCAAGTTGAAGAAGAGCTTGCATGGCTTAAAACAGGCTCCAAGGCAGTGGTATCTAAAATTTGACAAGTTTATGTCTGAACAAGGTTATACTAGATGTCACTCTAATTATTGTGTTTATATGAAAAAGAAAAATGATGGCAACTATATTATATTGTTATTGTATGTGGATGACATGCTTGTTGCAGGGTCTAACATGTAAGAAATAAATGTGCTCAAAAGAAAATCGGCAAATTCATTTGCAATGAAGGATTTGGGAGCTGCAAAATAAATCCTTGGTATGAGAATAACTAGAGACAGGAAAAATCAAAAATTAACATTGTCTTAGAATGAGTACATGCAAAAAGTGTTGAAAAGATTTAATATGCACAATGCAAAACCAATTAGTACACCTTTTGCTAGCCATTTCAAACTTAGTAAGGAAATGTGCCCAAAGACCCAAGAAGACATGGATTATATGCCTAAAGTTTCATATGCATCAACAATTGGAAGCTTAATGTATGCAATGGTCTACACAAGGCCTGATATTGCACATGCAGTGGGAGTTTTAAGAAGGTACATGAACAATCCAGGAAAGGAACATTGGATGGTAGTGAAATGGATTCTCAGATATTTGAAAGGTACCACAAATCAAACATTATGCTTTGGTGGTTCAAACATTTCACTACAGGGATATGTTGATGCAGATATGGCAAGTGATAGAGATAATAGGAGGAGCACTGCAGGATATGTATTTATTGTAGGTGGAATAGTTGTCAGTTAGGTTTCAAAAATCCAAAGTGTTGTTGCACTTTAAACAATAGAAGTAGAGTATGTTGCTACTACAGAGGCTAGTAAAGAAATGATTTGGTTACAAAGGTTTATGGGTGAATTGGGTAAGAAGCATGATATGGGCACGTTATACAGTGATAGCCAAAGTGCCATTCATCTTGCAAAGAACTCAACATTTCATTCCAGGACTAAACACATATAGCTCAAGTACCATTTCATACGATCAGTGTTGGAAGATGGAGAGTTGAAGCTGGAAAAGATACACACTAGCCAGAATCCTGTAAATATGCTAACAAAAGTTGTAACCAGGGAGAAACTGAGAATATTCTCAATTTCAATTGGTCTTCAAGGATGACGATGAAGATGAGAAACAACCAGGTCCAAAGAGGAGTAATTTTCCAACAAATGAAGCAACATTGGAGTTGCTACAATCATTCTCCAAGTGGGAGATTGTTGGGTGTGGAGCATGATTATTTAGAGGTCTTTGTTTAAGCCAGATGTATACCCAAGGAAGTTTGTACACCCCTCCATGCGGGGGGGTGCAGGGGGGACTTGTCCCCCCGGCAGGGGTTTGGGGGGGCCCATCCCACCTGGATGGGGGGTTTGGGGACCAGTGGTCCCCCGGCAGGGGTTTTGGGGGTAGCGCCCTCGAAGCTAAAAACAAATGTAAAATTTCCTTGTAAAAATATAGTAATTTCTAGTCAATCTAGGCCATTCATTAGGCAGATGATCTGATGGTAGAGCTTATGTTTAGTTTAGGATTTTTTTCCCTAGAAGGAAACCCCCTCTCTTTGTATGAGGGCATTGTGTTGAAGTTGTGTAATAGATGTGTATTTCTTCGAGCAAGAAATAGAGAGGCGAGACTGTGAGAGAAAACAAAGGATATTACAACAAATCTGTTGTAGGTTGTGTCTCTTCATTTTGCTGGATAATAAAAAGGAAGGACTGGCTGTTCAGGGTGGATATAGCCCAAACTAGGTGAACAACGTATATCTATGTCTCTATGGTTTTATGTGTTTTTTGTGTTTATATTTCTGCTATATTCTATGTGTTCCATTGCTCTGTAATTTATAATTTTCTAACAGTTTGATGATGTCCTTGCTTTCTCGCTCCAGCTATCTCTCACTTCTTTCTTCGAGCACTTGAAACAAGTAAACAAAAGTAAACAACAAACGTGATAATAGACAAATTGTAATTCAACATACTTAACAAGTCAAGAAACATTAAGCCAATTGATTATGTAATATGACAAAACATGTATGAAATCAATTGATAGTTGCATATATTAATAATAAAGAGAGATTACAACCATTTGTCTTGACGTTGCAGTCCTCCTCTGACAAGACCAGGTTCCCACACACTTCTGCTAGCATTCCATGATGGCCTCAATCAACAATAGTTTTAAGGCTCTTCCCTTTAGGCTTCACTCCAAACCAAATCACACTTCTCCCTCACACAACTAGTAATATCTTGTTGTCTACTCCAAACCAAAATAGCATAAGCACACCAATATCAACACTAGCTTATGCTTGGGAAGAAGGGAGGTTTATATAGGAAAAATGGATGGGAGATGGATCCTCTTCTCATGGGAGAAGGGATTATCCCTTGAGGTGGTTCCATCATTATAGGGGAAAGGAGCCCAAACTGACATCCTCGACCCCATTTGGCCAAACCATTTACCAGACTTTCGTTACAAAGCTTCTAGAGCTGGAAGCTTCAGCTCCTAATTTAAAAAAAAAATCCAAAACAAGATCGGCGCGACTGAAACACAGCTCAGTCACTCCGGTCAGTGCAAGGGGTAGTGCTAATATCTATACATCACTGCAGGGGAGACAAAGCTCATTAGCGTCGGTATTGTAAACTGGGCAAAATAGAAGTTTCAGGGGAAATGGTGCAAAATGGAATTGATCTGCTCATAAAGAGGGAAACAATGGGAGTTTCTTCATGAAGGAAAAGCATGTGGGGTTCACTGTAGAGGTCCTCCAGGATCAAGGAACGAGGATTACAGGGACAGTGACAAAATTTTGTGTAACACCTTCTTCCCTATATCATTTTTAAGACCTCGGGACACATACCTACAACTCAAAACCACCTAATATAAATGACATCCCCAAACATAGGTCAAAATAACATCTCAATTCCAGTAGACATAAACATCTTCTTGATGAATACTTTCCTTTTATCACACTTATCTACACAATGGTTAGTTGAAAGGAAAAAGGTGCATGGAAACATATTCCTCAACACATTATTCAAATCTATGTGTTGTTTTTCATTATGAACAACATTCAAATTAATAAAATGTAATATACCTTTATTTTTTGTCCTTTGGCTTACGCTTCTTGTGTGAGGAACTTGCGTGGCAAGAATAATTTAGCTTCCCTTCTTTTGCAACATCTTCATCTCTCTTTAGAGACACTTTGCACTTCGAGTCCTCCTTACGCTTGAGGAACCAAGTGGGAACCATTTCTGGATGCAACTCCCAACATATTACCTCCTCATGTCCTTTCTTATGGAAAAAGGAACACAATACCCATGAGTTGCCACTAGAAGACCATTCTTGTTTTGCTACATAGCCTAAGCCTTCTTATTTAGGCCTCTCGTTGGCCTCAATTGGATTTTTAATGCCTTGCTGGTTTACTCGAAGGCTTCCTCCCTTGTAACCTGTCTTAGTCAAGAGCTTAGATCCAATTCATTTACTGTGTTTTTCAAAGGCTGTAAATGAATTTACATCAACACTTCTGCATAAGGAAGAAGCATGTAAATTCTTACCATTTTCTTCATCTTTTGACTGACATACAAAGATGTTTTAGAACTCCCTTTTGATTCTGGATGTGTCCTCTTAGACTCTTTGGCTCTCTTCTTTCAACTCCTCGAATTTCGGTGCTAATAGAACCTCGTCTTCCACATCATGTGGGAAAAGGGTACAAACTTGTCCATCTATTTTCTTTGAAGGACTTTCTACACTAGCATCTTGCATAAGAGTTGTAGAAAAACATGAACATTGTGGAGAAGATGGTGGTTTATCACCATTCTTGTTACCTTCTTCCCTTCTGAAAGCATTCTTCCCTTGGAGGTCTAGAGATTTCACCTTGCAATTTGGTATTCCTTTCTTCATAGAGGACTTTCACCATTTCTTCCATGTCTAAGAAAGCCTTTCTAAAAGCCTTCACATCCTCAGACATTCTTGTAGGCTCTCCTCCTTGGGACATGCTTTGCTTGAATCTTGTACTACAATTTGAGGTAGAACTTGGTGGTAGAGATTGTCACCATCTTGCTCTCCTTTCCAAAACCTTCTCCTCAATGAGCTTCAAAACACATTCACTTGCAAACAATAGTCAATTCCTCCTTGCACAAAGAAAACCAGAGCTTTGATACCAACTTGATGTGAAATGGAGTAGATTAGTAATGTTATGTTAATTCCCCATTTAGAATATAAAAATGTGCCTAAGGTTTTACTCCAAAATAGCAAGTAAAAACATGAATTTTATGTGTGTTTAATTAAGTTAGTTTCATGAAGAAAACTTAAAACATCAAACCAAAACATTGAATGGAAGCATGCATCAAACAATAATACACCAGCCATTGTTAAAGGAGTTCGCCCCTCCTGGGCTACATCTCCTGGGATCATCTCTAAAGGCATGACCCCTTCATTTTGCTCAAAATTCTTTAGTAGTAAAGAGTACATAAGTGTGTTGACATTAAGAGTGGCTAGTTTCCCCTTCAAGGAAACATTCTTCTGTAAATAACTCGCACTCTAAACACATAAAAACCTACAGTTATTCATGAAACAATCAACAATCTAAGGGCTCTCAAATAAAGACCCCATACTCCAACTTCTAAGAGCATAAACAGTATTATAATCCACTTGAAGTACTTAAACAAGTATCTTTCTCCATACAAATATGGAGCAAAGGAGAAATAAATCTACAACACTACCATAATGGCTGATGCAGAAAGCACATGGAGGCTGGAAGACCCCTGCAAGGTCATCTCCATCTTCATACTTCTCCATAAACTAAATCAACACTCTGGTTGACCATGGCACCCATAGACTTCACTTTTCAAAAATCCTATTCAGAAGTGCTCCTTTGATCCTGAAACTTATTCCAATGATTTCATAATGTCCAAAAATGGCTATCTAGCCTCTTTTTACATCCCATTTGGTTGAAAATTTCCTTAGTTATGACTTCTGTCAATCTTTCCACAATTTTCTCCTTCAAATCTGGCTTACTTCCAGTTAAATTCATTAATTGGAGTTAAATCTGGTAGAAATCAGCGGTCTTGCCATCTTCTTTCCTATCTCACAGTTAAGGCCGAGTGGTCACATACAAAGTGGTCGGTCCGGTGGATAAGGCAATGGTTCCACAACTCCATCACAACTTGCAATTGGTGAAGTCCAACCATCGACGGATAGTGCCAAGCCCAAACAACAAGCACTTTGTAATACACTGATCCGTCAAGATTATAAAACACAACATATAGCATATCGCATCCGTGGACCCCATCACAATCACAATTGGCACTTTCCCTCGGCGGATATCAAAGTCCATACAATACAATAGTAGTGACCCATCGGGTTTACAAAATACAACATATAACAATAGCTGGTCCGAAAGTCCCCCCGTCGCAATCCGCAAAAAACCCGTGGTCTTAAGGTCTGTGAAAAAAATAGGTGACTTGTGCAATTGCTATATCATAGACCCGACAAGATAATAAATCGCAACCTATAGTGGCATCGCATCCGGGATATCCTATCGCATTTCGCATCGGCGGAGAACCGACGGTAATATAATGTGAGACTTTTCTGTGATTGCGATATGCGATAAATCGCATCGCAACCATGATTTTACGAGACCAATTCTTAGTCACTTGCGATATGATATTACGATCGCATCACAACCTACCTGTGTCAGGAACAGATTTTGTAACGCTCGTACACCTCCGATTTGCGATATTCGATATCGTTAATCATAAATCAGAAATTCTTAGGGGCTGATTCTTAACCCATGACCTTTGTTTTTCTCCAATATGTGAAATGCGGGACCCAATGGAAACCTTCCACCTGGCGCTTCCCCATTCGCTGGGACCGTTTCCATGTCGTCCAATCCTACCACGTGTCCAAGTCAAACATGAATTTTGACTTGCTCTAACTTCTGCATACGAGCTTGGATTTGAGTGTCGTTTGCAGAATTGGATTCAGAATGACGAGCTCTTTGATCTTAGGCTAAGCTTATCGAGATTCTGAAACTTTGGTCTTTTGGAAAATTTTGAGCTCTTGATCAAGAAGAGATGGAATCCCTGATGCATAACTAGACTTGGGACTTAGTCAAGTTTCCTACAGGTAAAACAACATTACAGAATAAATGGGTTTATAGGTTGAAGGAAGAAGATGGAGTTAAACAAAGTTATAAGGCTAAGGCTTGTGGCGAAGGGGTTTTCACAGATGAAAGGTATAAATTTTGGTGAAATTTTTTCTCTGTTGTTAAAATGACTTCAATCATAACTATTTTAAATCTAGTGGCAACAAAAGATTTGAATCTTGAGCAATTAGATGTAAAGACAACCTTTCTCCATGGGGATTTGGAGGAAGAAATATATATGCAACGACCACAAGGGTATGAAGTCAAAGGACAGAAGAAATTAGTGTGAAAATTGAAGAAGAGCTTGTATGGATTAAAAAAGGCTCCAAGGCAGTGGTATTTAAAATTGAGAGGTTTGTGTATGAACAAGGTTATACTAGATGTCACTCTGGCCATTGTGTTTATCTTAAAAAGAAAAATGATGGCAGCTATATTATATTGTTATTGTATCTAGATGACATGCTTGTTGCAGGGTCTAACATGCATGAAATAAATGTGCTCAAAAGAAAATTAGCAAATTCATTTGTAATGAAGGATTTGGGTGTTGCAAAACAAATCCTTGGTCTGCGAATAACTAAAGATGGGAAAAATCACAAATTAAACTTGTCTCAGAGTGAGTACATAGAAAAGGTGTTAGAAAGATTTAATATGAAGAATGAAAAACTATTTAGTACACCTTTCGCTGTCCATTTCAAACTAAGCAGATGTGTCCCAAGACTAAGGAAGAGATGGATTATATGTGTAAAGTTCCATATGCATCAATAGTTGGAATCTTAATGTATGTAATGGTTTGCACAAGGCTTGATATTGCACATGTAGTGGGAGTTGTAATAAGGTATATGAAAAATCCAAGAAAAGAGCATTGGATGGTAGTAAAGTGGATTCTCAGGTATTTGAGAGGTACCACAAATTAAGCATTATGCTTTGGTGGTTTAAACATTTCTCTACAGGGATTTATTGATGCATATATGGCAGGTGATAGAGATAACAAGAGGAGAACCACAAGTATTTGTTTACTATAGGTGGAACAACTAGGTCAGTTGGGTTTCAAAATTACAAAAAAAAATTCACTTTCAACAATGGAAGCGAAGTATGTTTCTGCTACAAAGGCTACTAAAAAAATGATTTAATTACAAAGGTTTATGGATGAATTAAGAAAGAATATGGAGATGGATAGGTTATATAGTGGCAACTAGAGTGTCATTCATCTTGCAAATAACTCACCATTTCATTCCAAGAATAAACATATATAGTTCAAGTACCATTTCATACGATCATTATTGGAAGATGGACAATTGAAACTAGAAAAAATACTCACTAGCCATAATCCTGTAGATATGTTAACAAAATTTGTAACCATGGAGAAATTGAGATTATGCTCGGTATCAATTGGTCTTCAAGTATGATTATGAAGATGAGAAATAGTCAGGTCCAAAGTGGAAGATTTTCCAGCAAGTGAAGCAGTGGTGGAGTTGTTATAATTAACTTCCAAGTGGGAGATTTTTGGGTGTGGAGCCTAATTATCTTCCTAATTGTTCAGAGGTTTTTGTTTCAGTCGCGTTCGATCCATGTTCCTAATGAAGTGAAAATGTTGCCCATTTAATCACTGTCAGGGGGTCCAAAGGGGATGATGATGTCTTTTATCAGCTCCCCCCCCCCCCTAGCGAGGGTTTGGGGGCAGTGCCCACAAATCTAAAAATGGATGAAAATTTGGCTTGTAAAATATTGTAATTTCGTAGTGAATCTAGGTCGTTCATTAAGCGAATGATCTAACACTAGAATTTATGTTAATTTAGGATTTTTTTCCCTAGAAGGAAACCCTTGCTTTATATGAGGGAATTGTATTATGGTTATGTATTATTATTCTAAACGTGAGAGAGAGAGAGAGGAGGAGGAGGAGGTTGTGTGAGAGAAGAGGAAATTACTCTGAATTTATTGTATGTTGTATCTCTTCATTTTTTTGAATAATATAAAAGGATAGACTAGTTGTTTCTTTATGGACGTATCCTAAATTAGGTGAACAACATATATTTGTGTCTCTCTTGTTTTATGTGTTTATGTATCTATGTTTTTGCAATATCTTGTGTATTTCATTTCTCTGTTAATTAATTTCTAACATTTTACTAGGACACAGTTAAATACTTCAGCAAAAATTCATGTCAATACAAGAATCAACACAAGAAGCACAAATAGAACACATAATTTCTTCATACTTTTTTTGAATTACTTCACAAAGGCAAGCTTCTACTTGTTGTTACAAAGTTTTTTAGCTACAACCAGAAGGAAGATACTACTCTCTGATTTATCAACTACAGCTAAAAGGAGCTAAAACCCATAATTTATTAGCTACCACTAAATGGAGCTCCAACCCCTAACTATTTACCATCCACTACTGGAAGGAGTTACAACCCCTGAACTGCAAGTTACCACTTGCTTGACCTCAATTGTTCATCTTTCATACCATTTTAAAACTCAAATCATGAGCGCCACTTCCTTTCATAAATAATTAAATTTTTCACTCCAAACACTCACAACAACTACTATAAAATCACCTTTATCAATCTCTAATAATTGGTCAATCCACCATCCACCTTTGAACAATCAACAACCAATACGACCGACAACACCTATCTTGCAAATTTGATTTTTCTTATATAGAAATTAGGATTGATATTTGTAATTCTTGAACTTGCACTTATTTTCACTTATCAAAGGTTATGATCTCATTAACTTCTTGTTTTTTTATTTCGGGAATATCCTCTTATTGTGCACAATAAGTCTTCAATCTCTGATTTTCTGTCTTTGTAAGAAAATTTAAGCTTAACTGTCCAAATTTTTCATTCTAGAATTTTACATGTTTTGGCAATGTTTCTTTTAAAATTGGTTGACTCCAAATTTAACAAATTTGCTAAACCCGCCTCCAAACTGTTTATTTTGCCATCTAAGCTACTAACTCATTCATGCCAATTTTAAAGTAATGTTGGCTTGGCAGAGTTCACCAAATATAACTCATAACGCCAAATTTACCAAGCTATTGGCCCATGCATGGAGTTAAGCCCTTTGTATAGGCATGAGGTGCTGAAAATCAAGACTATAGATTTGTATCATGCCTAAGAACTTTGCGCATAAAACCACAACATACAACCACTAGTTAGGCCCCTCCATTATAAGCCTCGAGGGCTTATTCACCATTCAATTTTTGCGTACCTATGGTTTTACATCTACATCAACTTAGCCACCCAAGACTTAGCCAAAATACAAATTTTCTAGGCATCTAAGGCCAAACACGACTTCCTAAACCATCACGCTGGACCTATTAAGGTTTTAGTTAGCTTCTAGGGCTCAAGGGTCATGAACAGCACCTCAAATCACCATACATGACCTATAGTAGTATCTAAGATAAATACATTATGGGTATTCTAGAAAGTAAAATGTCTTCTCAAAACTCCTAGAAGACACAATTTTAAAATGCATAAAAACATAGTAGAAAATATTTTGGTTATTTGTATCCTTGTAGACAACCACTTTTTGTATTATACTGATATAGATAGGGTCGTTAAGCTTAATATATAAAAATAATAAAATATGACTAAAAAATTTACAATGGAATATTATTTATTTTTACTACGTTGAATAGGTTACTGGTTAGCATAATCTAGGCGAGGCCAATATCACATGAACCCCCTCACAGGATCACATGAACCTCCTCATGAGGGAGTTTCAAGCCTTGTCACAATGGGTGAAACATGTGTCTTGAAATTGAACCCTAATGGATGGGAGAACAACCGAGGGCCAATAAAATAATATTGTTTATAAAAAAATGGTCAACCCAGTGCATGAGGGAGATGTTGTCACGTAACGTTACATTATATATATATATATATATATATATATATATATATATATATATATATATATATATATATATATATATATTGTGCATAACATTATTTAAAAAAAATAACGTTAATTTAAAAGTCAATGTCAACCATAAATAAAATACTTCAATTTTCACCTTTATTTTACATCAAACTTTACATAGTGAGATAAAGTAATTGAAATTAAAAAAATAATAATAATACTCTTTAGTAAGAGGTATATATGTCATTCCAGGATATATATAATTCCTTCATTAAGTCGAGATTTAATTCATTTTTATTAAAATCATATCACTTGAAATTATCCACTAATGATATATAATAGAGCAGGCTTTCACTTCTACCATATATCTTTGGGTCTTAGAACTTTAACTTATTTCTCTCTACGTAAATATTTCCTTTACATAATTTTCACATTATTTAATATATAAAAAAAAATATTAAACTAAGAGTAGGCTTTCACTTCTGCCATATACCTTTGGGTTTTAGACTTTTAACTTATTTTTCTATACAGAAATATATTCATTTACATAATCTATACATTATTTAATATAAATCTTTTTCTTATTTAGATTAAGAATAGGCTTTCACTTCTCTATCGGTCTTCAGTTATCCACTAATAATACATAACATAGCAAGCTTTCATTTCTACCATATATTTCTGAGTCTTTATACCTTTAACCTATTTTTCTATAAATTAATATTTTTATTTAAATAATTATGCATTATTAATATAAATATTTTTTTATTTAGATTAAAAGCATGGACATAAGGAAAATGGAAATTCTTAATGTGATTTGAATCATTAGAACATCGTTGTATTACTTAGTCTTTGAATTAGAATTTACACTAGAAAAGGTTTTTTTTTTTTATATAATGATGTAGTTTAATTATTTAATGGGTTTTGGTTTTTCTTCCTTGATTTATTGATATAATTTTGAATAGAATTATGATTTTTTAATATTTAAAAAATAATAATAATAATATTATTGTTGAGTAAAGTGGTAAACTCTCTACAAATTGGGTGGTATTTTTTAGAATCACAAATTTGAATTGTAAACATTTCATAATTAAAGCGTTTTTAGGTAAAAAAGGATAAATAATAAATAATAAATAATATAAAAGAAAATGTTGGGTTGACCCACAAAGGGTTTAAACTTTAAATCTATAGTCATTTGAACTACCGTTGTAGGCTATAAGCTACCGCTAGGCCATAAAAATGTTAAAACATATTGTTACAATTCATAATTTTTATTAAAAAAATTATAAATTTAAAATAATAATTTATGACTAATTAATTCCAATTATTTTACCTTTTAACTTCTATGAGGCCAAATTACATGCTTATTCCATGAAAGGACTACATTAGATAAATGTCCTCCTATTCTCAAGGTCAGGAAAGGGAGATGAACATAGTGGAAAAGATAATAAAGTATGATGAATGGGGATTCACTTGCAATATAAGGAAAGGGAGATGAACATACTGAAAAGATAATAAACTATGATGAGTGAGGAATCACTTGAAATATCTTATAGTAGAAAAGACATTTAAGTATAACAAGGAGGGACTCGATAAGTGATGAGTGGGGAGTCACTTGAAATATCTTATAGTGCAAAAGACAATTAAGTATAATAAGGAGGGACTCGGTTGGAATATTGTATGAGTGCATTTTGAAAATTTATCATTGTAACTAATTTTATATAAATCTGAATAATATCAAGCTTGCCTTTAACAACTTTGAATAATTTTCAAGTGTGAATACTATGATGAATGTGTGTGTTTGTAGAAAATTTGTGATAGGTTAACCTGATAATGCAATATAAATCAAAGCAGAATACTATAACCTACTTCTACTATCAATTTGCAGAAGCTTAAAGATCGAACTGAACAATATAACCAGAAGAAGAATAATCAATGGCACAATAGACATGAAAATAATTTGGGGAAAGCCTCAGCTAAAAACCCCACACTATTGTATTATCATACATGGTGGAAATACATAGGAATTATACAAATCCTTAGCTCTCACAGCTAGCCAGCTCTCAGTACAATCCTCACAGATTCTCACAGGCAATCTTGGCTTCTCTCTAGCCTTCCTCTCTGCCCTCCAAGCTCCTATTTCCTTGCGTTGTTCCTTCTGAATGATCTTCCTTCTACCAAGTGGAAAACTCCTTCCAAAACTGCGCAATCCTCAAGGATTAAATCCTTGACTGCATGCATGAGTTTTCTCCATGAGAAAACACATGCAATTGATAGTACACTGTCCTTGAACATTAATCTCAACTGGGTCTTTCTCAGAATAGACATGCACGAGTTTCTGATGAGGGAATCTTCAGTTAACTGGAGTAGCACTAGTTGAGTGCATTAATGCATCAACTGACTGTTAATTCATTATTAGTTCCTCAAACAGTTTGGAACTAATTTAAATGGACTTAACTCAATAAATTGAGTTAACTAATTGCAACTCAAATATAACTCAATCTTATCTTCTTAATTTAAGGGATAACTCTTGCATGTCTTCAGAAAGGCTTCTAACTTGAATTTCTCCAACTAATTGATTTAAAATAAATAAATTAATTATTTCCAAGTAGTTGTTAAGACTAAATTCGATTTTAATTCACAATTTAATTCAAGGACAAATTAAATTGGAATATTCTTGTTACCATATTCAAGAGTGTTTACATGATATCCAATGAAATTCTAATTAGAAGGATGTCTTCAATTTCATTGTCAACAAAATTTGAATGTCTTGAGACATATAGTGTCATAAAGGAAACACCTTGTCTTGTAATAAATATTGCAACCTTGAGGTACATGTAGATATAAGTTTAGGTGGGCCTTTGATGAAATATATTGAAAGGTTTGGAAATGTGAAAGAAGGATGAGGTAATTGCAAATTTAATTTAAAAAAAATGTAAATTAAACTTCTCATAATGTCTAAGAAATTGTGAAGTGGATACAGTTGCCCAAAATTTGATTTGACAACTATTTATGGATATGGAGACTCACAAAAAGAGAGCTACTCATACAATTTTTGACTTCCAATTTGGTATTAGGAAGAATAGGGAATATCTCTTTCCTTAGGTGGTCAAATCTTATAAAAAACATGTTTAATTTATTCACTAGCATTCATGATCATATGCTTTAGAACCATTGAACACAACCTAGGGAAATATCATATGTTGTGTGACAATGAAGCCTACACCTTTCCTCCCTTTCTTATAGCATATAGTTTTCCATCCCTCATGACTAGTTCTTATGCTTTTCCTATAGCCTCTTCGCCTTCTTATGATTAACCAGATTTGGCCCAAATTATTAGTCTATCATTGACATTCTGACCATGAGTACAGACTTTTAAAGGACATTACAAAATCACTGTGCCTTGGGATTAGTTTGCCTACTCAAACAAATGCAAAGGAAAATGATATACCAAATTTAGTAATCCCACTTATCCCAATTTTAGAGGAAACAATAGAAAGAAGAAGAGGCAATGATCAACATAAGAGTATATGTGGTCATAATTACAAAATTAATGAAAAGTGAATGCTACAAGCAATAATATATTGTCATTAATTTCTTTTGGCATCCACTTCATTTCCATTGAAACACCATTAAATGATGGCAAATAGTTTATCTCAAGCTTACATACCTTGTACAAGAAGCTCAAAATATTCAATAATTTTCCATATGGTCACCAAAACATTAACGACACTACGCGCTCACTTAGTTCATTGAAAACATTACAACATCCAAAACAACAAGAGATAATGTGATCTTTATAATAAAATTGTAATGCCTCTGGCTTAAGAATTTCCATAATTATTTTGGTTAATTTAGACCTAGTTTATTTATGATTATTATTTATTCTAGTTAAATTTCATTTTGGATTAACATTTATTAATTTTATCCACAACCAAAATCTTTTTGATTAGACTATAGAGTGTGCATTGATTCTGTAAATATAACTAGGTCAAATTATATTAAACTATATTTAGAATATTGAATTATTTTTACAACTGAAAAATACCTTTGTTTAGAGGTATTGTTTAGCATGCCACAAACTCACGTGATATGTTAGAGGTTCATTGAGTGAATCCCCTATGCACGTGAACCCCCTCATGAGGCTTTTCGAGCCTTATCACAATGGGTGAAATATGTGCCTTTGAATTGAATCCTAATAGATGGGAGAACAACCATGAACCAGTAAAATATTATTGTTTATAAAGAAGAAGAAAAATTGGATTAAGTACTTTTTATAACCCAATATTATAGATAAATGTATAATTTATTTAGACAGAAAAATAAAATTCATATTACATTTAAAAAGAATTTTAAAAAAGTAACATGTTTATACATAAAATATTTTAATTTTAATTTTAAATATAAAATAATTACAAATTGATTTAATAATTACTTAATTGATTGAGTATGGTGTATTAAAAAGCATTTATCCTTTACAAATACAAATACAAAAACAAAAAAACAAAATATTTTCGTACCAAAATCTATTCCAATAAAAAACCAAAATATAAATTTAATGGTAACCCAAACACACTTCATATACACCTTGAATTTGTTAGTATATAGCATCTACTCCAGCCATTACTATGCAGTTCTTCTTCCGTACCAATAACAAGATAAGACATGGTCATGGTTTATTTGCTTGGACTGCGATCGTTGGTTGTCTATGCTTCTTCGTTGGTTGTCTATGCTTCTTGTTAGTCTATGTTACCTTCTCTCATTGCAACTAAAAGTCTATGTTACCTTCTCTTATTGATTTATAATTATCTAATTATTCAAACAAAAAATAATATAAAATTACGACCAATAATGAGTTTTATAATTTTTTATTAGATTTTATACCCAACCAAGAAATATTATAAAATTAGGCACAGGTTTATACATACCAGTGCAATCTAAATACACTTGAATATTACTTTTAAATATGGAAATGGAGATGTCATCGTATGGTTTTTGTTCAACTCCTTTATCTTTAATTGTGATTAATCTTGACCATTGCAATCATTTTCTTAAACAATTTCAACATCTACTTATCTAATAGACAACTTGATTAACAATTAAAGCTTCAGACTAACCACTTTTACCACAAAATTTTAATAATATATAATGTAAATATTCTACTATGTAATTAGGTCGATAACTTGATTAACAATTAAAACTTTAGACTAACCAACCACGAAATTTTATTAATATATATGTAAGTGTTCTACTATATAATTAAGGCATTTCCCTTTGAAAACATCTTTAATTGTCCACAATCCATTCTCGAAATCTTCTTCATATTGATAACTTCACGTATACTAACCAACCACGAAATTTTATTAATATATAATGTAAGTGTTCTACTATATAATTAGGTCGTGAGGCATTTCCCTTTGAAAACATCTTTCCCAACTTGGTGTGTGTGATTGTCCACAATCCATTCTCTATATTAAATAATAGAATTATCTTCTACCGTCATATTGATAACTCCATCACGTGGATATCCAGGCGGTTATAACTCCCAAGCCACAGTAATGGTAAAGAAATCGTATAAGAATTCAAGGAGGAGCGTTTCAGTAGATCAACAATGGCAATGGCGATGACAGAGAATGACTTTGTAAGTTACTTACAAATAATGATGGAGGCTCCTTTATTGTGTATCCAGCAGAGCCCACCCCACGTCGCGTCATGTTTCTTTCCAACATTGATCAAACCTTGTCTTTGTTGTTGCAGCAATCACCTTCTTCCTCACATCGCTTTACATGAAATAGTCCAGATGTATGTAGATGCGTTAAGGAAGTTGCTTCAGGCTTACTCTTAACAAGGAGAGGAATTGGTTGGATATTTTTTTGTAAGGTTAGTCATTTTTCATTCCATAAAACATCAAAATACAATTAAACTAGAGTTCGGGTGGCTGCCTTGCTCGAGGGAAACCAGACCGCCACTTTTTGGCCTGAAAGCCGGACCAAAATTTAAAAATGTTTAACTCCTTCTTTCTATCATAACCATTGTTCTGTTTATTCAAAGCTAAGCTAACTACTGTAACAGAGAAAGGTATCCCGATATACTTCAGATTCATCACAAAACAGTATAGAAAATAACACACCACTAATCTTCATAGGTACCCAGATATACTTCAGATTCATCACAAAACAGTATAGAAAATAACACACCACTAATCTTCATCCAACAAATTCACCGGGGCAGGCTTAGAGTCCTTGGCACCAGGCTTCAGGATCTTCTGCTCAATGGCCCATTTGAGCTCCAACGTCAGGATTGGTTGGATATTGATTGCAATGGCAATGGGGTATTCTTTGGTGTGGGGACGAGTGATCTCACCATGGAAGAACTGAAGGATATAAAGTTTCTGGGTATTCTTTGGTGTGGGGACCAGTGATCTCACCATGGAAGAACTGAAGGATATAAAGTTTCCCAACCCAACGTTCAGGCACCTCATATTACAGGACTATGTTTCTCACTCTCGCCTCTAGGATCTCTCGCTCCTTACCCTATAGGCCACCCATTTCAAATGTGGTGGTTTTGCAGTTGGGGCTGCACTCAATCACTGCCTTTTTGACAAACTATCTTTATTCGGTTTCACTGTAAATTTTCTTCCATTATTAAAGGAGAAATCTTGGAAGTCACACCAAACTTGGATCAAACTATTCTGAAAGCCAGGGTTCCTCCCAGAATCGAACACAACCAACTCGAGTACACCAAGCTTTGCAATATCCCTCGTGGATTGACAACTTTCAAGGGAAGAGGAGGCAACGGGGAACCCGTGGAGTCAAAACCGATCAAAATCCCACCGCGACTAAAGCTTTTGTTGAATCTCTTTCCCGTATCTGTAGAAATGTTGCATCGCCTCAAAGAAAAAGCAATGGAGGATGGAAAGATCAAGAAGTGCACTAGTTTCAAAGTGTTGATCGCACACTTGTGGAGGGAAAGAAGCTGGATTTATTTTGATCTATTTTCATATTGGGCCCTAGTGTTCAAAGAGAAGATGTGGATTATATACCAGCAATAGTATCAATGGTCTCTATCCTTTCATCTCCATCCAGAATGAATAGTATCCAGCATCTGTATTTATTTATATTGTGATCTATGGTGTCTATCCTTTCGTCTCCAACCGGAATGAATAGTATCTTGCATCTGTATTTATTTATATTGTGATCTATGGTGTCTAATTTCATCTCCATCCAGAATGAATAATATCCCAGATCTGTATTTATTCATATTTTGATCTATTTATTTATATTATGTAATTGAAGTTAATGTTGTTGTGAAAAAATTAATATGAACGTAAAATGAATGAAAGAAAAAAAGGCCTAAATTTCCAAAAGAAGATGATGATGGATTCAGGTCCCTAAGAATGTGATGACCAATCCACTTCATTTCCAATAGTACATAATATCTCATTTACATTTTTTTTTAATGTTTGTTATCATATTTTAAGAAATATAGCTTTGTAGACTCAAAGGGATTAACAATTCTTTCATCTACATGTATGTGATAAACTTTTGACATTGCCATGTCATTCTATTATTCTTTTTAACCATTGAAAAGATTACTCACTTAAATTTTTGTAATCACTATTGCTAATTGTTGATATAGTAGTAAAAGGTTTTAGAAGAGTTGATTTGTTTAGCCAATTTAGTTATTTCGTGTGAGAAATTATATATATTTTTTGTGAATCAATAACAATTATCTTGTAGATAATGTCATTGGTTAAGGAGTAACTTATTTTTTTTTATCATTTGTATCTTTATTCATGTGTAAATACAACTTTAATCCTGAGTATTTTGTAACAAAAATGGTTCAATGGAGATTAATAAATTTTTTAAGCGCTTGTGTGCTTGATTGTGATGAGATGGTGTGGTATTTTGTTAGGTTTTGAAAAATTCACACATGTGGATGTTGATGTTGTTGACGAGGAAGATCAGTGTTCAGGTTTGCATTTTTGCAAGTTTTTATCATTCTCATAAATGTGTTGATTTTCTTCTGATGAAGAATGAGACAAATCCTGGATGCCTCTAGAGGAAGCTTTATGGAGTTCAAGCCTTGATGTTGATTGGGAATTATCCATTGATGCATCTAAAATTGTTAAAAATTTGGGGAACTTGATCTAAAAGTCTTGAAATAGATTGGGATCAAGTGCAATTGCAAGAATACTCTTGTCGCTCTTGCACTCAAACTCAAAGGTCTAACATTAGTTTCATTGGTGTCCCTTTTACATGTTAGGAGATCTATCATAGATATTGTGATTAAAGGGTCAAAATATGATATACATTATAGAGAAACAATAGTTGATTATATGTTAGGAAGAGTACTAGCCTCTTCACGTCCTATGAGCTTGGATGAAAAATCCCAAAAGTTTATGAAATGTAAAAATAGTTAACCTAGAGGAAAATGGTGTGCCAGAAATAATGACGTCTAGAAACATTTGAGGTGTCTGGGATGATAATAATCCTGAAATAAAATCTAGAAAAGATATTGTTGAGTGGGAAGAAACAAATTCAAAATATTGTATAAATTCAAGTCAAACAGAAATTTCTTGAAAGAATGGTAGTCTAGAAAGGGATTATGATAAGGTATCTAGTAAAAGAAATGAAAATTATGATCCACACAATAATTGTAGATTTACAAGAAAAATCATAGAATGTATTCTCCAATTTGTCAAGAACTGGAATGCTCATTCAAAAAATTATTTTCCTCTTTTAATTCGAGTTGTCTAGGCAAATGATGATGCACTTCTAGATTTTTTATTAGCATTTGTTACTCTAGTCAATGACACATATCAAGATGGAAATAAATCTCTACATTGGGATTTGAAACATGACACTCCTCCCAATGGATTCAATGTAAATTTTTCGGTTGTGGAAAAACTTTTAGATGTTGGTGCTATAGTAACTTCTAGAAACAACATAGGACCAACTCCTGTTCACATAGCTATCAGTCATGGCCACCTTGAAGCACTCTTATTAAAAATAAATAAGGATGGGGGAAGTATAAACATACTCACAGGAATAATAGATACCCCTCTACATTATGTTGTGAAGAATAACCATCTTGCATGTGTTGCTCTCTTGCTCATACATGGAACCAATAGATATGTAAAAGGTTTGAGAAATCAAAATCCTATTTAGCTTTCACATTCATCTGAGATGAGTGCATTTTTTAGTCTACATGATAAAGAATTCCTTGATGAAGCATGTGATAATGTTATAACTTCTCAAAGTTTCAGTTTTTCTTCCATTAATCAATCTTTAACAGGGTTCAAGTATTTGCATCCCCAGAAATCATGTGGGACGGATTCAATGCTTCCAGGAAATTTGTCTACTTCTAAACATGTATCTTGTTTGCAACCTGTTTTTCATCCTGCAAAATCCTCCAATGCCTAAATATTTCTCATAAATTGTTGCAGAGGCTCCACAGAATTTCCAGGTAGAGTCTTCCTCACAATTCCCTTCTTCCAATGGACAGGATTCTGAGCAGGCCACAAATTCAACTTGGGAAATGGTTTAGAAAAAGTCTCATAAGCATATAAATAGTTAAAATTCAGCTTCGAATGTGAAGCAGATACATGTTACTAAGATAGTATTGTCTCCATAAAACTTTATTTTTGTTCATGTGTTAATATAACTTTAATTGTTAGTATTTTGTAACAGAAATGGTTCAATGGAGACTAATGAATTTTTGAAGTTAGAAAAAGGAGTTTTACATTATGCTTGTGTGCTTGATTCTAATCATATGTTGCAACCTTTTGTTAGGTTCTGAAAAATTCACACATGTGGATGTTGATGTTGTTGATGAGGCAAATCAGTGTTCAGGTTTACATTTTGTAAGGTTTTATCATTCTCATAAATGTGTTGATCTTCTGAAGAAGAAGGGGGGAAATCCTTGTCTCTTAGCATTCAAGGATGCCTCTAGAGGAAGCTTTATGGATTCCAAACCTTGATGTTAGCTGGGAATTCTCTGCTAATGCATCTGAAATTGTTAAAAGAATTGGGGAAAATGATCCAAAAGTCTTGAAACAAATTGGGATCAAGTGAAATTGCAAGAATACTCTTGCCACTCTTGCACTCAAACTTGCCAAAGGTCTAACATTAGTTCCTTTAGTTTCAATTTTACATGTTAGGAGGTCTATCATAATTTTTTTTATTAGAGGGTCAGAATTTGATATACATTCTAGAGAAACAATAGTTGATTATATGTTCGGAAGAGTACTATCATCTTCACATCCTATGAGCTTGGATGAAAAATATCAAAAGTTTATGAAATGTAAAAACAATTAATTTAGAGGAAAATGGTGTGTCAAAAATAATGAAGTCTAGAAACATTTGGGGTGCCTGGGATGATGATAATCCTGAAATAAAATCCAGGAAATATATTTTTGAGTGGGAAGAAATAAATTCAAAATATTGTACAAATTCAAGTCAAACAGAAATTGCTTGAAAGAATGGTAGTCTAGCAAGGGACTGTGATAAGGTATCTGGTAAAAGCAAGGACAATTATGATCCACAGAGTAACTGTAGACTTACAAGAAAAATCATAGAATGTATTCTCTAGTTTGTCCAGAGTTGGAATTCTCATTCAAAAAATTATTTGCCTCCTTTGATTTGAGCTATCTAAGCAAACGATGATACACTTATAAATGTTTTGTTAGCATCTATTGCTCCAGTCAATGAAACATATCAAGATGGAAATAAAGCTCTGCATTGGCCTTTGAAACCTAACACTTTTCTCAATGGATGCAATGTAAATTGTTCATTTGTGGAGAAAATTTTAGATGTTGGTGCTACTGTAACATGTGGAAACAATACAAGACCGACTCTTATTCACACAGTTGCATGTCATGGCCACCTTGAAGCACTCCTATTAATAATAAAGAAGCATGGGTAAAGTATAAACATACTGACAGTAACAAGAGATGCCCCTCTACATTATGCTGTGAAGAATAACCATCTTGCATTTGTTGCTCTCTTTCTTAGACATGGAGCTAATACAAATGTAAAAGGTTTGAGAAATCAAAAGCCTAGTCATCTTGCACATTCATTTGAGATGAGTGCGTTGTTGAGTCTAAATTATAAATAATTCCCTGTTGAAGCATGTGATAATATTATAACTTCTCAAAGTTTCATTTTGTCTTCCACTGAGCAATCTTTAACAGGGTTCAAGTATTCACATTCCCATAAATCATGTGGGATTGATTCAATGCTTCTAGGTAATTTGTCTACTTCCAAACATGTATCTTCTTTGCAACCTATTGCTCATCTTGGAAATCCTCCAATAGCTAAATCTTTCTGAAAAATTGTTAAAGAGGCTCCACAGAAGTTCCAGGTAGAGCCTTCCTCAAAATTCCCTTCCTCCAACGTACAAGAATTTGAGCACGCCAAAAATTCAACTTGGAAAAAGTCTAGATAAATTCTCACAAGCATATATATAGGTCAGATTTAGCTTTGAATATGAAGGAGATACATGTTACTAAGATAGTTGCACTGCCTCCATACAAATACATTCTTCTCTATTTTTATGGGACTAACAAGAAGTGTGAGTGCGGAACTAATTGTCACTTTTCTCACTCAGAAGAATAAATTTGGAAAGATATAGCAAGTATTGGATCTTTTTGGCCAGAGAATGAGATATAATTAAATCCTGGATATTTTCCAACACAAAATCAAAATCATAATAGGATCTAAAAATAGACATTCTCATTCATGAAAAATGAATAGAACCACCGAATTGTAATAAGATTATGCAATACTTTCAGTGTGGAAGGATGGATCTTCAAGCCCTTAAGTGACAATTCATAAGAATCATTACTGCAAAGAAAAAATATCATCTTTAGGATCGTAGTGATCTCTAGCTACTAGCACAAACCCATCTCACTTAGGGTGTGATATGCACCTCAACTTTGACAAGTTACATGTTTCCTAATTTGAGATCCAATATTTGATATTTTGGCCATTTTTAGTCTCCAACATCAAATATGGATTTAGAAGGGTTTGTGCTAGGTCACGGCCACCTTGAAGCACTCCTATTAATATTAAAAAAGCCTGGGGAAGTATAAACATACTCATAGGAACAAGATAGACCCCTCAGCATTATGTTGTGAAGAATAACCATCTTGAATGTGGTACTCTCTTGCTCAGACATGGAGCCAATAGATATGTAAAAGGTTTGAGAAATCAAAAGCCTATTCAGCTTGCACATTCATCTGAGATGAGTGTGTTTTTTAGTCTACATGATAAATAATTCCTTGATGAAGCATGTGATAATATTATAACTTCTCAAAGTTGCATTTTTTCTTCCATTAATCAATCTTTAATAGGATTCAAGTATTCACATTCCCAGAAATCATGTGGGATTGATTCAATGCTTCCAAGAAGTTTGTCTACTTCCAAACATGTATCTTCTTTACAACCTGTTATTCATCCTGGAAATTCTCCAATGGCTAAATATTTCTCATAAATTGTTGCAGAGGCTCCACAGAAGTTCTAGGTAGATTCTTCCTCATAATTCCCTTCTACAATGGACATGAATATGAGTAGGCCACAAATTCGACTTGGGAAATGGTCTAGAAAAAGTCTTGCAAGCATATAAATAGTTAAAATTCAGCTTCGAATGTGAAGGAGATACATGTTACTAAGATAGTTACACTATCTCCATACAAATTTATTCTATTCATTTATATCTTTATTCATGTGTTAATATAACTTTAATTGTTAGTATTTTGTAACAAAAATGGTTCAATGGAGATTGATGAATTTTTGAAGTTAGAAAAAGGAGTTTTACATTATGCTCACGTGCTTAATTCTGATGAGATGTTGTGGCCTTTTGTTAGGTTCTGAAAAATTCACACATGTGGATGTTGAATTTGTTGATGAAGCAAATCAGTGTCCAGGTTTACATTTTGTAAGTTTTTATCATTCTCATAAATTTGTTGATTTTATTCTGAAGAAGGGGGGAAATCCTTGTCTCTTGGCATTCAAGGATGCCTCTAGAGGAAACTTTATGGAGTCCAAGCCTTGATGTTTGTTGGGTTGTGTTATATTCTTTCCACGACTACCCCACATGCGTAAGGGTCATAAGGGGCGGTAGAACCCCCTGTACGTTGCATCGGGGCACTATCGGGGGATCATAGGTGGGGCATCTACCCCCTATCATGGGGTAAGAAGGGGGGCGGTAGCCCCCCTACACAAGGTTCGTGGCAGTGCCCCAGGAAAAACATTTTGGAACATATAATTAGGTGGGCAGAACAACCTATGGTTTTGTGCATGGATTTCGCACATGGTTTTGGGCATGATGCTTTTCTGTCCATGGTATTTTGTAGATCCAGTCAAGGGAAATACTGTTATGTTTTAATCCAGGGTTAATAAATTGTGGTTTATGGATGCTTTTGACATGTATAGACATGCATTGTAACATTGAAAGGAACATAATGAAAAATTAATCTGGTAGTCTTAGTTTTTGGATCTAGGGGAAAATGTCTATGTATATTTTTTTTATGTTTTAATCTCTCGCCATTATTTATTTTCTATTTTTTAGAATTCGTATGCAAGTAATTTATGTACAAGGTTAAAAACTACATTTGGTATCAGAGTGTTAGGTCCCTATACTACTAGTGTAACCCCTTATTGTCATTATTACAACCCCCTTATTATATTGTTGTGCCCATGTAGTACCCATATTGTTATTATTGTACCCCATAAAAGCCCACTATTGTTATTATTGTGCCCTTACATTATTATTGTTATGTCGGCTCTGATTATATTATGACCCCTTAGACTCCTATATATAGAAAGGAGGCCTTGTCATTTGTATCATCAAAGAATTGTTCATTTGTGTAATGTAAAGGAGGTTTCCCCCTCGAAGAGGCTTATTTTGAAGGTGTTTATCTATCCTTTCTATCTTTTTGTGAGCTGGTTTCATAACATTTGGTATCAAAGCTTTAGATTCTAGGATTTCATTGCTCCAAACAGGTCATCGTGGAAGTTTCGCTATAATTTTTTCGCTATGAATTTTCAAAAGCTAAAAAAAAAAACACATTTGACCCAAAATCATTTTGAACCTTGAGTCAAAATTTCAAATATTCTCTCGCCATATTTTTGGAGATATGATCTGAGGAAGTTAGGGTTTTGAAAACTCCAGAATTCCATCTCAAACAAGCCATCGTGGAATTTTCTCTATACTTGTTTTTTTAGAAATTTTTTGACTCTAAAATTAAAACCCATTTGAGCCACAGTTTCGGCGAAGCTCGGACCCAAATTTTAGATCCTGGTTCGCTATATTTTTGGATATACAGTCCAAGACATTTAGTGTTTCTACAAGCTCCCCAATTACATCCTAAATAGGTGACCTTGGGAAAATCGTCATAACTTTCTCTCTGAGAATCAAATTGCAATTTTGTAAGAATTTTCAAAAAGAGGATGGACCGCAGTTTTCTTTGTATCGGTTTCAGGTCCTAAGGTTGAAACAGTGACATGTGGTACTTCATACAAGTTCGCTTTACTGAACTAGTCTATAATCAGGTCATTGTGAGAGATTTGACATGACTATTTCTTGCAGAATTCAATCTTGATCAGACTTACGGGGTTAGAAAGAGGACTCATAGGGCTACTACAGGATGTAATTTTAGAACTTGGAGATTTAAAATTACAGAGTTACAATCGTTTCAAGATCGAGCTCCTGAAATCAAGAAAAGGCGATATGAGGAAGTTTGATGGCAAGGTTCCGGTAAATTGGATACTATGTATGGAGCAATATTTTGATCTACATGAGGTGAAAATGTTACAAAAGGTATGTATTGCATCTTCATATTTAGAACCAGATCAATTTTTATGGTATAGAGGACTTTGTTCTCATAAAGCACTTGTTACGTGGTCAATTTTCACGAAGGAAATTATAGCACATTATGAGGATACAAAGAGCAACACCTTATTTAGCCAATTGATAAATCTCAAACAAAAGCGTTCAATGGAAGACCCTATTGAGGACTTTAAAAAATTGAATATAAGGGAAAATGATATTCCATAAAAGCAGAGGATTGATGGCTCCATAGGTATTTTAAAGGATAACATTCAACATGAGGTTCATATTTGGGAACCTAATTCATTGGAGAAGGCATTCAGGTTGGCAAGAAAAGTGGAAAGAAAAATTATAGAAACAAGGAATTCTACCCTCAAAACTATAAAGATGGAAGTATTGTTTCTCCTAGCCTTCCACAACCTACAAGGTTGACACCACAACAATTGGAAGGAAAAAGAGAAAAAGGGATTTGCTACAATTGTGATAACAAATACATTAAAGGTCATAAGTGTGCTGAGAATAAATTATTTTACATTGATTGTGGAGAGGAGAAAGAAAAGGATCAATAAACATCAAAAGAATAGGATATACACCAGTAACCAACCCCAGAGAAAGAAGAAACAAATATGACCATATCTTGTAAAGCATTGGCAAGAATTACCACTCCTCAAAATCTCAAGATAGAAGGACATATCAAGAATAAAAAGGTTCAAGAAGTGAAAGATCACATTGAGAAAGAAGAAATGAATCCGACCATATCTTGTAATGCATTGGCTAGAATTACCACTCCTCAAACTATCAAGATAGAAGGACATATCAAGAAGAAAAATGTTCAAGAATTGAAAGATCACATCAAGCATCAAGAAATGAATCTGACCATATCTTGTAATGCATTGGAAGAAATTACCACTCCTCAAACTCTCAAAAGAGAAGGACATATCAAGAAGAAAAAGATTCAAGTAGTGAAATAGCACATCGAGCATCAACACCAATTTCTCCAACATTTAAAGGATAACAACACTTTGGTGCAGAATCAAATGAAACAACAGGAAGATCAACATCACAGTGAAAGAAGTTTTGATGTAGGCGTGTTTGGCGAATTTAATGTCTTTAAATTTTCAATCATAAATTGTCAACTAGGGTACGTATACTGATGATGTACAGGTGCACAATATCTGCTAGAAGTTATTTCTTATGCCGTTATGTTCTTGTTAGGGTCTAAACTTAAGATTAGTATGGAGATGGTGTCATTAATTATATTAATGTCTCAATCCCTAAAGTTACCATCTAATTTCTTAGGAGTTGTTCTCTATTGAATTAGTTTATGGATGATATGAGAGCAATTCTAGATTCTACTTGTGTTAGACAATTTTTGGATTTTTTTTTTGTCTTGAATTTTATGCTACAACTCTAATTTACTGAGTGCAAGAGAAATCTATTCTATCAAACTGTAAAGGAATATTGTCCGAATTCAATTGTTAAAGAGAAGACTCTCACTCTTTAACTTATTCAATTTCATCCAAACAAGACATTCTGAACAACAACTATACTATGAAGTGAACACAGTTGGACTACACTAGATAAAAATAAAATGAAAATACCATGTTGTATGAGATAAAAATCAATTCAAAAAGCATATTAAACTAGGCATAAAGCAAATGGAAGTGGTCATGCATATAATGATTCACCGGTGAACTCATCATACTGCATTTCTTCACACAAAAATAGAGTATTCAAGGAATGAAAAGAAATCTAATTGCAATTGGTTAAAGACCTGTCACTGGTCGTAGGGGCCCTCCACAGATCAGTCCATAATCTCCAATCAATGCAATACATACACACATAAAGCCAATTCTATTACTTGCAAAACGAAATTCAACAAACTGTTTCAAAAATTACATCATCCAGCGCGCACCAAATCACAGTGCGGCCATAGTTTTTATAACAAGTCTTTGGCATAACAGCATGAGCATTTTAAGCCTAAATATCTTTATTCCAACTAAACTATATCGCTAAACCTTCAATTTTCTATACTGAAAGAAAATCAATAAGGTTTTGATGAAATTGGATTTTGTTCTGGAGACAATCCTGTGTTTGACTTTGTGGTTTGACCGTGATATCCTACAATCATCTTGATGAACTGGTTCAAGGGGATAGGAAGGGATCCACTAGGGGACCATTCCTTATCCATTTGTACCCTTCATCATTGATATGGAGCTTCTAAACCTTGCAAACAATGGAGGCAGCTGCAGAAATCTGGATTAGTTGCGGAAACAAACCAATTTTGTAGCCAAATGCATTCTTTAACAAAACAATAGGGTATATAGTCAAACATGAAGAAGAAGACATGTTATTGCTTACCTTTAACAAAACCTTATGTTTATGGCATTATTTAGGTGGTAAGTAGAGGAAAAGAGAGAAAATATAGGCAAAGATGGATGTCAAGGTAAGACAATCTTTGGACTCTACATTCCCCCAAGGTGGACATTTTGTATGTCCTGATACACTTCATCATTGTCAGCCACTTGTGCCTTTTGTTCATCACCTCCAAGTTTCACTTTTTTCTTCTTTTTGGCAACTACTTGCATCCTAGGTTTTCTCATGAGAATTTTGTATTTTAAGTTGATAATCTCTCTTTGCATTGTCCTATTTTCCTTCTTCAGATTTTTGTTCTTTTTATACCACAAACTCAAATGAAGGATGAGATTGTCACATTTTGCAATCTAGATCTCACTTTGTGCCTTCAATGCTTGATTCTCATTCTTGAGATACATGTTCAATGTTTCTAACTCAAAAATCTCTTGCTTTAAAATGTTTGAGGCTGAGTGTTCCTATGGTTCATTTAACTAATTGCTCCCTTCTCCGAGACTTTGAATTGTTTCTTTAGTTGTTGTCTCTTTTCTTTCCAATGACTCTATATAGTCATATATCTCCTGTTGAACAGGGTCAACACCCGGACTATGCACTGGGCTTCTTAGAGGTGAGATGCAAGGTGGTGGTGATACTCTTGGTGATTATTTTGGTGAGCCTTTTGGAGAACTTTCAGGGTTTTTAGTTGCCTCGTTCTTAGTTGGCTTGTTTCCTTCGAGATCAATGTATTCTGTAACTTTAGAGATTGTCTGTTGGACTGTGCTCAACCTTGTGCTCCTCCTCAGTCCTAAGGTTTGTAATCCATATACTTTCCTTCTTTTATTCTCTAATTTTTCTTCTTGAGGAAGGGTCCTAGTTTGTGGTATTTCCTTTTCTCTTTTTCTAACTTTCTTCCTTCTAATATTTCCCTTTTTCATTCTCTGCAATATATCTACTATGGGCAGCTCTTATTCTGATAATTCTGGGTGAGTTTGGGGTTCCTGCTCTTTTACTACTTCTATTTTTCTCTTCCTTCCCCTGAGGGTCCTGCTGCTACTAGCTTGTTCTGGGTATCTTTCTTCAAAATGGTTCCTCACCAGGAAACTCTCCCAGTTATCCCGTATACTCCGAAGATGGATCTCAACCAATATCTTTATCAGGCCATGATGATACATGGTGTTTTCTATAAACTGAATTCTCTTTTGAACGTTTGTGGACATTTTCTTGAGACTATGTAAGAGAAAATAAGGAAGATTCATCTGGTGATATTCAAGAAAATGCATCATCATCCTAACATGGTAAAAATACATATACCCAAACCAACCCTCACAAGTGACAAATTTTTGAAGTATAAGCAACAAATTTCTCCATTTACTCTTAAGGGTTGTGCTAGGAATACCTTTCTTGAAGACAGTGGTGTCCATATTTGGATTTTTCAGGAAGACCTTCCAATCTTCTCCATTAATTCCCCTGTTCTTGAACCATTTTTCCCCGCTCCTTGGTAATTCATTAGCTTTTGCGATCATGGAATCCGTTATGGTGGTCTTAATGTCTCCTATTTTGGCTTTAGTTCCATCAAACGAGTGTGCAAATGTCTTTGTCACTTCCCTGTGAAAACCATTGAATTTTTCAATGAACGACATCCATTGTTTCTTTTGCAGTATCTCCTTGGTCTGAGGGTATCCCTCCAAGAATTTCTTCCCTTTTGGCTCAGTTCGAACAATGATCCCCATTATGGAGGATGCTTTGCCTTAAAGACTAGTTACCTTGACAAGAGAATGGTGTTTGTAGGGTTTTTCTAAGTGGCGAAAGGACAGAGTGGCTATGAAAATTCAAAGGAGTGTAAGAACAGGTGGATTATAATCACGGTTATAGGAATGAATCGTACCATTGGACGCATTTAAAATGATGATTCGGTAATTACTTCAGTGGATTTGGAATGAGGACATGACATGACTTTTAAGTGGTGGATTATGATGTTTTGTTAAGTGACCATCACCCTTAAGTTGTAATGATTTCGTTTCAACTTTTGGTAGTATTATGTCTTCTTAGTCATATATGCAATATATCAATCCCTATTGCTAAATTAAAGTATCACATACCTGTGATCCACTTTGCTAACATTGTTTGTTGTTATAAGATTCCCTGCAGGTACTTTGCTCTATCATTTATCTTTCAATTCAAATCACCAAGTGTCCTTGTAGGCTAAAAAAAATATTAGGCTACAGAAACTTGTTGTCGCTACAGAAACTTGTTCGAGCTATAGAAAGTTGTTGATTCTGCAGCTGAGAAAAAACTTTTTAATAAGGGAACTTTATTATTTTCTTTTTGAAAGGAAAATTTGAAGTGCCAACAAAAATTGGTTTTCACTCTAAATTTTCTGTATAAACCTGCCAACAACATGTTGGTTTTCATGTTTATACCTTTTTATCTTCTTTTTATTATATATATATATATATACATACAATTTACTTATTACTATTATTACTTTTTAAAGAGTAAACTAAGTAAAAGTTTCTAAGGTAGAAAAGGAGAATTCTTCTTGATCGTTTTCAGTTCTGAATTATCTTGGAACATTTTAACAAACTCCTCTTTTGTCAATGTCTTCTGGTACAATCTGAGTCGATGTCCATTTACTAATAGAGGAATTTTCTCTTCATCAATAGTCCTAATTCTAACTGCACCATTTTCAAAAACACTTTCAACTTCATAAGGTCCAAGCCAGTGGGTTTGGAATTTTCCTTGAAAATTCTTGAACTTTGAATCAAAGAGTAATTCCCAATCTCTTGGATAAAATTTCCTTTCCTTAATGTACTTATCATGCCATCTAGATCTCCGTTGTTGAACTAGGCTAGTTCTCTGGAGGGTTTCTTATCTGATTCCATCTAGTTCATTTAGTTGTCTCATCCTTTGCTTCTATGCTTCTAATAAATCAAGATCTAATTAGACTGTTGCCTTATAGGTCTGGATCTTGAACTCTATCGGAATTAAGACTTTCTTCCCATAAACAAGTTCATAGGGAGTATGTCCTATAGTATTTCTCCATGTAGTTTTGTAGGCCCATAAAGCTTCTAGAAGCTTTTCCACCCAGTCCTTTCTGTGTAGATGTACAGTCTTGGTAAGGATTGCTTCAATCACCTTATTTGTGGACTCAACTTGTCCATTGGCTTGTGGATGGTTCGGAGTGGACTTCCAATGTTTCATTTTCTATTGATCCACAAGCTTCTGCACTCATCTAGATGTGAACTGTGTTCCTTGATCTGCTACAAATTCTCTTGGAACACCAAAATGAGTAAAAATATCCTCAAAAAGAAATGAAACTACAACATTTTTAGTAGCAAAAGGAAGTTTTTTAGCTTCTATCCATTTAGTGACATAATCAGTACATACCAGAATATACTTTTTTTGCTTTGAAGATGGGTTGATTGGTCCAACAAAATCTAGTGCCAAATTTTCAAATGGTTCGATGAGTACCTATGGTTGCAGTGGATTTTCCTTTGAAAGAGTGGGTTTGACCATTCTTTAACAACTGTCGCATCTTTTAACATATTCTTTCGTGTCCTTGAAAATGGAAGGCCAATAATATCCTAAAAGCAAGATTTTGTAAGTAGTCCTTCTATCAAAAAAATGTCCCCCACATGGCTCATCGTGGCAAGCTTTAAGTATTTCTAGTATTTCGTCCTCTCGAACACATATTCTGATGATGAGATCTCGTCTTGTCTTGTATAAATCTTCATTTATCCATGAATAAGATGTGTTATTTTGGACTATTCTTCTCTTTTCTCTAGGAGATAAATGGAATGGAATTTTTCCTATAGCTAAATAGTTAGCAATATCTACATACCAAGGTGATTTAGTAGATACTGCAAAAAGATATTCATTAGGAAATTTATCCTCTACGGGTTGATCATTATTTTCATTTTGTATTCTAGATAAAAATTCAGCAATTGTATTCTGCTTTCCTGGCTATCTAGAATGCTTATGTTGAATTCTTGTAATAGTAAGAGCCATCTGGTTATTCTTCCATTAATGATTGGTTTATTCATTAGGTATATAATGGAAAAATGGTCCGTGTGAACAAAATTTTCATAGACAGTTATGTAATGTTTGAATTTGTTAATGGCATTTACTACAGCTAAAAACTCCTTTTCAGTTACAGTCTAATTTAACTATGCAGGATTTAAATTTTTACTAGTATAAAAGATTGCACAAGGAGTAAGATCTTTCTGTCCCTACACAGCTCCTAAGGCTAAATCTGAAGCATCTGTTGAGATATGGAAAGGAAATTTCCAGTTAGGTCCTTTTAAGATAGGTGCTTTAGAAATTCTCTTTTTCAAAGTTTCAAAGGTAGCTTGACATTTAGAATCCCAATTAAATTTGCAGTCCTTGGTGAGCAATTTAAAAAGTGGGGATGCAATTTTTGTGAAGTTTTCTATGAATCTTATGTAATATCCAGTAAAATCGAGAAAACTTCTAACATCTTTTTGACAATTTGGCACTAATAACTTAGAAATGACTTCAACTTTAGATGAGTCTATCTTGATTCCATCTCCTGAAATATGATGACCTAAAACAATTCCTTCATTAAACATCATGAAACATCTTTCATGGCTTAACGAGAGATTTGTTTCTTTACATATTATTAATACTTTTTCCAAATTCTCCAGTGCTTCAATGAAACAATATCCATAAACTGTGAAATCATCCATGTACACTTCCACACAATAATGAATAAGACCAGAGAAAATTCCAAGGACTGCTCTTTGTAATGATGTTGGAGCATCGCATAATCCAAAGGGAAGTAATCGGTAAGCATAAGTTCCCCATGGACAAGTGAACGTGGTTTTATCTTGATCTTCAAGGGCTACCTGAATCTAGTTATATCCATTGAACCCATCCAACAAGGAAAAATATTTTTTTCCTGCTAATGTGTCTAGGACCTAATCTATAAAATGTAGTGGAAAGTGGTCTTTTAATGTTTCTTTGTTTAGTTCCCTATAATCGATGCATACTCTCCATTTTCCGTTTTTATTAGGAACGATTACTAGGGGTGAAACCCACTGAATGTCAGATATCAGATAGATAAAATTTACATTTAACAATTTCTACAACTCCTCCTTAACAATTCCTTTTAAATTTGGGTTCATTCTTTGTTGAGGTTGTCTAACTGGTCATGCATTATGTTCAATGTAGATATAATGTAGGCAAGTTTTACGATCAATTTCTCTCATGTCAGTGTATTCCCATGCAAAAACAAAAGAATGTTTCCGTAAAATTTATATCAATTGATTCTTCTGCACTTCTTCCGGGTTTTCATTAACATTCAAGGTTTTTCCTGGAAAGATTTCTATTGAGGAATTCCCAAATTTTTCCATGGAGAGCAATGATCCTGTTTAGATGAGAGATACTCATTGCGACTACGATCATAATGTGAGTAAGATTCATTATTTTCTAGTAGATTTAGAATTTGGTCTACCTCTTTTACTTGTTCAGTAGTAAAAATAGGTTGTATATATTCTTCATCTTCTATCCATTCTTCAGTTTTTGTATCTATTGTTATTCTTGCAGGAGGATATAATGTAAATTTATTTGTAGAAATTCCATTTGAGATAAACATGTCACCTGATCTACAATCGATGAAAGCATCAGTTGTAGCTAACCAAAGTCTTCCTAGAATTAATGGATGTCCTCCTAAATTATTCTTGGGCATTAAGACCATGAAATCAACAGGATATTCCCAAGAATCTAAGGATACACAAACATCTTCCAACACACCATTAGGTTTAATCACAGACCTATCTACTAATTTCAATAAGGTTGGTGTGTATTGAAGGTTAGGAAGCCTAAGTGTGTCCATAACTTGTTTACTCATTATGTTTATGGCTAATCCTAGATCAATCAGTGTGTTTGGTATTTTAGTTGCATTGATGTGAATTTTTACAATGGGGCTTCCTGGATCTAAGTATTTTTGAATTGTCATCTTCCCCATCATAATGTCTGCAATTTTTCCAACCAACTAAATTCTTTTTATGTCTTTTCTTTTTCTCCCTAATCTTTGTGTACTTAGTTCCTTAGTTGTTTTTGCAAAAATTGGTATTTCTTTTATGGCTTGTAATAAAGGAATATTAATACAAACATTTCTCAATTGATCCATCATATTGTAATCACGCAAGATAATTTGTTTTTCTACTCCATCAATTTTCAACCGTTTGGGGAAGGGTGGTCTCACTGATACCGAGGGTTGTTCTATGATGGGAATGTTTATTGGAACTTCTTATGTTTGTTTATTATCCTTATGAGAGGGAGGTCTCCCCTTATTTTGATTAGCTTTTGTGGATCTTGTTTCTTGAATGACAACGGGGGGTTTTCTTGTTAACACTCTTCCAGACCTTAATTGGACATTATTTAGGTCTAGTGGAGTTATTACATAAGTCTGAGGATTCTACCCCTCCATGTTGTACAAAGGTTGTTATGGTATTTTATTATTAAGATTCGGAAGTGGTTGAGCAGGTAATTGATTTGGTTTTTGTGGAAATGGTAGGGAGAGTTGTGGGTTTTGATTCTGAACTAGAATTTGTGGTAATTGGTTAGCTTGGGGAATTTGATTAGATGGTGGTAGAAATTGTGGTGGAAGGTAAGATGGAAAATATTGTTGATGTTGAGCATAGGCTCCATAAGCATTTTTCCATCCTTGATTCCAAGGTTGTGACTGTGGCTAAGCCCAAGGCTGCCAGGCTGAATTCCAATTATTTTGTGAAGACTGAGCAAATTGTTGTGGTCTAAATCCTTGTGATTGATTTGGTTGGGGATTTTGCCATGGTATTTTGGCTATAAAGTAGAGAGGGTCTACTAGTTCTGATATTCCTTCATCATTAAATACAACCTTGAGACCTGGTAAGGATGGAAATTCCTTCGTATCATGATTATCTGCACATATGACACAAGTTTCTATGGCTTTTGAATCTAAGGGACACTCTCTTAGAGCATGTTTCTTTTGACATTTGGGACAGAAGATGGATAATGCAACATTTTTAGAATTTTTCTTGTTTTGTATTTTAAGGGTGTCTATCTGCTCACTTAGGCTCCCTAAAATATCTGTTTTGAAGGTATCAAGAAAATTTCCTAATTCTGCTCTGCTGACTATCCCAGCTACAAATTTATTAATTCTTGATAAGAGAGGATATCTAGGACCCCTTCCAACTCGTGCTTTACCCCTTGAGATATGTACACATAAATAACAAATATCTGCAAATGGTAGTTGGGAAATATCTCCCTTCCTAGTCAGGTTAAGGAGATCGATCCACTCATCTTTAATAGCTCTGAGTAAGAGGGATTTTAAGGTTTATTCATCCAAATTATCCATTTTTTCTCTTTTTACATTGTAAACAAACCTTTCTACTAAATCTTCAAGCTTCTCATCTTCCTTTTTCTCATTTTGAAGACTTCATCTTTAAAGTTACTAGGCATACAATAATCTCTATATTTGCCTGATAAAGCCTCTTTCACTTGTCCCCATGTTTTTATAGAATTCACTCCTAGACTCATGAACCATTTTAATGCTAAATTTTTTAATGTAGCAGGGAACAATTTTAACTTTTGAGCATCATGTAGATAGTCATACGATCTACATAATACTTCAAATTGAAAGAGAAATGACTCTGGGTCTTTGTTTCTTTTTCCGTGGAAATTAGGAAGAATTGAGGGTGATATATTTTTCATTGTGAGGGTTGTATCTTCATCAAGAACAGGAAATCCAAAAGGATCTTGGTTTCCTCTGCCTTTACTCCCTCCTCTATTCCTATCTCCACCTCTACCTCTACCCCTTCCTCCAATCTTATTTTCCTCACCATGGACATTGTGTACCTCTCCTTCCCCTTCTTCAACCATGATTGATTCTTCAGAACTAATATAGTTTTCTTCTAATCTTTCTAGTTCCTTTATCAATGGTTGTCCAAATAAGTTTTTGATTCCTCTTCTTCACTAGGAACTTCTAATTTTTCTCCCAAAATTTTCTCACCAGTGGAGGATAGAAAAATTACTTATGTAGTTGGGGATGTAGGATTTTCTTCAATTACAGCTTCAGTAGAGGAAGCGAGTGAAGTTCTGGATTAGATTTCTGATCTTGAGATTTCAGGAAGCCTTTGTCGACCTCTAAATGGAATTTAGGTTTGAGTAGGTGGTGTGGATTCTTGAAATCGAGGTGAAGTGAGTGGATTTGTGGGAATTAAACTTCTTCCTTGCCCTACAAATATACCTCTAGAGTCTCTATCCCTACACATATCATGTTTTGATATTTTTCTTAACTTCTATTTGTACTTTCCCGACAGCAGCACCAAAATTTTTGGCCAATTTAATGTATTTAGATTTTCAATCATAAATTGTCAACTATGGTACATATATTGATGATGTACGGGTGCACAATATCTACTAGAAGTTATTTCTTATGTCGTTATGTTCTTGTTATGGTATAAACTTAAGATTAGTATGGAGATGGTGTCATTAATTATATTAATGTCTCAATCCCTAAAGTTACCAACTAATTTCTTAGGATTTATTCTCTATTGAATTAGTTTATGGATGATATGAGGGTGATTCTAGATTCTACTTGTGTTAGACTATTTTTGGATTTTTTTTTTGTCTTGAATTTTTATGCTGCAACTCTAATTTACTAAGTGCAAGATAAATTTATTCTATCAAACTGTAAAGGAATATTGTCTGAATTCAATTGTTAAGGAGAAGGCTCTCACTCTTTAACTTATTCAATTTCATTCAAACAAGATATTCTAAACAACAATTATACTATGAAGTGAACACAGTTAGACTACACTAGATAAAAATAAAATGAAACAAGCATGTTGTACGAGATAAAAAGAAATTCAAATAGCATGTTAAACTAGATATAAAGCAAAGGGAAGTGCTCATGCATATAATGATTCACTGGTGAACTCGTCATACTGCATTTCTTCACACAAAAACAGAGTATTTATGGAATGAAAAGAAATCTAATTGAAATTGGTCAAAGACCTATCACTAGTCGTAGGGGCCCTCCACGGATCAGTCCATAATCTCCAATCAGTGCAGTGCATACACACATAAATCCAATTCTATTACTTGCAAAACAAAATTCAACAAACTGTTTCAAAAATTACATCATCCGGCGTGCACCAAATCACAATGCAGCCATAGTTTTTATAAGAAGTCTTTGGCATAATAGCATGAGAATTTTAAGCCTAAATATATTTATTCCAACTAAACTATATCTCTAAACCTTTGATTTGGTAGTCCAAAAGAAGATCGATAAGGTTTTGATGAAAGTCGGATTCTGTTCCGGCGACAATCTTGTGTTTGACTTTGGGATTTGACTGTGATATCCTATAATCATGTTGATGAAATAGTTCAAGGGGATAGGAAGGGATCCATTAGGGGACCATTCCTTATCCATCTGTATCCTTCGTCGTTGACCTGGAGCTTCTGAACCTTGCAAAAAATGGAGGCAACTGTAGAAATTTGGATTAGCTACCGAAACAAACCAATTCTATAGCCAAATGCATTCTTTAACAAAACAATAGGGTATATAGTCAAACATGAAGAAGAAGACATGTTATTGCTTACCTTTAACAAAACCTTGTGTCTATGGCATTATTTAGGTGGTAATTAGAGTAAAAGAGAGAAAATATAGGCAAAAAGGGATGTCAAGGTAAGACAATCTTTGGACTCTACAAGGTGATTAGGTATTTTTACGACTACATCTCAAGCAAGCTATTTATGAGAAGGAAATGTTGGAAATACTATATGCACTTAAGAAATGGTGACCTTACCTAATGGGAAGACACTTCAATGTAAAAATGGATCATGATAGTCTTAAATACTTTTTAGAACAAATATTATCTTTAGAAGAATGGAAAAATGGGTCACAAATATGTTTGGTTATGACTTTGAAATAATATACGTAAAAGGGAAGCAAAATGTTGTTGCATATGCACTCTCAAGAAAGGAGGAGGATGTGGAAGCATTGTTTTGTGTTATTTCTACTATCCAACTAGATTAGATAAACAAAGCAAGGGATGAATGGAAGAAGGACGAAGAAGTGTGGCCACTCATTCAAAAGTTGCAGAAGATCCCAGTTCAAACAATATTGCTAGAACTTGATGAGGAAGGAAAAATCATATTGGAACCTGGAGCAGTCATAGAAACATGAACCCGACAGCTACAAAATTGAACAATTTTAGAGTATCTCATCAAGTGGAAGAACTTTCCCACTGAATATTCCACATGGAAGGGCAATAATTTTATACAAGAACATCAAGAACTACTCAAGCATTAAGGACAACACTTTTTGAAGGAGAGGGGCATTTTAGGTCCCTATACTACTAGTGTAACCCCTTATTGTTATTAGTACAACCCCCTTATTATATTTTTGTGCCCATGTTGTCCCCATATTGTTATTAGTGTACCCCATAGAAGCCCACTATTGTTATTATTGTGCCCTTACATTATTATTGTTATGTCGGCTCTAATTATATTATGATCCCTTAGACTCCTATTTATAGAAAGGAGGCCTTGTCATTTGTATCATCAAAGAATTGTTCATTTGTGTAATGTAAAGGAGGTTGCCCCCTCAAAGAGGCTCATTTTGAAGGCATTTATCTATCTTTTCTATCTTTTTTGAGTTGGTTTCATAACACAGAGTTGTTTTTGCTTCAAGGGGATGCCTTTGTTGCTGAGGGGTTTTTCTCGGGCCTGTGGTAGACCCTGTTCAGTGGGATATCTGTGGGATCAATTCTTGCGGTGAAAGAAGATGGCGAGCAACGGAAAGATAGAGATCAAGAAATTTAATGGTCAGAGTTTTGAGTTGTGGAAACTCAAGATGGAGGATCTGCTGGTGGATAAAGATCGGTGGATAATTGTAGATCCGGGTACTAAACCAATAACAATGTCAGCTAAAGATTGGGTGAAGTTGGATCGGAAGGCAAAGAGAACAATACAATTATATGTCTTATATTTAGTATTGTTGAATGTATCAGGGGAAGCTTCGGCGAAGGCTTTGTGGGACAAGTTAGGGACTTTGTACAAATCTAAGTCTCTGAGGAATATATTGTTCCTACAGAAAAAGCTATATAACCTGAGGATGAAAGATGGAGACTCGGTGACAGAGCATCTGAACGCATTTTATACTATGGTAATCCTGTTATTATCTATTGATATTAAAATTTCAGATGAAGATAAGTGCGTCAGTTTGTTGTGTTCTCTACCAGATTCATGGGATAATCTGGTTGTTGCAACAGGTAACAATGTAATTTCCTTGTAGTTTGATGAAATAGTATCATCCTTGTTGTCGGAGGATATGAGACGGAAAAATATGTAGGGCCCAAATGATAATGCCTTATCTATATGAGGACGGTCCCAGAACAGAAACAAAAATAATTCCTCGAGTGGGAGATCTAAATCTAGAGGGAGATCTAAATCCCCAGGAAAACCTGTAAATTTGTGCTGGAAATGCGGAAATGAAGGGAACTTCAAAAGGGACTATAAATCTAAATCTCCTGAGAAAGGAAAGGGATCTAATGATGCTCCTTCTACATAGGCGAAAACCACCTCAGATGAAGGTGGGGATGTGTACTTGGCTTCTTCTTCAAGTACACATGTAGATCATGACGCATGGTTGATTGACTCAGGTGCATCCTTTCACTTCACTCCCCATAGAGAGTGGTTCTGCAGGTATGAGAAATATGGTGGTGGTGATGTCTTATTAGGGGATGACAAGAAGGCTATAATCATTGGTCGCAAAAAATTTAAGTTGAAGTTGCAAGGTGGAAGGATTAGAACACTTTCGAGTGTTCTTCATATTCTTGCATTAGCCATAAATCTAATTTCTATAAGAAATTTGGATGATGCGGGTGTAAAAATAGTGTTCGAGAAAGATACCTGCAAGATGGTTCGGAGAGAACTGGTATTGATGCGAGGAGTTTGGATTGGAACTTTGTAAAAGCTTCAAGGTAGCGCTGTTATTGATGGGTGAAATAGTTTTGTGGTTCCTAAAAGTAGAGGAGAAAATATAGTGGTCTCTAGAGAAAAGACCATGTTATGGCATCAAAGGCTTGGAAATATTGGAGAGAAGGGCCTTCAAATACTTCATGTAATGGTATGGTAGAAGGTATGTCTAACTACTCTCTGGATTTTGATTTCTGTGAAAATTGTGTATATGGGAAGTAGAATCGGGTGAGTTTCCCCTCTGGTGGTAAGAGGGCGAAACAGATATTAGAGCTTGTGCAAGGTGATGTATTTGGACCTGTGTCGGTTCCATCACTGGGTAATTCTGTATACTATGTATCATTTATAGATGAATTCTCAAGGAATACATGGATATATTTCCTCAAGAAGAAATATGAAGTCTTTGACAGGTTTAAAGAATTTAAGACTATGGTGGAAAACCACACAGATAAGAAGATAAAGGTGTTTAGGACAAATAACGTTGGAGAGTTTTGCAAGAAGGAATTTGAAGAGTTTTGTAAGAAGTGTGGTATAGCACGGTAGAAGACTACTCCATACACACTTGAGCAAAATGGAGTTGGAGAAAGAGTGAACAAGATGTTGATGGAAAGGGCAAGAAGCATGCTCAGTGGTGTCGGGTTAGGACAAGAATTTTGGGCAGAAGTGGTGGAGATTGGATGTTACCTGGTCAACAAATCACCTTCATCAACATTGGAGGATAAGACTCCACAGAGGTATGGACTAGTAAGAAACCTTCTCTTTCACATCTTAGGGTATTTGGATGTGATGCATTTATACATGTTCCAAAGGAGAAAAGAACAAAGTTAGATAGTAAATTTGAAAAGTGCATCTTTATTGGGTATAAGGATGGTTTAAAAGGTTATAAGCTTTGGAACCCAGAAACAAGGAAGGTTGTGTACAACTAAGATGTGGTGATTAAAGAGGTGAAATATGTTATTAAAAATGAATTCCTACAAAAGGAACCTGAGAAGATAGAGTTTGAGCTAATGGGGGAAGAATCAAACTCTGCGACAGAAGAGGAATCAGAATATGAAGAGCCACAAACTCTAGCTATGAGAAGATCAGTTCGAGAAAGAAGGTAGCAAGAAAGGTATCGTCCATCTGCTTTCTGTTCAAATTTTGCTTTATCTATTACTGATGGTGATCCCAGAAATGTGAGGGAAGCAGTAAATTCAGAGGATGCCAAACTCTAAAAAGAGGCCATGGTTGATGAAATGGCATCTTTACACAAAATTAAGGCTTGGGATCAGGTGGAGTTGCCGGCTAGAAGGAAACAATTGGAAGAAAATGGGTGTTCAAGAAGAATATGGATGCATAAGGAAAGGTGGATAAATACAAAGCTCGATTGATAGAAAAAGGTTATTTCCAGGTGCCTGGAATTGATTTTGGTGATATTTTTTCTCCTGTTGCCAAGGTAGCTTCTATTAGATTAATTTTATCTGTTGCTACTGCTTTTGATTTTGAGGTAGAGAAGATGGACGTGAAGACAACATTTCTTTATGAGGATCTAGAAGAAGAGATCTACATGAAGCAACCTAAAGTATTTGCAGTGAAGGGTAATAAATAACTGGTATGCAAGTTAAAAATGTCCATGTATGGGTTAAAATAGTCACCAAGGATTTGGTATCATAAATTTGATACATTTATACGGAGAGGATTCACTAGAAGCAAAGAATATCACTATGTGTATTTTAAATTAATTGGTGACTATGTCATTTATCTGGTCTTGTATGTGGATGATATGTTGTTGGTTGGAAATGAAAAAGAATTTATCTAGGATTTGAAGACCCAATTGTCCTCCAAATTTGACATAACAGATCTTGGTGTTGCGAACTATATTTTTGGCATGGAAATTAAACGAGATTGGGCAAAGAGGAAGCTTTGGTTAAACCAGATGAAGGATGTCGAGCCAATACTGCAGAGGTTTAATATGTAGGATAGTAAACCGGTGAAGGTTCTTATTCCTGTAGGTGTAAAGTTATATGTTGAACAGTGTCCCAAGACACAAGAAGAGGAAGATGACATGTCCCCTATTCCATATGCAAGTGCAGTCGATAGACTCATGTATGCAATGGGTTGTACTAGACCAGAAATTGCACATGCAGTGGAGTATTGAGAAGGTTTATGTCAAAACCAAGGAAGGAGCATTAGACAACAATGAAGTGGATTTTTAGGTATTTGTGTGGCACTAGTGATTATGGTTTGTGCTACCAAGGAAAACTAGGATTGGACAAAGTTTTGTACATCCTTGGCTTTATTGATGCAGAATGAGCTGGAGACCTAGATCAGAGAATATCTACAAGTGGTTGTGTTTAACCTATTTGGAGGTGTATTCAGTTGGATGAGCAAGAGACATTTTGTAGTGGCACTTTCAACTGCAGAGGCAAAATACATGGTAGCCACTCATGCAAGCAAGGAAGCAGTTTGGTTGTAGAGATTGTGTTCAAGTACGGGGTTAGTACAATGAGCTATAAGGATAGACTGTGACAGCCAAAGTGAAATTTTCTTGGCAAAGAACCCTTCTTATCATTCAAACACAAAGCACATTAATCAGTTCAGTATCACTTTGTGAGGGATATGGTTGAGGACAAAAAGGTGTTGTTGGTAAAGGTGGACACTTTGAATAATACTTCAAATGCATTTACAAAGTCTGTGAGCACTAAGAAGTTCCCTTGGCATAGAGAAACAATGGGCATTGTAAGGCTGGATCAATTACTAAGATCTCCAGTGGCCCCCTATGGAAATAAAACAACAAGTGGGAGAATGTTGGGTTGTGTTATATTCTTTGCACGACTACCCCATGCATGGGGGGGTCACAAGGGGGGTGGTATCCCCCCTATATGTTACATCAACCAGTGTAGGGGGGTCACAAGGGGGGCGTTTTCACCCCTTGTCATGGGGTATGCAAGGGGGTGGTATCCCCCCTGAACAGGGTCTAGGGCAACGCCCTAGGGAAAAAAAATTTGACCCTATATTAGGTGGAAGATTTACCTATGGTTTTGTACATGGATTCCGCACATGGTTTTGGGCATGATGGTTTTGTCCATGGTATTTTGTAGATTCGGCTAAGGGAACTACGGTTATGTTCTAATCCAGGGTTAATGGATTGGGGTTTATAGATGCTTCAGCATGTATATATGTGTATTGTAACATTGAAAGGAACATAATAAAAAATCAATCTGGTAGTCCCAATTTTTGGATCTAGGAGAAATCTCTATGTATATTTGTGTTATGGTCTATGCTCTTGCCATTGTTTATTTTCTGTTTTTTAGAATTCATATGCAAGGAATTTTTGTATAAGGTAATGCCTACAAAGGTTAATTGGGACTTCTCCACTGATGCATCCGAAATTGTTAAAATACTTGGGGAAAATGATCTAAAAGTCTTGAAACAAATTGGGATCAAGTACAATTGCAAGAATACTCTTATCACTCTTGCACTCAAACCTACCAAAGGTCTAGCATTAGTTCCATTAGTTTCCATTTTACATGTTAGGAGGTCTATCATAAATGTTGTGATTAGAGGGTCAGAATCTGATATACATTCTAGAGAAACAATAGTTGATTATATGTTAGGAAGAGTACTAGCGTCTTCACGTCCTATAAGCTTGGATGAAAAATATCAAAATTTTATGAAATGTGAAAACAATTAATTTAGAGGAAAATGATGTGTCAAAAATAATGAAGTCTAGAAACATTTGGGGTGCCTTGGATGATGATAATCCTGAAATAAAATCCAAGAAATATATTATTGAGTGGGAAGAAATAAATTCAAAATATTGTACAAATTCAAGTCAAACAGAGATTTCTTGAAAGAATGGTAGTCTAGCAAGGGACTTTGATAAGATATCTAGTAAAAGAAAGGACCGTTATGATCCACAGAGTAACTGCAGACTTGCAAGAAAAATCATAGAATGTATTCTCCAGTTTGTCCAGAGTTGGAATTCTCATTCAAAAAATTATTTGCCTCCTTCGATTCAAGCTATCTAGGAAAATGATGATGCACTTCTAGATGTTTTGTTAGTATCTACTGCTCCAGTCAATGAAACATATCAAGATGGAAATAAAGTTCTACATTTAGATTTGAAATAGGGCATTTCTCTCAATGGATGCAGTGTAAATTTTCCGGCTGTGGAAAGACTTTTAGATGTTCGTGCTACCGTAACATATGGAAACAATATAGGATCAACTCTTGTTCACATAGTTGTAGGTCATGGCCACCTTGAAGCACTCCTATTAATAATAAAGAAGCATGGGGGAAGTATAAACATACTCTCAAGAACAAGAGAGACCCCTTTATAATATGCTGTGAAAAATAACCATCTTGCATTTTTTGCTCTCTTTCTCAGACATGGAGCCAATAAAATGTAAAAGGTTTGAAAAATCAAAATCCTATTCAGCTTTCACATTCATTTGAGATGAGTGTTTTGTTCAATCTACATTATAAAGAATTTCTTAATGAATAATGTAATAATATTATAACTTCTCAAAACTACATTTTGTCTTCCATTGAGCAATCTTTAATAGGTTCAAGTATTCACATTCCCATAAATCATGTTGGACTGATTCAATGCTTCAAGGAAATTTGTCTACTTCCAAACATGTATCTTCTTTGCAACCTGTTTCTCATCCTGGAAATCCTCCAATAAATAAATATTTCTCATAAATTTTTGCAGAGGCTCCACAGAAGTTCTAGGTAGAGTCTTCCTTACAATTCCCTTCCTCGAATGGACAAGAATCTGAGCAAGCCACAAATTCGACTTGGGAAATAGTATAGAAAAATTCTCACAAGCATATAAATAGTTTAGATTTAGCTTCAAATGTGAAGGAGATGCATGTTACTAATATAGTTGAAGTGCCTCCATACAAATTTGTTCTTATCTATTTTTATGGGACTAACAAGAAGTGTGAGTGGGGCATTGATTGTCACTTTTCTCACTCAGAAGAAGAACTTTGGAAAGGTCAGCAAGTATTGGCTCTTTTTGGCCAGAGAATGAGATACAATTAAATCCTAGAGCTTTTCCAACACAATCAAAATCATAACAGGTTCTGAAAATAGACATTCTCATTCATGAAAAATGAATAGAACCACCCAACTGTAATAAGATTATGCAAGACTTTAGGCGTGGAAGGATGGATCTTCAAGCCCTGAAGTGACAAGTCATAAGAATTATTACTGCAAAAAACAAATACCATCTTTGGGATCGTATTTATCTCTAGCTAATAGCACAAACCCATCTTGTCGAGGGTGTGATATGCACCTCGGGTTTGACAAGTTACATGTTGCCTAATTTGAGATCCAATATTTGATATTTTGGCCATTTGTAGTCTCCAACATCAAATATGGATTTAGATGGGTTTGTGTTGCAACGAATGCACCCTCTAAATTCAATATACCTTTACACATATGCACACAATAAGTGTTTTGATACATCACCCCCATGCCTGTGCCCACCCTAAATGCATGGTGTGCTATATTCTCTTGATGCAATAAGGATGCCACTCCCTAAACTAGTAGGAATTTCCACAAAATATGTGTATAAAGATTTGAAGAAGTATTAAACATTCAAGCAATACCAAAACCCCCAAATCTAGTGTCATCCTAATTCTCCACCATTATCACAGAAGACAACACAAGCATATAGCTTGATGCATTAGCCTAGCACATAAAAATCTACCCCTAGTCCTTCCAGTAACAGATCCAGGCAACATGATACCCAACAGTTGCAATAAATGAGTCCCAAGAAATGTAGATTAGTCATCACCCTGAGCATTGAGTTCCATCCCCAAAACAAAGTGTTGACTAGCAGTAACCAATACAAGAAATCAATCACAAACAATCAGGAAATGTAAGATGGATCACTCACCTGATTTAGTCCACATGGAGCCGAGAAAAAAATCAATATTAGTACATTTGCAGAAGCCTAGTGTTCCCCGATATTTGTGGCTATTTCTCAACGATTCCTTGCTTCATAACATAAATATCAACAAGGAGAAATGTAAACATTGGTTTCACCTAGCCTCATTCACTTGGGTGAAAAGGAAACTACCAATATTCTCTCATCTACCAACCCTACCTGATGTGTATTTCTAGAATCCAAATGCAGACTTAATTGGCACAATTTTCACTCTTGGACGAAGCAAAACTTACAATTTCTGCATAAGGGATCCTTCTATTAGTAGAGTTTTGTGCAAGTTTAAGTATACATCAATAATATTTATTGTATTTTTAGTAATGTTGGTTTGTATGTTTCCAAACAAAATGATATTATGCAATCATAAAATGAGTCAATTTGTTGATGATTGATTTAGAAAAATTGTTAATGATGCATTTTTTTCCTAGATACTTTAAATTTTTATGGTATTGTTTGATGAAATGAAACCAAATCGTGTAGAAATTGTTCTTGAAAGCAAAGGCAATAGTTGGTTTGTTGAAGTCAACTAAAAACATTTTAGAGTTTCAGTTACCATGAAGGGAGGTTATCTAATTGAGTGAAATGGCTTGGTATGCTCCTACTTTCATATCCTCGATCGGAATCAAGTACCTGCATATTTTTTAAGAGGCACTGGAAGAGTAATCATGATGGAATCAACCCCACAAGATGACCAATAATATGGTGCTTTGATTTCTATTAGGGGAATTTTGAGGTCTAAAATGGGCCTCCTAAGGAAATTATAAAATAATAGTGGAAAAAATAAAATAAGATTATATTACATCATCAAATTTTAGAGGGAAAAAAGAAAAAACTATTTTTTCAACTCGTATTTTCAACTTATCTCTCTATGGGTTTACTCAAATTTCGAGTGGAAACACTCGTTGGATGCAAAATTTGATTCCTCATTCAAGAAGTACCCATGTTTCATATCTTCGATGGACCCTACTACATGAAAAATGAGAAATACATTAAAACACGATTGCAATCACATGTTTTCATGTATTTCTCATTTTTCGTGTAGCGACCTCCATCGAAAGTATGCAACATGGGTACTCCTTGGATGAGGAATTAAATTTTGCATCCAATGAGTACTCCCGCCCAAAATTTGAGTAAAACCTTAGGAAGATAAGTTGAAAATACGAGTTGAAAAAGTAGTTTTATTATTTTACTATTTTTTAATATTTTTACTTTTTTACTCCAAAAATGGATAATCATCCCCCATGGTTGACATCATCATATCGAATCCTATTGGATCTTATAAAGTTTATTTTGGTTGTACGTTTTTCTTAGGAGGCCCATTTTAGACCTCAAAAATCCCCTAATTAGTAGACATTCCTTATTACCCTACAAGGATAGCAACTATCAACAAAAAAACTCACTCTAGAATGACATCTTATTAGAAGAGTAATATGGATACTATGTTCAAAATATTTCAATGAAGCTATCTTTTGTAACAAAAGAAACAAATATAATCAAGCATAATTCAAAACTATTATGACGAGATCCAGCTACAAAGTTGTAACATATTTAATTATTTAGCAGGGTTCTAAGTTCTTTTATTTTGTTCGAAAGATATTTTTTTGTAATTAGTTATCCTTTTTGCCTTTTGTTGAAAATTGAAAATTTAGGTGTATAGAACCGCAACTATTTTTATATTTGAGAGAGTTCCCTTGTTTTCAAGGGGCTTGCAAAGATGCTCCTTTATCCTTTTAAATATGCAGCTACAAAGTTGTAACATATTTATTTATTTAGCAGGGTTTCAAGTTCTTTTATTTTGTTCCAATGATTTATTTTCGTAGCTAGTTGTCTTGTTTGGATTTTGTTGAAAATTGAAAATTTAGGTGTACAAAGCCACAAATATTTCTATATTTGAGAGAGTGCCCTGGTTTTCAAGGAACTTGCAAAGATTCTTGTTTATCCTTTTAAATATGAAACTACAAAGTTGTAACATATTTATTTATTTAGCACGTTTTGATTTCTTTAATTTTGTTATGCTCTTCTTCCACATGTTATCCCCTTACAGCATTTCCTTTCCAACATCTTGTGCAATTTCTAGTTATGATTCTATAAATTTATTGCAAGATATTTTATTAATTGTAATCATAATTTTATAAATTTATTTCATAAATATTCTATTCATTATTATAGAGTAATCTGAGATGTTTGATTTTTATAAATTTATTGCAAGAATATTCTATTAATTGTAATCACGATTTTATAAATTTATTGCATAAGTATTCTGCTCATTATCATAGAGTAGTCTGAGATGTTTAAAAATTTGGAAAGTGAAAATCATTTACTATATATAGTGATTGTACTTTTTATGAATTTCATTATAAATGCTTTTCAATTAAGAGATAGTTACACCTAATATGGAAATGAAGATTCCAATGATATGATCTTACATGTATACCCTTCTTCCACATAGATAGTTTCACCCAATATGGAAATGAGATATTGTTTGATATTTTGGAAAATGAAACTATTAATCTTATTATATATAGTGATCATTGCACCTATTTTGAATTTCATTATAAATGCCAATCAATCAATTGATAGTTACACCCAATATGGAAATGAAGATTCCAATATGATTTTGCATGTATACCATTTCTTCCACATTGAGGGTTGCACCCAATATGGAAATGGAGATGTCATCATATGGTTTTATTTTTTAACCCCTCTACCTATAATTAAGATTAACTTTAACCATTGCAACCATTTTCCTAAACAATTTCAACATCTACCTACCCAGTAGCTCTGTCAAGGGATAATTACTTATAATTAAAACAATAAAGATTTAAATTATATGAAAAGCAAGTTTATGTGAATAATCGTCAATTAAGTGTTAAGATCATTATAATTAGATATATTCATGTTATTTATAACTAGAAATTACACCAAATGTTGTAAAGGAAACGTCATAAGGCATGGCATAAATTCGAGGTAAGGCATGGCATAAATTCGAGAAGCATCATAACATATAAATAAACATAACACTGTAATTATAATTTTATAAATTTATTGCAAGAATATTCTATTAATTGTAACCATAATTTTATAAATTTGTTGCATAAATATTATATTCATTATTAGAGCATAATAGATGTTTGATACTTTGGAAAGTGGAAACCATTTACTATATATAGGGATTGTTGTACATTTTTCTTAATTTCATTATAAATGCCAATCAATCAAGAGATAGTTACACCCAATATGGAAATTATGATTCCAATCATATAATTTTACATTTATATCCTTCTTCCACATAAAGAATTCCACCCAAGATGGAAATGAGATACTGTTTGATATTTTGGAAAATGAAAATCATTAATTGTATTATATATAGTGATTGTTGCACATTTTCTGAATTTCATTAAATGCCATTCAATAAATTTATTGCAAGAATATTCTATTAATTGTTATCATAATTTTATAAATTTATTGCATAAATATTCTATTCATTATTATAGAGTAATCTGAGATGTTTGATATTTTGGTAAGTGAAAACCATTTACTATAAATAGTGATTGTTGTAATTTTTTTTAATTTCATTATAAATTCCAATCAACTAAGAGATAGTTACATCCAGTATGGAAATGAAGAATTAAATAATATGATTTTACATTTATACCCTTATTCCACATAGAGAGTTGCAATCATCACTATATATAGTGATTGTTGTAATTTTTTCTGAATTTCATTATAAATGCTAATCAATCAAGAGATACTTACACCCAATATGAAAATGAAGATTCCAATCATATGATTTTACATTTATACCCTTCCACATAGAGAATTGCACCAAAGATGGAAATGGGATATTGTTTGATATTTTGGAAAATGAAAATCATTAATTTTATTATATATAGTGATTGTTGCACCAATTTTCAACATCCTTGAGTTCAAAAGATCCATATTTTGGCTTCAACATGATATTCTTATAATCTATCCAAAATCATTGGATGTAGGTCACTATGATCCTCCACAGAGTGATCAAAAACATAATGATACAAATGTTTGCTAGATTTTGAATTGGGGGAACAATGTAAATGGATCTGAATTAAACCCAAGAGAGTTATATCAATTGAAAGAAAGCTTGAATCCCAAATAAAGTTGGCATATTCAAATAGGGTGTGGCTAAATTCCAACCATTTAAGTAGGAAAATACTTCAAACACAAGTGTTACCAATGCAAATACATATGGATGTTTAACCGAAAGACCAAATCAGGGTCTTTTGGTCAATAATTGCTAAGGATAAAGATATTTGTTATCTCTACAGTGCATTCTTTGGCAACTACACTAAATAACCAAAAAACAAAACTTGATACTGTGGATACTCTTGTCATGTCAATGGTGCAATTTTTGAGACCCCCCTCTTTAACTAAGATCCAAAATTATACTTACACCCTTTGGCAACATCTGGTGACACTTTCACTGTCATTATGGAAGAGTAACAATTTAGTGTACTCTTTCTTATGCTACTACCTTACAGTGTTTCCTTTGCAACATCTGGTGCAATTGCTAGTTTTAACTCGATTTGTTAGGGTGTGTGACAAGATTGTGCAGGGTTGTGTTTGAAAGTGTGGAAAATTTAAATAGTTGACCTAATGGAAAACTTTTCAATACCATTTGAACCACTTGCAAAAAAAGAACACAACAAATCATTTGAAGATTATGGGGATGCTAGAGAGTAGTCTACCCACAAACTCACTCAGAAAATAGTGGAAAATTTGGTATGGTTTTTGTCAAAATCTCCTAGAAATAATTGGAAATTTAGGTTACAATAGTCAAATTTCAAATTTTGGGTGACCAAGGGATTTTTTTATGGTGTTGAATCCATTTCCACTATCAAAAAGCAATTCAAACACTCCTATGATCAAACCTTTTGGAAAAGAATCCTCAGATTCTAGTAAAAATGAACTTTCGGAGCGAATTTGTGACCTTAGTAGACTTGTGGCCTCGGTAGACAATGTTGTGGGCCATCTAGAATGGACATCGTAGCAGGACTTACAAACCTCGGAATTCCCAATGTCAATTGTTAGAGGGAATGTTGCTTGTTGTCCCTGCAGAAGTATTGGATGTACGATCGAGTCCATCTGCCAACCTACATTGTTTATGGAGGCCACAATTTCACCTATATTACTATAAAATTGTCAAAAAATCTAATTGTTGAAGTGTTTGAATCTTTTTTTTTAATGATGAAAATAGATGCAGTACCATCCAAAACTCTTTGGGCTAAATTCTTAGACACCCAAAATCATTTCAATTGATATCCTAATAATTTCAAGCAAATTTTGTCAAATTCTTATGAGAATTTCCATTATTTTGCAAGCAGAATTGTGGCCTCATTAGAATACTATTTTTTGGATGAATACCCTATGTTTGTTACAAAGGACAAATTTATTCACTACTTGGAAGAATAAGCTAAAATATTCAAAATTCACCTGGGGTTCTGCGAGTCCACGGAGTTTGCAAGCTTCTCAGAAGTCATCGGAAAATTGCATGTCCTTGGAAGTTGTTCTTCAAATAATTCCCAAAAGGAGTATCTCAGAAGTTAGTTGCAGCGATGGGCGAATACAGTGAAAAATCCGTGCCAAACTTTTCCGGGATGGAATGCTTTGCAGGAACCATTATCCATTCGATTGATTACAAAAATGGAAAATAATTCGAAGGAAAGAAAGTTATGATCGATGGATGCCGTAAATCTGCCATGGAAATAGTGTTGGATCTTGTAAATAACAACGCAAGGCCTTCTATGGTAGTTCGTGGTCCGATAACCCTTAAATTTTTAATTCTTCTTTCTCAACAGCTATTTTAATTTTTGCGCTAGCTATTTCAAATCTTTTGCATTTTCTGCCAAAAACATAAAGCTAAATTGTAATCTTTGAACCTTATAATCATTCACAATTTCATGAATCTCAATGCTTTAATCTTTCTTGTCCAAACAATAATTTCGTATCTTCTCCATGAATGTCAAGTCGCATGTCCTACCACGAAAATTTTTCAGAAGATCCACATTCTTGATTTCGATGCTACTACTGAAGCTTTTTTGCTTGATGGGCCCTGACCCAGGTTCAATGTTAGGCAGCCAAGCAAATCCCTACACTACTGATCCTTTCGGCATCAGTTTGCAGAGCGCGGACCGAAGTCTCACTCGAAGCAGAATGGGGGGATGCAAGAACCAAGTTTCCGCACTCTGAGATGGTTGTGATGTCGATTTTGTACTTGAATCCCTACCTTCATGCAGATCGATAAGACTTTAGAGATTATTGATTTATTTCCTCTTCTGCCTTCCAGAACCTCCGCAAAGGTATTCGATCGTCCTGCACACAACCTTAAACAATGATTCAGGCATTTACGTGCCTCTATAGCTATGTTATTGTCCCATTTCCCGAATTATCTTAAGTATTAGTTACTTTACCATGCATTTAAGATTATCCTCATGTAAACATATATTATCACTTGTGATCAAATAGTAGATAGAAATAGATACATTCATGCATTAAATCAGCTTTATAATGTAAACTCAGAACTTAACATATCATTATCACATGCAATAATCAGAGACAGAAAATACAATGATTCTGGAATACTTCTCTTTATTTATGATTCAAGTTCCTAGTACAGACTCTATTCGCCCTGCACACATAGTTGCAGGGGTCCACGCACTCAATTGTAGACTTCCACCCTAGGCCTCTACACACTTAGTTGTAGAGCCTCTTCCTATGCTAAGAATCTCGCTCTTAGCTTTTTCAAAACTTACCAATGACTCCTTTTCTATCTTACTTACTTTCCCCCCATTTTATACAATCCCATGGTCTGCGGACCATGGGTAGATCTCCAAAACCGACATAACTTATCTAAACTAAGGGCAGAAAACCCTTTTATCTTTAGACATATTCGTGATCCATGACCAAAAAATGCAGATAATTTACACTTCTTTACACAAAATTCGGGCCTTCTGCCCCAAAAATTGGTTGTTTAACCCAAAATTGACCCCCAAGGGACCCGTTCCCAACAGGGTCCCAACACAAACATGGTGACTCGCCCTCGAGTCACTCCGCTGGTGCAGAGATCTTGTCGCCCAAACCTCATTGCTCAACCTCAACAACTGCTACCTCCACGGCACACTGCGTTTCTGCTTGCTTCAGCTCTTCAACCAACTATTCTATCACCGGTCTTGCGCTAGCAGTCTGTAGTTTCTGCTGAGTCTCCTTTAGATTGGCCGACTTGCCTTCAATGGTAGTCATGATCTCATATGCATCAGCTAACCAAGGCTTAAAGCGAGCCTTCAGCACAGATTCCTTGTGCTGCACTATGTCTACCCGTTCCTTCAGTTCCTTGGCCTCCTGTAGCTTTATGAGCCTTTGCGTGATGACAACAGTTCACATTGTTGCCTTAACCTTATCATAGTGTTGTTGTAGTTCTCGTGCTTCTATCTCTAGCATCTGTACATTGGGGCCCTCTTATAGGCTGGTGAGGACCTCAAGCAACTGCTCAAAAAGTGTCGTGCAGTCCGTCACTGCACTTTCTACCACTGCTACCACATCTTCCACAGCAGTCGCACACTGTTCCCTGACCTTCGACAGAGTCGATGGTTGGGCCTTCAACTGCAACTCTGCGATCTTGAGATTCAACTCCAGTTGAACCTTGTCCAACTTTGTGCATGTGTCGTGCACTCCCACAACAAGTTTTCTAACCCACACATCTGCTCAGCCTCAGGGATGTTCAACTCTTAGATAGTCCCACATGCGTCATCTAAAACCTTAGTGAGGTGATGTTTTTTATCCATGAGGCCAGTCACAAGGTTGAGAGCAGAGTTGCATTGTACTGCCATCTGAGCATTATTCACCTTTTTCTCGTTGATCACCTACAAATTGCGTTGATCACGGGCCCCAAGCTCGGCGATCACACCATCTTGCAAAAGATAAAGCACTTCGCTAGGAAGAGCTACCAAATTAAGGTCCATGCCCTTGAGGGCGCTGATAGTGGGTCTATGAGTGTCAGTCGTTGTTGTCAATGTTCTGTCTAGCATTATTATGGATCGGGGGTCCCTAACTTGCAGCATCTCCATGGCTTTAGACGTGCCAATATCGACACTAATGGGTGCCACACTAGTCTGCATCTATGAAGCGTGGATCTGTAGCTCTCATAGACCCATCTGAATATCAGCCAACACCTGCTACTGTTGCTACTCAAAATTTTGTAGCAGTTTTGCAGTGGCATCCCGTATCTCATCCCCTATATCATTTAGATCCCCATCTATCAGGGTGATCAGATCCAAAGACGTCTTTCTCACTTTGGACTTCTTCCGTGCCATATCTTTTGTGGACCCCTAGTGCACTTGATATGGAACAGAGTCATTTCCAAGTCCGCTCCTCCCTGCTTTATCGGTTCATCCGTTGCTTCCTATGTCTCTAGTGAGGGTGATTTCTCTTTGTCAGAGTCGTGCTCCTCTCCTCCTACATGTCCTTCCTATCCTCCTTCCTCCAACGTGGCAGCACACTCTTCCTTAGCCTTAGCATCAACCTCCTTTCTCTATTTCGTGGCCAGCTACTCCATCTTCAGCTTGGCTTCTTCCTTCTTCCGTTGCGCAACGGTCTTACTAGATCCTACAGTCAAGTTTGAGGCAGTGCACCATTATATCGACCAACTATCAAGGACCGCATCGATCTCGTCATATGTCGCCAAGTAAGGAAAGTCATGCCACTTATGCTCGAGGTCCTTCCGCGCCCTTATTGATATGTGGTAGAAATCAGCCTTGAATTCTGCGTACTCTTGCAATCTGTCAAAGTTGGTAGGCGACAACTGCGGCTTGTGGATGATGGCCATGTGCACGTTCATCTCTATCAGGGTCCAAAATATTTTGTTGTCCTTTACCCACTGAGGATCCTTGGTCGCCCACAAAAAAGTGTACTTCACGACCTCTAGTAGGTTCGGCATAACCGAAAGGAACTGACTATCTTTGGGTAGTTCCCATGCTAACAACATTATGGACAGTAAGAGCCATGCATAGTGAAATGTCTTACTGAGATCCTACGCCTCGCGACAGTTCGCAAGGAACTCACCACAGAGGTAGTGCACCCAGTTAAATTGAACTCCCTCCGTGCATTAGGCCGCTAAAGCTACAACTGGTGCCAGCACTTCGTCTACGCGACACTTTTGCATAACCTTCCCTGCCAAGAGTTGTGTGGCTACTTTGACCACTGAGTCACAGATGCTTGAGATGGTGTAGCCTGCAACTTCTTCACTAACTTGAACTTTTCCTTCATGGTCTTCGCGAGGACATGTTCTTCAGTCTTTCTTCCAAACGCCATGGCCGGATTTTCCCCTAGGTATGGCAGTTGGGTGATCCTATGGATCAGTCTATCAGTGATGGGTATTGGCTCCTCCAACCACAAACACCCATCGTGCACCAAGCACAATAACTGCTTGATTACCACCATTATGATGGGTGTGCAATTGTAATGCAGCACCCATAGCAAGTTAAGCAATCCTTCCTTATCCACGCCTCTTAGCCACTTCCATGGTTCCAACGCAGTTACTCCAGTAGTTTTGTGGAACACATGGTGCATGAGTTGATACGTTGCTAGGTGAGGAAACTGCTTTATGTCTGCTAAATCCCAATCATCTAATTTCAAAAGGGGAACATGCCCCAAGCGCAGTCCTTCAAACACAATCTCGTCTGGTAAGAGGGGTGTATGCAGGGTGACCTTACTCTTGTCAATGTCTTTGGGCACCTTGGTCTTTCCCTTGTGCACAGGAACGTACTCAGGCAGCTTAGTGATGGGGTCAGACCCCACAATTTTGACATCTTCTGTTTCCATCCCAACATCCTCATCATCCATTGGGATATCCTCAAACTCCTCTTCTTTTGGCTCTAGGTTAATTGTCTTGCCCTTTTCCTGTGTAGTGGGCTTAACCTTTTGGGGGTGTTTCCTGGGAGATGCACGCACTGGCTGCGATGGCGTGGCCTGTTTGCCCTTCTTGATCTTAGGACCCTCCGTGATCGGGGTAGTCCTTGGCCTAGGCATCCATGGAGACTTCGGTACTTCAGCTGGTATTTCTAGAGGCACACCCTCTGGGGTAGCTCTTTTTGCTTCCATAGCCACATCTGGGACAACTCCCTCACCTGTCCCTACTTCCATGCTCATAGCTTCAATGGGCCTTGACATAATACTACGTAATAACTCCTGATTCGCTTGTGGCAATGTCTCAAACACAAAACTTGCTAGCAAAAGCTCGAAGGTTTCACGGTTCATGTGCGCCTGAGAGCTCAAAAACTCAATTCTCAAAATGCCAAGTGTTTTTCACTGGGTAGCCACCTGTAAATTATTGGCACTTTCAAATTCAAATCTGACTGCCCCCAAAATTGGTTCATTAATGCTAGATTGGTGATAGATTTTTAGAGATCTAGTCCATAAAGTCCGACTTAAATGCCGCCCCCTACTCCATTTGGCCATTTTTTCATCGTCAAATCATGAACAATGACTTTAACGATCACTTTTCAACTGCTCTGTGCAGTAACTTCCTTGATAGCGCAACCCCTTGCGCACTTCCATGGGCATTGTGACATATCTTTGTTCCGCGCAGTTCCCTGATCACGTAGCTCTCTGACCCGGGTAGTATCGTTTATAGTCCTATGCTTCCTTTCAGTTGCTTGGAGCACTAAGACTGTGCTTCCCTCATATAGTCACCTAGCTGGATCACCAATGTATGGCTTCAATCGACTGCCATTCACCTTCCTTGGGAAGGGTTATCCATTCAATTTGACCAAATGAACTGCTCCACCATTGGTAATATCCTTGATAAAATATGGCCCTAGCCAGTGCATCTAAAATTTCCCCATCAATTTATCAAATTTACTATCATATAACAAGACCAGATCATTTACCTTGAAGGTGCGCAATTTGATGTGCCAATCGTGCCATGCATTTTCGTGCTCCTTTTGAACTTCTTGATGAAATCCAACTAGAAATTGGTCCTCCTCAAAATCTTCTAGCTATGCATGACTCTCTTCTAGGGCTCCATTGTCCACCATTCCTATGGGTGTCGCTATGCGTAGACAAGGTACAATTTGTTCCATTGGCATCACAACTTCTATGCCATACACAAGTCTAAAAGGCATTTTCCTAGTCAAATTCTTGCAAGTCGTTCTGTAGGACCATAACACCATAGGTACGCGTATATCCTAGTCATTTATCTGAGCATTTTAGACCTTTGTCAATGCGTTCTCCAGTATCTTATTGAATTCTTCCACCATCCCATTGACCTGTGAGTGATAATGCATGCTCTTCTGATGATACACCTAAAATTCTTCTGTCAACGCGTTGATTGTTTCGTTAAGAAAGTGTGTACCGTTATCGCTCATCAAGATCTTTAGATAGCCAAATCTTGTCAATATGTATTGAAAAAGGAAATTTGTTGTTGTCACTCCTATACAATCCTTCACAGGTTGTGCCTCTACCCACCTAGTCAAGTACTCAGTCTCGGTGATGATGTATCACGCCCCTGTCTTCTTTCCTAGAGACTGAATTAGGCCCACAAAGTCGATCGTCCATTTCTCGAATGGTTCTAATGTCACTTGCGGCATCAAAGGTAGTTCATCCCTCCACAAAGGCCTACTAGTACTTTGACATGCATCACATGCCCTATAATATTCTTTTGAATCCTTATGCAGGGTTGGCCACCACAACCCAACACGTAGAACCTTTTACGTTGTTTCTTTCCTTGCGTAATGTCCTCCTCCAGCTCCTCCATGAGCCTCCATGAGAATGTTGCTTCGTTCAAAGTCAAGTACATAATGTCACAATATTTCATCTGACCCCATTTTGTATAAGTGTCCTGCAATGACGGAGAAGTCTGCGGCGCACACTACTAACTCCTTCTATTGGCTTGTATACCCTTTTGGAGCAGTTCTCATTGTCAGGAAATGTATGATATATTCAAAGTGACTATGCGTGACTTGCACTACAAAGAGATGTGTGTCAGGTAACCCCTCTTCCAGATTAGTAGGTTCCTCTCCCATTTCAATGCACAACAGATGATCAGGTCCCGCATTCAGTCATCCTGGCTTCACAATAACTTCAAAGTCATACTCCTGGAACAATAACAACCATTTGCAGATATTCCCCCCAAACATAGGCTTATTGACCAGGTATTTCAACACATAATGATCCGTATACATCTTAAAATGTCCACCCAGCAAATAGTGCCTGAACTTTTGGAGCACGTACACCATGGCTAGTCCTTCGCGCTATGTAGTAGAATACTTCTCCTCAGCCTGGACAACTTCCTACTCATGAATGCTATAGTATGGTCCAATTCCCCCTCGCATGTCTATGTCAGCATGGCTCCCAGTTCAATACATGAGGCGTCCATGTGCACATGAAATTCCTTCTTCCAATCTGGGAAGACTAGGATTGGTGCAATGACCATTTTCAGTTTCAGCACTTCCAAGCTCATCTAGCATTCATCACTCCAATAGAACGTAGCATCCTTTTTCAACAATTTCTCCATGGGCATAGTGATCTGGGCATAACTATTAATGAACTTCCTATAATATCTGGTATGCCATAGAGTTGCATGTAGCTATTTCACATTCCTTAACGCCTCCAAGTTGATTATCACTGCAACCTTCGTAGGGTCTACCATAAATCCCTGTCTGCATACCACATGACCTAGCAGAATCTCGAAAGGGACACAAAAAAGAAATTTCTTTAGATTGAGCATGATCTGATATCTCCGACATGTATCTAACATTAAGCGCAAACTTGCCACATGACACTTGACCAATACGAACATTGTCCAATCGTCAAAGTATACCTCCAGAAACTTATGAATGAAGTCTTTGAATTCCTCAATGACTACACACAAAAAGATTGTTGGTGCAATCTTCAGCCCAAAAGGCATTACGATGTGCTGAAAACATCCCCATTCAGTCACGAAGGTTGTCTTGCTTCTATCTTCATGCACAATTTTGATTTGATGGTACCCAGAGAACCCATCAGTGAAAGAGTATGCTTCTTGGCCGCCTACATTATCGAAGACCTCATCAGTGAATGAGGTCAGGAAGGGATCATGTATGCAAGCATCATTCAGCTTCCGTAGATCTATGGATATCCTTATTTCTTCTTTATGTTTCTTTTCCTGAACCACTATCAGGATTACCCAATTGAATTCATCCACTAGTTCAATAATTCTTGTCGCTAGCATTTTATCTAACTTAGCGCGAACCCTTTCCTTATACTTAGGGTTAAGGCAGTAAGGTCTTTGTTTTACAAGTTTCGCATCAGGTTTCAGGGTGATCTTCATCACACCCAGGTCTCCTATTATCCCTTTTAAATCAAAAAACTTCATAGGGAACAAATCCTGATATTCACAGAGGAGCTCAGCGACCTTGTCTACTATCATATCATCCCAATAGTCCCCAATCTTTGCAAATTTTGATTCCGCCTTTGTACCAATGTTGACCTACCTAGTTTTCAGTGGCATGTTAATGTCTGTATCCTCTATCTGCGGACCTTCAATCTCGCGGTGACCTTCAGTATCCAGAATATTAATCTTTCAGGGATCCTCGTCTTCTTCTTCAGCGGTCATGTTATAGCATTCCAGTGCATGGCTCAGTTGGGTAGTCCAATCAGGTTGCACCAAGTCCAAAGGATATTGCGGTATCCTAAAGATCGCTGATTTAACCTCCTGTAGCACCGTGTCAATACAGTAAAACCCATCCTCAAAGCTGAACGTCATTATAAATTCCTGGCGCAAGATGTCCCACTCCTCAGTGCCATGGCATTGCTCAATTTCCAAGTACCAATTCCTTGGTATGATACCCAGGGTATGAAAAAATAGATGCACCCATTCAGGCTAGGGCTCCACTCCATAAGCCTTAGTCCATTTGTCCAGGTGATCACGCAGATCATCCCTTCTATCATACTTATCTGTCATCCACAATTTGGTTATCAAAACATATTCTCATCATCCTCCTATAGTCACGCTAATCACTGAAATTGTCCTTGTGCGTACCCCACCATCTTGCGAGCGTAGCGTGCAGTACCTAATCCAAGGCCTGGAAGCAATGTTTCTCCAACACTTCTCTTTCAAATGCATCCAAAAAGCAATCAACATCAGTTATCCCATCATAATGAGGCAGATACCTGACTTCGGATGACACACAACACAATGACTTGGTCATCATATTACAACACAGCGTAGATACTTCATGCAGCCAGTTCTGCTAGTGCTCTAAATCTTCGTCTGAATCTGACGTGCAAGAGCTTTTGCGGTCCCATGCAATACGTCCATACAATGTTGGATTCACCTAATCCTAGTCTTGCGTCATTATCTCATAAATCTTTTCAAGTTTGTTATCGCTTTCATAATCTCGAACTAGTTCTCTATAGCGCAATCCCTCCACGAGATCCAGCGACACCACTATGTGAAGCAACTTCTTTTCAAATATCATCTTCCGCTTCTTTAGGTTGATTACCCCATTCATGTCAATGGCCCAATCGATTCTAAGGAGAGCAGGGTAGGGATTGCTATCATCCACAATCTTTATTACTTCAAAATCTTCCAGTGCACTCATGCCCTCGATGTCAACTATGACCCCTTGCAGCCTCTCCATTGGGATAATTTTCTGTTGATTCACCATTCCTAACTGTATCGAAGACCACTAGAGCATAGGTATCCCCATTCTTTCCCAAGTATGTTTTGGCAAAACATTCACGTCGAACCCCAGATCCAGGATAACTTGGTCCATCTCATACTCCCCTATCTGCATAGTGGGTCTCATTTCACACCCGGTCCTTGCCTTGTGCTTGCCAAGCTTCCTGACCACGTGTGGTTCACCAGTAGCACCATATTTACTAGTGCACCGAATGATCAGTTCCTATAGGCCCTTCACAGCATTACTGTCACAGATTGGCTTCATGCAGGTCTCCAAGAATGTGGTAATCATGGATGGGTCCATTTCTTTAGCTGGTTTCTCTTGACTTCCTGAGATAGAGCCCTCAGCGAAGCTTTTCTTTACTTCCATAAATGTTTCTTTTGCGCACTCCAAATCAAACCCAGCCTCTTTTCCTGGTGCTTTGCAGACCCATTCACTTTCTGCAAGCTACTTGCTTTTATCCTCCCCCATCGTAGTTCTGCTTCGAAGCATAATATTTAACTTAGGTTCTTCCTCACGAGGCTCAATTCTCATGATCCGGAGGTTCTATGTCAGTTGCGGAGGCTGTGCCCCCTTTTCGTGAATCTTAACCAACAATATTGGGCAATCCTCAGTCGCATGGTCAAACTGAGTATAGTAATGACATGACAATTGCATCGGATTTGGGCAATACCTCACGTAGTGTCATGGGCCAACACAATTGTAACAAATCAGTTGTCCTTGGCCTCTACTAGGCCCTCCTCCTCCTCGGCCTCGGTCGCACCCCTGATACTCACCTCGTGTTCCCCCAACACCTTGGTTGAGAGGCTGTGTTTTTTCCTGCACCCTGTATGCAGGTGTTCTGTCCATCATTAATTCGTAACTATGGAAATTGTGCTCGTCATGGCCTACAGATTGACAAAAATTGCAAAAGAGTTGTTGTGGTTTCTGCACAAATTTCTGCAACAATTAGCAATTGTCAGTCGCATGTTTCCCATCTACCTACCATATAGCGCACAATAGTGCGGGCCCTATACTTGGCCCTACCACAGCCTCCGGCCATAAATGCATTGGTCCCCATACTGCAACATAGTTCGTGAAGATTGGGTAGTGATCCTTGTCATGCCCCTGACCCTTACATTTTAGGCACCAAACTTCTTCGTGCACCTCTAGCCGAGTTGTTTTGTCCTACTTCAGACTTTGAATTTCAAGACAAAGTTTTTGCAACTGCACATGAATCTGTTGAACCCCCAAATTATCATCCTACATTTGGTTCTCATGCAGCCTCATCACAATTTCCGGAGCTTCCGCTTGAGTCCCAATCTTTTGTTGTGATAACGCAACCCTTAGGTGGGGTAGGAGCGAGGCTACGCACCATTCGCGGTGACGCCCATCAGTTAGGTTCATGTTGGCTTCATAGATCGTACACTTCAATCTTTGATCCAAATCCCAGGGTGTCTCCCCAAGCTTCATCATGATCTCCTTGAATCCTACAATCGACTGTGCTTGAGACTTAAGTCTAGTGAATTCTCTATTCAGAGTGGCTTGGATATCTACCAAAGTGGACATTGGGTTATCAATATTGTACTTAATATACCATGTTAGTGCGCAGTCCTACATAGCACTAACCAATGTGGCTTTCTTCATTTGGTCATCCATGATACCCTGAGCTTCCCATACAGCCTTCGCGACGAACCAAAACTAGTCCGAATCTTCGTTCCCTATGCCCTTGAATGCAGGTAGTTTTACAGAGTTCGCCATATTGGATAGTGGTCAAGGTGGCAGCGGTGTGGGTGATGGGGTGAGAGGTGGAGGCAAGGATGGAGGCGGTGTAGATGGATGGGATGAGGGTGGAGGCGATGTAGGTATTCATGAGAACCCTTTTCTTATCAACTGACTAGCGCTCAGGGGAGAAGTCTGCAGTGCTCCTTTGTCGTCACTCAAAGGAGGCCTGATCAACGGGCTATACTTATGACCTTTTCTTCCTCCATCCCTAAAATACTTTCTGCTTTGCATCTCTCCAAACATCAAGGTAACCGCGTAACCTATTGTTCACACAAGAGCATCTTAATCCAAGTATTTATCGATTTTAAATACTTACATCACGATCCTTTAAAGAAGCGGCACTCTACTTCGCTGTAACTAACAGAGGTATCGACCATGAACTCTGTCACAAATCCTCCTATGATGTGATTGAGCCAATGGTCGACAATGCACATGATCTTATCTTCAGAAGCTTCCAACCTCCTTACTAACTTCGGTGTCCAAACAATCAGATTGTCAAGCCTCCACCTTCCTTGGTCGCCTTCCAACTTTTCAATCCACTCGTATAACTCAACCACATATAACTCAACTGGAAAGGAACAGAAGAAGATTCCATGTATTTCTGTGTACAAATATTTGTCCAACCACTATTCTTTCGTCAATTGTGGATTCTTGTTTTCTTGGGCCGCAAATTCATAAATATTTCTATCCAACCAGTTTTCAATCTCCTTCTTAGTTGGATTCCAATGATATGACATCACACATCTCGTTATGCAGATCCCAGTCCCAGCAATGGAACCATTTGTTGGCTTGATGGGCCCTAACCCAGGTTCAGCGTTAGGTAGACAAGAAAATCCCTAAACTACTGGCCCTTTTGGCATCAGTCCGCGGAGCGTAGACCGAAGTCTCAACCGAAGCAGTATGGGGGGGATGCAAGAACCAAGTTTTCGCACCCTGAGATGGTTGCGATGTCAATTTTCTACCTGAATCCTTGCCTTCACATAGATTGATAAGCCTTGTATTTCCTCTTCCGCCTTCCAGAACCTCCGTCAAGGTATCTGATTGTCCTGTGCACAACCCTAAACAATGATTTAGGCACTTACGCATCTCTATAACTACGTTACTATCCTGTTTCCCAAATTATCTTAAGTATTAGTTACTTTACCATGCATTTAAGATTATCCTCGTGTAAACATATATTATCACTTGCGATCAAATAACAAATAGAAACAAATAAATTCGCACATTAAATTAGTTTTATAATGTAAACTCGAACTTAACATATCATAATTGCATGCAATAATCAGAGACAGAAAGTACAATGATTCCATAATACTTCTCTTTATTTATGATTCAAGTTCCTAGTATAGACTCTATCTTCCCTATGCACACAACTACAGGGGTCCGCGCACTCAGCTGTGGACTTCCACCCTAGGACTTTGCACACTCAGCTGCAGTGCCCCTTACTATGCTAAGAATCTTGCTCTTAGCTTTTTCAAAACTTACCAGTGACTCCTTTTCTAACTTACTTACTTTCCTCCCTTTTTATACAATCCCATGGTCTGCGACCATAGGTAGATCTCCAAAACTGACACAACTTATCTAAACTAAGGGCGGAAAACCCTTTTATCTTTAGACATCTTCGCGCTCCACGACCACAAAATGCCAAGACTTTACATTTCTTTACACAAAATTTGGGCCTTCTTCCCCAAAACTTGGGTGTTTAACCCAAAATTGACCCTCAGGGGACCCATTCCCAGCAAAGCTGCATCCTCCCTGAATGGTGGACAAATGATTATAAAACACGAAATTTAACACAATGGAATACTTTATTAATCTAGGACTAAGCCTACACACTTGCTTCCTGCACATACATCACAATGTGTCCCATTATATAATGATGGGATCACTAGACTCGATCAACATAACAACATGGAAGATGCACACTGATACTCAATTACAACTCAGTCACATTGGAAAACAATTACTTCTAGAACAACACCTCGTAACTCACATAAATAAGAACTCAACAAACCTATCACATTTCCAGACTCTTCCATTTCTACATTATTCTAACATCCCCCCTTAATGGAGAAATGGATTTTCTATAACATAACAATGTTTGTTGGTCTAAGTCTCATCTAGGCTTATAAATATGACTCAAATATTTCATATTGACTTTATTTACTTCAACATGTTGATGAAATTTCTTCTTGTTCTTCCTACTCCAAACTCTGACACTTTTGAACCTATTCAGTCTTCTTCCTACTTCAGATCATGAACTCTGGATATTTCTTCTTACTGTAACTAGGATGATTCCAATCCATTTCAAATCCTTTTTCAAGAACTTCATTTTCATCACCAATAGTTTCATGTTTACTTGAATATTGACTCACCAGTTCATAATAATATTTGATTTCCTCTGGGCTCCAATACGTTAAAATACCATGAACTTCTTCAAATGTATCTAGAACTATTTCCATTTACATATCATATGAATCATTCATTGATTTACCATTTTTCTCATTTTCAAGACCCTTCGTCATTAAGCATGTAATGCCAACTACATCTTTTAGACCTTCATCAATCTGTTCAAAGGAATTTTGAATCCATTCTTTGGTCATCTTTATCTGGGCATCATAATTAACTTTGGCGTCTTCAAAATTTCTTGTCCCTTTAATTGTTGCTTCAATTTCCTCTTCATATTCTTCCACTTAATTATCAACAGAAAACAATAGTTTATCAATAAAATTCTTTTCAAATATATCTTGCAATCCATTTTCATAAAACAAATATCCATCATCAAATTTAATTGAAAATTCATCTGTTGTAGCTGGATCATCCACAAATTTTTCCTTTGGAATCTCATGAGTTTTCTCACTGCATTTCATTTCCACCTCAGCCCCATGATACTTTCTCCTAAATTGTTTAAATTCTCTTCGAAATTGTTTAATTTTACTTTTCCAACCCATTGAAAAACAAAATGGCTATGTGAACAAGCTACAATTATGGTGGTCGTTGCACCCTATAAAAATGGAAGCACAAGGCCTTCCACATCCACCAACTACTCGTCACAAGCAGCACCTTAATTCCACCACAATTGAGCAATAAGCAGTTGCATCAGATCATACAACTTCCCTTTGCAGACGACAAAAAAAAACAACACAAGGAAAGCTCGCAATAGCACTAAAAATTCTCAATATGAAGGTTGGCAATAGCACCAAAAATTCTCAAATTGAATTCGAACTCTCAGGTTAGGTTCACGCATACTCTGATAATAGTATGCTCCATGGTCGTTCTATGCACTTCATGCAGATTCAAGATCAATGGATGGTTACAGCTTCACACAAAACTGAGCAATTGTCTTTCTAATCTTTTATTCACGGGTCAGGCACAACTCCTCTAATAGCATATTAGAAAAAAAATATTTTAACATTGTCGAATACTTTATTAATTTAGGCCTAAGCCTGCACACTTGCTTCCTGCACATACATCACAATGTGTCCCATTATATAATGATGGGACCACTAGACTCTATCAACATAACAAAATAGAAGATACACACTCTGACTCAGTTACAACTCAATCACATTAGAAAACAGTTACTTCTAGAACAACAACTTGTAACTCACATAAATGACAACTCAAAAAACCTATCACATTTTTAGACTCTTCCATTTCTACATTATTCGAACACAATTTGCTAGTCAAGTACAATAATTTAACCCTAGGCAACATTAGTTCTCTCAAAATGCCCCAACCTAGCTAAGGATCATTTGAGATGAAGTTCAAGATGGGGAAAACCTCAGTGTTGGACGACGACACAATGGCCAAAATAAGGCAAGGGAAAATTAATGTAAATTGGCTCCATTCTTATCTCATAATTTCGAAGCCAGTTTCCATTAAATTCTTTAATGGCAGGTTGTCCCAAATTTCCACTCCGCAACAGGCACTGGTGTCGAGTTCGAAGACAATCGTGAAGAGGATTTGGACGCTATAATCTTTGTGACTGGTTATAGGAACACAGTACTCTGCTGGCTCAAGGTATGCCTTATCAGTGATTTTCTGCTTCGCAGTATTTTCTTTGGGAGATCCCTAATTTTGAAAATTGTCACTTAATTTGCAGAATGGGGGGAGCTTTCTTTAGGGTTTCTGGTCAATACCCAATAAAAAAAAAGAAAAAAAATCAGAGTTTTTTTTATGGTGGAAATGGATTCACCACCATCAACAAGCTCTGGGCGCCTAAAACCCTGAAGTTTGACAGCTGTAATTTGGATTTTCAAAATTTAAGTCAGATTTTTTCATAATCTTAACGAAATTTCCATTATTTTCTGGGCTAATTTGTGATATTCTTTAGGTCGTAGTCTAAAAAACCCACAAATTAACCTGGAAAATAATGGAAATTTTAGCAATATTATGATAAAATTTGGCAGAAATTTTTGAAAATATAGGTTACAGTTGTCAAACTTAAGGATTTTCAGTGCTCAGGGTTCTTGATGGTGTTGAATCCATTTCCACCATCAAAAAAATGATTCAAACACTTCAACATTATGATTTTTTGAAAAAAAACCCAACAAGAAAACTGTCATCGTGACTAATATGTAGTGTTAGTAGACAACACCCTTTTTTAGACTATGCATTTTACTCAGAGGACGGGTTTCAAAGAAAGTCATCTCCAGACAACTGGAAGGTAAGGGGTAGTCTGTACGTTGTTGTCTTGGGAAGAGCAGATATGTTGGGATCTTTGGTGGACGCTCGGTTGAACGCCCAAGATATATTTCAGGCCATCAGCACTTGAATTTCCTATCCAGCTGGCAGATCGTGGAGCGAATATATTCCTTGTTTTATTGATGGAATTCAAATCACACAACGTAGTTTGTCCAGCTAAAGTTAACGTCATCTAGTTTATTTTTATTTTCTCACAAGATATTTTCATTTACCTCATCCTGTCAAATTATTTAAGGTAGATATTTCATGTTTAGATTAGAGAATTTATGTACATAAGGACAAGCTGGAAAAATTTGCACTGTGGTTTAAATCATTGCAATACCACATTAGTGATATTACTAGAAATAGGTCTGATAAATCAGGTCTTGCAGAGCATGCTTGTTCCTCCTCACACTATATATGCATGGAACAAGCTAAATTAATCCACAAGGAAGACCACTATTTTAAAAGAAGAATTAAAGAGACAATAGAAATTGAAAAATCCTCTAATAATATGAATAGGGATGATGGTCTTAAACTAAGTAATACATGGAAACCCTTGTTAAACAAAATAAAGTAACTTTAAGTTATACAAATTCTCCCTTAATACAGCGTTTACAGCTCAAATAAATAAATAAATTACAACTAACATATATATATATATATATAATTTTAATTATAATTGCATAAATTAATAACCAAATTCTATTAATTAATTAATTAAAAAAAAAAAAAAATTAACTAAATTTAAAATTAATTTAATTAATTTAAATTGATTTTATTTTAAATTTAGTTCAATCTAAGTTTATTTTAATTTAGGCCAAATTAATTTAAGTGAATTAATTTTATTCAAAAAAAATCATTATTAATTAATTTAAAATTTAAAATTAATTAATTAATGAATTAATCAACATAGTTTTAAATTGATTAATTAAACCAAATTTAAAATTAATTTAATTAATTAATTAATTAAATTAATCTTTCGTTAAATTTAGTTTATATTAATTTATTTTTATTTAGGTCAAAAATTACTTTTAAATTTATTAAAATTTATAACAAAATTAAAATTTATTTAATCCATTGAGTTTATATTAATTTTATTTTTAAATTAGGCCAAATTAATTTAAGTGAATTTATTTTATTAAAAAAAATTAAATTTATTAATTAAACTAAATTTAAAAATTAATTAATTAATTAATATACTTTTAAATGTAAAACCAATTTATTTAATTAATTAATTAAATTAATTTATTAAATTGATTTTATTTAGTTTATATTAATCTTATTTTTAATATTAGATCAAATCAATCTACTATTAAAAAATTACTTTTAATATAGGTTAAAATTATTAATTAAATTAAAACTTAAAAATCAAAATTAAAAATTTATTTATCCATTTATTAATAAAGTGTTGAAATCTAGCCGACCTCTCCAAACCTAGGTTATCTATCCATCCTTCTATTAATAGGTTCTCATTTTCTTGACTCTCTCTTTCTCAAAATGCAGATCTCATTACCCTGATGATGGACTCACCTAGCTAGTCCGAAACGTTGGTTTCAAAATTGCTCACAGGTTTTTCCATTAATTAAATACCATAGTATTTTGTTTTCAAATCATTGCAATACCATAATATTTTGTTTTCAAAATGTTTTAAATAGAATTTACTACTTAATATGGATGTAGCAAAGATTTTAATAATTTTATGAAAATTATTTGGTTTAAATGTTCAAATCATTGGACAAACATAATTTAGACTTATATTATTATCCTTGAGGATGCTAGGGTATATCTATTCATTTTAATCAATCAGCGTTTGATAAAAAAATTAAATAACAATATAAGGTTTAATATTACAAAATGAAATTAATTTATTTTTTAAAATTTTATTTATTTAAATTTTAATTGGTTTACTTCATTTTAGTCTTATTGCATAATGATGACTGGTGTACAGTTTATAATCATGTCAACGAATGTACAGTAATGCAGAACGCATCATATTGTATAGCGAATGTAATGGTGTTGTCTATCGAGGTCACAAATTCGCCAGTAAAGTTATTTTTCGCCGGAATCTGATGATTTTTTTAATAAAAAAACTAAGCATAGGAGTGTTTGGATCGTTTTTTATGGTGGAAATGGATTCATCACCACCAAAAACCTCCTGGGCACCCAAAAATCCTAAATTTTAACAGTTGTAACCCAAATTTCCCAAAATTTATGCTAGATTTTTGTTACAGGTCTATTTGGGCACATCACTCCCAACATTCAGAACAGTACTTTTAGGGCTCATCAAACCCTAATTCAGTGGTTACATGCCCTAGAGAAGTCAACTCATTGAATTCCTCCTTCTATGAAAGTTTCATGGCCTAAAGCCTTTTTGAAAAACCTCCTTGGGATACCAGCGTGGCCTATGCCTTGAGATAGTGTGCTACAAAGCAGGCATGCCCATTGTGGCTTGCACTGCAGTGCACTTAGGCCCACTTTAGCCTGTGCTGGGTGAGATTGAACGAAATTTGCATAGTGTTCTGGGAATATTCCTTCATTCTAGATGACTCTAGAAAGTTCCCATATCATATCCCCTCCTATGAGCTTGAAATTGGATAGGCTAAGGATCCATTAACCTCCTATCCTTTCATCCCTTGCTCCATGGAAACTAACTCCAAGATTGGAAAGCCATTCCATACCCTCATTTATGACAAAACCACCTCCATTTCCTATAAATTGAGCACTCATCATAGTGATCAAGGGGGCTAGAATCTGAAGTTTGTAAGGAAATTCTGTTGGTTTGAGGATTGAGTTTATGTTAAGAAATGTTGTGTTGTCAAAGCGTTGAGCTTTGATGTGGCAAGGGTTGGACTAAAGTTTTTCCTTCTACATTAATAAATATCTTATTCCTTTTCTCATATGATTGTTCATATATGCGATGATTATGTGTTTCAATGTATTCGATTCCAATGTTTTATAGTTGATAGCTCATGTATGCTTTGATCGTTTCTTGTTTCTGTTTCTCTTGATACAGGTACCTTTTGAGTGGATTTAGTTCAAGTGGGAGAGATAGGAGCTATTAAAAAGAGATTTAGGAAGCGAAAGGAAACAAGTAAGTTCCTCCATCTCATCTATCTTCTATAAGAAAAGGTTAAACTACTTTCTTTCTGTTGTTCTAGGTGTAGTCACGCACCTAGGGAAGATGTGTTTATCAGTAGATGCAAATTCTATGTAACAAATTGGCAACCAAACTGGGGAATGACTGTCATTCTTGGTGGCTTACCCTCATCATATTACACCCTAATAGACTTTGCTTAGCTTTATTGATCTTATTTCAGTCTTCTTGAAGTGTTTTTAGTCAAAAATTGTTCTTGAATGTCCCTTGAATTAACTCTCTAGCACCATTGCAATGTTTGTCTTGACACAGTGCACTGCAAAGCAGCCCCTACCTTAGAGACAATGCATTACAGCGCATTGTCTCCCTCTTTGGCCTGAGCTGATTCCTCTTACGCTAAAAAACCCACCATTGGTTTGATTTTCCCAAAGTTGCTTCTCTTGTTGTTTGCTGAAAGATCAATGATGCTTGTGGTTCTAAAATCAACTTGTATTTCTCTTTCTAGCCCTAATTTGGCCTTGATTGTTTAGTGTTTCTTAAATGGTTTCTTTATCATTATCCATTCATTGTCAAAGTTAGCTTATAGTCGATTAATCTTTTCTCGAAAGAAAGTGTCATAAAGTCTTGATTTCTTTCGAAAAGGAACTATCGTAAAGTCTTCATTCTTGCAAAAATATGGATTGATTTTATGTGCATTATTTTCCTTTTGTTCATCTCAACATTAATGGAATTGAAAAGAAAAACTTGCATTATGAAATTAGAGATTTGTGTGTGCTTATTGGAATAGTTTAGGGAAATTGCATTAGATGTGCTTTTTGCTCTTTGATTAAACATTCTGATTACTCTATCCCTTGTAGTTAAGGTTTTCATTGTTCAAAATCAAATGAAAAGAATGTTTCTCATTATAGTTGCATTCTAGGAATTTCAAAGACATCACGTGATGAACCTGAAAAACAAACTCCTAATCAAGATCAACTTAAAAGTTATCTCAATTAACGTAATGTAGTTCTAGGCTAGAGACGTGTTCTAGCATCGTAAAACATAGCAGTTATCGTTAATTGTGTGTGATACATTCCAATACATCATTCCACGTACGTAAGTATATCGTAGCTCGTCCACATAACTTTGGGTATATAGGGTGGTGTTATAATACGAAAAGTATAAAGGAATGCTCTTACTATGCAGTTTCACATTAGACAGCGCTAACATGGATTGGGCCTCCATGTACTTTCGAGTATATATGGGAGGACTACATTAGGTTGTTATCCATCCTTAGCTAACCAAGTTGGTCGCCTTGTACACTTGTAGGAATTTACAGGGTGAGTTCCTCAGACAGAACACCAAAGGACACCGCTCACAAACAGATCACAGATCAATACACCAGTATTGTTGACGTGGTTAAAACCCTCAAAGAGGGAAACAGTCCATGGCCTGAGCCAACGCGACCACTTCAGGAAATTTATTAATAAAAGAATGAAAATTTACATAAGCTTCTCTCATGAACGGTTACCCTACAAATGACCCTCCATGCTCTTTAAATAGAGATAATGGACCAATTGGGTGTTAAGCCATGGATCAAGTATTGGTAATATCGAGGAGAGAATGAACCGTCGGATCACTACATATCATGACCGTCAGATTGTAAGTTACAAAAATTACATAGTAAAGAAACACACTTTACCTAACTCTATACTAGACCAAGTTATACTTAACTACTTCCTATGTGTCGGAATATCCTAACATCCCCCCTTAAGAACAACTTGGGATAGGATTGAAGGATGTACAAATATGACACAATAGGAGAAGGAAGGAGGCACTAGAGCCTATCCCCCCTTAGCGACAACTTCCTGAACTCCAACCATAAATTGAAGTTTAGTAAACTTCACCTCTGTGAGAGCCTTTGTAAAGATGTCTGCAACTTGATCATCTGTTGAACAATATTGCACTTCAAGAAAATGGTCATGAATGAGCTTTCTGATGAAGTGCATGTGCAGTTCAATGTGTTTGTTGCGCTGATGTTGGACTGGATCTTTGCATAGTTGAATGGAACTTTGATTATCACACCAAAGTGTAGTTGGATGCTGCTGATGAAAGCCAAACTTTGACAGGATTTGACGAAGCCATAAGGCTTCCTTACTAGCTTCTATGGCACCACCATACTCTACTTCTGCTGAAGAAAGAGAAATGGCACCTTGTTTCTTGCAAGCCCATGTAATAGGTCCTGAACCAAGAGTGAACACATAACCTGCAGTAGACTTCCGATCATCAGGGTCACCAGCCCAATCGGAATCAGTGAAACCAACCAATAGAGGAGATGCTTCGGCACTGTAATGAATCCCCAACTGAACTGTACCTCGAACATAATGAAGTATTCTTTTAGCTGCTTTCCATGACTTTCATGTGGGTTTTCCATAAACCGAGCAACAAGGCCAACAACAAAGGAAAGGTCAGGACGAGTATGGGTTAGATACAAAATTTTTCCTACAAGTTGACGATATAAGGTAGCATCAACTTCAAGGGAAGTACAAGTGACTAAAAGTTTGGCTCTAGATTGAAAGGGAGAAGGGGCTGGCTTACAGTCTTCCATGTGAAAATGGCGTAGAAGATCACAGGCATACTTGGACTGGGAAAGGGAAATACCTTCCTTAGATTGCAAGACTTGAAGACCAAGAAAATAATGCAAGTGTCCTAAGTCTGTCATTTCAAACTTCTTTTTAAGGCTGGAATTCACATGGTTGATAAGGTTGGGATCACTACCAGTGAGGATAAGATCATCAACATAAAGAACAAGAATGATAAGAGACTTGCCCACTTTCTTGGTGTGGATAGTATTGTCAGAATGACACCTAGAAAAGCTAGATTCTAAAAGAAATCTATCCATTTTGGCATACCAAGCCCGAGGAGCTTGCTTGAGACCATAAAGGGATTTCTTAAGTCGACATACAAGGCTGGAGTCTGTTTGTATAAAGCCAATGGGTTGTTCCATATAGATTTCTTCATGCAAGTCCCCATGCAAGAAGGCAGATTTAACATCCATCTCATGGACTTCCCATTTGAAAGAGGCAACAAGGGAAAGAACAAGGTGGATAGAGTTCATTTTGGCAACAGGGGAGAAGGTTTCAGTATAGTCAATGCCTTCAACTTGTAAAAAACCCTTAGCAACAAGACGAGCTTTATGTTTATCAACGTTTCCATCTGGTCCATACTTGGTTCTGTAAACCCATTTGCATCTAACAAGTTTTCGTCCCTTTGGTAGAGGAACAAGATCCCATGTATCATTTGACAATAATGAACGATATTCTTCATTCATAGTTGCATCCCAATCTGAATGGCCTGAGGCTTCTGCAAAGGTGTCAGGATCATAATTCGTTGAAGCTTGAGCCAGTAAAGAAGAGGCTCTATTGAATTGAGAACATGTACGTCGTTGATCTATAGGATCAACGGCAAGATCAAATGTTGCATCCCGAGTAGCACGGACCCATTTTGGAAGCTAAGGAGCTGAAGGAGGATCCTGAGAAGGTGGGGGAGGATTGTCATGCTCGCTTTCATCATCTGAAGAAGAAATATTTTCAAAAGTATAAGAGATAGGGAGAGGTGGCACATCCACCGAACTAGGCTCGTAGGCCGATATATTTTCAGCAAACTTTACATCTCTTCTAATGATAACATTTTTGGACTTAAGTGGAATAAGTCTATATCCTTTGACATCTTCATAATATCCAACAAAAATACATTTTTCACTCTTGGGTTCTAAAGCTTTATGTTTCTCATCTGGAATATGGGCCCATGCTTCACTTCCAAAAACACGAAAGTGACTTACATCTGGTTTAATTGAGCTCCATGCTTCTTCTAGAGTGATATTCTTTAAAACCTTATTAGGAGTGCGATTTATTATGTAATTTGCACAGTTAATTGCTTCTGCCCAAAATTAAGACCAAGTCCTTTAGATTGAAGCATACAATTAGCCATTTCCTTTAATGTGCAATTCTTCCTTTCAGCTACACCATTTTGTTGTGGAGTATATGGAACAGTATGTTTCATTTGAATTCCATTCTCAGTGCAAAAGTTGATGAATTTGTTGTTAACATATTCTCCGCCATTATCAGATCTTAGCTTAAGAATTTGATGTCCAGATTGTTTTTCAACAAAGGCCTTAAAGGCCAAGAACATGTTAAATACTTCACTCTTGAGTTTTAAGAAGTCTACCCAAGTGCATCTAGAGAAATTATCAATGAAAGTTAAGAAATACTTGTAGCCAGAGAATGAAACAACTAGAAGTGGACCACATAAATCACTATGCACAAGCTGTAAAGGGGTTGAGGCGTGCCAAGAGGCACATTTTTCAAAACTATCCTGATGATGTTTTCCGATTACATATCCGGAACAAACACCATCTCTGCAAGATACCATTGGAAGACCTGTCACCATATTTTTTTTACATAGATTCTGAAGGGAGCGATAGTTTAAGTGACCAAATCACTCATGCCAAAGTTTTCTCACTTCATCGTTATGAGCAACAAATACCGAGGGAAGATTTGATGACCCAAAGTTGTGAAACTTATACAACCTTGTAGAATCATCAGCAATACCAGTAGCTAAAATCTGTCTAGGATCTCTTAGGTCCTTAATTACAACATCGTGAGGTGAAAATTCAATGATTTTACCTTCACTTGAATGAGTTATCTGATATACAGATAGAAGGTTGCAGGATAAGGTTGGAACACATAATACATCATTAAATTGACCATTGTCTATATGAACAGTTCCAGTCCCTACAACACTAAGAGATCTATCATCACCAACATATATATTTTTGGTGTTACAATCATTTAAAGAAGAAAACATGGCTTTGTTTTTGGCCATGTGATAAGAAGCTCCAGAATCAATGAGCCACTCATGAGAATCAGAAGAAGAAGATACATTTAGTGCATAGCCAAACCGAGATGCTTGACAACCACATGCAGAAAGTGTTATTCCTAAAGATGAAGTTGAAGTTGAAGAGTGTACCAATTGAAGGTTATGCTTCTTCATTGCTTCTTCCAAGGCTTCCATCTTCTTAAAGCATTTGGATTCTAAGTGGCCATCTCAATTACAAAAGTGGCAATGTCTATCAGTCTTCTTCCCTTTTTTTTTATTTGTCTTATCATTTTGTTGAAATGATTTTTCATTTTGAGGTTGAAATTGCTTAGGACCCTTGTTTGGTTTAGTACCATTCCTTTTAGGATACAACTTCTTAGGATTCTTTGAATTTGGTTGCTGCTGGGTGGCTAACGCTTTCTTAGAAGAGTTTCCAAGATTAAGAAGACCAAGGTATAAGAGTTTTTCTTGTTATCTTATTAAAGAATCACAAAAGGAATCAAAGGAAGGGGACTTGTAGGCTTTTCCTTGAGAAATGAAGGCTTCTCTTGTAGAATGGAAGGTGGAAACAAACACAGAGTAGGCTGGTCCCAACTTAGTGAGAATGGAATATATAAGGTTACTATCTTCTTTCTTAACCTTAACACCTTCCAAGAGAAGTCTAAGGGTCTTGAACTTGGACAAAAAATATTCAATGGAAGAAAAATTATTGGGGTCCAATGTAAGCAACTCATTTTCGAGTTGATGGGATTTAAGTTCATTTTTCATTCCAAAAAATTTAGTAATCTGTTTCATTGCTTCATCAGGAGTACAAGTTCTGCAATGTGGAATCTAAGATCTAGAGAAATAGACATCCCTATCAACCCTCGTGCTTGATCTTGCCTATTTTCCCATTTAGCTGCCTTATCTTCATCTTTCAGTTTGGTTTCTTGGCCTGAGGCTATTCTATAGAGACCTTTACTTCTAAGTAAATCCACAATTGTTATAGACATTTTTGTGCCTTACAGCATAAAGCATGAAATTTCAATAATCTAAGGGATCCAAAGTCCCTAAACATGTTGTTCCTACCCCTAGAGGAACAAGGTCAGCAAACCACAGCACTGAAAATTAGTTCTCCACCTGAAAACACTCAAAAACAAGCTATTTCTGGATCATGTCAGCTGCTCCACTGAGCATCTGCGCTGAATGTCAACTGCTCCACTCTGTACCTGCGCTGAATGTCAAAAGCAATGAAGGCTACCTGCGCTGGGCGAGATTGGCCAAGTGGCACAGTCATTCTGCAAGGTGTCAAATGCCCAGGAAGCTTCCAAAATGACACTTGGATCAGGGAATTCGCCTTGTGATGAGTAAGAGGATCTAGATCTCCAAGTGGAAGCAAGAAACTCCAAGTGGACTCAAGAACTGAAGTATAACTGAAGTGGGAGAGGACACTAGTCAGCTTCATGCCAGCCTCAAGCTGACTCATCCTTTCTCCAAATCTCCTATATATAGAGCTCTCTCATGAGGTCTAGGGAGGCTGGAATTTTGTGAATGTAAGGAAGTGCTGTTGGTTTGTGCATAGAACTATTGGGTGATTGCTTTGAAGGAGGTGAAGAGGAGATTTCTTTCTGCTGGGAGGTGTTGCTGGATTGGGCCTCTTATGGTTGTAACACTCTCAGAGCTTTACTTCTTCCATTAATAAAGCATTTGAGGTTCTTCTATATGCATGTGTCTCTATGGCGAATTGATGCTTGTATATTTGATTTATTCTAATCCTTGAATCAGTTATGGATGTATGCTTCTTGTAGTTTCCTTTTCTTGTGCTTTTGCAGGATCTCTGTGTAGCTGGGCCAGTGAAAGAGCAAGGAGCTGGGAGCAAGCAGCAAAGGGGGAAGATTGGATCAATCATTAGCGGAAGATAACGGTTAGTGGATCTCTTTCTCTTCTCCCTTACATCTCATAAAGAAGTAATCTTGATTAGCTTTGCATTCAGTTGTTGCTGAGGTACTATCACCCTTAGAGTGGGATAGGGTCATTCCGTATTGGATACTTTTCCCTACAACAAATTGGCGACTCCGCTGGGGATCGTATCTTGTTGGTTGTTTGTGTTTTTGCTATTCATTTCATAAACAAAGGGAGTACCGAATCGAACTGTGTTTGAATCTTTCAAATGCAAAGTAGAGGGCAGCTACTCTAGCTCAGTTTCTGGGCAAGTTTATGATTTGAAGAGCTGATCCACAAGGACTCTAAATAAGCTCTTAGTGATAGCTTTTCATCCTCCTTGTCATCCCTTAGTGTGTCCTTGACTGATAGCTTCTGATTTGAGCAAAAACTGTGAATTTTTGAGCAATCTGTGACCCGGAAACCAAGAGAAACGAAAGTTTCGTTCTTCAGTGCAGGTTGTACAAAGGCTGTTTGCATTTCAGCGCAGTTCCCGAAGGGGCTACCTGCGCTGAAGGTCAAACAGGCAGTGTCCCACCTGCGCTGGACCAGTCTTTCCTTGTGCTACTGGGGTTTCCTGTTGTTTCTTGCCCTGTTTTCACTCTTGTTTTTGCTGTTTATTACCAGTCAGTGGGCCTATCTAAAACCAACTTTCCTTGTCACTATTCCGCCTCAGTTGTATAAAGAAACTGTGTTTGTTCTTTGTGTATTTCTTGTATCATCTACAGTTTCCCATAACGAAAGTGAACCAGTCTTCCTGTGACCTCTTAGATCTAGACCTGTGATAAAGTGTCGTATTGATCTTAAGAGTTAGTTTGTTTGCTGTTCATAGCTGATTGAGCTTTTGCTTTCGTCATATGGTTTGAGTTTGTATATTTCTAGTGTCGAAACAAGTAAATCTTAAGGTGTCTTTCGATTTTGGACAAGCTTGTTTGCTTTCACTTGAAATTGAATTCAAAATTATACAACAGCTTTTTTTTTGCATTACGCCAACATTAAGAAAGAGAAAAGAAATACTTGCATTGTGCATGTGCATTATGACAGTTTGCATGTTGATTTAGGGAAAAGTGCATTAGTGTGTGCTCTATGATGTGTGTGAAAAGATGTTGTCTTTCTTTTCCCTCAGTAGTTAAGATTTTCAAAGTTGAAAGATCGAAAAGCTTGCTTATCATCTTAGACTACATTTAGGAGTGTTACTATACATCTCGTGGTGATCCATAAAGGAAAACTGCTAAACAAGATCAACATTAAAATGAATTGAATTTACATAACAACGCATTGAAACATAACGCAAACACATAGAGGTCTAAGCTAGAGACGTGTTCCGGCGTCGTTAAACGTGATATCTTAGCGTTGAGTGGTTGGGTGATTCCTCCACGGTGAAGCGATAAGTATCAATACGGACTTGTGCTCCCACGTACCGTCGCGTATATATTGGGAGACCCCTATAGGAACAAATCCTTTATCCATAGGAAGCCGTGTCGGCCGCCCTACTGATTGCAATGCAGTGAACACAGCATTCACGAAGATCGACCACTCGTACCGTAAAACGTATTCTGTGGTTTTGCGAAAAGTTTGGCACACCCTCTGCCTAGAACTCCAGAGCAGTTTCTTTTGGCCTTTTTCAAACTCTATAACTGAAAAAGTCCATCCGAGCATTTGTCACTTCGGGCTCGTTAAAACATCGAAGGAGACTAGAGTCATCTTTAGCTTTTTCTCGACTCTTAAAAAGTGAAAAAGCAAGTTGTGTCTAAAGCGTCGTTATAAAATTCATTTTAAACGGAATATAATCACCTCCTATTCCTACGTTGATCTTTAGGTTGAGAACATGGAACGCCCCAACCAAGGAACTCCACATGATGGAAATCCTAGTCCTTTCTCCTCTTGGGGAGAAGTTGGTGCGCCCCACATGGCCACATTGTCGCTTCCAGGACTGACAATTGGCCTGCCTATTTGGCTATTCTCAACCAATGTAGTTCAGAACACCATGGTTCCTGAACAATCGAGTCAACAGTTAGATCAGTCTAGAGCTGCCCACCAGCCTTCTACTTCTTATAACTCTTCCTCTAACCCTTCGTCTTCACAAGGTGGGGCTGGCAAAAGCCAAGCTCCCATGGAGAAGAAGGAGAAGAAGAAGAGAGAGAGGAAGAAGAAGGAACCTAAGGCGACTGGGGGCAAGCAAAAGACATCTGACAAAAATCCACACACAGCACAGACCGGGCCTAAATCGCCATGTGTCATATGTAGAGGAGACCACTTCCATAGAGATTGTCCCTGTATTCCCCGGATACTAAAGGACTGGTCCCCTCGGTTGCACAATTCGGGAGCATCAACCTCTGATAGCCATGTTTATTGCTTACCGTCAACCAGCGAAAGTGAAGGTTCAATACAAAGAGGGGGATCAAGATCTCCCTGCAGACTGTGTGAAGGCGATCACGCCATCCACCGTTGTCCCTTCTTAGATGAAGCGAAGAGAGTTTTGGAAGATCGCCCGGTTTCACCGTTGAGACTTCCTCCTGGATACAAAAAACTCGTGCCAATTCCTTCGTTGGTTGAAAACACAGCTGGCCCACTCAAGTGGTCGGCTGAAGCGTCAGTCATTGAAAATGAACCTACTGAATCCAGACCAGACGAAAGTCTAAAGGTCGATACGGCAGTTGACCCGGTTCTTCCTTCAGAGGTTTCATCCTCAAATGACACCGTCACTGAAGATTCATCTTCAAATGACACCCTCACTGAAGAGAATAAGGATGACACCATCCAGATTCTTTTCATCAACACAGACTCTGATGAGCATCAGGGCAATGCGCCCATTCCTTTATCGCAGGAAGGAACATCATCAGGGTCATATCCGGCCGTGTATTCGGTCCCACCACCAAGCAACCTGGTTGTGTCCTTTGATTGGAACCAACTAGGCAGACCCCGGTTACCAGCCAGTATACCATTCAGAATCATAGTCCAAATTTATAGAATGGTAATGGCTGGAACTATCATTGATGAAGGGGCATCTGTGAGTATCCTTTCCTCTATTGCTTGGAAAGCACTGGGTTCCCCAGAGCTTTTGCCCGAGATAAGAAATCTCTCGGGTTTTGATAAAGGAACCAGTCGACCATTAGGGATCCTCCCCAATGTACCTGTTACGTTGAAAGGGAAGACCGTTCAGATGAACGTGATGGTCGTTCAAGGACCCTTGGATTATAACCTACTCCTTGGACGAGACTATATATATTGCATGGGAGCTATAGTCTCCTCACTCTTTAGAGTAATGTGTTTTCCACACGAAGGAAGAATGGTCAAGCTCGTAGACCAACTTTCATTTCCGGGATCACGCATCGCAAATAGTCACATACCAACCCTCAATGGTCTATTCACCCAAGAAATGTCTCCACCCCCAGTCCTCCTTCCCGATGAGTGCAAGTGATTCGGAAAGATGGGACTGGAACCCAGGAGGCATGCATCCTGGTCTGCTTTGGGCAGAGAAAACCTTGGGTATAGAATAGATTTCCGCGGGAGAATATGACTAGTCCGTACCCCGTCCGTCTAGGAAAAGGGGTTGTTCTGGAATAAGATTCTTTTGTCAAAGTTATGTGAGTGAAATAATCTATTTTTCACCCACCTTTGTCTATTTCGGTAGACATCGCCGAAGAAGGTTCAGTTTGAAAGATTAACAGAACAATCTTTGGGTAACCTGAAAGAGGTAAGCCTCACCCTTTAAAACAAATGTTTTATCGGATAAGTAGGGGCAGCCTTGAAATTGTATTTTATACCTGGGGGCATGCAAACCTTTTGGAGTGCAAGCAAAGAGCGGTTATTTATCTGTTTTTTGGATTAGTCGTTTCCTAACTTGCATAAAGAAAGGATGTGGGGCAAAGGTCAAAATTTGCCAAATTAGGAGCATAGCTTCGTGAGATAAAGCTCCATAAAAAATAGCTATCTCACAGGAGACATTTCTTATCTTATGACTGGTATTTCGAGCAGTTTTACCACGGAATTTATGCTCGTTAAAAAATAGAAAAGCGAGATCCCAGCAGTTTTAACGCGGAATTCATGCTCGTTAAAAAATAAACATAAGCATTGAGCAGTGTTTTGGCACATTCAAGCTCATTAAAAAATGAACCCAGTACCGGTAAATAACCATTGTGATCGTAAATTTATTAGCCATAAAAGCCTTGGTCGTGTTTGCACCCGCCACCTCCATTTCATTTGGCCAATCGTTCACCTCCATATGATTGTTTACCTATTTTGAGGAACAGCTGCGAAGAGTGATTTCACCTAGCCATCCTTGTGACACTGCCGTGATTGGAAAATTCCAACCTGTACCTGGAATCTGCTGCTATCCCTGTTTATCACTCGTTCCTCAAAAGACGAGTCTTCTTTGAGCTCTTTTCATCTGACTCGTAAAATATGAAAAGTTTGCCGAGTTTTGGCCTTCCAGCTCGTTAAAGTGACCGGAAGAGCTATCCCTCCCGTAGATTTTAATCTTTTTGGACCTGAGGGATTATTGCACAAAAAGGTCGAGCACTTGTTTTATTCGGCTCGTTAAAGTTATCGAAAATTCATCCCTTCTGTAGTGTTTTATACTTTTTCGGACTTAAGGGATTAGATGACGAAAAAGGAATTTTGGAGTTAACTTTCTGTACCTTTTCAGACTCTCTAAAATTGAAAAGGACCGAGTTTTCCTTGTCGTTAGACTCGTTAAAATGATTAAATAGCGACAAACTTGTCTTTAGACGAGAACGAGTTTCCCTATCGCTAAGCTCGTTAAAACATAGCGATGGGCTTGCCCGAAGGGCAGGTTATAGAACAAGCATATGTTATCCTCCTCAAGCTTGACAAAAATAAAGAGGTACTGGTCAGAAATGACTGGGGAAAAATTGGGAGAACCTCAAAGCTTTAATGGTAGCAAGTCGCTCTTGAACATGACACTTTGTCCTCCGTATCACATCGGGTTGGGTTGTTTCATTCACCGGTCTCATCACCATGGTATTCGCCAAACCATCCACATTTGGGGTAATGCTACCGATCCATCACATCAGTGTCGTTATATGTTCAAGAGATGTTGTTCAGAAAGAGTCAACCGTGTCCCATCCACTGCCATACATTATCCTTCATCCACCCATGATCGCCACCCTGAATCATATTTCACAGGTTGTTTTCACCTCCACTAAAATCATTAGCTCCGTTCCGTGTCATTGATGTGGGATTCATTAAGGCCCTCCTTTGACGGATCGCTTCTTGTCGACTTCAGCTCATTATCCAAGAAGTTGATCTAGGAACAACCCCCTCAGTACTTTGAAGCTTGCATGCCTCAATGGCAAGTTTCTCACTTCCGGCGACAGGTATACATCAATGACCTTCGACCAGAAGATTTTGCGTGGTGTTCGACGCCAAGTCCTTTATTCACACCACGTGAATTGTACTGCAGTACCTTGAGGGTCATTGTCATTATTGGTGATTCCTCTCGCGCTTGTTAACGGTTTACATTATTGACCGGTAATCAAGCGATGTCTTTCCATGTTCGACTTCAGCGCAATTCTCACATGGATCGACTTGTACTTAGAGTGAAAATCGAACGAGTTTGAAGACCCCGGATCTAGTTTCATCCATCTGGGCTGCGATATATATTCAGGAAATATAAAAACATTTGTTATGTACATCATTGCAGCAGATGATCATCCTACTCAAAGGATGATAATTTCAGTAGAGAATTATCAGTCTAGCATCAGACGATCGTCTGTTCTATGTACCAAAATGAATTTATAAAGCTGAGCATGGGAATGCCCGCCTCAGCTAGATCATGAAAGCAGAATGAAAAATAATGTATTGTATTGTATTTTATTACAGGGCACCTCTCAGCGATTGAATGAACTTCGGATCCTCCTGATAAAGCATTTCACCCGATAAACGACCTCATACTTTAGGGGGCAACTGTTATAGACATTTTTGTGCCTTACAGCATAAAGCATGAAATGTCAATAATCTAAGGGATCCAAAGTCCCTAAACATGTTGTTCCTACCCCTAGAGGAACAAGGTCAGCAAACCACAGCACTGAAAATCAGTTCTCCACCTGAAAACACTCAAAAACAAGCTATTTCTGGATCATGTCAGCTGCTCCACTGAGCATCTGCGCTGAATGTCAACTGCTCCACTCTGTACCTGCACTGAATGTCAAAAGCAATGAAGGCTACCTGCGCTGGGCGAGATTGGCCAAGTGGCACAGTCATTCTGCAAGGTGTCAAATGCCCAGGAAGCTTCCAAAATGACACTTGGATCAGGGAATTCGCCTTGTGATGAGTAAGAGGATCTAGATCTCCAAGTGGAAGCAAGAAACTCCAAGTGGACTCAAGAACTGAAGTATAACTGAAGTGGGAGAGGACACTAGTCAGCTTCATGCCAGCCTCAAGCTGACTCATCCTTTCTCCAAATCTCCTATATATAGAGCTCTCTCATGAGGTCTAGGGAGGCTGGAATTTTGTGAATGTAAGGAAGTGCTGTTGGTTTGTGCATAGAACTATTGGGTGATTGCTTTGAAGGAGGTGAAGAGGAGATTTCTTTCTGCTGGGAGGTGTTGCTGGATTGGGCCTCTTATGGTTGTAACACTCTCAGAGCTTTACTTCTTCCATTAATAAAGCATTTGAGGTTCTTCTATATGCATGTGTCTCTATGGCGAATTGATGCTTGTATATTTGATTTATTCTAATCCTTGAATCAGTTATGGATGTATGCTTCTTGTAGTTTCATTTTCTTGTGCTTTTGCAGGATCTCTGTGTAGCTGGGCCAGTGAAAGAGCAAGGAGCTGGGAGCAAGCAGCAAAGGGGGAAGATTGGATCAATCATTAGCGGAAGATAACGGTTAGTGGATCTCTTTCTCCTCTCCCTTACATCTCATAAAGAAGTAATCTTGATTAGCTTTGCATTCGGTTGTTGCTGAGGTACTATCACCCTTAGAGTGGGATAGGGTCATTCCGTATTGGATACTTTTCCCTACAACAACAATGTAGGACCACCATTGGAACTAGTTGGTACTGTCAAGAATAACTTGGCATGGACTTTCCATTTTAACAGAAAATGAAGTTATAGATGCTGAAACTAAGTGTTCCAATGGAACGATATTGAAAAATTAGGCTGGTTAAAAAAAAACGGCTCTGAAAACGGCTTCCGGATGAAGAAGTTATGGCTTTTTGAAGAAAAGTTGATGAAGATGCTAACGAAGTGCGAGAATGTGCAGAAATGAATGATAATGTTAAAAAAAAATCTTCCCCCTTTCCAAACTTAATCTAATTAGCTCAATGTTTCTGATTTTCCGAGATCACACTAAGGCGTGGTGGAAAAGAGCATACGCATGAGAAAAATCCTTCCTCTTTGTTTCTGATTTTCCCAGATCGCACATAGTCGCAGGGCAAAGAGCATATGCAGAAATGAAAGGTATAGATACGGTAATAAAAAGAGCTAAATAAACCGAAAAAAAACAGAGAGAAAATAACTAGAAACTGCAAATAAACAGTGTAAACCTCCAGATCTTAAAAATGACGTAGCTAGGGCTACCAAAAACCTTTTCGTGTGAAACGAAAGGGGTTCCTCACTGGAACAGATGCTCCTAACACAAAAAAGCAGTCCTCTCAGCCCGAAAGCAGTCAGAAATAGTAGATCTAGGAAACGGCATTCGGATGCAATTCTATCGGCTTCAGATTTGGATCACCAACGAACGCGGCCCTCAAATAGCTCTGATACCATGTAGGAGTTTACAGGGTAAGTTCCTCAGACATAACACCAAAGGACACCACTCATAATAGATCACAAATCAATACACCAGTATTGTTGACGTGGTTGAAATCCTCAAAGAGGGAAACAGTCCACGGCCTGAGCCAACGCGACCACTTCAGGCAATTTATTAATAAAAGAATGAAAATTTACATAAGCTTCTCTCATGAACGGTTACCCTAAAAATGACCCTCCATGCTCTTTAAATAGAGATCATGGACCAATTGGGTGTCAAGCCATGGATCAAGTGTCGGTAATACCAAGGAGAGAATGAACCGTCGGATCACTACATATCGTGACCGTTAGATTGTAAGTTACAAAAAGTACATAGTAAAGAAACAAACTTTACCTAACTCTATACTAGACCAAGTTATACTTAACTACTTCCTATGTGTTGGAATATCCTAACAACTGTGATACATTGAACACAACATTCAGGGAGATTGCCTGCACGCATGTTAAGTCCTTGGTTTACTGAGGCAATATATTCCAGTTCACAGTTGCTTGGTAATCCTTTTGCCTAGATTACCCTGCTTTTTGTTTTTTTATTTTTGTAATAAAATCAATCAGCAATCATGGAGGAACATCAACCCTTACCCCATCGTTCACAGAGGACAGCGAGTAAACCACCTTTACCCCATGAAGCTACACCTAGCCGAAAAAAGTGGTCTCGTTTGACTAAATCCGGTACATCACAAACTTCTGGTTCTTCATCTGAATTACCATAAACACCTATACCAGTAAGTGTTGTGACCCCAGGTAATCCTACAATTATTGGTACATATGTTACTAAAGTGGAATCTACATAATTACCTGAGGACACTAGAAGTGAACCTAGTGAAACGGTAACCCAAGTTGTCCAATAAGAAGTTGATTCTCAACCCAAAGTTGTTCAACAAGAAATTACTTTTAAACCTGAATTTGTTCAACCATAATTTGATCCTGAACCTATCACCATTCAATTAGAAGTTACTTCTGAACCAAAAGTTGTTCAAGAAGCCCAACCTGAACCCATTGTTCTTTTACCAGAACACTTGGATCTTGAAGTTGAACAATCAAAATTTGTTACCATATTGGAAGACAATCAACCGGTTCATCCTCAGACATCTGTAACTATCAAGACTTCCCCTTTACCTCAGGAACAAATACTGGAAATCTATTACGGACCTGATGGTGAAATCCTTCCACCTGGTTTGATTTCAATAGAAGAGGAACCTGAGGAAGAAACACCTAGAACTCCAATTCAATTTGGAGTTGGACTTTATCTTTATCCTCATACTCCTCATTTTACTGCTCCTTTTGATCCTAATTACTTTCAGACACCCGTTGATTAGTTAGGAAATTTATTAGGACATTTGATTATGGCAGAATCAACATCCCAGACTGTACCATCTGTTATAGCTGCGGAAAAATCTTATGTTGCTACCTCTTCGATGTTTACCACAACACCTGAGTCACATTTGTATGGTGTTCCGTCCGTCCCACCAGGTTACCAATATTTATCTAGAACCCACTCAGGTGTTGCTTCTAGTCCATGGTCTTCACCCATGTCCTCAACAGGAATTTTACCTGGTTCTTCACTTACGGATATTGAACAGATTGATCCATCAATTCAATATCAAGCTGGTTCATCTAGTTACTGTCCAATGTATCCACTTTACACTGGATTACCCCCATACGGATAACAATATGCACAATCTCCTTATCCTCAATTTCCAGGGGGAAACCATATGTCAATATGTCGTCGTCTTTAGGTCAGCCTGGAATGACTGTTTGTCAGTGGCAACCAACAATGTCCGTTCAACCAATGCTTGTGTATCCATCGCAACCAATGCAATCTATCTCATCCATACCTACTACGCCTATTGTTACAGCTTTACCATAGTCACAAGCTCATTTAGTTGTATCTCAACCTTTGCAAGCTGGTCCTTCAACCTCAAACCCCTAAGTTTCAGGTTTATAGATTTAGCCTTCTCAGGCAGCTTTACAACAACCATTTGTGCCTAGAATTCAACAACCTCAGGCCAGTTTACCTTTTACTAGAATGACTCAGACTTACACTGGTTTAGTGTATTCACAACCTGGTCAAGCTTATATTGGTGGGAAACAACCGTTAAATCAACAACCATGGAAACCACAGTATCAACAGTAGCAATTCTAGCAATACCAAACTTATCTTGGATTGGTCAATGACAAGTTTACCCAAGTCCTGGTCAACAAGCCTATCCTAGGTTTGGACAACAATAAATTTATCCTGGTGCTCAACAACCACCTTATACCGGATTTTCTCAAAAAACTTACCCCTATCAAGGTTACGAGCAGCAGATGCCTTATGCTGGTATGAAAAGGCCTATTGCCCAGGAAATTCCATCTTACCCTAGTTATGCTCAACTTGACCTCAATAAACAGTTGCCTTTTGTTGAAACACTTGAATTATCATATTTAAATCAGTTTACCAATGACCCAATTCTTTATGCACCTTGGTGGCTGGTGATTCCTCATAAATTTCCTTCCGATATTCCAAAATTCAATGGAAACCCTAGTGAAGACCCATCCAACCATGTCATGAATTTTCATTTATGGTGTTCATCAAACTCCCTGAATGATGATTCTGTTACACTATGTCATTTCCGGATAAAACTTATTGGTCCGACTGCAAAGTGGTACATTGAATTACCACGAGCTTCATTCGATAACTTTACATACTTAGCTAACATGCTTTTAACCCACTTCCAGTTACCCATACAATATGAAACTAGAATGGGACTATTGACCAACTTTAAACAGACTAATGCTACTCACATCTCTAATCATATTCATGAGTGGCGTCATCATTGTCGAATGGTCAAAACTTATGTTCCTGATTAGCTTTTAGCTTAGTGGTATATAAAATCCTTGTTGCCATCTATCACCGAGGATGTGGCTAAAGGAGGAGTTGTCACTGAAGAGCAAGTAATTTCTCATTCGCAATACCTAGACTTGATTTATACTCAGTCTAGCATGCTCTATGAAAAAATTCCAAATGCACCCAGATCAACTTTTACTATTCCTCCACCCCCATCAAGTAAGGACTCTCATGTCAGTGATGGTGTAATTGGTTCTTCAAGCACACAAACAACAGTTAGACCATCTAGTCAAACACTTACTATTTCCAATCAAACTTCTACTCCATCTAATAACAATCCTGCTTCTGAAATGAAAGTCATGCCATCTGACAAAGGCAAGAATGAAAAGAAACCAAGAAGAAAGAATAAGGGGAAAGCTAAAAAGAAACAAAACCCTCCCCCTCAAGAGAAATCATCTGATTCCTCTTCTCTGGCTAGGAAACCTCATTATCCATGTTTGATCTGTAACGAGGATCATTTTATGCGAGATTGTCCTCACCGCTCTGAAGTCTCAAAACTTCTTAAGACTTCTAGTGCATCCGCAATATTGACAGACCCTTTTCCAAATCCAGAGACTCATTTGGTTGCTACAGATCATGCTTCCACTTCCCATGTGCTTATGTTATCCACTAAGCCTAAAATTGATGTTTTGGTGTCAACATGAAGTAAATATTATTGTAATCCATCATCATCGTCGAATAACCAAGCTTCATATCAACCAAATCCTTCAACTTCGACTTCGTCTGATCCTATTACACCACCTATTGCACCATAGTTAACAATAAAACCCCCTAAAGGAGTTGTACATAAGTCTTCATTTAACGCTGAGCTCATGCAGTGCAAAACTATAACATAGTAGAATATATGGCTCAGTCACCCTCTGCTATGTCGATGCTTGAGGTGCTTCAAAATTGTCCCTCCCAAAAGCAAGCTTTTTTGTCATCAATTGGTGGAATTGATCCAACGGATTCTAATCTTTTGGTTTTCAACCATGCGAGATATACGTTGCAATTACCAGCTCAATTAGATTTCTTGATCTAAGAAAAGCCTTTGAATAAAATCGTTCACCGAACCATCATTGATGAGGGTGCTTCTACTTGTATCATGTCGATGAGTTGCTAGAAAACAATTGGCTCCTCGCCTTTGTTACGGTCACCTACAACTTTAAAATCTTTTGACGGTCACACATATACACCTTGTGGAATTTTGAGTAACCTGCAGATTGAACTAGGGGGAAAAAATGTAATTGTTGAAGTTGAGGTCGTTGATGGACCCCTTGACTAGAACATTTTGCTAGGAAGACCTTGGGTTTATGTTATGGTTGTTGCGGTTTCGACATACTTTCGTATGATCACTTTCCCTCATAAAGGTAGAATCACAGTAATTGATCAACTTGGCTTCTTTGCCTCTATTTCATAGGCTACTCGAAGCATTTCGTTAGTTCACGGACCCCTAATATCTCTTCAAAACATTGCAGTAGGTCTCTTTGAAGATCCTTCCCTAATGAGTACTTTTTTGCTACCGCCACCATCACAAATGGCGGAAGTGGCAAAAGTTGAGACTTGCAACATGATATCTTCCACTTCATCTGATTCATGGAAGATTCCCAATAATTTTGAAGATGATATTCATAATGAAATCATACCCCTAAGCCCCATTGAGCTTGCATAGCAATCAATATTTTTGGCTTGTGCGGCAAACCCAAATCCATTATCACCAATTTTATGGGTTGATCGTTTATTAGAATATGGTACTTCCTCTGATCCCTTTTCACATACATTTTCTACTGATGAAGGAATCATCCAATCAATGATGACAGAAGAAGAACCATGGGAAGATTATCATCATCAATCCCATCTTCCATATCACAGAGAAGATGTTTCAAATGAACCAATCACCTTTCAATTGTTGATTTCCTTTCGAATTCTACTTTTATAGGCAGTTGATTTCAAACGAAACTTGTCAAATATCGAAGAAACCATTTCTATCGACATTTCAACCAAACCTGGAACTGTAGAGAACATCCATGTTGGCAAATAGTGTTCTCCATCTGAACTTGAAATTTACCATGCTCTTTTCCTTGAATTCCACAACATATTTGCCTGGTCATATGAGGAAATGCTAGGAATTGATTCTAGTATAATTGAAAATGAAATTAAAATGCATCTTGATGTCAAACCGGTACGACAATACCTCTGTCTTGTTCATCCGAAGAAGGTTGTTGCCATAAAAGCAGAAATTGAAAAACTTTTGCATGCTAGTTTCATTTACCCTGTTCCTCTTACTGATTTGGTTTCCAATCTTGTTCCTGTCATGAAGAAACAAGGAAAAATACGAGTGTGTGTTGATTATAGGGATGTTAATAATGCTTGTCCAAATTACAACTATCCCACTCCCTTTATCGACCAAATAATTGATGACTGTGCTGGATGTGAAATATTCTCATTTATGGATTGTTTTTCTGGCTATAATCAGATCAATATCTGCCCAGATCACCAATATAAAAATGCTTTTATTTGTCCCTGGGGCACATTCACATATAGGAAACTCCATTTTGGCTTGAAGAACATTAGGGAAACTTTTCAGAGGGTAATGAATTATGCCTTCCATGAAATCAAACACATTGTTCAACCCTATCTAGATGATTTACCTGCTCATTCACGGAAACAGGTTGATCACCCACAACATCTAAGAGCTATATTTTTATAGTGTCGACACTACAAAATTCGACTCAATCCACACAAATGTGTGTTTTGTGTTGGTTTTGGTCATTTGCTTGGTTTTGTAGTGTCTAAAGAAGGAATTTGACTTGACCCTTTGAAGGTTAAGGAAATCCTTGATCTGCCTCCACCTTCCAATTTACTACAGTTACAGAGACTCCAAGGGAAGGCTAAATTTCTAAGGAGGTTCATTCCCAACTATCCTGAAATGGCTAAAGGTTTTACTCATCTTTTGAAAAAGGGGATACCCTTCCATTGGGATCACATTGCACAAGCTTTCTTTAATGCTCTCAAAGATACCCTGATTTGAGAATCACTAATGTATGCCCCTAATTATAAAAACAATTATTTCCTGTATCTCATCGCTACAGATACAACCATTGTTATGGGTTTAGTCCAAGAAGAAGATGGGACTAAGAATCCAATATATTATTTGAGTCACAATCTCAATGATACGGAAGTTAAGTACTCTTATGTCAAAAATTTATCTTTGGCTACTATTCAAGCTGTACAAATATTTCGTCACTATATCCTGCTCCGAAAGACCACTGTCATTTCGGATTGCAACTCTATGACATACATTTTGTCACGTCAATTGCTGGGGGGAAAATACTCGAAATCGATCGTCATTTTGCAGGAGTTTGATTTGGAATTCATCAAATCCAATTCAAAGAAATCTCTAGTCTTCTCTGAGCTTCTTTTCGACCTTCCCTCAACCGATATCGATTCAACAACGGAGCCATCAATTCTGCATGAGTCTCTATTCCTTATTTCTTCATCTAACCCGTGGTATGGAGATATATTGATCTATCTCTAGACCCAAACTTTCTGGCCCGATACCTCTCACTCGCAATAGTGATGTATTTGTTACCAAGCCAAAGATTATCTGATCATTAGCAACACTCTTTATCGTCGTAGTATTGATATGATTTTATGGAGGTACCTCACTCATGAGGAAGTCGAGAAAGTTTTGAATTATTGCCATTCTGGTGCTTGTGGTGGACATTTATCTGGTTATGCTACCACACAGAATATTCTTCGTGCTAGTTAATTCTGGCCAACTATATTAATGATTGCATTATTGTTGTTAGAATTTTTCATGCATGTTAGATTTTTTACTGCAAACCATGATTACCACCTGCACCATTGCATCCTATCATCTTTGTTGGACCATTTGCAAAATGGGGCATTGATTTTATGACATGTAACCCTACCTCGTTCGTGGGTCATGGGTGTATAATTGTCGTCGTGGACTATTTTATGAAATGGGCTGAGACCATGCCTACATTAAACAACAGTGGTGAGATAGCTGCTCTTTTTTTTTTCAAACATGTGGTTGCACAGTTTGGTGTACCACAAGCTATAGTTACAAATCATGGGTCGCATTTTTGCAACCATATGATGAATAAATTGACTTCCAAGTTAGGACTTTCACATGATAGTTCTACTCCTTATTATCCGCAAGCTAATGGACAAGTTGAAGCTATCAACAAAATCCTTAAGTGAATGCTCCAACGTATGATAGGAGTTCATAGACAGAATTGGAATTTAATCCTTTACTTGGCTTTGTGGGCTTACTGAACCTTGGTGAGAAATGCAACTGGATTCACACCTTGTTAATTAGTTTATGGTCTGGAGGCAATCTTTCCTGTACAATGTGAAATTTCGTCATTAAAACTTGCGATTGACCTATTACCTAACACTTCTGAAGACGAAGCGCGTTTCTTAGAGCTCATCCATCTAGATGAAACTTGTCGTGAAGCCGCATTGGCTAACGAAGCACATAAGAAATGGATAAAGGTGCAATATGACTGAAATGTCAAGCCTCGCATTTTCTCAGAAGGAGACCTGGTCTTGCTTTATGATCAAGAAGCTGATAAACTAGGAGCAGGGAAATTTGAACCATTATGGATGGGCCCCTATATTGTCAAGCGTGTTTTGGCAAAAGGTGCTTATGAGTTAGTTGATTATGATGGGATTCCATTGTCGCAGCCCCGTAACGGGTTGTATTTGAAATGTTACTATGCCTGATTTTGCGTAGTAATAAGCACTGTATATATGCTTTGTTTGCATGTGTGTGTGTCAGTGTGACTTTTAGATTTTTTATGTGGTTAAGTAATCCACTTTGCATTTCTTGCAAATGTCGGAATATTTGGAACCATTTATTGGTTATGTCGATGGTGATAGTCGTAGTACGTAGAACCTATCTTTTGTAGCATGGGCCATTTTCGCTCCAAGTGGTGAGTTAGTGATTTTTCAAGGGATTTGTATCAATCGTTCTACGAAGAATATCACTTAGTATAGCACGTTGATCAAACTCCTCTCTCATGCCATTTCGCTTGGCCTTCGCTGAATCATCATTAGACTAGACTCACAACTTGTCGTACTGCAACTAACAAATGTTTATACCATCTAAAATCCAATAATTTATCGTATGTTCCTTAGAGTTCGTCTCTTGGAAAGACATTTTGATTACATGCAATATCAACACATTTCCAGAAACTTTAACACATTAACTGATTCATTAGTGAACTATGTGTTAAATAGACATTTGTGACACATGTAAAAGTAAATTATTCAATTCACATAAATAGTTGAATAGGATCACATATAACCATATATAAAAACATTGAAAGAAAAATAGATAGATGTTTTTAAAAAAATTACAAAATTTGTTTCCAAGACATGTTGGTCATCTGACCTTGAAACTCAAAATGCATATAGAAAAACATCCTAAGTAGACCTAATGATGCTCATGATAACAGGTCACAGCCTGAGCTATCATGCACAATATCCTCATCCAATGGCTAGGAACACCAATAGTGTGGCACTGCAGCCTCATTAGTAACTGCTCGATTTGGATATCCGGAAAGCCAAGAGTTAACACCTCTATGTGATCTTGCAACTCTACCAGTGTCTCAGTCAAATCCAAATCCTGGAGAACTGCTCTACCAACATTTCTTCATGTTGGTTCACCCACCTCCTATTGATGACCCATAGGTTGAATAGTACCAACATTTGCATACATGAGTACATTTTTAGTTTAGTCTTAGAAACATCAAAAACATGAAAACATGTAGAAACTTAAAAATCAAAGACACTTAGTCAAAAACAATTTACCTATAGCACCCCATTGGGCACCCACTGGTAACCTCAAATCTGGATCTCCATGAAAGTCCATCCCCGCATACGGATGCTCCTCAATGACAAGGTGTGGTTGGCTAATCCAACTGAAGAATGCAGGAGGAAATGAGATTGATGATTGGCCAACATGTCGAGCCATCAACTCAACCCATCTCTACATCCGTGGATCTCTAGGACTAGTCAAACTCAGTGCCACATACTGAGGTTACATCAATGGAATTCTCTCTAAGGTAAAGGCAATCAAGATCGAACCATAGCTAAAATTATTCGTCTTACCACTCTTTATCTTGATCAGCTTCTCTTTCATCGAAGAGAGAATTGCCTCACACTAGTTGAATGTAGTTCGCTCAAGGCACTCAAATGCAAACTGCATATATGATCTGTTCGCCAGATGACGTGTCGCACTACCTGCCAACTTTGCGATAATGAAAAGGATTGTTTGCAAAGTCAAATCACGAACATCCCTAATGTTGATCTTCCCATCCTTGCTAGGTTGGGTACCTAGCCTACAGAACTATTGAATGTAATCCCTCACTGATTCACCCCCAAGGGCATAACCTAAAAGAGATATGGGGGCAGCACGTCTCAAAAACCCTGTAAGGAAGTAAACATCATCGACCAAAATGGGAATCACTTTTCCTCCTATGTGAAAATCCTGATCCATTAGATCCCATGAATGAACTAGGAATGACAATATTTCTAGTTGTTTCCTCATCCTGGACAACCTGAAGTATTTGAGCAACCCATAGTCTCTGAGGGCCTCAACTGTACCCGAATCATTAAAGGCAACCACATCCTGTTCTTCATGCCCTCTTTCTCGCTAAGTAACATTCATTTTGATCTGATCAAAGCCTACAATCAAGCCATAAGATTAGTTGGAATCCATTTCATGCAAAAAATTGAAGGATTTTTGGGTAAAACAGGAGAAACAAATTCATCAAATGAGCCCAGCGTAGCCCAATCCTTGAAACAATGCACTGCAGAGGAGGTACCCTTCTATTTGGGTGCACTACAATGAAATTTTCAATGTGATAGGCTGCACTAATACATGGGCGAAGTATATTTACCCTGGGGACCCCAAAAACCTAAAAAAGCTTGCCTAAAATTGTAAAAGAATGCACTTAAAGGGAAGAGAAAAGGTAGATCTCCTACCTGGTCCTGACGGTCCGACAAATGATCCATAGAATCTCTCACAATTAGCTGCTAAAGTTCAAGGTAAAAAACTGGTTCAGAGCATAAAACTGAATGGTAAATATCAAATGGTAAAAATGACTTGGTAAATTCTTGTTTATTGTTATTTCATGTCATTTAATGAATAAACTATAGTTTTTTACCCATTTTAACCAATGAAACAAGTATGTTTAATCCATTTGGTGTTTCTTTGAACAGATTTACAACTAATACAGTGAATTTGACGTGCACGCTCGTGAATTGTACTTTGACCACAAAGCATACTTTTATCTCTTTTTCGAGCTCTGTAAAACATAGAAAAAGGAACCCCCCTGGAGTCCTCTTTAAGCTCTTTTCAAACTCTTGAAATATGCAAAGATTGTCGAGCGCTTGTCCTTTTCAGCTTGTTAATGGATTGGAAATGAAATCTACTTAGTATAAGTTTAACCTTTTTCCGGACTGAGATAGATTATTTACGAAAAATGAATACATTGATCAAACATGGTCCTCTCTTGTATTATTTTACACTTTTTCGGACTTGAGAGAAAAACTTACGAAAAATAAATTGTGGATTTTTCTTTTTGTCCTTTTCAAACTCTCTAAACATTAAAAGGACCGAGTTCTCATTATCGTTAAACTCGTTAAAACATCAAATAGCAACAAACTTGTCCATTATGATAAGACCAATTTTCACCTTCGCTCGGCTCGTTAAAACTTCACATAGTTATGGATTCACCCGAAGGGTGGAATTCTAATACAAGCATATGTTATCCTCCTCAATATTGTTAAAAAATAAAGAGGTACTAGTCAATAATGACTGGGGAAAATGGGAAAAGGGATAAATCACTTTATGGTAGCAAGTCGCCCTTAAACATGACACTTTCACTTCATCTCCATGACTATTTGGGTTTGGTTATCTGCTTGATGGTTATTATACCTATGGTTTATCACACCATCCATCACTTTGGTTTTGGGTCAATGCTGCCAATTCATTCAGTGTCAGTGACATGTTCAAGAGAAGTCACTCAGCGAAACTCATCCTTTTCAATACTCATAAAACTTCATTTTCATGACCACCATTCCTAAACCTTGTGTCATCAGTCACTTTTCGTCTCCAAAATCATTACACTCGTTTCGTGTCATTGATGTGGGACAATCAAATCCCTCCTACGATGAGTCACTTCTTGTCGACATCAGCACATTATCCAAGAAGTTGACTTAGAAACACCCTTTCCGTACCTTGGGGCTTGCATACATCAATGGCAAGTTTCTCGCTTCCGATGATAGGTTGACATCACTGGCCTTTCACCGAAAGACTTTGTATGGTGTTCAACATCAAAACATTTATTCACACCATGCATAATGTACTACAGTACCTTGAGAATCATTATCATTATCGGTGATCTCTCTGGCGTCCGTTAACGACTTACATCATTGGTTGGTAATCAGACAATGTCTTCCCATGTTCGAATTCAGATCACATATTCACATGGTTAGACTCGTACTTGAGTGAACGATTGAATGAGATACAGATCTAGTTTCATCCATCCAGGCTACGATTTCAGGAGAGTACTAAATCATATGTATAATGGCTTTACACAGATGGACATCCCATCATGGGTCTATATCTGTAGATGACTATCTATGTACATGTAATGAAACTTTATATGTTGAGTATGGGAATGCATTCCCTTAGTAGTTCATGAAAAAATCAAATATCATGATGTAATGTATTGTAATCGACGTAGGTCACCGTTCGATTTAGTTCCTCTCTATCACATCATAAACCATATCACTCGACAATATCATTTTTGACTTCATGCTTTAGGGGGCAACTGTTACAAGTCTATTTGGGCACATCACTCCCAAAATTTAGATTAGTACTTTTAGGGCTCATCAAACCCTAATTCAGTTGTTACATGCCCTAGAGAAGTCAACTCATTGATTGCCTCCTTCTATGAAAGTTTTATGGCCTGAAGCCTTCCTGAAAAGCCTCCTTGGGATACCAATGCAGCCTATGCCTTGAGATAGTGCATTACAGAGTAGGTAGAGCCACTGTGGCCTACACTGTAGTTCACTTAGGCCCTCCTTAGCCTGCGTTGGGCGAGATTGAGTGAAATTTTCTTAGGGTTCTAGGAATATTCCTTCATTATAGATGACTCTAGAAGGTTCCCATCTCTTATCCCGTCCTATGAGCTCAAAATTGGATAGGCTAAGGATACATTAACCTCATATCCTCTCATCCCTTGCTCCATGGAAACTAACTCCAAGATTGGAAAGCCATTCAATACCCTCATTTATGACAAAAGCACCTTCATTTCCTATAAATTGAGCACTCATCATAGTGATCAGGGGGGCTAGAATCTGAAGTTTGTAAGGAAATTTTGTTGGTCTGAGGATTGAGTCTATGTTAAGCAATGTTATGATGTTGGAGTGTTAAGCTTTGATGTGGTGAGGGTTGAACTGAAACTAGAGGAGTGGCAGAGGATCGAACTGTATTGGGTGATACTCTTTCTTCTACATTAATAAAGAGCTTGTTCCTTTTCTCATATGATTGTTCATATTTGTGATGATTATGTGTTTCAATTTATTTGATTCCATTGTTTTATAGTTGATAGTTCATGTATGCTTTTATCATTTCTTGTTTTTGTTTCTCTTGATACAAGTACCTTTTGAGCGGATTTAGTTCAAGTGGGAGCGACAGGAGTGATTCAAAAGAGATTTAGGAAGCAAAAGGAAATAGGTAAGTTCCTCCATCTCATCTATCTTCTATAATAAAAGGTTAAACTACTTTATTTATGTTGTTCTAGGTGTATTCACCCACCTAGGGAAGATGTGTTTATCCGTAGATGCAAATTCCATGTAACAATTTTGGCAAAAATCATGCCGGAATTTTCACTATTTTTTGGATGATTTTGTGGACTTAAAGTACTCTATATGTAATTTCTATATGTACTTCAATAACATTTCTTCATGGGTATTTTTTCTATTTCCCTTATTCTATGTGTCCCATGTTCTCATCTTTATCTAATATAGCCCTATTTTAACTTACCAGGGCAATTTGGCATGGATAGAACCACTTCCCAACGACAATTCAGAATTTGATACAGTGGTTTTAGCATTAATCAGGAACATTATCTCCTTAATGAAATGTCGTTTCTCTCAGCATTGGTTCATAAAAATTTCAGGCGCGAAATGGATAGGGTTAATTTTTAACAAGAAGGGCCAATAAGGTACTTTGTGGCAACAAACCATTGGCAAATAGTATTTAACACAGTAGAATGAATCCACATGTATAGTATTAAGTTTTAGGATGGCAGAAATCTTGTCGAAATCAGCATTATCAGACATGACGTACGCGGTTTCGACAGAGTTTATAATTCTACTTGTGTGGCTTGGCGTTATGACATGCATACATGTGATAGGTAAAACTAGCAATTTCCCCTAATGGTGAAAGGTACACCAAAGAAACAGAATATTTTGAAAGTTCATCTTGACATGAACAGAGGCCATTGTTGAATGCATGTGCACAAGATTTTCCAGGCTTTCCTATGAAAGCTCCACCAAACAAGCCCACTGCTCACAACCTATGCATGAGCATAGAGTGTTGATAGACCTTGCCCCATGTAAAGAACTTCAAGTATTAATGAGGTCCCTTTGAGGGGAAACCTTCTCTTTGTAAATGAAATCCATGGTTTTGTTTCTAATTTGATGTCTTAGATACAATAGGAGTGTATCCCTCCAAACCATTAGAGGTCTTTATATGTGTGAAGTTAATTCATCGAAGGTTTTCTTATAGCATATTATTCCATCAACAAGGATGTTTTAATGCATTTTCTCTTAAGCCTTTTGGAGGAGATATAGGTGCCAATGCACCCTCCACATATGTTATCGAGAATAGTGCCTATGCAAAGCTGCTAATCCCACTAAGGCTAGTAGCTACCTTAGAAACAAACACACTAAAAACTATTTTCGTTTTCCTTTATGAGAAATAGATAAGAGAAGAATAAGGAGACCAACCTCTGTCTTACACTTGGTTCCTTGCTCGATTCCTCTCTCTTCTGATAGGTTTTTTCCACTCGTTTCCTTGTCTACCCAGCTTCAAAGAGTACCTATAGAATCAAAGCAGCATAACACTATCCAAGAACATAGATCTATTATCATAAACAATATAGGATCAAATGTACAGTGACCACACAAATGCATAAATCATCAATCATACAAGAATGTGGAGGAAAACTTGAATAGCTTTATTAATAATCAAGAAAGAGCAAAGAGGATTACAGCCAATTGTTCTGACCTAGCATCATCCTCTCAGTAAGAAAGCCCTTCTTCACCTCATGAAAAGCTTAGATCATCCAACACTATGATTTTGCACCAAGAAACCAACATCACTTCCTTACAAGATACAAAATTCCAGCCTCTGGATCTCTGGGATGAGGGATCCATATATAGATGTCTGCAAGGGAGGTGAGTCAGCTTTTGAGATTTGATTAGTGTATTCTCTCTGATAGTTCTTGATTCCACTTGGAGATTGATGATCTCTTACTCATCCCTGGTCGAATTCAGAGAGGCAAGTGTCACAGGAGAGGTTTCTGTGCAGAAATGATGTACAATTGATGTATTTATTTTCCTAAATATATATTGCAGCCCGAATGTATGAAACTAGATCCAGGGTATTCAATCTCGTTTGATATTCACTCAAAGTACAAGTCGATCCATGTGAGAGATGTTCTGGAGTCGAAAATGGAAAGACATTGCCTGATTACCAGCCAATGATGTAAGTTGTTAAGAGGCGCGAGAGGAATCACCGATAATGATAATGATCCTCAAGGTACTACAGTACAATTCACGTGGTGTGAATAAAGGACTTGCCGTCGAACACCACGCAACATCTTTCGATCGAAGGCCATTGATGTAAACTTGTCGCCGGAAGTGAGAAACTTGCCATTGAGGCATACAAGCTTCAAAGTACTGAAAGGGTTGTTCCTAGATTGACTTCTTGGATAATGAGCTGATGTCGACAAGAAGCGATCTGTCATAGGAGGGCCTTAGTGAATCCCACATCAATGACATGGAACGGAGCAAATGATTTTAATGGAGGTGAAAACGATCTGGTGATATACAGTTCAGGGTGGCGGTCATGAAAGAATGGAGCGAAAATGTATTATAGTGGGTGAGACACAGGTGAATTCTCTGAGCGACTTCTCTTGAACATATCGATGACACTGACATGATGGATTGGTAGCATTAACCCCAAATGTGGATGGTGTGATGGAACCATGGTGATGTGACCAGCGAATGGAACAACCCAACCCGACTCAGATGCGAGTGAAAGTGTCATGTTCAAGAGCGACTTGCTACCAACAAAGTTTCTTCAAGTTTTCTTCCCAATTTTTCCCCAGTCATTGCTGACCAGTACCTCTTTATTTTTGTCAAGCTTGAGGAGGATAACATATGCTTGTTCTATAATTTTCCCTTCGGGCAAACCCATCGCTATGTTTTAACGAGCCTAGCGATAGTGAAACTCGTTCTTGTCTGTTATGGACAAGTTTGTCGCTATTAGGTTTTAACGAGTTTAACGAAAAAGATAACTCGGTCCTTTTCATTTTTAGGGAGTCCGAAAAGGGACGTAAAGGAAACTCCAAAAAATCCTTTTTCGTCATCTAATCCCTTAAGTCCGAAAAAGTATAAAATAATACAAAAGGGATGAATTTTCGGTAATTTTAACAAGCCGAACAAAACAAGGGCTCGATCTTTTTGTGTAATAATCCCTCAGGTCCAAAAAGATTAAAATCTAAAGGAGGGATAGCACTTCCGGTCACTTTAACAAGCTGGAGAGGCCAATGGCTCGGCAATCTTTTCATATTTTATGAGTCAGTTGAAAAGAGCTTAAAGGAGACTCGTTTTTTAGGAACGAGTGATAGATTCGGGTAGCAGTTGATTCCAGGTAAGGTTTGGAATTTTCCAATCATGGCAGTGTCACAAGGATGGCTAACAAGATCACTCTTCGCAGCTGTTCCTCAAAAGGGGTAAACAATCAAGTGGAGGTGAATGATCGGCCAATACAAAGTGGAGGTGATGATGAGAACACGACCAAGGCTTCAAAGGCTGAAGTACTACATTCACGATGGTTATTTACCGGAAATTGGTTTCTTTTTTTAATGAGCTTAAACGCTGGGGGAAACACTTGCTCATTGCTTATGTTTATTTTTTAACGAGCTTGAATTCCGCGTTAAAACTGCTTGATTAATCCAGTCGCATAATAAGGAAGTCTCATCTAAAAACGGCATTATTTCAAAGCTTTGCCCCACATCCTTTCTTTATGCAAGTTAGGAAACGACCAATCCTACGAGTTTAAAGGGTTAGAGGGCCTATAAATTTAAAAAAATAAATGGTCGCTCTTCGCTTGCATGCCAAAAGGTTTGCATGCCCCCAGGTATAGTGAAATAGAGTTTCAAGGTTACCCCTCAATTTGCAAAAAAAACATTTGTTTTATCGAGAAAGGCCTACCTTTTTCAGGTTACCAAAGATTGTTCTATTTGTGCCACAAACAAAACACTTCTTCGGTGATGTCTACCGAAATAGACAAAGGTGAGTGGCACAGACGCCTCCACTCACATAACTTTGACGAGGGAATCTTATTCTAGCCTAATCCCCTTTTCCTAAACGGACGAGTGTGTCATACTAGTCAGATATCCTTCGTGGAAACCTACCCTATACCTGAAGTTTTCCTGTCGAAACAGGCCAGGGTGCATGCCCCCTGGGTTTCAGTCATGCCCTCCGAATCACTCGCGCTCATCAAGAGGACGGACTGGGGATTGATGAGACATTCCTTGTGTGAAAAGACAATTCAGGGTTGGTATTTGACTATTTGCTATGTGTGAACCGGGGAATGAAAGTTGGTCTATGAGCTTGACCACTCTTCCTTCGTGCGGAAAACACATTACTCTAAAGAGTGAGGAGACAATGGTTGCCATGCAATAAATATAATCTCTTCCAAGGAGTAGATTATAATCCAGGGGTCCTTGGACTACCATTACGTTCATGTGAATAGTTTTCCTTCTTAATGTTATCGGCACATCGGGAAGGATCCCTAACGGTCGACTGGTTCCTTTGTCAAAGCCTGTTAGATTTCTCATTTCTGGCAAAAGCGATGGTGAACCAAGCGCTTTCCAAGCAGTTGAGGAAAGGATACTCATAGAAGCCCCCTCATCTATGGTGGTACTGGCCATAACCATTCTATATACTTGAGCGATGATTCGGAATGGTACACTAGCCGGTAACGGGTCTGCCTAGTAGATTTCAGTCAAAGGAAACAATCAGGTTGCTTGGAGGTGGGACCGAATACACGGTCGGGTATGACTCTGACAAACTTCCTTCCTGCAGTAAAGGAATGGGTAGACTGCCCCCATGTTTATCGGAGTCTGTGTTTACGAAGAGAATTTGAACGGTGTCGTTCTCATTCTCTTCGGTGACTGTATCATTTGAAGATTGATCCTTTGAAGGCACGACCGGGTCAACTGCCGCCTCGACCTTTTGACTTTCGTCTGGTATGGATTCAGATGGTTTATCTTGAACGATAGATGCTTCAGCCGACCACAAGGGCGTGTCAGCCGGATTTTCAACTAGTGACGGACTCGGTAAGAGTTTCTTGTATCTAGGAGGAAGCCGTAACAGTGAAACCGGACAGTCATCCAAGACCCTTTTAGCTTCGTCTAAGAAGGGACAACAGTGGACGGCGTGATCGCCTTCACACAAATTACAAGGAAATTTATACTTTCCTTTTTGTCCAGGGGCCTCACTTTCACTAGTTGACGGTGTATGCTCAACATGATCGTCAGAAGTTGATGACACCGGATTGTGCAAACGAGGAGACCAGTCCCTTAAGATCCGAGGGATGCAAGGACAATCTCGATGATAGTGGTCTCCTTTGCAAATGACACATGGCGATTTAGGCCTGGTCGGTGCAGTGTGTGGATTTTCACTAGATGATGCTTGGTTGCCCTTTTTCGCCTTTGACTCCTTCTTCTTCTTCTCCTTCTTCTTCTCAGTTACTTGATTTTGGGCTTTACTAGCTTCATCAAGCGAAGAGGAAGGAGGAGAGGAAGAATTGGACGAAGTAGAGGGTTGGGGGGTAACTCTAATATCGTTTAGTTGCTGACTTGATTGTTCAGGAATTACGGTGTTCTGAACGACAGAAGTCGAGAAGAGCCATACGGGCAAGCCGATTGTAAATCCTGGTGGTGGGCTCTAGTATTGCAGCAATAATGCTGCAACTCTTGGAACTCCCTTCTTTAATTTTATCAACCCGGTAGTTCGTAACAAACTTGGAAGTGACAGTGCCGTATGCACAAGTACTAGCTCTTGCCGCAGCTGTCACTTGGTCAGCTGGCACAAGTCCGCTAGGAGCTTAAGCCAACTTCTATGAGCTCTTAGAAGAAGCTTTTTAACTGATGGATGGAAGCTAACTCAAAGGAAGCTAATCTACTTGTGGAAAGAAACTGAAAGCCAAAAAGAAACGCAAACCCCAGCAAACCCTAATTCTACCAGCTAGTCCTACTGACGCAAAGGAGAGCATGCAAACTACTAATAGAGATGCCATTACTTCTATGAAAGTAAAATACATGTGTCTAGACTACCTCTATCTGAAGAAAACATCTTTTTTTTATATTTTTGAATAAGTTGTTAGAGTTATCATGCATGTGCTTTTAACTATTTTTTTTACTGTGCAGAGGTGGATCAAAGAGGAGAAATACTTGGAAAAGGTTGAGAAGATTCAGAGAGGGTCTAAGGAGTCCCTAACACCCTTCCAGAGAGTTTCACAAAGTTTGGCTATCAAGAAACCTCATTTGTGAGCTTCTACAAGAAGTCTGCAGGGGTTCTACAGGATGTTCGGAGATTTCTACAGGATGTTTTGTAATTTTCTACAGGATGTTCTGAAAAGAGGATTTTGGAGAATTGATGGAGGGAAAAAGGTGGAGGAACGAGTATGGAGGTGAAATAGGGGTGTAGGGGAGTTCAAGACTTGGAGGATGGAGTCGAGGAGTGGCGCAGATGGTGAGATTTGTTCAAGGAGGAATGAAATGATGTTGCACAAGAAGATGAGAATCATGGCAAAGTAAGCGAATGAGGTAAATGTAAGGTAAGGGTTCTGAGTGAAGGATGAAATAGGTAGGTTGGATGGAGTATGTGCAGGTAAGGAAGGGTAATAGGTACTCTGCAAGTGGTTTTTCAAACTAAACAAACAAACACTTATAAAACCTATGACCTAGTTACTTTACTCTATTCTAACCTAAGTAACAACAAAAGGAAATGAACAGCAGTTTATTTGAAATGAAATGCATGAACTAACTTATGTCACTAAGAAATCATCAACTAAAGCATTTGACCACTACTAATATCAGCCTTTGCATGGCAAAGAAAAACAACATTTTTGTTGGCAGCAAAGTCACATTGGTCCCAGCTCATGATTCCACTGAGGGGGAGGTGAGATCCAAGGTGTTTGGTAGCCTTTTTCTGAAGATCGTCCCTATGATTAACCTATCAAGCAAATCTGAACATGAAAAACCTTTTTAATCATCAAAAGCAACCTAAACAACAAAACGATATTTAAATCTAAATAGCAGATTTTATTCTAAGAATACAGCAAAGACACATGAAAGTAAACAATGGAGGTACTGGGCACTTGAGATAGGCCCAACCCCAAGAGCTACAGCCTCCTAAGAGAGATTTAGAGCTGGTGCAAAGCTGGACTCATCTTTATTGATCAAAAGAAATGTTACATTCCAAAAACTGTCCACAAAGAGAACTTGAAAATGTGCTGAAAGCAAAGCTAATCTACTACCTAAAAATCGAACTACAAAATGACTACAAACTGAATATAAAATGACTAACTACTAGCTACAAAATGACTAACCACTAGCTAACCCAAATGAGGCCCTAAGCCTTCTTATTTATACAAATTGAGGACCCCAATAGTCCTCCTAAACTTTAGGGACTCGGCTGCCCAAAACTTGTAGTTAACAACAGTCCTACCTGACTTGCTTGGCTGCCCTTGTGCTAATTGATTTGGTGGCCCTTGAACTCCGAGATGATGGTGGAGAATTCGAGGTAAGGACCCATAAATGAAGGGGACACCTTCCTACAAATCCTCTCCCTTGTTCTCCCACGAATTTGGCTGCCAAGTGCTCATTAAAACCTTCAATTTGTCTCCAAATTGACCAAAAAGGCTACACAAAGCACACATTAGACTTGTTGGCATAATGACTAAACCAATCCACTCTATTAGCATAAATATAATCAAAAACATGCAATAAACTAATGAGAATGGTGGATTAAGTCGAATTAGGAGGTTGAATGAGCCCAAATAATTATCCATTTTTGGGGCTCATCATCACCCCCCTACTGAAAGTGTTGCTCATCCTCTAAGCAACCAATCTATCTCCTCATCTTTGATGGCCTTGGTGGCCTCCCTGTCATGCCAAGCTTCTGAAGTGATGTCCTCTTCTCTGTCATGAAACCATGCTTCTCTCTTTGCTTCTTCCCACTGCCTGTGCTTCTTTTCCTAGAGAATTCTCAACTTCCTGGAGAACTGTCTTTGAGTCCATTATCTGAATTCTCTCTCTTCCAGTGAAGGTTTTTGGCTTCCTCATTCATAGGTGATGGACATCCTTGAAGGAGGCCCCTCCTTTTGTTTAGCTTGTGTGTCCTCAATGACAATTTGCTTCCTTGATTGTGGTTTGGGGTCTGCCAATTCTTATTTGCATGCCCTTTCTTGCCTTAAAATATAGTGGAAGCTCCCTCTTTCACTTCTCCTTCGACTTGGGAGAGGTACTTAGGGTGGCCAGCACAACTACTACTTCCCTAGCTAGGATTTTGGCCGAGTTCTCCTTCTGCTTCCCTTTTTCAGGACTTCCTGTAGAAAGTCCTATAGCTGATTTCTGTCTTCCTATAGAAATTGTTTCAACTGTTTTGGTCTGCTTGGCTGGGGTTCCTTCTCCTTGACCTGTGTTGTGGTTTCCTTGGGTGTGTCCCTACTTGTTTGTACTTTTTCAATCCTCTCTGCCCTGATTTGCAACCGTTTCTTCCTTGGCATTTATGCCTTTATTCCACCCACAACTTTGGCCTTGGTAGCTTGGCCTTTGTTTGTTTCTCTTCTTGCTTTTCCTGTGGTGGCCTATCCTGGGTCTTCTTACCCTTAATTTCCTTACCCTTAGTTAGCTTCTCTGCCTCAATATGCTCATTTTTCTCACTACTGGATGAAGTGTAAGTTCACATGACAACCATGGATAATGCTGAATCATGAATCCCCCTGGCATGGTAAGAGTGCTCCCTTTTTCTTATTCTTTTTTCAGAAACAGAAATGTTGTTTATAGTTTCCCCCTGGACTGAAGGAAGAATTCCTCAGCTATTTGATATCAATGAACAACAATTCCCTCATTTCAAGACTTTTGCTGCCCAAATACTCGACTGTCAGAAGGGAATTAGGCTCCCACAGACAAAGTGTAGAGCTTAATTTTCATCCCCAACATGCATACAACCACATAAATTTCACATTCTTCATGCACATGTTAGTCCTCACAGTGCTTTAACTTTTGTACAGGAGAAATTTGTTAATAGGACCCATGGAGGGGAATATGATGCAGAACCAACTGAAAAATTTCATGTATCACACAGGAAAACTACCATTCTTAACCCGCATGTAGATTTGTTTCATACTTTCTTATTCAAAAACAGTTTTAATTCACCACCTTTCAGATGTATCATGCATGGAAGAGTGTTTTTTTCAAGCCTACCACTTTCGGGACTCCCAATTTGTCGAAGAAAAATCCAGGCTTTTCTGCTCTGGAAGGCTCTGCTGTACTTTCCTGTAGAACGTCTTCCTGTAGAAATGCTTGTAGAGTGCCCCTGCGCCTCTGAGCGAGCCTGATACGTGGGATAATTTCGAAAACAGGTAGAAACCAGTGGAGGATGACTAGTTCATCATTTTGTGGAAGCAGAGGATGCATACTTCAGTCAAGTGCAAATGGACAGCAGGTGGTGTGAGTTTCACCCGAGCATTTTACATTGCGGCATGATTCTTGGTGAGGGAGTGAAGTGGCCAAGTGTACGTGGCCACATGCAGACTGCAGTTCTATTTATTAACTATATGTTTTCTTCTTGATCAGTTGCACTAGAGTTCAAACGGCTAACACTCCCTGTTTTTTCTTCTTTTTTTTTAATTTCACGTGAGTTGTCTAACACATACGTTGCATGATTCCTAGCTGATTGACAGAGAATTGGACAAGGAACTATCGGCTTAATCTTGCTATATTCGTGGCTCAATTCCACCATTCCATTCATTCATGCAGTTTTTAAATTAGATTTGTGCAATAGAAGAACGAGTTTCAGTCACGTACCTGAAGTCAAATGGCTGCTGTGAGGTGCTGTGGCTAGTCATTGCTGCACTGGTTTCTTTGGTTGCATGAGGGCTTGGCTGATTATTTTTGGTTGTTTTCCTTGTGCAGGTGTCCTCTGACTAGATATAAGCTATAGGCATTTGTTTCCACGTTCAAATCTGCACCTTCAAGCTGTTGTTGCTGAATTTTCACGGGACCGGAACTTGTTTTCGCCATTGCTCCCAAACGGTAAACCAGATCAATCTAAAACTTGCTGAGCATGTTTCTATCATCATGATGCACCTCCCATAGCAAAATCATGATCAATGGATGCACAGATTTTGAGAAAAATGGAAAATAACTGAATATTTTAGAGATCAATTTCTTGGAAACCGTGCATCGGAATCAGCTGAAACTGCTTAGGTAGGTTACTATCAGCCATATGCATCTCTCTATGAAACAGGTTTTGAAATGGATGCACGGATATGGAGAAAATGCAAAAATGGCTGATGGTGATGGAGGCGGATTTCTTGGAAACCGTGCATCGGAATGGGCTGAAACTGCTCGGGCATGTTTCCATCATCCCTATACAATTCCCTGTAAAACGGTTTTTCAAGTGGATGCATGGTTTTCAAGTTAGGGCAAAAACAAATTCTATTCTATGTATTTTTGCTTCAAGGCATTCTGCAGTTTTGTTGCATGGTAAGAAAAATGAACTTGGGCTGTGATGCAGGTATGGAGATGATGGAGGAGGAGTTTTAAGATTGCAGGAGGACTTCTTAACCCTTGCGGAAGCTATTGTGTTCACCAAACCACCTTTGTGCAATCCATTTTTAGCTTCTTGTAATTTCTATAGGAACTTCCTGTAGAAAACACAGTTTTCATAAAAGAAGCACAATGAGGTGGAAAAAATGATGGAGAAGGGTGAGGGATGGAAACATGGATGCTTGCAGGCATAACCAATAGATTCCAAGCTTTAGATCCCCTTCTAAAATTGGATCTGGCTCGCTTGAAGGTTCTACAGAATGTTTCCTATAGAAATATAGAACTTCCTCTAGAAGGCACAAAAATTTCTTTGTCTTTGTTTTGAGTGATCCTCCTGACCTGCAATGTCCTTCTTACACCCTGCAATTATTCAATGGAAATTAGCTTTATTTTTCTTTTCTTTTTCTCTTTTTTTTTCTTTGAAAAACAACTAGGGCGCCTCATGGAGGTTTTCACCCTAATTGCCTGCCCTGGGCGCCTCCAAGGGAGGTTTTCACCCAGAGATCTTATTTTCTTTTCTCTTTTTTCCCAACCCATTGACCGCCTCATGGAGGTTTTCAATCAATGAGCCAATCTAAGGCGCCTCTGAGGAGGTTTTCACCTTAGATTTTTATTTTCTTCTTATTTTCATTTTTTTTGTTTTGTTTTTTTTCTACCCTACCCTACTTGAAAAACAAAATCATTTTCAAGTGTAAGAATACTTCCAATGGAGCCATGTGCACATTGAGATGAGAGACAAGATGATGTGGAGGCTTGAAGTGCATGCTTGGACAGCTATCCGGATTTCAGAGACCAAATTATCTGACTTGAAGGGATCAAACATAGCTGAGGAAGAGAGTACCGTTGCAACTTAGTGACCGTCTGAAACCATATCTCAATATAGCTCTGACATCCTTGGTTCTTTTGCTGATCTGGATCATGTTTCATGTCACCTTCTAACATGACTTCCTCATCTTCCTCTTTTTGCTGATCTTTCTCTTGAATACATGGAAGATTTGATGGTAACCATGAAGGATCTTTCTTTATCTCTGCTTCTGATGTCTTCTCTTCATCAAGTAAAGCCCATGGTTCTTTGATTTCCTCTTCTGAATCTTCTTTTACCCAATGTGGTCCTTCAATGCTTTCAATATAGCCTCTTTTTTGCAATACTCTTCCTGAGATATGGTGAAGATCATTGAGCTCAAGAGCAGTTGTTTGGACATGTTGTGCCTCAGCTTTGCAATTGGGTTGAGCTGCTCCATGGTATGGTTTTGGAAATGGTGGTACGGGTAGTTGAGTGGAGGTGTGTATTTGAGATGGATGCGGATGGCGTTGTGGTTGTGTAGGCATTTGGGGTTGCCTTAGTGGATGAGGAGGTGATGGTTGCAGTTGAGCAGGTGGTGGAGGAAAAGAAGTGGGAGGAGTGTTGTACTGGGGCCTCCACCCCTGATGAGGTGCATTCCACTGAGGTTGTGGCTGAGCATAAGAGTGAAACGAATGAGCAGCTGGTTGGGCATAATATGGATCTATGAAGGAACAAGGAGGAGGTGTGAACCAGGAAGGATGAACAGGGGGACCCCAAGAAGGCATGAAAGTGGCTTGATAGGGGTCATAATATGTCTCGGATGTCCCTTGCAGTTCCTGCTGATAAGATCTAGGTTCATGTGGCCTCCTTTGGTTCATTTAATAGAGTGATTCAGTGGCTCCTTTAGCTCTCTGATATGCAGCTTTGATTTTGGGTAAGGAAGGGCACTGATCTGTAGGATGGTATTCTTCACATACAAAACACACTTCTAAGGAGTACAATGGACATTCGTTCCTAGGATGCTTTCTAGTGCACCTAGGACAAAAAATGGCCAAAGCCCTCTTGGCTTCTTCTTGCTTCTTTTGGATCTGCAAGGTATCCAGTTGCATGGCAAGAAACTGCCTCATATCGCTCTTGAAATCTTTGATCTGATTTTCAAATTCGTCTTTGGACAAGGTGCTGCTCCCAACATTTCTGCTTGTAGCCATTTGCTCCAGAGGAATGGTTTCTTCTTCTTCTTCCCTTGAGGTTCTTCAAATATGTCCTGTTGTCCACCTAAGGGTTCTTTAATCACAACCATCGAAGAAGAAAGAATGTTGGCTGTGTGAAGCAGTGGGGGTGTTGTGCAATCATTTTTCTAACTTATCTCTACTCCTACCAGGGATGAAATGAAATCTTTTTGGTTGATTTTTGCTTTTTTCTACTTCTACCTGCAAAACTGAAATAGATTGAACTGCAACTAACTATCTTGCTAAAGTGAAAATGCGGAATTGAAATGAAAGCAGGAAAGGACTAATCTATTTTGCTCAAATGAAATTGCAGGAATGAAATGCTAGTCTACGCTTGCAGAATTGAAATGTTAATCTACGCTTGCAGAAATGAAATTGCGGAATTGAAATGCTAATCTATGAAAGCGGGAAATGCTAATCTACTTTTGCATAAACGAAATTGCATAATGGAAATGAAATAAACTACTTAGCAGAAGATTGTAGTGGAAAATAGAAGAAAAGCAGCAATCACCAATACTCTGACGCTTCCCTGGCAACGGCGCCAAAAATATGGTGGGCTCCAGTATTGCAGCAATAATGTTGCAACTCCTGGAACTCCCTTCTTTAATTTTATCAACCCGGTAGTTCGTAACAAACTTGGAAGCGACGGTGCTGTATGCACAAGTACTAGCTCTTGCCACAGCTACCACTTGGTCAGCTGGCACAAGTCCGCCAGGAGCTTAAGCCAACTTCTATGAGCTCTTAGAAGAAGCTTTTTAACTGATGGATGGAAGCTAACTCAAAGGAAGCTAATCTACTTGCGGAAAGAAACTGAAAGCAAAAAAGAAACGCAAACCCTAGCAAACCCTAATTCTACCAACTAGTCAAACTGACGTAAAGGAGAGCATGCAAACTACTGATAGAGATGCCATTACTTCTATGAAGGTAGAATACATGTGCCTAGGCTACCTCTATCTGAAGAAAACATCTTTTTGTATTTTTGAATAAGTTGTTAGAGTTATCATGCATGTGCTTTTAACTATTTTTTTTACTGTCCAGAGGTGGATCAAGGAGGAGAAATGCTTGGAAAAGGTTGAGAAGGTTCAGAGAGGGTCTAAGGAGTCCCTAACACCCTTCCAGAGAGTTTCACAAAGTTTGGCTATCAAGAAACCTCATTTGTGAGCTTCTACAGGAAGTCTGCAGGGGTTCTACAGGATGTTCAGAGATTTCTACATGATGTTTTGTAATTTTCTACAGGATGTTCTCAAAACAGGATTTTGGAGAATTGATGGAGGGAAAAAGGTGGAGGAACGAGTATGGAGGTGAAATAGGGCTGTAGGGGAGTTCAAGACTTGGAGGATGGAGTCGAGGAGTGGCGCAGATGGTGAGATTTGTTCAAGGAGGGATGAAATGATGTTGCACAAGAAGATGAGAATCATGGCAAAGTAAGTGAATGAGGTAAATGTAAGGTAAGGGTTCTGAGTGAAGGATGAAACAGGTAGGTTGGATGGAGTATGTGCAGGTAAGGAAGGGTAATAGGTACTCTGCAAGTGGTTTTTCAAACTGAACAAACAAACACTTATAAAACTTATGACCTAGTTACTTTACTCTATTCTGACCTAAGTAACAACAAAAGGAAATGAATAGCAGTTTATTCGAAATGAAATGCATGAAATAACTTATGCCACTAAGAAATCATCAACTGAAGCATTTAAACACTACTGATATCAGCATCTACAAAAGAGGATTCCAACACTAAGAATTGCATGGCAAAGCAAAACAACGTTTTTGTTGGCAGCAAAGTCACATTGGTCCCAGCTCATGATTCCACTGAGGGGGAGGTGAGATCCAAGGTGTTTGGTAGCCTTTTTCTGAATATCTTCCCTATGATTAACCTATCAAGCAAATCTGAACATGAAAAACCTTTTTAATCATCAAAAGCAACCTAAACAACAACACAATATTTAAATCTAAATAGAAGATTTTATTCTAAGAATGCAGCAAAGACACATGAAAGTAAACAAAGGAGGTACTGGGCACTTGAGATGGACCCAACCCCAAGAGATACAGCCTCCTAAGAGAGATTTAGATCTGGTGCAAAGCTGGATTCATCTTTATTGATCAAAAGAAATGTTACATTCCAAAAACTGTCCACAAAGAGAACTTGAAAATGTGCTGAAAGCAAAGCTAATCTACTGCCTAAAAATAGAACTACAAAATGACTACAAACTGAATATAAAATGACTAACTACTAGCTACAAAATGACTAACCACTAGCTAACCCAAATGAGGCCCTAAGCCTTCTTATTTATACAAGTTGAGGACCCCAATAGTCCTCCTAAACTTTAGGGACTCGGCTGCCCAAAACTTGTAGTTAACAGCAGTCCTACTTGACTTGCTTGGCTGCCCTTGTGCTAATTGATTTGGTGGCTCTTGAACTCGAGCTGATGGTGGAGAATTCGAGGTAAGGGCCCATAAATGAAGGGGACACCTTCCTACAAATCCTCTCCCTTGTTCTCCCACGAATTTGGCTGCCAAGTGCTCATTAAAACCTTCAATTTTGTCTCCAAATTGACCAAAAAGGCTACACAAAGCACACATTAGACTTGGTTGCATAATGACTAACCCAATCCACTCTATTAGCATAAATATAATCAAAAACATGCAATAAACTAATGAGAATGGTGGATTAAGTCAAATTAGGAGGTTGAATGAGCCCAAATAATTATCCATTTTTGGGGCTCATCACCTGGAAGAGACAATGTGGCCATATGGGGTGCACCAACATCTCCCCAAGAGGAGAAGGGACTAGGATTTCCTCCAAGGGGAACTCCTTGGTTGGTGGACTCCATTTTTCTCAACTTAAGATCAATGTAGGAAAGGTGATGATTATTCCGTTTAAAATAAATTTTAGATGCTTTGACACAACTTGTTTTTTCAATTTTTAAGAGTCGAGAAAAAACAAAAGATGACTCTAGTCACCTTCGATTTTTAATGAGCCTGAAGTGACAAGTGCTCAGATGGACCTTTTCTGTTAAGGAGTCTGAAAAGGAACGAAAGGGACTGCTCTGGAAATCTAGACAGAGGGATTACCAAACTAATCGCAAAACTGCAGAATACTTTTTACGGTACGGCAGTCAATCTTCCCGAATGCTGTGTTCAGTGCATTGCGATCGATAGGGCGGCAGACACAGCTTCCTATGGATAAAGGATAAAGCCTATTGTGGTCTCCCAAATTATACTCGACGGTACGTGGGAGCACAAGTCTGTACTGGCACTTATTGTCTCAAAGTGGAGGAATCACCCGACCAACAGTGAAAACAATAGTTACCAGGCTTTACGACACCGAAATACGTCTCTAGCCTAGACTTCTAGATGTTGTGCGTTAGGTTCCAAAGCATTTTTAGATTCATTAAATTTATTTTATAGTTGATCTTGCTTAAGAAATTTACCTTTCAGGTTCACCGCGTGATGTAGATGTACAATTCCTAAAATGCAATCTAAGATGATAAACAGTCGTTTAATCTTCTTCTTGAAATGAAAATCCTAGCTACTAAGGAAAGAGAGATGGCGTTCTTTCAACAAAGAGCAAAGAGCACACACTATATGCACTGTCCTAAATCAAACCAACAAACAGTCTAAATGTGCACATGCATGTATTTGTTTTCAGCCTTCTTAATGTGTGAATGATAAAAAGAAAGCTAAGCGCAAATCTGAATTATTTTCCAAAGTGACAATTACTAACAAGTTTCTTTTCAAAACAAAATGAGGACAATGACAACACTTTGCAATTTGGAATTGAAAACTTGTTTTCAACACTAGAAAAACTACTAATTCAGATCAAATACAAGAGTAACAGGGCAATCGACTATCAAGAACAACCAAATTCTCTTCTATGACTGAAAACGACACTTGCGACACTTTCAAATCAAGAAACGACAATACAATTACGCTGATTCCTTGTAAAGGAGAACTAAAAATGACTCAAAAATACATAAAACATTTACAGTTCTTTGCACAATGGAGGCAGAATAATAGAAAGGGAATGGGTTTCAAATAGAGGTGTACTCACTACAGGCAGCAAAACTCTTGAATAGAGCTGAAAAGAGTGAACACAGAAACCAAAATTTAGGAACAAGGTCTTGTCTGATCAGCGCACCTGTAACACAGTGAAACTGAAATGCAACGCACCTACTACACTCGGGAAGTGCGCTGCATTTGAAGTTCACAGAACAGACAGTGCGCTGGACCAGGGACGAGACTTTGATTGGGTTCCGGGTCAGAGTTTGCAGTTCATTTCAGGGATTTAGGCCGAGCAAGTGGTAATCAGTAAATCAATCATAGGGGTAGATCTAAGGAGGTTACTAGAGCCACCGCGAGGGCAATTAAAAAGCTTGTAAATCAATTGTTTAATTCATAAACAAAACCCGGAGGTTGACTGAAGCAGCGTTGATCTACTTTGTACTTGCATAGCAAATGCAGTTCGAAGGCTAGCTGGCTTGACTTCAGGCTCCGTCTGTAAGTTTATAAAGTTAAAAAATGTAGATGAAAAAACAATCTACTCGCTCCCCAACGGAGTCGCCATTTTGTTATCAGGAATAGTGTCTATGCAGAGCTGCTAATCCCACTAAGGCTGGTAGCTACCTTAGAAACAAACACACTAAAAACTACTTTCGTTTTCCTTTATGATAAATAGATAAGAGAAGAATAAGGAGACCAACCTCTGTCTTGCGCTTGGTTCCTTGCTCGATTCCTCTCTCTTCTAGTAGGTTTTTGCCACTCGTTTCCTTGTCTACCCAGCTTCAAAGAGTACCTATAGAATCAAAGTAGCATAACACTATCCAAGAACATAGATCTATTATCATAAACAATATAGGATCAGATGTACAATGACCACACAAATGCATAAATCATCAATCATACAAGAATGTGGAGGAAAACTTGAATAGTTTTATTGATAATCAAGAAAGAGCAAAGAGGATTACAGCCAATTGTTCTGACCCAGCATCATCCTCTCAGCAAGAAAGCCCTTCTTCACCTCATACAAAGCTTAGATCACCCCAACACTATGATTTTGCACCAAGAAACCAATAACACTTCCTTACAAGAGACAAAATTCCAGCCTCTGGATCTCTGGGATGAGGGATCCATATATAGATGTCTGCAAGGGAGGTGAGTCAGCTTTTGAGATTTGATTAGTGTCTTCTCTCTGATAGTTCTTGATTCCACTTGGAGATTGATGATCTCTTACTCATCCCTGGTCGAATTCAGAGAGGCAAGTGTCACAGGAGAGGTTTCTGGAAGGTTCCATGCTCCTCCACCTTGCGGATTGACCCTGCCATTTGTCCCTCCTCGCCCATCGCACCCCATAGAAGGGATTTTTGACATGCATCACACCTACTGTGTGTATTTAGGTGGGATGCAACGCACTTTGCCTATGGAGCAGGTGAAATGGTCCAGTTTTGACCAGTTCTGAGTAGTTTTTCATGGAGAACTTCTAGGAGATGCTGTAATCAGTTGACCTTGTTCTTTTAGGGGTTGGAACAACACATTTAGGGACTTAGGAGCCCTTTGTTTATGGACATTTATGCTTGGGGTTGCAATGCCCAAAAATGTCTATAACAACATACCAAACCTATTCCTTTAAGGATGTAGTGATGAGTGGGTCATTAACATTTCATATGTACTAGTTTATAACATGTAGACCAATCACCTTTCAAAAAAATGCTAAACACACAATCAATTTTTTGGGTAGAATGCAAATTAGGCACTTTGAACATCCTATGAAATCCTCCATGGAATCGTGATCCCATAATTTAAGAAAGAAAATTATGCACCACAGTCTAAAAATCATGTTATTATTACATGAATAAATGCTTTTAAAATAAACACCTAACCTAATCGCAATGACCAAATGTTTCTCTAGTAAGGAAACCACATTAAAACTCAGTCCTTCATATCTATAGTTATATGCCCCTAATGAGGAAGTGATTGTTCAAAGATATATAGTTATTTTTCTAATGGGAAAGATTACACATGGGTGGGTGGATCGAATTGCGGTGTGGAAATTGGTGTGAAGAAAAATAAAAGTGAGTCACTTGGTAGGAAGGGGTGTTACAAAGGAGAAATGACTCTATGAATGGTGAATTTGAGTGAGGTGGGTTAAATCACCACCACAGTTAAGTGTGTTGTCATCCTTGGGGATGTATGGGTTACCGAAGCACGTGTTCATCTATTTTTGGCTTCGAATTTTACCAGTATGCCCTGTAACACAATAGATTCTCATCACCTCTTACTCTTTCGCGTTGCATTCTTCATGTAAGGAGATCCAACAAGAGAGTCATGTATGTTTTTTTTTCTCTTCAAATTTGACATATTTGTGCGAAAAAGAAATGGGGAACGACAAATTCATAAGATATTTCATGGCCCGTTGTTGAGTGTCTAAGTGTTTCATCCAAGCCGTATTGATTTTTTTTCCAAATCAAAAGATGTGAGCAAAAGTCTCTGATTTTGTCTTGCAAAACTTTCTCCTATGAATAAACTTCCATGGAAACAAGATTGGCTAACACATATGGATAACTTGCTCCAGAGTATGCAGGTAAGTTTTCACTACATCCTCGTTCAAGGTTTACATCTTCTTTGTCATTTATTGATAAGTTAGAGATATGATAAATTTTGCTTCATGCAGAGCTTTCAAGTTCCTCATACCAAAATGATAATTGCAATGGATATGATAATCTGCACATCTCAATCATGGGTTCGATTCACAATGAGGTGGATAGCTTCACCCCCAGCGAGGCTAGAATTCACATATTGACTACTAGAGAGAAGGATATGAGGGATTCAGAGTTGGCCAAGGCTTTTCCAGAAGTTTCTTTAGAATGGAATAACGAATTTGAAGAAGAGAAAAATGGGGAGGACAGGGAAGAGGAGCATGAGCTGTTGGCTACTAGAATTATTGGAGCTATGAATGTTGCAGAATCAAGTTTTATGAATGATACGGTTAGTATTTAATTTTTAATTCATGATTTATGAATTGAACAATCTGATATGGAGGGCGTTATCCTTTCTTTTTATTTTGTTAAGTCTTGAAAACTCTAGTGGCGATTAACATGTTGATGAAGATATTACGACCTTCCTTCTCCTGCAGGGCATTGATGTTTAGATCATTACAAGATGGTGAGCGCACCAACAAATCTGAGGGCATGATTGCACTAATAATCCCCAAAAATGACATATTGTAAGGATATTCTTTTACAGACTTTATAAACATGAATCAAGCTTCACTCTGGGACTCATGGTTCCAAATCCCACTAACCACCCTTGAGATCTGTTATGTTGAGGAACCTGCTTTGACCAACAACATTTCCACTAGTCTGATGCAATGTGGTAGACAACACAGTGTCATTGGAGATATGGTGAAGCTTGTATCCATCAAAGTAGTCTAACAACACATGCAAACTAAGAACCTTTCTCATTCAGACCCAACCACTTGTTGGTTAGAGTAAACACACATATGTTATTCAATGCTAGAATTGTGATAGTATTCCCATTGTTTATATCATCTCCAGGTTCATCTGAGTGAGATAGTTATTGAAGGTATTGTAATTTGAAAAATCATTCAAAATATCTGTTATATTATATGCATTCCTAGCACAAAACAAGCTTAATAACACTACCAATGCCAATGCCTTCATTTTCGAAACCCAAATGCTCATCCAATCAATCCACCAAGGCCTAGTATGGTTCAAGCTTCCCAGCTGTGAAGCAACTGGTATGGTTAAATTTCAATTCCTAAGTATTAAAACCATGGTTGATATTTCTATGCAGAGCTTCACATGCGGATGTAGGTTTTAACCCCGTACAGAAATTACCTACATACGAATTCTAAAACACAGTAAATAAACAATGTGAGAGCATAACACATAAAACACATATACATAGAGATTTTCCTCTGGATCCGAAAACCGGGACAACCAGCTAGATTTTTCATTATATTCCTTTCAATGTTATAATACATATTTATACATACCGAAGCATCCAATACCATGGACCGATAACCATCGCATCCAATACCATGGACCGAAAACCATTGCGTCCAAAAACATGTGCAAAAATCATGCACAAAACCATAGGTGGGTCCACCCAACCTAACATAGGTTCCAAAACCAAAATTTTCAGGGGCGCTGCCCTGGAACCCATAAAGTGGGGTTACCTGCACCCCTCAAACCTCCTGTGACCCCCCCGCTATGCAATCGGTGCAACGAAGCTCTGCCCCCCCCCCCCCCCCCCCCCCCCCCCCCCAACCCCCCAGTTAACTACGTGGGTGAGTCATGGAAAGAATATAACACAACCCAACATTATCCCACTTGTTGTTTTCTTTCCACAAGGGGCCACAAGAGAGATTAGTCATTTATCTAGCCCTGCAATGCCCATTTTTTCTCTACACCAAGAGAACTTCTCAGAGATCACGGATTTTGTCAATGCATCTGTAGTATTCTTCAAAGTGTCCACCTTTACTAGCAACACCTTTCTGCCTTCTATCATATCCCTCACAAAGTGATACTGAACATAAATGTGCTTTGTCTTTGAATGATATGCAATGTTCTTTGCCAAGAAAATTTCACTTTGGTTGTCATAGTCTATCCTTAAATCTCCCTGTACTAACCCCATCCTTGAACACAATCTCTGCAACCAAACTGCTTCCTTTCTTGCATGAGTGGCTGCCATGTTTTCTGCCTCTGTAGTTGATAGTGCCACTACAGATTGTTTCTTACTCATCCAACTGACTGCACCTCCAAATAGGTTAAACACATACTCACTTGTAGATATTCTCTGATCCAGATCTCCAGTCCAGTCTGCATCAACAAAGCCACGAATATCCAACACTATGTCGAATCCTGGTCTTCCTTGGTAGCACAAACCATAATCATGAGTGCCACGCAAATACTTGAAAACCCTCTTCACTGTTGTCTAATTCTCCTTTCCTGGTTTTGACATAAACCTGCTCATTACTCCCACTGCATGTGCAATGTCTGGTCTAGTACAGACCATTGCATACATCAGGCTACCGACTGCACTTGCATATGGAACACAAGACATGTCCTCTTCCTCTTCTTGTGTCTTGGGAAACTGTTCAGTAGATAACTTTACACCTACAGGAATAGGAACCTTCACCGGTTTACTATCTTGCATATTAAATCTCTGCAATATTGTCTCGACATACTTCCTCTAGTTTAACCAGAGCTTCCTCTTTGCCCGATATCTTTTAATTTCCATGCCCAAAATATAGTTTGTAGCACCAAGATCTTTCATGTCGAATTTGGAAGACAATTGGATCTTCAAATCCTGGATAATTTCTTTGTCATTTCCAACCAACAAGATATCATCCACATACAAGACTAAATAAATAGCACTGTCACCAATTAATTTAAAATATAATAATGATCTTCTTTGCTTCTGGTAAAGCCAAGTCCCCATATAAATGTATCAAATTTCTGATACCACATCCTTGGTGACTGTTTTAACCCATACAGTGACTTCTTTAACTTGCATACCAATTATTTCTTACCCTTCACCATAAAGCCTTCAAGTTGCTTCATGTAGATTTCCTCTTCCAGATCCCCATGAAGAAATGTTGTCTTCACATCCATCTGTTCTACCTCAAAATAAAAAGCAGCAGCAACAGATAAAAGTAATCTAATAAAGGTTACCTTGGCAACAGGAGAAAAAATATCACCAAAATCAATTCCCGGCACCTGGGAATAACCTTTTGCTACCAACTGAGCTTTATATTTCTCCACCTTTCCTTTTGCATTTGTCTTCTTCTTGAACACCCATTTGTTGCCAATGGGTTTCTTTCCAGCCGACAACTCCACCAGATCCCAAGCCTCATTTTTGTGCAAAGATGCCATTTCATCAACCATGGCCTCTTTCCAGAGCTTTCCATCCTCTAAATCTACTACTTCCTTCACAATTCTGGGATCATCATCAATAATAGATAAAGCAAAATTTGAATAAAAAGCAGATGGGCTATACCTTCTAGCTGCCTTCTTTCTCGAACTGATCTTCTCACACCCATAGTTTGTGACTCTTCATCTTCTGATTCCTCCTCTATTATAAAGTCTAATTCTTCCTCCTTTAGCTCAAACTCTATCTTCTCAGGTTCCTTTGGTTGAACTTCATGTTTAATAACATCTTTCACCTCTCTTAACACCACATCTTGACTATACACAACCTTCCTTGTTACGGGGTTCCAAATCTTCTAACCCTTTAAACCATCCTTATACTCAATAAAGATGCACTTTTCAGATTTACTATCCAACTTGGTTCATTTCTCCTTTGGAACATGTACATATGCATCACATCCAAATACCCTCATATGTGAAAGAGAGGGTTTCTTACGAGTCCATACCTCTTGTGGAGTTTTATCCTCCAACGCTGATGAAGGTGATCTGTTGACCAGGTAACATGCTATCTCCACCGCCTCTGCCCAGAATTCCTGTCCTAACCCGGCACCACTGAGCATGCTTCTTGCCCTTTCCATCAACGTCTTGTTCATTCTTTCTGCAACTCCATTTTTCTGAGGTGTATATGGAGTAGTCTTCTACCGTGCTATACCACACTTCTTACAGAATTCTTCAAATTCCTTACTGCAAAACTCTCCACCGTTATCTGTCCTCAGCACCTTTATCTTCTTCTCTGTCTAGTTTTCCACTAGAGCCTTAAATTCTTTAAATGTATCAAAGACTTCAGATTTCTTCTTAAGGAAATATATCCATGTATTCCTTGAGAAGTAATCTATGAATGATACATAGTACACTGACTTACCTAGTGATGGAACCTTCACGGGTCCAAACACATCACTATGCACAAGCTCTAATATTTGTTTCGCCCTCATACCACCAAAGGAGAAACTCACCTGATTCTGCTTCCCATATACACAATTTTCACAGAAATCAAAATCCATATATCTATTACTCATACCTTCTACCATACCTTTACCATCAAGTATTCGAAGGCCCTTCTCTCCAATATGTCCAAGCCTTTGATGCCACAACATGGTCTTCTCTCCAAAGACCACTAGATTTTCTACTCCACTTTCAAGAACCACGAAACTGTTGCACCCATCAGCAACAGTGCTACCTTGTAGCTTGTTCAAAGTTCCATTCTGAACTCCCCGCATCAATATCAGTGCTCCTCGAACCATCTTGTAGGTATCCTTCTCGAACAACGTTTTTACACCTGCATCATCTGACTTGCTTACAAAAATCAAATTTATGGCCAATGCAAGAATATGCAGAACACCTGGAAGTGTTCTAACCCTTCCACCTTGCAACTTCAACTTTACTTTCCTGTGACCAACGATTCTAGCCTTCCTATCATCCCCTAAGAAGACATCACTACCATCGTATTTCTCATACTTGCAGAACCACTCTCTATGGGGAGTGAAGTGAAAGGATGCACCTGAGTCAATCAACCATGCCTCATGATCTACATGTGTACTTGAAGAAGCCAAGTACACATCCCCACCTTCATCTGAGGTAGTTTTCGCCTCTGCAGAAGGAGCATCATCAGATCCCTTTCCTTTGTCAGGAACTTTAGATTTACAGTCCCTTTTGTAGTGCCCTTCCTTTCCACATTTTCAGCACACAACCTTTACATATTTTCCTGGAGATTTAGATCTCCCTCTAGATTTAGATCTCCCACTCAATGACTTATTTTTGTTCTGTTCTGGGACCATCCTCGTAGAGACAAGGCATCACCATTCCGGCTCTCAATATTTTTTCGTCTCGTCTCCTCTGTCAGCAAGGATGAGACTATTTCATCAAACTGCAAGGCAGTTGCATTGCTACCTATTGCAATAACCAAACTATCCCATGAATCTGGTAGACAATATAACAAACTAATGCACTTATCTTCATCTGAAATTTTAATATCAACAGATGCTAACTGACTCACCACAGTATTAAATGCGTTCAGATTCTCTGTCACCAAGTCTCCATCTTTCATCCTTAGGTTATACAGCTTTTTCCACAGGAACAGTTTATTCACCAGAGACTTAGATTGGTATAAAGTCCCTAACTTGTCCCACAAATCCTTCGCCATAGCTTCCCCTGATACATTTAGCAATACTTAATCTGAGACACACAATCGTATTGTGCTCTTTGCCTTCCAATCCAACTTCTTCCATTCTTCATCGGAAACTCCTGTTTGTTTAGTACCCAGATCTACCGCAATCCACTAATCTTTATCCACCAACAGATCCTCCATCTTGAGTTTCCACAACTCAAAACTCTGACCATTAAATTTCTCAATCTCTATCTTTCCACTGCTCACCATCTTCTTTCACCACCAGAATCGATCTCACAGATCTCCCACGGAACAGGGTCTACCACAGGCCTGAGTGAAACCCTTCAGCAACAAAGGCATCCCCTTGAAGCCAAAATAGCTCTGATACCAAATGTAGGCTTTAACCCGTACAAAAATTACCTGCATACGAATTCTAAAACATAGAAAATAAACAATGTGAGAGCATAACACATAAAACACATATACACAGAGATTTCCCCTGGATCCCAAAACCGAGACTACCAGCTTGATTTTTCATTATATTCCTTTCAATGTTATAATACATATTTATACATGCTGAAGCATCCAATACCATGGACCGAAAACCATCGCGTCCAATACCATGGACCGAAAACCATCGCGTCGAAAAACATGTGCAAAAATCATGCACAAAACCATAGGTGGGTCCACCCAACCTAACATAGGTTCCAAAACCAAAATTTTCCAGGGCGTTGCCTTGGACCCCATAAGTGGGGTTACCTGCACCCCTCAAACCCCCTGTGACCCCCCTGCTATGCAATCAGCGCAACGAAGGGGGGACTTCGCCCCCCCTCTAACCCCCCGGTTAACTACGTGGACTAGTCGTGGAAAGAATATAACACAACCCAATAGTGGAGGCTCACCAGAATGCAACGGAACAACTCCTTCATCGCATAATAGAAACTAATCATTGGGAATGTGATTGTTGGAAAAACGATGTTTATGAAACATGGTTCATGCCAAACTAGCCCAAAACCTTTTTCACATGTCATATTTTCATTGGACGGGGATGATGAAATGGGGTGCTCGAATTGGTTGGGGCAAACAGTGTTTGTCTAGAGAACTCCATAGAGGAACACCTTCATTAGTGATGAACCAATAAATTAATGTGTATTTTATTATAAAAATTAAAGTGATTCATGTGTATTTTATATCCAAATTAATTTAATAAGCTAATAGATTAGGAGATGAAATTGATTTTAAACAGTTAATGACATAGAGTTTATAAATTCTAAATTTTAATTAAAAACAGGAAAACGAATCATTTTTTCTCGAAATTACTTACTTTTAAATTGTCATTTTACTAAACCAGCCGAGATCTATCTAACTCTGGATCTATCATGCGCCGAGAGGATCAAATCCCTCAATACACAAATATTTCCTAAATTATTTATCCAAAGTTATTAAGTCTAATAATATTAATATATTAATATTAATATTGTATTTAATATTAATATTAATATTGTATTTAATATTAATATTAATATTCTATTTACTGATGTTTTTTACATAGTATGATAAAAAAATTATAATAAAACTACATCAAATTAATATTTTCAAATGTTACAACTTTGACTTGGAAACATTTATGTATTTTTAAATATTTTAATATATCCATAGAATATGGTTTTTCCTTTTAAAGATTCATTTTACAAATATTTAATTAAAAAAATATTAAAGATTTTGAAGCGGGATTTTCGATTCTTTGTGTTGAATTGTATTGTACTTTTTTTTATTTATTTGGCCATTTTCGATTTTTTTTGGGTCGACGTTAATTTTTTATTATTATTATTATTATTATTATTATTATTATTAGTTTATTAGAGACATGACATACTTATGCATCCCCCTCATTTTGAGTTGTAGAATATGCCTCTTGGCACAATAAGACTATAGATATAAACCATATAGCAAAAATGAAACAAAACAAAAATCGAAACAATTTGCGACTCTAGAGTTTGGATTCATAGAAAAGGTCCTTCGCACTAACCTTTTTCAATTTCCGGGGAGAAATCATTATGAACATAAAATTCCAGGAAAAATATATAAAGTTTATGAGAAAAAAAAATCGGCGTAAATCACGTGATAATACATTTGTCGACACGTTTCGAACCAACGAGTGTGGTTCATTGTCAGGACAAGTTGAAGAATCAGATCATGGTTGCATGTTAAATAGGGAGAGCAAATCTTCAAACGGCTAGGTTTGACTCGAAAATGGCTATATCGAACTAAATTGGACCAACGGCTATAATTTATCATGAAACTGCTAGATTTGACTAGTCAATTGGACTTGTCCAAAGGATGGGGACCAGGACTAATATTATATTTAATCAAATTATTTAATTATAATAATATTATTAGATAAATAGTTTTTCAATGTATTAATGTTTAATATCAAATATATATGTGTGTGTGTGTGTGTGTTCTGAATGTTAGTAAAGCCTAGAATGGTAAATTTATGAAATGCTACATACGAATATTATTTCAATACTTTTTTGTTGGTATTGTTTGTTATTTGAAGTAAAATGTTAACCATATTTGAGTTTAAAATAATAAATCTAGGGAATATTAATAATAATAATGCATAAAATGTTAATATATTTATGTTTAGTATATTAATATATCTAGGGATTATAAATATTAGTAATAGTATGGATTTAACATTATCCTTAATACAATTAAAATAATAATATTATAAAAATAATTATTATTTCATAAATTATATTACTATTATTATTATTATTATTATTATGATTATAAAAATATTTTAATAATAGTATTAATCTTATTATTATTATTATTAATGGTTTGGGTAACTTATTAATATAAATTTATTAGTTAAGCTATCTAATGTGAACTTGAACTTTCTACTTAAATCTAAATTTTAGAACAATAGTTATCTTATAATAGATCATTTTAACCCCTTAAGTTAGTCATGAAAAGGACTATCTCATAAATATAAGGAAAAGAAAATGAGGGAGATTTCCAAAGAGGACCAAAAACTCAAATAGGAATTAAGGAGAAAGAAAATGGGTTAGTTAGAAGCTTAGGGGAAGAGAAAGGAAATAGATAATTAGTTCAAATCATTAATAGAGGAGGGAGGTGGGGGAGCGGGAAAAATCTAGCTGACCGAAAAAAATTTAGAAACGAAATAAGGAAACAACAACCAACTAGAAGGCGAGGGGGAAGAAACGACTAGGAAGAGATGGCAAGGCTCCAGCAACTATTGATCTTCCAGCTGTCATCTCTATTGAGATTGCTTGGCCTTTTTTCAATCTCAATGGTTTCCCTAATTTTTTGGTGATGAAACTACGCAACCTTAGCAATAACATGGGCCTCCTCAATACAAAGATGATGTTTAGTCTTCTATGCATGCTCCACTAGTGCGGAAGACTCGGTCCTCCCATGTTTCGAAACGCATCGACAAATGTATTATCATGTGATTTACGCTGAAATTTTTTTCTCATAAACTTGATATGGATCACAGAAGCCTCAATTCAACAAAAACAAAAAAAAAAGCAGAGAAAAATTGTAACATTCACAATGTTTACAGGAAGCAAATAACTTTTCAAGTTGAAGGTTAAACATCAGTTGTGTTGAATGTCCCACTTTTCGGTAAAGATTTTCATGAATTTGGCCTTTAATTTCTTAACTATATATTACATATATTCATAACTATTAATATATACTTGACCATATATATCATCTATAGCATTTGTAGCCCTTGTTTAAATGTGGCAGTTGGTTTATACCTTTCAAACTTCAATAATTAAACTAAGCGAGAGGGAACGCTAGCTATGCAGCTTTATTTTTATAACTTTATGTGAACCAATAAATAAATATGAAATGGAGTATCTAATGCCAAATATGTTTTACTTTTTTTTCTTATTTAGTCTAATATATTCTAACTATATTCTAACCTTTTTTTGTCCTTGGTCCCATTTATTCGGTTAAGTGCATGTTTTAATATATTAAATGTAGTTAGTGTGAAAAATATAATATGTAAATATCTTGTATAATTAGATATATGTTATAAGCATATTTTTCAAAATGATCATTGTAAATAATTTATAAAGATTTGAGTAATATCAAGTTTGGGTTTAACAATTGTGAATAATTTTGAAGTATAAATATTATGTTGAATGTGTGTTTTACATAATATTTACTAAAATTAAAATTTAAAGGATGTTATTTTCATATTGCATTGTAAAATGCATTTCAATAGTTTAAGACATTGTTCTATAAAGGAGAAATCGTATGTTGTAATAAATATTGTAACTTTGAGGTACATGTAGATCTAAATTTATGTGAGCCTTTGTTGCTTGAAATACATTGAAAGGATTGGAAATGTTATTCAAGGATGAGATACTTGTAAATTATAATAAAACCAAAGGTAAATATTACTTTTCACAATGTCCAAGAAATCATGAAGTAGTATTAGTTGATTGACTTGTCCAATATTCGATTTGACAACTATCTATGGAGATGGAGACTAAGAGAAAGAGAGCCACCACACATATAGAAAGTTCAAATCAAGAATTATGTACATAATGGAGACTAAGAGAGAGGTCCACTCAAGCCATCTTTGAATTCCAATGTGGTATCAAGAAAAGGAGGGAATATCTCTTTCTTAAGGTGGTCAAATCTTCTCAAAAACATGTTTAATTTATTTACTAACAGTCATGATCATATGTTTTCCAACCATTGAACACAACCTAGAGAGATGTCAAATGTGTTGTGTGACCATGAATCATATACCTCTCCTCCCTTTCTTACAACAAACATTTTACCCTCCCTCATAACCAGCTCTTATGCCTTTCCTCTAGCCTCTTCTCTTTCTTATAATCACAAGGAATTGGCTCAAAATACTTGGTGTCCTATGCGTGGAAATAGATAGTGTCCACCACCCATCCTTCAACCTCTTGAAGAATTTGAGCCTCACTCATATCAAACCAATTTCCCTATATTTCTATGTTAATTTCTTCCAATTGTCTCTTAGCCCCCTAAGTAGTATTTCTTAAACTTAGCCTATACTTCCCTTACATACTTCTTTGACTGCTTGATTGGGAAAGAGCTAGAAACCTCCTCCTGTGATCTGGATTTATGCAAGAACACAAGAAATTACAGATATAACCATAAATACAAAGATGCAACAGAAATAATACTTCATTTCATTAATGTAAAACACTGAAATATGCTTACAAACATAAATGGAAACAAACTAGCTCAAGCGATGGTAGCTTATCTCTGAGGAGAGATGTGGCAGCTACATGCCTCTGAACTGTGTTATAATGAGGCTCAAAGGCCTATTTATCGTTGAGAAACAATGGAAAACCCCAAACATCCAAAAACCTAACCCTAGGAGATGAAGCGCCAAACTATGGGCCCCGTTTGGGTAAATTAGTACATCAACTTCCAAGGGTCGTAACTTTGGCTTACGATCTCCATTTGACGCGCACAATACCTTGTTAGAAAGACCTATCCAAAGACTACAACTTTCAAGTGGCCCAAATCAATCTATGTTCCATGTTGGCACCCGTTTCCCCAAAAAACTTCGTTTAGGGCCTCAAAACGGCTCCGGAAGTTCAAGACCCAAAAAACTGCCAAAAATAGTAAATTGTGCTACAATTAAGGAAACTGAAAAAATGAAAGAGATAGATGTGGGAGTCCAAGTGAGATAGGCAGGTGGCCACCAGAATCCACCTAGATCATTCCTCCCCCCTTAGAAATCAATGGTCCCCATTGCATTGAGTGCCTCCATGAGATGCAGAAACTTGTGTTAAACTTGGTCCCTCGAGAGTTGTTCTGCAATCTCTGATGTGTCCAGTAATGGTGGGAAGCATGGTCGAGGGTAGTCCACATTGAACACTTGGTGCAAGCCAAGGAATGGGGGAATGTTGTGCTCCAAAGCATTGTTTCCCACGATCGTGTTAATGTTGTAACGACCATATCGAAGTGGTCTGAGCTTATGATGGGCTCTTGTAAGGTGTTCTTTCTGCAGATGCAACCAGACTTTGTCGCCTACTTGAAACTTGTGTGGAACCCGATGTCGATCATGTTGCTGCTTGTGCTTGAAATTTTCCACAATGGAGTGTTGATATATCGGCCCGTTGGGTAGAGGTGCTTTGGGAGTGAGATCAAACGAATGCTTTACCTGACAGTGCAATAGTACCCCTATGGGTGAGGAGAAGATGTCCCTGTATTCTTTCATGACCGTATCCACCTGTTTCTACTGCGTGGAGGAACCCTTCCCGGGGGCCATGGATGCGGCTATGATCTTCTTCTTACTTTGATATCGAACCAGAAAGAAAATAAATTTCCTAGTTTGGGAGATGACCTTACTACATTTCTTGGCATAGATCAAAGAGGTGGAAATAGGTAGGGCTACCTCTGGTATCTTGTATGATGTATCACCCAAGGAAATAATCACAGAGTGATGTCTAGACTCATATGTAGCATGTCGCTTCCATAAGTATGGTTGTCCTAATAATACATCACAAACGTCGAGAGGAGAAACATCACAGAATACCTCATATGTGAAGGGCTTGATGTTGTAGGGAAGGCGACACTGTTAGATGACTCAAAGATCTCATCCTTGGTGAAGCCACCTGATGCTGTGTGGTTGTAGGTGTGGAGCAGTCAGTAGGCCCAGCCACTTCACAACCTCTCCTGAAATGAGGTTCTTTTGGCTGCCACTATCGACAATGAATTACAGTGGTGAACCCTTCACCCACATTTGTGAGTGGAAGAGACGCTCCCCCTCCTCTGGATCTTCGGGCTCGTTCTTCTAGATCTTGGCGGTGGCAAAAATGGCACTGGGCTCCGCATCAATGATTTTCTTCCCTTTGTCATTCCTCTTGTCAAGTTTTGACTCAGGGTCGGAACATGCATCTGATTCTAAAGCCCTCAAATCGGCCACCAGCAACTGCTTGGCCCAACACTCACTTGTGTTATGAGTGGGGCTCTTATCGAACTCACACCACTTTCCTGTGTCCTTCTTTGACTTCATGGTGTTATTCCTTTCTTGTGACTTCGACAGGTTTTCTTGGCTCACACCATCTTGGCTTTGTCCTTGGTTCTGTGGTTTGGGGAGGCCTTTCCCTCGCTTCGGATTCACGGATCCAAAGTCTCCTTCTTCTGTTTAAACTTTTGCTCGATCTTGACAGCGTAACAGTATGCAATGTGGAGTGAGGAGATGTCCAGGAACTCCATCTCATCCTAGATGTACCTATGTAGGCAGCCGCGGTATTTGAGTACCAAAGGCCGCTCAGAATCCTTGATACCTAACTTTGTTCGAAGGGTATGAAAAATATTGGTAAACTCCAACACGTCTTAGTCCCTTCCCTGCCGCAGTAGGTTTCCCACCAGTCATTGATGTGGGGGGCTACTTTGAGAAGTGAAAAAGTGATCTTTTCCCGGCTGGAAAAATCATGAACTGAAAAATATCCTTCCAGCATATTTAACCATTTATCTACAGGATCTACACCTATCTGACCCTCAAATATGGGAATATCAAAGTTAACTTGTACCTTAAAGGGTGTGGCACTTCTAGAGTAGTTACTGGAAGTAGATATGTTGCCCCTAGGTAGCCGCTAAAGGATCTGGGCAAAGTTTTCCATCATTGCGTTCCTCTGTCGCTGAAGGGCTTCTTCAAGCAAGATTTTGATGGGATATCCTACCCCCTCATCTTTCTTTTTATCCGCCATGGGAGGCCGTTGAGATTTGTGAGGCTGGTCTTGGAAAGGTTCGACCAGTTCAAGCCCTAACTCCTTATATCCCGACCTCGTTGGGGGCATGCAAAGAAAAATAGAGAAAGAGAAAACCACTCCAATACCACTGATCCAGATTTATGTAGGAACACAAAAAATTACAAATATAAACATAAATATAGAGATGCAATACAAATAATACTTCATTTCATTAATGTAAAATACTAAAATATGCTTACAAACATAAATGGAAATAAACTAGCTCAGAAATGGTAGCTTATCTTTGTGAGAGATGTGGCGGCTACATGCCTCTGAAACTGTGTTACAATGAGGCTCAAATGCCTATTTATTGTTGAGAAACAATGGAAAACCCTAAACATCCAAAAACCTAACCCTAGGAGATGAAGCGCCAAATTATCGGCCCCGTTTGGATAAATTGGCACATCAACTTCCCAAGGTCGTAACTTTGGCTTACAATCTCTGTTTAACGCGCACAATACCTCGTTAGAAAGACAATAACTTGTATGACCCATGTTGGCCCTTGTTTCCCCAAAAAATGTCATTTAGGGCCTCAAAATGGCTCTGGAAGTTCAAGACCCGAAACACTGCCAAAAATAGTAAATTTTGCTACAATTAAGGAAACTGAAAAACTAAAAGAGACAGTTGTGGGGGTCCAAGTGGGATAGGAGGGTGGCCACCAACATCCACCTAGATCATCTTGGGGAAAAAATTATCTCTCATCCCCTATGTGCACCTTCCCTTCATCATAACCACTAGAATACTATCAAAGAATATAATATTTCTCTCCCTCAATTGGTAGAGGACTAGAAACCCAACTATGTCCATAGAAATTCTCTACTTGCCATTAAAAAATCATTGTTGTGGAATGAGTTGTGCAAGATGGAGGATGGGGATGCCTTGAGAAAGATAAGAATATACACCTTCTTTCTCAACTATAGGCTCAAAGAGGACTACAAATTTTCCATCTCCTCCCCAAGATCTAGAAAAATTTTATGCATTCCTCTGGCTAAAGTTATAACTTCCCCCCTATGGTTAGCACTTATCAACCCATCATCACTAGATCCATTTACGGTCCTTCTATTAGTATATTTCCACATATATGTAGTACCATGCTTGCACTTGATTTGTTTTTTCACATAATGGCTCATATTCTTAGATTGTGATCATCTTCCACATTAATGAACATTCACTCTTATTTGGATATTTTCCTATGTGTGAATGAGTTGGAGTGCCAATTCTCCCTTTCCCCCTCACTAGCTCATTACACCTTAATCATCACCCTTCGTTTCCTACCCAACTTCCATACGCATGGTGCAATGCATGACAGGGTGGTTGATCTTGAGGTGTACGATCTTTATGCCCTCCCACTCACAACTAGACACCCCATCAAAGGACATTTTATGGGAATAATTCAATGGAATCAATTGTACATATTTGGAAATCCACATGTAATGCTATAAAGAGTCTCACATATATTCCTTGTAACAAAATTATTATCATTATTCTAATGTTTCATAAGGTTAGGCATTTAGGAAACCTCACATCTCCATTTTCGCTCCCTTATCATAGTTCCTCATAAAAGCATGTGTTGTTTCTTAGTAGATGGCCAAAACACCTTGTTATATCTTGCCTTATTTTCTCTTGTCATGATTGATCTAAAAAAAAAATTCCAAAAGAAAAAAATCGTAATTTTATTATTTAAAACAAAATTACACATTACAGATGCTATGGCACATTCCATCAGCAGTTATTGACTGCTGATCAAAGCTCATGAAAACAAGAAAATAATGTACAAGTGGGGAAAGTCATGCTTTTCGCCCTTTTTTCTTCTCAAACTTTCGCCACTCCCCTTGAGTTGGTAATGTAGATACAAGTGCTAGTGAAGTGCTAGCCACAGGTTGGGGGTTGTCTTTAGCAGAATATGAGGTGTCTGATATGTGATGTCATTTGGGTCCGGTGGTATCCATTGTTTCTAGTATCTTTACCGACTATAAGACCATCAAATATTGTGGATTTAAATCCTCTGCTTCTGGTTGTTTATTCATTTGATTGTTCTCATTTTGTATGGCATGTTCAGTATCCTCTTCCTCCTCCTCATCGGAAAGTGGTGGAGGAAATTGCCATCCCTTGGCTTGTTTCCCTGTTTTCTTCTTCCTATGAATGTCTTTTTTGGCTTTTAGACATGTGTTTTGTAGAATTCTTGTTTGTCAGCAAGTTCTGCATCTAAATGTTGTATTTTCATAATCTAAGACCTATGTCTAGCACCTCTGTTTATGCTTTAGTTGTATTCGATCTAGAAAACCTCTGTTGAGATCTACTTCCACACAAATTTGTGCAAATGTATATATTCTTTCCTCTAGTCTTTGGGTTTCCATTTTGATATAATGCCCAATGGTGTTAACGATCAAGGACTTTTTGATTCCAAAGATGTATTGGGAGGTCGTGCAGGCATACCCAAACTGCCATCCTTGAAACAACCATTGTGTTTGCATCAAATTTTGGAAACCATGGTGTGATGAAGAGACCCATGGACCCCCAAAACCAAGGTCCTTCCTGAATTATAATATCTCTAGCCTCTGCTGAAGGGAAGTTCACTATGAAGAACCCCTTGGAACAGAGATGTATTTCACATTGTGTAGTCCAGTTTGTGAAAATCCAATGAAATAGCTCAACAGGCTTGGGCCAAAAACAGTTGAATCTACAAATTATAGCTTGATTTTCAAATATAGTACAGTGCTCATCTATTTCTGGTATATCTATGTTTAATTCTGGGGTATAATTCAGCTGCTCCACAATATATGGCCTTGGTTCCATTCCTGCTTGTTTTGGTGTTGCTGTGGATGTATTTTTCCCTTGGAGAATGTTTTTGAAAGATAGTCCTCCATTTTTTTCCCCTGATGTGTTTCTGCGTTTTTTGCTGAGCAACTCCCAATTCCTTCTCCCCTATAAGGATTTTTACTGTTATCTGCCATGCCACCTCTTAGTCTTAGATTGAGAATTATGGTTGACACAGGTGTGATTTTGTAGTCCATAAGATGCTTGGAGTCCTAGAGTGCTCTGCCCCCATGTATCAAATTTTGTAAACTAGTGGGATATCCCACTTGTTGGGAGATAAGGTTCTTCAGATGCTTCACACAATCGGGTCCATGTACCCAAATCAAATAGTGTTTTTCCAACAGGAGTTTTGACAAAAACTTGGAAACAGAGGGTACTTATGAGGGGTCCAGGTTTTGTTTCCATCTGGGGGTAGCTTGTCCGAGCAACAGCAGTTGCGCTTCGTGGCAATGTGGGCTTTGTGTTCCCTAACAAGGTTCTGGTGCCCTATTCCTGATGATCATTTATCTACAGTAGCTCTGCTTTAAGTTGTTCCATCTTCAACCCCATGGACCTCTGTATAGCCCCTCTTTTGGCATTGGGTAATATAGTCAGAAGGGCATCGAACATTTCCAGGGTTTGTTTCATAGCGTCTCTGTCGATATCGTCTATTTTCATGTCCCAAGTTCGTATCCATCTGCTATATTTTGGGGTTCCGTTGAGGAGACATTTTTCAGATCCCTTTGTAGTAAGGGTTTCTTGTTGTTCAAACAACAAATTCAAGGTTAACTTGATGGGCCTTTCCATATGCCTTTCAAATCAGAGTTCAAGGGTTGGATGAGAGAACTCTCGCTTAAACCTTGTGGGCTTCGTGCAGATCTCTCATAGAAGTCGTGCCATCGCCATCATGGCCTCAAACCCTATTGCTCTTAAAACCATAGAACCATGGCCTCTCCTCTGTTGCGTGCTTCCCCATCGATTTTGGTGTTTGTCGTTGGCTCCTCTGCTGAGAAATAGCGCGACCACCTCCTTACGACCCTCACAAGCAACCACGTGAAGGGCAGTCCATCAATCGAAATCCACTAAGTTGACCTCTGTTCCTGAGTCAATAAAAACCTTTATGGCCGCAACATCCCCTCCATTGGCCAGATAAAAAAGTTGCATGCTCTCTTCAGACATTTCTCTCTCACCGTCTTCGTCTTGTCTTTGGTTCCATGATGGCGTTGCTGCGACCCGAACCACAGAAAAGCTCGTTGAAGCAGATGCCATCGAGGGAGTTTGAACCTAGGTCTCTTCCGCCTGAAAATCGTCTGTATGCATCAACAACCTCTGCCCAAATTTGATTAACTGAGTATCCTTCTCATAAAGCAAGCTCGTATCTGAAGGCATGTTCATATTTCTTTTTCTTATTGCAGCAACTACAACTTGAGTGACACCAGTGATGGGGCTGCCTCCAGGAAGCTTGTTTCTATAGAATGGTGTCCCAAACAGAAATATAAGAGTGGAAATAGCCATGGCCACTGTAACTATCCCGAATCTGAATCCCCAACTTATGTTCTCCTGGATGTACGCAACAACTGTAACTGCTAAGAAAAATCCAGCATAGAGCCAGCAAAACCAGTGATTAAAGAAAGAATTCTTCTGAAGCGTTTCATTTTTATCTTCCTCGTCAAACTGGTCTACACCAAACGGCTCTAGAGAAGGTTTGTGGCCACCCACCCCCATGATTGATCTAGATTTATGAAGGAACAAAATAAAATATATATATATATATAAACAAAAACACAGAGCTAAAGCAAAAAACATAACTTCAATTCGTTAATAACAAAGTACTGAAAATTGTTTACATGTAGAATAGAAATAAACTAGCTCAGACGATGGTAGCTTATCTCTGAGAAGAGATGTGGCAGCTACATGCCTTCTAAACTCCATTATAATTAGGCTCGAAATGCTTCTTTATCATAAAGAATAAGTATGAAACCGTAACCATAAGAGATGAAGTGCCAACAGTTTTGGGCCCTGTCTGCCAACTTCCCAAGGTCATAACTTTGACATAGAATCTCCATTTGGCTATTGTAATACCTTGTTTTGAAGATATCCACAAGGAGGCAAAAAAAAGAACCTATAAAATAAATTCTAGCACTTTTCTGGTCTCCCATTTTTCCCATAAAACATCTTAGTACCTCAAAATGGCTCCAGAAGTTTAGGACACAAAAAAGTACCAAAAATAGAAAGTTTTGCTAGAATTAAGGAAACTAAAAGGAAACAGTGGTGGGGATCCAAGTGGAATAGGCAGGTGGCCAATCAATGATTCTAGTGAAGAGGAATGAACATTCCCCTTTATTCAAGAAATATATTAGGAGGCAATTTTAATTGTAATGATGTAGAGAACCACAAGCATAAGCTCCTTGAAATAGTCGAGGACCCTTTCAAAATTAAGAGGCAAACAACTACCATATTATCACACCCATGTTTAGTTTCCAAATCTAAGTTATAAGTTTCCAAGTCTAAGTTATAAGAAAACCAAAGAGGATCACCCTTTCATTGTGGTTAGGACCAAATACATATTTCTTAGTCCCATTAACAACTCTATAAACACATCAAGACAAACCCCAACTTATATCAAAGGTTAGGTGAGGAAATCTTACAATGGTTATACCATAGCAACTAGTGTAAGGATTTAATATTGCATCCAAGAAAAGGAGGTTGTAGGAATTGATGGAGATTTTTAGAGATATGAAACAACAAAGTATTCATATGGATTCCATAAGTTATGTTTTCATTCTTTAGTGTTCCATGAATCAATGTTATCAAAACACTTACCTCACAATACATCTCGCATTGCCAATATTTTAAAAAAACATAAAAATTATAACTTTATTATTATCATTATTGTATATGAGTTAAACATATATACATTTTTAAAAAACATGTAACAAGATATTGAAATAATTATATATTAAAATATTAATATTTAATATAATTATTATTACATATTTGTTAAATAAAATAATAGAGAACTATTCAAGCAAGTAAAATAAAGGTAGTGATAAGAAATCAAGTTACATGTGAAGATGATAAGATTTTAAAATATGAAAAAGAGAATAATTGTAACATAAATGTAGATAATGTGCAAACTAATACATTGTGTCAATTCATAATTTTTTTCAAGAAAACTACATATTTGGAATAATAGTTTTGTGAATATTACAAATAAATGAGTATGAGATGGACTAACTAATACCGAGCATTTTTTGTTCTTAGCCAAGCTACATACTTTAATATATTTCAAATACATTCTATGAAAGGATTAGGCTATGTAAATCTCCTCCTATTCTCAAGGTAAGGAAAGCCAAACAAATATAGTGGAAAGTTAATCATGTATGAGGAGGGGGGACTAACTTAGAATATCTTATAGTGGAAAAGACAATCAAGAATGACAAGGAGGGACTCAATTTGAATATCTCATAAGCCCATTTTCCAAATTTATCAATGTAACTAATTTTGAATAGATTTTGATATTAACAAGCTTGGCTTCAACAACTTTGAATGATTTTGAGATATGAATATTATTGTTACCTCTAGAATTAGTTCTAATTGAATTGAGTTTTTAGAATGATTGGAGAATGATTTTAACTATTTTCAATAGATGTGTTACGTCAATATTTCTTTCAACTTATCAATTGTTTTTTTTTATTTTTATGCTACAGCTAAACAAAACTAATTATGAAAGCATGAATGACATAAATAAAATCCTAATCTATCAACTTGTAAATGAATTCAGAAGCTGAGAAAGACTGCCACCCTTATCTGCTGCAACTTTATTTCAATGCAAAAATCAAAACAGAAATGAAATTACTAAGCTATGAAATCACTAAGTTGTGCTAAGCAAATGAATGAGACGAAATTGTTGAGTTTATACTAGGTATTTAAGCAAATGAAATGAACGATATAGTAATCAATCAAGTGAACCTAGTCGCAATCTTCATTGTACTGCATCTTAAAAACATGAAAATAGGGCATCCATGAATTAAATCTATGAAATACCAATTGAAAAGGAAAATCTAATTACTGTGAATTAGAGACCTGATCTGCGCACAGGGGCCCTACACGAGGCAGTCAGTCGCCTTAGATCAACAGCACATAAAATATATGAAATAAGAACTTTGCATTAAGCGAAAAAGAGTTATACATGATGCTCAAATTACATATGGTGGCGCACGCATGACACAGAGTTGCCAGTGTTTTTATAGGTTTCTTTTTAACAATACGAGAAATTTAAGCCTACGGGACTTCACTTAGTCTTTATCAATACTATATCATATCGCTTATTTGTCAATTTTCTATTTAAAAATCAAATTGATGAAATATTTTAAAATTAAGACTCTGTTCCAGCGTGTTGTCCTGTTGTTGACCGCCATGGTTGATCGTGTTATAGTGCGGATCTCCTAGTGAATTAGCTCGAGTAAATAGGAAGAAATCCACAAGAGGATCATTCCCTATTTATCCATATACACCTTTGATGAGCTGGCAGACTCGAACCTTGTCAACAATGGAAGTGGTTGCAGATATGTGGATTAGTTGCAGAATCAGATCAATTATGTAGCTGCATGTAAACTTTAATAGAAAAATAAGGCATATTGACAAAATATGAAAAATAGGACATATGAATGTTTACCTTGTCAAAACCTTATGTTTGTTGCATTTATTTGGATGATAGCGGTAGGAAAAAGGAGGTAAATATGGACAAAAAGGATGTCAAGATAAAGTAGTTCTGGGACTCTACATTCCCCCACACTGGAGGTTTTGTATGTCCTCATACAACACAAAATTGTCATTTTTTTGTATGTCTTTAGATACCTTTGCCAACACATCCAGGTTTCACTTTCTTCTTCTTCTTGGCAGTTACTGCCATCCTTGGCTTCCTCATAAGGATCTTGTATTTCAAGTTAATGATTTCTCTTTTCATGGCCTTGTTTTCTTTCTTCAATTTCTTATTCTTTTTATACCATAGACTTAAGTGAAGTATGAGGTTATCACTTTTGGCAATTTGAATTCCATTTTGTGCCTTCAGAGTTTGATTTTCAGTTTTGAGATACCTATTTAATGTCTCCAACTCAAAGATTTCTTGTTTCGAGACATTAGATACTGGAGGTTATTATGGCTCATTAAATTGGTTGATTTCTTCTTCTGGGTTTTGAATTGATCCTTTGCTTGCTTCTTTCTTTTTCTCTAATGATTCTATGTAATCATAGATTCTATGTTGTACAGGATCAATACTTGGGCTTTGTACTGGACTCCTTGGAGGTGAAATGAAGGGAGGTGGTGATACCCTTGGTGACAGTCTCAGTGATACTCTTGGATAGTCCTTGAGATATTCAAATTTCTTCTTTGACTCAAGATCAATATGCGCTGCAACTTTTGAGGTTGCTTCTTTCATTGTGTTCAATCTGGTGCTTCTTCTCAAACCTGTGGTCGGTATTCTTTGAATTTTATTTTCCTTAACTTTTGGAATTCCTTTCTGAGGCAGGGTTTTTATTTGGGGTAAAACTTCTATTTTCTTGTTGGGTTTCTTTCTTCTAAGACTTTTTGTGTTCATTTTCTGCAAAATTTCTACAATTGGTAGGTCACCCTCTGACAAATCTGGTTGATGTTGTGGTTCATGTTCTATTACTGTCTCAATTTTTCTCTTTATTCCCCCTCGGATTATGCTACCACTTGGTTGTTCAGGGGTTTTCTCTTCAAAGTGATTTCTCGCTAGAAAATCTTTCCAATTATATCCTATGCTTTGAAGATGAAACTCGGTCAAAATTTTTACTAACCCATGATGGTACATTGTGTTGTCTATAAACTGAATTTTCTTCTAAACACTTACTGACATTTTCTTAAGGCTATTCAACAGGAAGTATGGAAGATTCATTTGATGTTCTTTAAGGAAATTCATCAATAGCCTAATGTGATAAAAAAAACATACACCCAAATCAACCTTCACAAGTAACAAAATTATGAAGGAGAAGGAGCAATTTCTCTACTTACTTTTGAGGGCAGAGCTAGGAATACCTTTTCTGAAGACAATAATATCCATGCTTGGGTTTTTTTTAAGAAAATTTTCCAGTCTTCCCCTTCGATTCCTCTGTTATTGAACCACTTTTCTCCAGCTTTAGGTAGTCCAGTGGCTTCTGCTATCAAGGACTCTGTCAAAGCGAACTTGACATCGCCTATTTCGACTTATGCACCATCAAAAGATCATGCAAAGGTTTTTGTCACCTCCCTATGGAAACCATCAAACTTTTCTATGAAATATAACCACTGAGCTTTCTATAATAATTCTCTAGTTTGGGGGTATACTTCCAAAAAAAATATTCCTTTTGGCTCTATTCGAACAATAATGCCCAGGGGGAGAGATGTTTCGTCTCAAGAACTATTTTACTTGATAGGGAAAATACTTTCAGTAGGGTTTCACTCTAGGATGGAGAGATTGTATGAGTCGAAAGAATGAGAGAACAAGCAAGTATAATGAAGGTTCATGAGGATGAGTTAGTCGTTTGAATGCATTTAATTCATTGATTCGGCGATCAAATCGATGGATCCTAAATGAGTATGAGATAGGAGTTAAAATGGTGGTGGATTATAATGGATTTGAAGGGACTTTCATCCATAAACTGCAATGATTTCGGTATTTTGGTAATATTATGTCCATGTAATTCATACATATAATATGTTAACCACTATTGTAAAATTAAAGTGCTACATACCTTAGATTTATTTGCTAATATTTATTTGTCCTTTGATTTCATTTGCAGGTACTTTTCACTTGAAAGGAGTCAATCATTTCTTCAATTTGAGCCACCAAGTGTTCCTATCAGATTGGTTGCAGAAATTTTGTTAGAGCTGCAAAAACTTGCCAGAGTTGCAGAAAGTTACTATTTCTGTAACTAAAAGTTTTTTTAAGAAAGGGATATTTAGAAAAAGGGATTTTTATAAAAATTATTAAGAGAAAATTTAAGGTGCCAACAAGAGTTGGCTTTCACTTTAAATTTTTTGTATAAGCATGCCAACAACTTGTTGGTTTTCATGTTTATACATTATTTTGTTTTATTTTATGATTATTTTCTTTTTCTCTCTCTATATATATATATATATATATATATATGAAACAAAGAAAAATAAAATTTCTAAGGTGGAAAAGAAGAAGAATTCCTCTTAACCATCTTCAATTCTGATTTCTCTTCGAAAATTTTGACAAATTCCTCTTTTGTCAATGGCTTCTGATAAAGTCTAAGTCGATGTCCATTCACTAAAAGAGGAATTTCTCTTCATTAATAGCCCTGATTCTGACTGCACCATTGTCAAAGACTTTTTCAACTTCATAAGGTCCAAGCCAGTGCGTTTGGAATTTTCCTTGGAAGTTCTTGAACTTTGAATAAAAAAGTAATGCCCAATCTCCTGGATGAATTTTTCTTTCTTTGATGTATTTTTCATGCCATATGGATCTCTGTTGTTGAACTAGTATGGTCTTCTAGAATGCATCTTATCTTATTTCATTAAGCTCATTGAGTTGTCCCATCTTTTGTTTTTGTGCTTCTGATAAATCAAGATCCAACTGGATTGTTGTTTTATGGGTCTGGATCTAAAAGTCTATTGGAAGTAAGACTTGCTTCACATAAACAAGTTCATAGGGAGTATGTCATGTGGTGCTTCTCCATGTAGTTCTATAGGCCCACAAAGCTTCTGGAATCTTTTATGCCTATTCCTTCCTATGTAAGTGTACAGTCTTGGTGAGAATTACTTCAATCACCTTGTTTATAGACTCAACTTGTCCCTTGGCTTTTGGATGGTATGGAGTAGATTTCTGATGGTTGATTTTGTATTGTTCCACGAGCTTTTGCACTACTCTAGATGTAAACTATGCTCGTTGATATGTTACAATTTCTCTTGGGACACAAAAATGAGTGAAAATATCCTCAAAAAGAAATGAAACAATAGCATTTTCAGTAGCAAAAGGAAGTTCTTTATCTTCTACTCATTTAGTGACATAATCATTACATACAAGAATATACCTTTTTTGTTTTGAAGGTGGATTTATTGGAGCAAAAAAATATAGCTCCCATTTCTCAAAAGGTTTAATGCGTACCTAAGGTTATAGTTCCATTTCATTTGAAAGAGTATGTTTCCCCATCCTTTGACAACTATCACATCTCCTAACATATTCCTTAGTATCCTTGAAAATGGAAGGCCAATAATATCCTAAGAGAAGGATCTTGTAAGCAGTTATTATGTCAGAGAAATGTCCTCCACATGGTTCATCATGGCATTCTTTAAGTATTTATGGTATCTCGTATTCTTGAACACATCTTCTGGTGATGAGATCTGGTCCTATTTTATACAATTCTTCATTTATCCATGAGTAAGATGCAATGTTTTGAATTATCCTTCTCTTTTCTATAGAAGATAAATGAAATGGTAATTTCCTTGTAGCTAAATAATTAGCAATATTTGCATACCAAGGTGATTTAGTAGATATTGCAAAAATATATTCATATGGAAATTTATCCTCCACAGGTTTATCATTGTTATCATTTTGAATTCTAGATAAAAGGTCAGCAATTGTATTTTGTTTTCCAGGTCGATCTAGAATGGTGATGTTGAATTCTTGTAATAGTAAGATTCATATTGTTATTCTGCCATTAGTGATTGGTTTATTCATTAGATATCTAATGGAAGAATGGTCCATGTGAATGAGAGTTTCATAGCCAGTTATATAATGTCTGAATTTATTAATGGCATGAACTACAGCTAAAAAATCCTTCTCGGTTACAATATACTTTAGCTCTAATGGAGTTAAATTTTTACTAGTATAATATATTGCATAAGGAGTAAGGTCTTTTTGTCCTAACACGACTCATAAAGTTGTGTCTGAAGCATCGTTTAATATATGGAAAGAAAATTTTTCAATTAGGTCCTTTTAAAATAGGTGCTTCAGAGATTTTATTTTTCAAAGTTTCAAAAGCATTTTGACAATCAGAATCCCAACTGAATTCACAGTCTTTGGTAAGTAGTTTGAAGAGTGGAGATGCAATTTTTGTGAAGTTTTCTATGAATCTTCTATAGTATCCAGTAAAACCAAGAAAACTCCTAACATCTCGTTGACAATTTGGTACTGATAATTTAGAAATGACCTCTACTTTAGATGAGTCTACCTTAATTCCATCTCCTGAAATATGGTGACCTAAAACAATTCCTTCATTAAACATCATAAAACATTTCTCATGACTTAACGAAAGATTTGTTTCTTTACATCTTATTAGAACTTTTTCTAAATTTTCAAGTGCCTCTTCAAAAGAATTTTCGTAAACTGTGAAATCATCCATATATACTTCCACACAATAATGAATAAGATTAGATAAAATTCTGAGGACTTCTCTTTGGAATGTTGTTGAATCATTGCATAATCCAAAAGGAAGTACTCGGTAAGAATAAGTTACCCATGGACAAGTAAATGTGGCTTTATCTTGATCCTCAGGTGCTACCTGAATCTGATTGTATCCACTAAAACCATCCAAAAATGAAAAATACTTTTTCTCTGCTAATGTGTATAAAACTTGATCTATGAAAGGAAGTGGAAAGTGGTCTTTTAATGTTGCCTTATTCAATTCCCTGTAATCAATACATACTCTCCATTTCCCATTTTTCTTAGGAACGATTACTAGGGGTGAAACCCACTGACTGCCTGATATTGGATAGATGAAGTTTACATTCAACAATTTATATAATTCCTCCTTAACAATTTCTTTCAAATTCGGATTCATTCTTCTTTTTGGTTGTCTAACTGGTCTCGCACTTTGTTCAATGTAGATATGGTGCACGCAAGTTTTAGGATTAATTCCTTTCATATCAGTGTATTCCCATGCATAAGTAGAAGAGTGTTTCTGTAAAATTTCTACTAGTTTATTTTTTTTGTAATTCTTCCAGGTTTTCATTAATGTTCAAAGTTTTGCCTGGAAAAATTTCTATTGAAGAATTTCCAATTTTTTCCATAGAGTGTAAATATTTGTCTAGATCATAGATATTCAATTCGACTATGGTCATAATGTAAGGAGGATTCATTATTTTCCATCTGATTTAAAATTTGGTCCTCCTCACTTACTTGTTCAGTAGTGAAAACAGGGTTTATATCATCATCATCATCATCTATCCATTCCTCACTCTCTATTTCTATTGTTGTTTTTGCAGGTGGATACAATGTAAATTTCTTTTTAGAATTTCCATCTAAGATAAACATGTCACCTTATCTACAACAAATGAAAGCATCAGTTGTAGCTAACCAAGGTCTTCCTAGGATTAATGGATGTCCTCCTAAATTATTCTTAGGTGTTAAAACCATGAAGTCGATAAGATATTCCCAAGAATCTAAGGATACACAAACATCTTCTAACACACCATCAAGTTTAATTACAGACCTATCTGCTAATTGCAACATTGTTGGTGTGTATTCAAGATTAGGAAGCCTTAGTGAATCCATGATTTGTTTACTCGTTATGTTTATGATTGCTCCTAGATCAATTTTATGTCCATTTTTTTCTTGATTTTTGAGTACTCAATTCCTTGATTATTTTGCAAAAAATGGAATTTCTTTTATGGCTTGAAATAAAGGAATTTTTATACAAACATTTCTTAATTCATCCAACATATCATAATCAGGCAATGTGATTTGGTTTTCTACTCCTTCATCAATTTTCAACCGTTCAGGAAAAGGTGCTTTAATGGATACTGAGGGTTGTTCTATAATAGGAGTATCAACAGAAATTATAGGAACATTCTCTGATTGGTTATTTCCTTTATGAGGAAGAGAGATTTCTCCTTCTTCAGATTGATTTTTATCTTTTTGAAGATTTGTACTTGCTAACTGAATGAAAACAGGGGGTTTTCTTTGTAATGCGCTATCAAATATTAATTAAACATTATTTAGATCTAGTGGAGTTATTACATAGGTTTGAGGATTCTTCCCTTCCATATTGTAAACAGGTTGTGACATTTTATTATTTGGATTCGGAAGTGGTTGAGCAGGTAATTGATTTGGTTTTTGTGCAAATGGTAGGGAGAGTTGTGGATTTTGATTTTGGATTTGAACTTGAGGTAATTGATTAGGTTGATGGATTTTATTAGATTGAGATAAGAATTGTGGTGGGAAATTAGGATAGGATGGTGAATATTGTTGATATTGAGCATAAGCCCCATAAGGATTTTTCCATCCCTAATTCCAATATTGTGATTGTGGTTGAGCCCAAGGCTGCCAAGATGGATTCCAATTACTTTGTGAAGGCTGAGCAAATTGTTGTGATTTAAAGCCTTGTGTTTGATTTGCTTGAGATTTCCGACATGATCTTTTGGCAATAAAACAAAGAGGATCTACTTGTTCTGGTATTCCTTCATTATTAAATACAGCCTTAAGACCTGGTAGAGAAGGACATTCTTTAGTATCATGGTTATCTACACATATGGCACAAGTTTCTATGGTTTTTAAGTCTAAAGGAAATTCTCTCAAAGCATGCTTCTTTCTACACCTGGGACAAAAGATGGATAATGCAGCATTTTCGGCCTTTTGCTTGTTTTGTATTTTAAGGGTGTCAATTTGTTCACTAAGACTCCCTAAAATATATGTCTTAAAAGTATCAAGCAAGCTTCCTAATTCTACCCTATTGACTGACCTAGCTGCAGATTTATTGATTCTTTATAAGAGAGGATCCCTAGGACTTTTTCCAACTCATGCTTTACCCCTTGAAATATGTACACATAGATCAAAAATATCTACAAATGGTAATTGACAAATATCTCCTTATCCTGTCAAGTTAAGGAGACCAATCCACTCATCTCTGATAGATTTGAGAATGAGGGATTTCAAAGTTTTCTCATCTAGACTATCCATTTTTTCCCTTTTAAGACTATAAACAAATCTCTCGAATAAGTCTTCAAGATTCTTACCTTCTTTTTGTGTCATTTTGAAGACTTCGTCCTTAATGTTGTGAAGCATACAGTAGTCCATATATTTCTCTAAGAATTCTTCTTTCATTTGTGTCCATGTCCTTATATTATTTATTTCTAGATTCATGAACCATTTCAATGTTAAATCCTTTAAGGTAGCAGGGAACAATTTTAATTTTTGAGCATCATGTAGATAATCATATCATCTACATAATACTTCAGATTCAAAGAGAAATATCTCTGGGTGTTCACTTCTTTTTCCATGTAAATTAGGAAGAATAGAAGGTGAAATATTCTTCATTGTGAGGGTTGTATCCTCATCAAAGATAGGAAATCCAAAAGGGTCTCGATCTCCTCCACCTCTACTTCTTCCTCTGCCTCTATCTCCACCTCCTCCTCTACCTTTACCTCCTCCTCCAATCCTAGGTTGTTCACCATTGATATTGTGTACCTCTCCTTCTCCTTCTTCAACCATGTTGGATTCTTCAGTATCTGGTTCTTCTATCAATGGATAATCAATATGAGTTTCTTGTTCCTCATCTTCACTGGGAATTTCTAATTCTTCTCCAAGAAATTGTTCACCAGTGGAAGATAGAAAAACTACTCTTGTAATTGGGGATGTAGGATCTTCTTCTACTTCGATTATAGCCTCAATAAATGAAGTAGGTGAAGTTCTGGATTGGATTTCATATCTTAAGACTTCAGGAAGTCTTTGTTGGCCTATGGATGGAATTTGATTTTTAGTGGGTGGTGTGGAACTTCGAAGTCATGGTGGAGTGAGTGGATTTGTGGGAATTAAGCTTCTTCCTTGTCCTACAAATCTACCTCTAGAGTCTCTTTCCCTATGCATGTCATGTTTTTATTCGATTTTTTTTTAACTTCTATTTGCACTTCCCTAGAAATGACGCCAAAATGTTTAGTCAATTTAATGTTCTTAAATTGTAAGCATAAATTATCGACTAGGGCAAGTAAACTGATGAAGTGAAAGTGCACTGTATGTGCTAGAAGTCTTTTATGTCATTAAGGTGATTATGTTATTGTTATCTAACTTAATGTCAAACTCTAGAATTAGTGTTGAGGTGATTTTATTATCTATACTAGGATGTCATTCCTAATATTTTATTGTTAATTGATTATCCCAAATGTTATATCTAGAATTAGTTCTAACTGAATTGAGTTTTTAGAACGATTGGAGAATGATTTTAACTCTTTTCAATAGATGTCTTACGTTAATCTTCCTTTCAACTTATCAATTGTTTTTGGATTTTTATGTTGCAGCTAAACAAAGCTAATTATGAAAGAATGAAATGACATAAAGAAAATCCTAATTTATCAACTTGTAAATGAAATGTGCTTTGAATTCAGAAACTGAGAAAGATTGCCACTCTTATCTACTACAACTTTATTTCAATGTAAAAACCAAAACAGAAATGAAATTACTGAGCTATGAAATCACTAAGTTGTGCTAGGAAAATGAATGAAAAAAATTACTGAGTTTATACTAGGTATTTAAGAAAATGAAATGAACGATACTGTAATCAATCAAGTGAACCTAGTCGCAGTCTTCATTGAATTGCATCTTAAAAACATGAAAACAGGGCATCCATGAATTAAATATACGAAATAACAATTGAAAAGGATTATCTAATTACTGCGAATCAGAGACCTGATCTATGTGCAGAGGCCCTCCACGAGGTAGTCAATCACCTTAGGTCAACATGTAGGTTTTAACCCCATATAGAAACTAACCTGCATACGAATTCTAAATCACAGAAAATAACCAATGCGAGAGAATAACACATAGAACACATATACAGAGACTTCCCCTGGATCCAAAAACCGAGACTACCAGCTTGATTTTTCATTATGTTCCTTTCAATGTTACAATACATATTTATACATGTCGAAGCATCCAATACCATGGACCGAAAACCATCGCCTCCAAAACCATGGACCAAAAAAACATCGCATCCAAAAAAAATGTGTGAAAATCATGCACAAAACCATAGGTGGGTCTGCCCAACCTAACATAGGGTCCAAAACCAAAATTTTCTGAGGCACTGCATCGGACCCCATAAAGTGGGATTACGGGTACCCCTCAAATCCCCTATTAACTACATGGAAAGAATATAACACAACCCAACATTCTCCCACTTGTTGTTTTCTTTCCACAGGGGGCCACAAGAGAGCTTAGTCATTTATCCAGCCCTACAACACCCATTGTTTCTCTACAACCAAGAGAACTTCTCAGAGCTCACAAATTTTGTCAATGCATCTGCAATATTCTTCAAAGTGTCCACCTTTACCAGCAACACCTTTTTGTCTTCTATCATATCCCTCACAAAGTGATACTAATAATCAATGTGCTTTATCTTTGAATGATATGCAGGGTTCTTTGCCAAGAAAATTTCACTTTGGCTATCACAGTCTATCCTTATAGCTCCTTGTACTAACCCCATACTTGAACACAATCTCTACAACCAAACTGCTTCCTTTCTTGCATGAGTGACTGCCATGTATTCTGCCTCTGTAGTTGATAGTGCCACTACAAATTGTTTCTTACTCATCCAACTGACTGCACCTCCAAATAGGTTAAACACATACCCACTTGTAGATCTTCTCTGATCCAAATCTCCAGCCCAATCTACATCAACAAAGCCATGAATATCCAACATTCTATCCAATCCTAGTCCTCCTTGGTAGCACAAACCATAATCACTAGTGCCACGCAAATACCTGAAAACCCACTTCACTGCTGTCCAGTGCTCCTTCCCTGGTTTTAACATAAACTTGCTCAATACTCCCACTGCATGTGCAATGTCTGGTCTAGTACAGACCATTTCATACATCAAGCTACCGACTACATTTGCATATGGAACATGGGACATGTCATCTTCCTCTTCTTGTGTCTTGGGACACTGTTAAGTAGATAACCTCACACCTACAGGAACAGGAAACTTCACTGGTTTACTATCCTGCATATTAAACCTCTACAATATTGTCTTGACATACTTCCTCTGGTTTAACCAGAGCTTCCTCTTTGTTCGATATCTTTTAATTTCCATACCCAAAATATGGTTTGCAACACCAAGATCTTTCATGTCGAATTTGGAGGACAATTGGATCTTCAAATCCTGGATAATTTCTTTGTCATTTCCAACCAACAACATATCATCCACATACAAGACCAAATAAATAACACAGTCACCAATTAATTTGAAATACACATAGTGATATGCTTTGCTTCTAGTGAAGCCAAGTCCCCGTATAAATGTACCAAATTTCTGATACCACATCCTTGGTGATTGTTTTAACCCATACAGAGACTTCTTTAACTTGCATACCATATCTTTCTTACCCTTCACCGCAAAGCCTTCAGGTTGCTTCATGTAGATTTCCTCTTCCAGATCCCCATGAAGAAATGTTGTCTTCACATCCATCTGTTTTACCTCAAAATCAAAAGCAACAGCAACAGATAAAAGTAATCTAATAGAACTCACCTTGGCCACAGGAGAAAAAATATCACCAAAATCAATTCCCGACACCTGGGAATTACCTTTTTCTACCAACAAAGCTCTGTATTTCTCCACCTTTCCTTCTTCATTTGTCTTCTTCTTGAAAACCCATTTGCTGCCAATGGGTTTCCTTCCAGTCGGCAACTCCACCAGATCCCAAGCCTCATTTTTGTGCAAAGATGCCATTTCATCAACCATGGCCTCTTTCCAGAGTTTTCCATCCTCTGAACCTACTGCTTCCTTCACAGTTCTGGGATCATCATCAGTAATAGATAAAGAAAAATTTGAACAAAAAGCAGATGGACTATACCTTTCTGGCTGCCTTCTTTCTCGAACTGATCTTCTCACACCTCGAGTTTGTGGCTCTTCATCTTCTGATTCCTCTTCTGCTGTAGGGTCTTATTCTTCCTCCTTTAGCTCAAACTCTATCTTCTCAGCTTCCTTTGGTTGGATTTCATGTTTAATAACATCTTTAACCTCTCTAAACACCACATCTTGGTTGTACACAACCTTCCTTGTTATTGGGTTCCAAAGCTTATAACCCTTTAAACCATCCTTATACCCATTAAATATGCACTTTTCAGATTTACTATCCAACTTTGTTCTTTTCTCCTTTGGAAAATGTACATATGCATCACCTCCAAATACTCTCAGATGTGAAAGAGAGGGTTTCTTACCAATCCATACCTCTTGTGGAGTTTTATCATCTAACGCTGATGAAGGTGATCTATTAACCAGGTAACATGCTGTCTCCACTGCCTTTGCCCAGAATTCCTGTCCTAACCCGGCACCACTAAGCATGCTTCTTGCCCTTTCCATCAACGTCTTGTTCATTCTTTCTACAACTCCATTTTGCTGAGGTGTATATGGAGTAGTATTCTGCCATGCTATACAGGATTCTTCATATTTCTTACTGCAAAATTCTCCACCGTTATTTGTCCTCAACACCTTTATCTTCTTCTTTGTATGGTTTTCCACCAAAGCCTTAAATTCTTTAAACCTGTCAAAGACTTCAGATTTATTATTAAGGAAATATATCCATGTATTCCTTGAGAAGTCATCTATAAATGATACATAGTACACAGACTTACCCAGTGATGGAACCTTCACAGGTCCAAACATATCACTGTGCACAAGCTCTAATATCTGTTTCACCCTCTTACCACCAGAGGGGAAACTCTGTTGGGTCCCTATAATACTAGTGATTACCCCATTACTATTGTAGTTATACCCCTTATTTATATTGTTGTGCCCCTATTACCCCCATATTGTTATTTCTGTGCCCCTTAGAATCCCTCTATTGTTATTTTTGTGGCTTTATATTATTATTGTTAGGTCGGCTGGATTATATTGTGACTCCTTAGACTCCTATATATAGAAAGGAGGTTTTGTCATTTGTATCATCCAAGAATTGTTCATTTATGTAATGTAAAGGAGGTTTCCCCCTCGAAGAGGCTGAATTCTAAGGCGTGGATTTATCTTTTCTATCTTTTCTTGAGCTGGTTTCATAACATTTGGTATCAGAGCTTTGGATTCTAGGGTTTCGCTGCTCCAAACAGGTCATCGTGGCATTTTCGCTATACCTTTTTTTTTGTGACGTTTCAGAAGTCTCAAAAAAAATCCATTTGAGAAGAATTGGCACTGAACCTTGGGTCCGAATTTCAGAGCTTTTCGCGCGATATTTTCGGAGATATGATCTGAGGAAGTTGGCCTTTTTGCAGACTCCTGAATTACATTCAAAACATGTGACCTGGGGAAAATCGTCATAACTCTCTCTCTGAGGATCGGATTGAAATTTCGTAAAAAGGTAAAGAAAGAGGACGGACTGTAGTTTCTTGTATGTGTGTTTCAGATTCAAAGGTTGAAACAGTAACTCGTGGCACGTCGTACGAGTTCGCTCTACTGAACCAGTCTAAAAGCAAGTCACTGTGGGAGATTTCACATAACACTTCCTTGGAGAATCCAATTTGGCTCAGACTTGTGGCATTGGAAAGAGGACGCAGAAGGCTACTGTAGGTAGCAATTTTAGAACTGGATGATTCGAAATTACAGAGATACATCAGATTCAATATCAGGCTTCTATAAAGTGAAAAAAAGGTGTGTAGTTTTTTTTTAAATTTTTGTGTAAGCTTGGTTTAACAGAATTCAAAGGGCATAGTAAAGCATTATTATCGGTAATTGATGCCCCGAGGAAAGAAAATGCAAACACCTAGTAAGGAACCTGAAAGCTCTAGCATGATTCATGAAGAAGAAGAAGAAATGCTACATGATATATCAAAATTACAAGAACAAGTGCAACAAATGTCACGCTCACAAAAGCTAACAGAAGCTAAGATAAGTGGCATGGAATCTAAGATAAAGGGCATAGAAGCTAAGATGGATGATTCGAAGATAGATTTGAAGAGAGACATGGCATATTTGAAGATAGATTTGAAGACAGATATGGAAGAATTGAAGAAGTTGCTACAAGAAAGTGTCACTAATGGTGAAAAGGTAGTAAAGGAAACTCATGATGAGAACAAAAGAAATGTTAATCATGATACCATAGACGCTAATGTTGGATCGAAGACTCACCATGTTCCAAAAATCGATATGAGGAAGTTTGATGGCAAGGATCCCGCCACATGGATATTACAGATGGAGCAATTCTTCGATCTCAATAATGTGCAAAACACACAAAAGGTACGTATGGCAACTTTATATTTGGAACCAAATCAGTTTGTATGGTATCAATGGCTTTTTTCTCATAAACAATTTATCACTTGGGCAATTTTTACGGAAGAATTGATAGCACATTATGAGGATACAAAAAGCAACACTTTTTTTAGCCAATTGATAAGTCTCAAACAAAAGGGTTCAATAATGGAGCACAATGAGGAGTTCCAAAAATTGAACATAAGGGTAAAAGATATTCCAGAGGAGCATAGGATTGATGTGTTCATAGGGTCTTTAAAGGATAATATCCAACATGATGTGTGCCTTTGGGAACCTGATTCATTAGAGAAGGCATTCAGGTTAGCAAGAAAAATGGAAAGCAAAATTATGGCAACTAGGAAGCATACCATTCACAACTATAAAGACGGAAGTGTTGTTGCCCATAGTCTTCCACAACCTACAAGGTTGACACCACAAAAATTGGAAGAAAAAAGAGAAAAAGGGCTTTGTTACAATTGTGATAGCAAATACACAAAAGGTCATAAGTGTGCTGAGAAGAAATTATTCTACATAGATTGTGAAGAGGAAGAAGAAAAGGAGCAAGAAAGGTCAAAAGAAGAGGATATATTCCAGGAACAAAGCCTAGATGAAGAACAAATAAATCCGACCATATCTTGTAATGCATTGGCGGGAATTACCACTCCTCAAACCATCAAGATAGAAGGACAAATCAAGAAGAAAAAGGTAATAGTGTTGATTGATTCAGGAAGCACCCACAATTTTATTCATTGTAGGGTAGCAAAAGAATTGAATTGCTTCCTATATCCAGCACCAGAGTGTCAAGTGATGATTGCAAATGGAGGAACAATAAATTGTTCTGGAAAGTGCCATAATATCAAGCTATCCATGGGAGAATATGTATTGACTAGCCCAATGCTTTCCATTCCAATGGGAGGTGTTGATGTTGTACTAGGAGTCCAATGGCTACAATCCTTGGGTACAATAGCTTTTAATTTTCAAGAACTTTTCATGAAATTTTCTGTGGAAGGAAAGGAAGTTGAATTAAGGGGTATTGCAGGGAAACCAGGAAAGATAATCAGCTCTAATGGCATGACAAAGCTTCTAAAAAAGGAGCAAAGAGGTGTAATTGCACAATTATGTTCGCTAGATGTTTCCACATTGGAATCATCTATTTCTCCAGATCTCCAAAAAGTCCTGGACAATCATTCCAAGGTATTTGAGACTCCCAAAGGTCTCCCACCTATGCGTGATCATGATCATGCTATTCATCTGATTCCAGGAAGTGTTCCTCCAAACATCAGGCCGTACAGATATCCATATGTCCAAAAAAGTGAAATTGAACGTATGGTTGCAGAAATGCTAGAGGCTGGTATAATTCAACCGAGTCAAAGTTCTTTCTCAGCTCCAGTAGTATTGGTGCACAAGAAGGATGGATCATGGCGCATGTGTCCAGATTATAGGGAGCTCAACAAGCTCACTATTAAAGATAAGTTCCCATTCCTGTCATTGATGAATTACTGGATGAATTGCATGGATCAATTTACTTCACCAAGTTGGATCTTCGTTCGGGATATCATCAAATCAGAATGAAGATTGAAGACATTCCGAAAATGGCATTTAGAACTCATGAGGGTCATTATGAATTTTTGGTCATGCCTTTTGGCCTTACCAATGCACCTTCAACATTTCAAGGTTTGATGAATTCAATTTTCAAACCATTCCTTAGAAAATTTGTGTTAGTATTTTTTGATGATATACTAATCTACAGCAAGTCTTGGAAGGATCATGTTGAACATGTTGACAAGGTGCTACAACTATTGGAGGAGAAACAATTATATGCAAAAAGATCCAAATGTTTCTTTGGAGTCCAGGAGGTGGAATATTTGGGTCATATTGTATCTCATGAAGGAGTTAAGGTAGACCCTAGCAAAATTAAAGCCATTAAGGAATGGAAAATCCCCACATCCATAAAGCATCTGCGGGGATTTCTTGGGTTGACAGGGTATTATCGCAAGTTCGTTAAGAATTATGGGAGAATAGCAGCACCTCTAACAACATTATTGAAGAAAGATTCATTTTCATGGACTCCGGAAGCAACAAAGGCCTTTAAACATCTTAAAGAGGCAATGTGCCAAGCACCGGTCTTAGCTACACCGGACTTCACAAAAACCTTTATTGTGGAATGTGATGCTTCAGGAAATGGAATTGGTGCTGTTTTAATGCAAGATGAAAGACCCATTGCTTTTGAAAGTCGTCCAATCAAGGGAAAGTTTTTAAGCAAAGCTATTTATGAGAAGGAAATGTTGGCAATACTCCATGCACTTAAGAAATGGCGACCCTACCTAATGGGAAGACACTTCAAGGTAAAAACGGATCATGATAGCCTTAAATACTTTTTAGAACAAAGATTATCCTCTGAAGAGCAACAAAAGTGGGTCACAAAGATGTTGGGTTATGACTTTGAAATCATCTACAAAAAAGGGAAGCAAAATGTGGTGGCAGATGCACTCTCAAGAAAGGATGAGGATATGGAAGCATTGTTGTGTGCCATTTCTATTATCCAACCAGATTGGATAAACGAAGCAAAGGAGGAATGGAAGAATGACGAAGAAGTGTGGGCACTTATTCGAAAGCTACAACAAGATTCCAGTACTTCTGATACATTTAGCTGGCAAAATGATTCGTTATGGTACAAAGATCGCTTATACCTCTGTAAGAATTCCCAGCTAAAACAAAAGATTCTTATGGAATTGCACACTTCTCCCTTAGGAGGGCACTCAGGATTTTTAAAAACTTACCACAGGGTTAAGAAGGAATTTTTTTGGGATGGCCTTAAATCAGATATTCAAAAGTTTGTGGCGGAATGTTTGGTTTGCCAACAAAATAAAGTTGAAACAATTAAGACACCAGGTCTATTACAACCTTTATCCATTCCAAGCCAACGTTGGGAGGAGGTTTCAATGGATTTTATCACAGGTTTACCCAAGTCTGAGGGAAAGAGTGTCATCATGGTGGTAGTTGACAGACTTACCAAGTATGCACACTTTTGTGCATTATCACATCCATTTAAAGCCAGTACAGTTTCTACTGCATTTATGGAAACAGTTCAAAAGCTACATGGAAACCCAAAGATTATTGTAAGTGACAGAGATCCCATTTTCACTGGAAATTTTTGGACAGAATTATTTTCTTGTCTTGGTACTCAGTTAGCTCATAGCTCATCTTATCATCCTCAATCTGATGGGCAAACTGAGATAGTAAACAAATGTTTGGAAGGATATCTTCGTTGCTTTGTATCTGATAAACAGACACAATGGGTCAAATGGTTGCCTCTGGCTGAATGGTGGTATAACACTTCCTTCCATACAGCAACAAAAATGACCCCATTTATGGCACTTTATGGGTATCAACCACCATCAATCACATCATATTTAAGAGAAAATTCTAAGGTTCAGGCAGTGGAACATCACATCGAACATCAACAACAAGTCCTCCAACTCTTAAAGGATAACCTCGTGTTGGCACAAAATAGAATGAAACAACAGGCAGATCAACATCGCAGTGAAAGAAGTTTTGATGTAGGTGATTGGGTATTCCTACGGCTACAACCATATAAGCAAATGTCCCTAAAGCAAGCTAAGAAGGATAATAAATTATCACCAAAGTATTATGGTCCATACAAGGTGTTGGAAAAGATTGGTACTATGGCATACAAATTGGAGCTTCCTGCAGCTTCTCGATTGCACCCAGTTTTCCATGTTTCATGTTTAAAGAAGGTTATAGGCGACAAGCTCCCAGTTCAAACAATATTGCCAGAACTTGACGAGGAAGGAAAAATTATATTGGAACCGGAAGCAGTCACAGAAACAAGAACTTGACAGCTACGAAATCAATCAATTTCAGAGTATCTTATCAAGTGGAAGAACTTATCCGCTGAAGATTCCACATGGGAGGATGAGAATTTTATGCAGAAGTATCCAGAACTGCTCAAGCGTTGAGGACAACACTTTTTTGAAGGAGAGGGGCATGTTGGGTCCCTATAATACTAGTGATTACCCCATTACTATTGTAGTTATACCCCTTATTTATATTGTTGTGCCCCTATTACCCCCATATTGTTATTTCTGTGCCCCTTAGAATCCCTCTATTGTTATTTTTGTGGCTTTATATTATTATTGTTAGGTCGGCTGGATTATATTGTGACTCCTTAGACTCCTATATATAGAAAGGAGGTTTTGTCATTTGTATCATCCAAGAATTGTTCATTTATGTAATGTAAAGGAGGTTGCCCCCTCGAAGAGGCTGAATTCTAAGGCGTGGATTTATCTTTTCTATCTTTTCTTGAGCTGGTTTCATAACAAACTCACCTGATTCTACTTCCCATATACACAATTTTCACATAAATCAAAATCCAGAGAGCTATTACTCATACCGTCTACCATACCTTTACCATGAAGTATATGAAGGCCCTTCTCTCCAATATGTCCAAGCCTTTGATGCCATAGCATGGTCTTCTCTCCAGAAACCACTAGATTTTCTACTCCACTTTCAGGAACCACAGAACTATTGCACCCATCAACAACAGTGCTACCTTGCATCTTGTACAAAGTTCCAATCCAAACTCCCCGCATCAATACCAGTGCTCCTCGAACCATCTTGTAGGTATCCTTCTTGAACACTATTTTTAGACCTGCATCATCCAACTTGCTTTCAAAAATCAAATTTCTAGCCAATGTAAGAATATGCAGAACACCCAGAAGTGCTCTAACCCTTCCACCTTGCAACTTCAACTTTACTTTTCCACGACCAATGATTCTAGCCTTCCTATCATCCACTAAGAAGACATCACCACCATCGTATTTCTCATACTCGCAGAACCACTCTCTATGGGGAGTGAAGTGAAAGGATGCACCTGAGTCAATCAACCATGCCTCATGATCTACATGTGTACTTGAAGAAGACAAGTACACATCCCCACCTTCATCTGAAATGGTTTTCACCTCTGCAGAAGGAGCATCATCAGATCCCTTTCCTTTATCAGGAGCTTTAGATTTACAGTCCCTTTTGTAGTGCCCTTCCTTTCTGCATTTCCAACACACCACCTTTACAGGTTTTCTTGAATATTTAGATCTCCCTCTAGATTTAGATCTCCCACACGATGACTTATTTTTGTTTCTGTTCTGGGACTGTCCTCGTACAAACAAGGCATCACCATTCTGGCTCTCCATATTTTTTCGTCTCATCCCTCCATCAGCAAGGATGAGACTATTTCATCAAAATGCAAGGCAGTTTCATTGCTACCTATTGCAATAACCAGACTATCCCACGAATTTGGTAGAGAACACAAAAAACTGATGCACTTTTCTTCATCTGAAATTTTAATATCAACAGATGCTAATTGACTTACCACAGTATTAAATGTGTTCAGATGCTTTGTCACTGAGTCTCCATCTTTCATCCTTAGGTTATACATCTTTTTCCTCATGAACAATTTATTCACCAGAGACTTAGATTGGTACAAAGTCCCTAACTTGTCCCACAAAGCCTTTGTTTTAGCTTCCCCTGATACATTCAGTAATACTGAATCTGAGACACACAATCATATTGTGCTCTTTGCCTTCCAATCCAACTTCTTCCATTCTTCATCGAACACTCTCGTTGGTTTAATACCCAGATCTACCACGATCCACTGATCTTTATCGACCAACAGATCCTCCATCTTGAGTTTCAACAACTCAAAACTCTGACCATTAAATTTCTCGATCTCTATCTTTCCACTGCTCACCATCTTCTTTCACCACTAGAATTGATCTCGCAAATCTCCCACTCAACAAGGTCTACCATAGGCCCGAGCGAAACCCCTCAGCAACAAAGGCATCCCCATGAAGCCAAAAAAGCTCTGATACCAGATGTAGGTTTTAACCCCATACAGAAATTACCTACATATGAATTCTAAATCACAGAAAATAACCAATTTGAGAGAATAACACATAAAACACATATACATAGAGATTTTCTCCTGGATCCAAAAATCATGACTATCGGCTTGATTTTTCATTATGTTTCTTTCAATGTTACAATACATATTTATACATTCTGAAGCATCCAATACCATGGACCGAAAACCATTGCGTCCAAAACCATGGACCGGAAAACCATCGCATCCAAAAAACATGTGTGAAAATCATGCACAAAACCATAGGTGGGTCCGCCCAACCTAACATAGGGTCCAAAACCAAAATTTTCGAGGACGCTACCCCAGACCCCATAAAGTGGGGTTATAGGTACCCCTCAAACCCCCTGTTAACTACGTGGAAAGAATATAACACAACCCAACACAACAACACATAAAATATATGAAATAAGAACTTTGCATTAAGTGAAAAAGAGTTCTACAGGATGCTCAAATTACATACGGTGGTGCACGCATTACGTAGAGCTACCAATGTTTTTATAGAGTTCTTTTTAACAATACAAGAAATTTAAGCCTACAAAACTTCACTATAGTCCTTATCAATACTAGATCATATCGCTTATTTGTTGATTTTCTATTGAAAAAGCAAATTGATATCTCTTAAAATTTGGACTCTGTTCCAGTGTGTTGTCCTATTGTTGACCGCAATGGTTGATCATGTTATAGTGTGGATCTCCTAGTGAATTAGCTCGATTAAATAGGAAGAAATCCATGAGAGGATAATTCCCTATTTATCCATATACTCCTTTGTTGATCTAGCACACTCGAACCCTGTCAACAATGAAATTGGTTGCAGATTTGTGGATTAGCTGCAGAATCAGATCAATTCTGTAGCTGTATGTAAACTTTAATAGAACAATCAGACATATTGACAAAATACGAAAGAGGACTTATGAATGTTTACCTTGTCAAAACCTTATGTTTGCTACATTTATTTGGATGATAGCGGTAAGGAAAAGCAAGTAAATATGGACAAAAAGGATGTCAAGATAAAATGGTTCTAGGACTCTACAATTATGTTGAATATGTGCTTTTACGTGATATCCAATGAAATTAAAATCAAAGGTATGTCTTCAAATTTCATTTTTAAACACATTTGAATAGCTTAACACATATAGTTTAATGAAGAAAACACCTTATGTTGTAATAAATATTGCAACCTTTAGGTACATGTAGATCTAGTTTTAAGTGAGCTTTCTTGATAGAAATACGTTAAAAGGTTTCGAATGAAAATGAAGGATGAGGTGCTCATAATTATAATAATAAAAAAATGTAAATACAAATCTTTATAATGGCCAAGAAAACATGAAGTGGTATTAGTTGATACACTTGTGTATTCATTGCTACACTTGTCCAACTATACACTTGTTTATTAGTTGATACACTTGGAATATCTTATAGTGGAAAATACAATCAAGTATGACAAGGAGGGACTCTATTTCAATTTTTAAATTTATGTGATCGTTATCATTTACTTTCAAACAAGTTTTTGGATCCATATCGCATTTTTAGCCATTTTTAATCAACGTTTTGAACCAACAATGGTGGTTCATCTTCTTGAAATAGAATGATAGGGATTACTTATAATGAAACAAAAAGTTTATCTCACCTTCTTGAAACAGGACGACATAAATTTCTTACAATGAAACAAACAACTGACCTCACCTTCTTGAAACAAAAGGATACATACTTCTTATAATGAAACGAAAGACCGACCTCACCTTCTTGAAAAAGAACCATCCAAATTACTTATAATGAAACAAAATATTGCCCTCACCTTCTTGAAACATAACAATACAGATTGCTTATAATGAAATGAAAGACTGACCTCACCTTTTTGAAATATAATGATACAAATTACTTATAATGAAATGAAAGACTGACCTCAACTTCTTGAAACAAAACACTTCAGATTTCTTATAATGAAATGAAAGACTAACGTCAGCTTCTTGAAACAGAACGATACAGATTGCTTATAATGAAATGAAAGGCTGACCTCACCTTTTTGAAGCAGAATGATACATATTGCTTATAATGAAATGAAAGTTTGACCTCACCTGCTTGAAACACAATAATACATATTTCTTATAATGAAATGAAAGACTAACCTCACCTTCTTGAAACAGAACGATACAGATTGATTATAATGAAACGAAAGACTGGCCTCACCTTCTTGAAACAGAACCATATATATTTCTTATAATGAAACAAAATACTGACCTCACCTTCTTGAATCAGGCTGATATAGATTTCTTATGATGAAATGAAAGACTGACCTCACATTCTTGAAACAGAACAATATAGATTTCTTATAATGAAATGAAAGACTGACCTCACCTTCTTGAAACGTTGCAAAAACTCCTCCATTATTTATTTATTACAAACCTTGGTGAATCAGTCTTTCACATCTCTCTCTCATCCTAAAGATGAACCGCAGTTGTTGGTTTGAAACGTTGATTAAAAAATGTTATAAATGTGATATGGATCCGATAATTTGTTTGCGGCTAAACGATAATGATCGTTGAAATTTAAAAACTAAAATAGTTTACCTATACAGAAGGGATATAACGAAAAAATTTCATACAATAGAACGACACATATTGTTTATAATGAAATGAAAGACTGATCTCAACTTCTTGAAACATTGTAGAAACTCCTCCATTGTCTATATATTACAAACCTTGGTGAATTAGTCTTTCACATCTCTCTCTCATCCTGAATATGAACCACAGTTGCTAGTTTGAAACGTTGATTAAAAATTGTTATAAATGCGATATGGATCCGAAAACTTATTTGCAGCTAAATGATAATGATCGTAGAAGTTTAAAAATTGAAATGGTTTCCCTATACAAAAGGGATATAATGAAAAAAATGTGTACATTAGAACGATACAGATTGCTTATAATGAAACGAAAGACTGGTCTCACCTTCTTGAAATGTTGCAGAAACTCCTCCATCATTCCTATTTTTTCCAAAATCAATCACTCACTTAGAACATGTCATAAAAATCATATCAACCCTTCATTCTCACTTCCTTTATCTATTTCCTACAAACCTTGGTGAATCAGTCTTTTACATATCTCTCTCATCCTGAAGATGAACCACAGTTGTTGGTTTGAAACGTCGATTAAAAATTGTTATAAATGTGATATGCATCCGAAAACTTATTTGCTGTTAAATAATAATGATCGCAAAAAATTTAAAAATGAAATAGTTGCCCTATACAGAAGAGGTATAATGAAAAAAAAATTATACATTAGAACAATACAAATTTCTTATAATGAAAGATTGACCTTCCTTCTAGAAACGTTGCAGAAACTCCTCCCGGTCATTCCTATTTTTGCCAAAATAAATCACTCAATCAGAACACATCATAACAATCATGTCGACCTTTCATTGTCACTTCCTTTACATATTTATTACAAACCTTGGTGAATCATTATTTCACATATTTCTCTCATCCTGAATATGAACCACAGTTGTTGGTTTGAAACGTTGATTAAAAATTGTTATAAATGCAATATGGATTCAAAAACTTGTTTGCAGTTAAATGATAATGATCGCAGAAATTTAAAAACTGAAATAGTTGTCCTATATGGAAGGGATATAACGAAAAAAAAAATTGTACATTAGAATGATACAAATTTCTTATAATGAAATGAATGACTGGCCTCACCTTCTTGAAACGTTGTAAATAACTCCTCCATCGTTCCTATTTTTTCCAAAATCAATCACTCAATTCATTTTTTTTTATATGTTGTGGTTCACAGACACCCTGGTCAACGGGTGGCGATGCGTCCATGGAAAAATCTGGGCTGATCGACCCCAAAAGGAATCTAGCCCTGCAACACAGTAGCAAGGCCTGACCCCAAGGGCTTCAGGGAGATTGGACCCTGTGACCTCCCGATGGCGAGGCACTAATTTTGACCAACTGAGCTAACCCTTGGGGCTCATGTTGGCCTTTCATTTTCACTTCCATTATCTATTTATTACAAACCTTGGTGAATCAATCCTTCACATCTCTCTCTCATCCTGAAGATGAACCATAGTTGTTGGTTCAAAACGTCGATTAAAATTTGTTATAAATGTGATATGGATCCTGAAACTTGTTTACAGCTACAGGAGGGACTCAATTGGAATATCTCATAAGCATGTTTTCCAAATTGATCAATGTAATTGATTTTGAATAGATTTGAATATTAACAATCTTGGATTCAACAACTTTGATGATTTGTAGGTATGAATATTATGTTGAATATGTGTTTTTTCATGATATCCAATGAAATTCAAATCAAAAGGATGTCTTCAAATTTCATTTTTAAATATGTTTGAATGGATTAATACATATAGTTCCATAAATAAAACACCTTATGTTAGTAATAAATATTGCAACCTTGAGGTAATGTATATCTAGGTTTATGTGGGCTTTGTTGCTTGAAATACATTAAAAGGTTTTGAGTGCAAATGAAGGATGAGGTGCTCGTAAATTAAAATAAAGAGAAATGTAAATACAACTTTTTATAATGTCCAAGAAATCATGAAGTGGTATTAGTTGATACACTTGTCCATCAATCGATTTGATAACTATCTATGGAGATGAAAGCTTAGAGAAAGGGAGCCCCTACACATATATAAAATTTGAATCAATAATTATATACATAATTGAGACTAAAATAAAGAGAGCCACTCACGCCATCTTTGAATTCCAATGTGGTATTAGGCAAAGGAGTGAATATTTCTTTCTTGAGGTTGTCAAATCTTATCAAAAGCATGTTTAATTATTTGACTAGAAATCATGATCATATATTTTACAACTATTGAACACAACCTAGAGAAATGCCAAATGTGTTCTACGACCATGAAGCTTATGTCTCTTCTCCTTTTCTCATAGCAAAAATTTTCCATCCCTCATTACCAATACTTATGTCTTTCCTCTAACATCTTCTATTTCTTATAATTAAGAGGATCTTACCCAATTGATTACTCCATCATTGACATCGTAACCATGAATACACACCTTTAAAGAATATTACAAAATCCTCAGGCCTCGTGATTAGTTGACCTACTCAAACAAATGCAAAGGAAAATGATATACAACATTTATGAATCCCACCCATCTCAATTTCAAAGGAAACAATAAAAAAGGAAGATGTAATGATGGAATACGAGTATATGTTGTCGTGATTACAAAATTAATGAAAATTGAATGGTACAAGGATTAATATATTATCACCTTTTTCTCTTTTCATCTGCTTCATTGCCATTGAAACACCAATAAATGATGGAAATTATGCTTCCTCTTCCCTAGTCTCATAGCTTATCTTAAGCTTACAAACCTTGTGCAAGAATCCCAAAATTTTCAAGAATTTGCCACATAATCCCCAAAATATTAATGGCGTTACTAAATCACAACAATAGGAGCTAAGACGATCATTATAATAAAATTGTAATGCCTCTTGCTTAGGAAATTCCATAATTTTTTTAATTAATTTAGACATAATTTTTTTTTCCTTCACCAGAATAAGAATTTATGGAGAATCGGTAACTTTGAAACTTCATTTGTCACTGTTACGCTACATGAAACTATTTCATAAATACAAAAAATGGTTTAGTTACAATGTGCCTTAGGAGACTTGATCCCATGTAGCTAGGGAAACAAATTTTTCACCAAACCACTCAACATTTTAAAGGAGGACATGGGGGTGGGATTTGATCCACTTTTGTATGTATGTGTCACAAAACCATTTAATATGGTCTCTCTAGGAGCAACCATGCATTTGATCACTACCTCAATATGCCCCCATGGCTTTAGGGAAGCCCTCATAAGAATTGAACCTTACACCTTGGTGAAAAAATCCTCACTTTCCACCATTGGATCCAACCCCTTTGGGATCATTTAAAAGGAGGACATGGGGGTCGGGGGTGGGGGGGTGTTGGCTTTGATCCCTTATGTGTGCACAGGTCACGAAACAATTTAATATGGTCTCTCTGGATGAAACCACACATTTGACCACCACTTCAAGGTGCTCCCATGGCTCTAGGAAATCCCTCATGGGAATTGAACCTTACCCAATGGTGAAAAACTCCCTACTTTCCACCGTTGGATCTAACCCATTTGGGCAATTTAGACCTATTTTTTTATAATCATTACTTATTCTAATTTAAAGCGATATTGGATTAATATTTATTTGTTTTTGTCCAATAAATTCCTTTTAGTTGAACTATAGAGTGTATAGTACTTCTCTAAATGTAATTAGATTCAATCATATCTATAAACTATATTTAAAAGATTAAATAATTTTTATGCATGGAAAATAATTATCAATAAAACAAATAAAGTTTTTGATTTTCTAAAATAGTTCATATATGTTAGGTTCTTTGTATTAATTTGTATATATGTTATATCAATTTATATTTCTTCTATTTTAGGAGGGGAAAAATGCATCCTTATTTTTCGAAATAGTTCAAAGTTAGCTTATAAATACCCAATATCTTCAACCCTTTTAGATATTTGATAAAATACAACTTGGAAATGGAAATCAACTTGAATTTGTCCAACATTATTGCTCAATTAGTCCATTCTCACCTAAGTTCTCTCACCAAAACAAAGCTTCTTTGTGTATTTTTAGCTTTGGAAAATAAAATATAAATCTCCACTCTAAAAAGAAAACACTAATTTAATTATTATAACAAAATATTATTAGATGTTAGGCTAGAGTGAACCTAAAACTCTTTTGAAATATACTATATTTTGAGATGCTACAACAATATATATAAGCCATCAATGAATCATGAAAACTCCCTCTCCTATATTTAAGATTGAAAATTTCTTCATCACATAATTTGTGTTGAGAAACACTTTCCAATCCAGTATGATAGAGATGTAACAGAGTGTAATGTAAGCAATTTAACTTGGTCAAAATAAAATAAAAATAAAGATAAACCCTGTATGGCAGAGATGTTGCGTAATGTAATGTAAATTGTAGAAATGGCAATAAATTTGTTGTTGATAATGAATTAAACTTGAAAAAAAGAGAAACAAAATTATTCTACTATACTGCAGAAAGGAAAAACACATGATAGAAACACCTACAATAGCATGCAACCATCAAAACATAAGGAACACAATTATTTTACAGGGGAACCCAACTAGGAAAACCCCTTCCCTGCTTTGCATTAATTCAAATGACATGTGGATCTTGCCCAAATATTCTCAACTCTGGGAATAAGGCTCTACATCGCCTCACCCCACTCCGAGAGGTATAGCTGCATGCACGGCAAAATCTACCTCTAGCTTGTAGATATTTTTAACTCGAACACCAATTTGTTTTACTTTTCCAGTAGCAACATGCTTCATATAAGATTTCCCCTTACTAAACACTGCATCATATCCACAGCCTTCAAGTACAACTATAGAAACTAAATTTTTCTTCAGGCCAGGCATATACATTACATCCTTTAGGTGAGTATGGGAGCTCAAATCCCTCTTACAAGTGATAGTGTCAATCCCTTTGGTACTTTACCTTCCATCATCTCCAAGATTTATGTGTAATTGTAGGTCCTTCTCCTCTAGGCTGCTAAAGAACACCTTATTTCTTGTCATATGATACGAAGCGCCAGAGTCTAGGTACCATTCTCTCCCTCTTACTGTGCTTGTCATGCAAGAAATGAGGGTGAAATCCAACTTGAATTGTGATGCAAGAGCATCTCCTCCTACTCCTACTGCAGGCTCCTTATTGGATTTCTTGTGTGGATACTTGGTTGCATAGTTTCCATACTCATGGCAATGAAAGCATTTAATTTTACTAAGGTATTTCTTCTTTCCATAGTTATGGTTGGATTTTGCCTTGCCTTGGGATTTCTTGCCTTTGGCATTATTTCCTTTTCTGACTAGAGCACAGTCTTCTTCCTCATCAGATTTGGATGTGACACCATCTCTAGTTTTTCTTCTAATATCCTCATGCACCAAATCAGACCAAAGTGTCTCCCAATCTAGTAGCTTGTCTCTTCCATTAACTAAATCTTGACAATTGTGTCAATTTTTCAGAAGGCCAAGGAGTGTTAAGCTCACAAGTTCAGATGATGGCACATTTTCTCCTACTCCTACAAGTTCATCTTGAACCTAAGTGAATCTGGATATGTATTGAGGAATGGTTTCATTTGTCTACATTCGAATGCTCCAAAGTTTATCTCATAATTCCAATTTCCTAGCATCATTGTTGCTATGGAATAGATCTATGAATTTTTTTTGCATTGCAAGAGGAGTCAATGTGCCATGCAAGTTTGAAACTACATGATCTCTGGAACCTTCCAGAATAATCCTCTTGACTTTTTTTGTGTTTTCTTCCACTGAGAAAGTGCTTGTGCATCTGATGTTGTTGTTTTTGGAATATCAGTTTGTGTGTATTCCCATACTCCATTGTCATCTAGGATACCTTCCATATTGTCTTTCCAAGAACAAAAATTCGAAGTTCCCTCTAATGCATACTGAAGCCTCAATACATTGAAAGACATTTTTCCTGCACTAAAGGGATTGTGCACCAAAAACTCTTTGAATCGAAAGTTATATAAGAGAATTTCTAAAGCAAGATTTCTATGTAGTCTTCCATATCTCTGATACCGTGTAGAAATGGAAAGAAATTTGTTATTGCTAATGAATTTGAACTGAAAACAAGAGACACAAATTTCTCCTACTATACTGCGGAAAGGAAAACATGTGATAGAAACACATGCAATAACATGCAACCATCGAAACACAAGGAACACAATGATTTTACAGGGGAAATCAACTGGGAAAAACCCCTCCTCTACTTTGCATTAATTCAAATGAGAATATGGATCAATTGCAATGATTTCTTCACACATGAAGCGCACCCTACAATGCAATTTTGATCTCCTACCCACTGACCTACTTTAACCAACACTTAGCCAAAATATGCCTATGCCTTCCTCCTATTTACTTGTGCAATCCTTTAGGAAATTAGTGCTTAGAAAATAGGATAATTCCCTATTTCCTTGCATAATTGTTAGAGGAATTGACCACCTACTCCAATGCAAAACTTGTACACTCAACTAGTATGCAATAATAAGTACATTGATCCATTTTTCCTCCACTCAACTAGGAAATTCTAATTCCATGCATGAATAGGGCTATTTTTAGTAAATTGACTAGTTAACTCAGAGATCTGTGAGTTAAAAATAGTTACAAATACTCAACTGAACTCCTACTGACTCTATTCGTGACTATAGCTCAGATAACTGAGTTTCACTAACTATAACTCCATTATATTGTTAGACTTAGCAATCAAATCATGCACAACTTTACTTCTAACCTACAAAATAGAATTTACTAGCTTAACCAGAAGACAAAGCTATGTCACTCCAACTAACTGCAATCCAATTCATCTTACTGATGTGGAAATTTGAATTTCTGCATTTGACTAAGGCATAAGCCAAATGAAGCCTTTTCTTACTACAATTTAACGTAAACATTTTAACTCGCCAAAATAAAATGAAAATAAAGATAACAAAATAAAAATAACCCTATGAAAATAAAATAAAAATGACCCATGGTATTGAGAAACCATGATATTGATCCATGGTATTCATGTGGAGTATAGCCTTTTTGACGAGGGGAATTAAACCAAATTATACCATCTTAACTCCTGATCTACCAAGCACTGAAATTTATCAAATATCTTTAGATGCAAACCTATTTTAGAGTGAAAAGAGATTTAATTCCTCTTGACACTTAGTAGATATGGAATTAAGGTGGATCTAGACCAGTTATAAAATAACATCTTCCAAACAATGCTCAATTTATGAACTTAACACTAACTAAATAAACATTAAATACTTGGTAATATAAAAATTTGGATGACTTTAAATTTAATAAATATACAGCGGATGTGAATCAATGTAGTAACTATTCTTCACGTATTTATGTTTGGGAGTTGTGAAGCAACAAGTCCCTACCAATGTCAACTATAGAAAATAAAAACCACTAAGGGAAGCCACTCCTGCAATGGCACCTTGCACTATGATCATAATTAAGGTCCTCGTGCATCAAGGCCAAAGTTTCTCTTGTCAATGCCTCTGCCATGACTGCATTTTTAAACCACGGCCAAATGCTTCTCTATGTGAAGCTAGGATGTTGTGTGCTTAACAATAATTATGTTAGAGAGGATATACATGCAATTAAAGACACATGCTTAAATTTGTGTTGCTACACATTAAGAAAGTATTTGCTACATGTTCTCCTGAATGGGGTGATTTAAACGTAATCAAATGATGAAGCCACCAGCACTAAGCAAGGACATTTGTCACACCATGAATTTTAGTTTTATTAGGCGCAATAGAACCTAGGGGTTGATCTTCAATTGCTGGCATGTTAAAGTAAAAGGAGAGTGTAGCTAGTGAAATAATTAGCCATGCAAGACATTTTCCATGTATACGTTATCAAATTAAACACTTTGCATCAAAGATTTTTGAAGTTGTGTATGATGGTTGTCTTGAACCTTGAAATGTATGCTTTAAATAATCTTCAAGATCTTTTGAAGTCTCAAAAAAATATTCACTTGCCTTGAATGGTTTTTCACCTTATGCTTCCCTCGACTCTTTTTGTTTTACACCGCCATGAGAATTATTCCTTGTTCCACTAGCTTTGTTTGAATTTTTAATAAAAGACCGAACTAGAAATTGACTTGATAAATTTGTCTACAAATGCATCTTCAGTTTCCAATGATTCTAAAATAGACTCAATGGATATATCATGCTCTCTCATAGAAAATTCCACCTACATAACTAAAATAGAAATCAATTCATTATAACTCTACAAATTTTCTAGAAAGGAATTAAGATGATCTAATTTACATGATTCATAATAATATCCTCAATTTGATAATTGACTACAAAGTGTGCTACGTTTTGGGAAACAAAAATATCCTTTGTAACAACTAAAGCCACTTTGTAATTACCTTGCTACATAAAGCCTGAAATTATAATAACTACTCATCGCCGAGCAAAATATTTCTCATATTTTGTTTACCCTGTCAATGACATTGAACCAAGAATGTAAGTCTATAACTTGACATGTTTTCTAGCAGTTCTGTAATCAACCCTACAATTTACTAGAGGGCTTGAATACATGTATATATTAGCATGTGAAAGTACTTTAGGAATAATGTAGATTTGTGATACTGAGATAAAATCATTACAAACAAGAGAAATCCTTACAGTAACTCCCAAGCATTTTAACATTATGCATCCATGATCCAACTACTTGCTAGCCATTAGAAAGTAGTTATTAAACAGACCAACTAATCACCTATGAATCTAGAGAATTTTTTACAAAATTTGTATAATTCATGACCTAATAGTCATTTTTCTAGTAAAGCTATTTTTGTTACAAATAACAACATTGTTTTTATGCGGGGCAGATTGTTGTAATAATGACCCATGTTCATTCCTTGCTAAACATGCTTCCCTATGTTTATATAGGCCAGTGGTCTATCTATAGAAAGCATCTTTTCTATGCATTTGGTTGTCTTTGTCAATTTCACATCTAAAGGAAGTTACATTGTATTTGGTTACATTAATAAATATCCTAATGGTAGGTTTTCATGGAAAAGTTATTACTATTATACCTAATCACATGTTTTTAGGAAGGATAGGTTATTGTAAGGATGGTCCAAGTTCATGCCTCATTTAGCATGCTCCTGTGTGTTTACGCAAGACCCAATTAATACAATTGGCCAAGAAGATAAGAAACATGCGTTTTATTAACTCCATAAGTGGTCAGATTGCATTCTTTATTTCAATCCAGTGAGGTTAAGAAAACTTAAGACTGCACAAATTATGTACACTTGTCCTCTCTAGGGTTTGGGAACTCTAAACAAGCCATTTATTTTAGCAAAGAACATTACCCTTGACCCATGGCATGCTCCACAACATCTGATCTTATGAAACATTAAAACCCATTATTTTGATCGTACAAGCATTAATAAGACAACATCCCCATACTAGCATTGAATCAATAGAACTGAAAGATACATAATCTACCACACCAGCTTTAAAGGCTTTATAAAAAGTGTATGTCTATATATATATGACAATCCATGTTGTGTGTGGAGCATGATTGTTTAGAGGCCTTTGTTTCAGCCGGATGTATACCCCAGGAAGTTTGTACACCCCTCCACGCGGGGGAGGGCGTGCGGGGGGGTTGATCCCCCCCGGCTGGGGGGGTCTGTGGGCCAGCGGTCGCCTGGTGGGGGTTCGAGGGCAACACCCCCGAAGCCAAAAATAGATGTAAAATTGCCTTGTAAAAGTATAGTAATTTCTAGTCAATCTGGGTCATTCATTAGGCGGATGATCTGACAGTAGAACTTGTGTTTAGTTTAGGGTTTTTTGCCCAAGAAGGCAATCCCTCTCTTTGTATGAGGGAATTGTATTTGAGGCTGTGTAATAGATGTGTATTCTCCGAGCGAGAAGCAGAGAGGTGAGACTGTGAGAGAAAACAGAGGATATTACAGCGGATCTGATGTAGGTTGTGTCTCTTCATTTTGCTGGATAATACAAAGGAAGAACTGACTGTTCAGGGTGGACGTAGCCCAAACTGGGTGAACCACGTATATCTGTGTCTCTCTTGTTTTATGCATTTTCTGTGTTTATATTTCTGCAATATTATATGTGTTCCATTGCTCCGTAAGATATAATTTTCTAACAATCCATTGGATAAAAATATATCAAGGTAGAGACAATCATGTGTAAAATTCGGGACCATATACTCAAAATCCCACAAAAAAAATAGGGCTTCAAAAGGTACCCTTTAAAAAATAAAATACATGTGTCATTTGGGAACTCACACTCACCCCTTGCCACAAATTAGCAAAGGATTATTAAAGAAAGATGTGGTTGGAAATAAAGCAAGAGATAATGCAATGTCTATGCTACTAACGATAATCTTGGTTTTAGTTAGGGGATCTCTAAGGCTTTACATGCAACACATACTAAAATGGGTACAAGAAAAAGGTTGTAATAACTAATTTTAAAGCCTATTGAGAACTTGTTTTGGAGATAATATATAATATATATCTATAAGGAATTCCTCAAAAAAATGCAAATATGGCAATCTGATTATTTACCTCCCAAGGCAAAGGAAGCAATTGGGTGCATTTACATATCATAATCACCGCCATTGATAGTTCAATAATATTAGTGTGTGAGAGATATCTGGTTCTTTTTCAAGCATAAGCAATTCTTGTGATCAATAATTGGATCAAAATAGGATTGCAAAGCAATGGATAAAATGATCAATAAACAGTGAAGCTTTTTTTTATTCGTCTTGTGATAAATGGCCTAGTTTCCACAAAGAATAAACTCAACTATCAATCGAACATTGACCCACTGTCAAGGTTGCTATCCACTAGGGTTTCACTTTTTTTATGGTTTATACTAACTGTACCACATGAATTTTCAATTTCAAAGGGACGAGCGTGGGTAGAGTCTTTAGCAAGTTTGGTGGAATAGCTAAACTTGAGCTAAAGGAAGTTCACTCTATATGGTGCAATCTTGAACCACTTTCACAAGATAAAAGACAAATCAAGCTATATCACATTGGTACATGCAAAGGTATCTATGAGAACAAGATCAACAACCCTTCTTAGGTAATCTAGATATTGGCATCATTCTTGTTCTTATTAAGAAATCCAAGACATACAATAACAAATTAATACTAGTCACTATCCTTTATCATAAACCATGATAAGGAAATCAAGAGCCAATCCTTGACAATTCCTGCAATGTTCATTGTAAGGGTTGGTGTATTACCAACCTAAAAAAAAATTCCAAGTTTAGCAGAAATGCACATGCACAGTTGGCACTGGAAAGCCTCATATCCATATAAAATGAAGAAGAGGTTGCTAGAATCAAAAAATCAATTATTTCCCAAGGGATTGACAATAATACAAAATGGCGAGGAGAAACATAGTACAATGATGTTATTGGATTAATATTAAACCCTGTAGTGGTCAAAAGTATTTGACCAAAGACTATTTTTGTTGCCTCAAAAGCCACAACGCTCAATTGTGACATGACACCCATAGAACTCCAATGGGCTTCCCCACATTCAGCAATGGAAACACTTAAAGAGATGCTACCAACGACATGAACAGCAAGAACTTGGAGCGAAATGCTATGCAAGAGGAACACCCTTGTTCAATTCTTAAAATTACATAATAAATAAAATTAAATATGAAAAAAATAATTAAAAACAAAAAAATAAATATTAATAAAGAATAATGAAAAATAATATGAAAAACATATGAGATAGGCATGTGGGCTTTCATGCCACCTACATGCACCCTTTGGAAATCACACACTAAATCATTAGCACAAATTTTGACTTCCAAAGTTGTCTCTTGTTAGCTCCCTGGTTGTTAGTCTACCTGTCGAGGCAAGGGTTATAAAGTCCGCTTGTTAGCTTCTTGGTTGATTGTCTACCTGTGGAGGCCAACGTTAAGAAGTCCTTTATCTCTACCAAGCACTCGGAAGGAAAAGGTTTTGTTTGAGTAAAGACCCCCCTACTTAGGTTCTATAGTAGATTTTAAGGGTTTGTATTCAGAGATCGAAAGGTTTAGTTCAAAGAAGCTCAACCCGTTTGACTAGCCTTTCTAGCCCCAATAAAGATGAATATATATAGAACTTAGGTTCTATAGGGGCTTTCTATAACACTCGAGTTTTGTAGCGTCCTTAGGGGAGAGGTTTAGAATGAGCCAGGTAGGTCTGAAAGTAGTGGTTTAGAATACTTGTAATCTCTATAGAAAGTGGGCTTTGATGCTTGAAATTTCTCGTACCTTCTCTTTTGTTGTGGTTGCTAATATCTTGTCAGTTGGGTAAGTTATACTAGTATGGTCTACTTCCCGATAAGTAATACAATTTTATTCTTGAGTCTACTTCCTAATAAGGTAAGGTGTGGTGCCTTCCTTAATAATAAGCCTAATTCATGGGCACTAAAGCGGTAGGGAAGCAGGCACTAAGTAAGTAGAGGAACAGAGAGAGAGAGAAGGGTTAGTTTAAGTGCATAAGTAGTTGCTTCAATAGTATGGATTTTCGTTGTGAAATAATGGGTAGAGGTAGGTGTTGTGCTAATCAACAACCCCCCATTTCTTAAAAAATCTTTACATAAAATTTAAATAAGAAATGGGTCCCTTAATAAGATTTGTGTGTTCATAAATAAAATTGGTATTAACCCATCATAAGAAAAACCCTTATCAAAAGGCTTAAGGTAAATGAATCATTTTAAAATCTTTTTGAATATAAATAAAAGTGTTCCTTTAAAATATTATAAAATTCTTCGTTATTGCAATAAAGCGATCGGAAGATCGCATATCGCAATAACAAAGGAAACATACACAAAGACACATCCATTCTCTCTGATCCGAAAAGGTAATCGCAATCGGAGATCCGAGAAGCCAAATGCCAAGCACAATATAAAGGAGCCCCTTAATTTCTCCGATGCGATAAAGCGTATCACAATCGGAAAATCGGTGATGATAATAACAACAAACCAACACATAAGTGAAGGCATGCTCAAATCCTCTGATGTGATAAAGCATATCGCAATCGGCAATCGGTGAAATCACATTAACAAAACAATAAAGCCCGAGTTCATTCCCGATTGCGATATATTTATTAGGCGTGCATTTCGAAGATATATTTAAATTGGTTTGCATGGATTCAATCACCTTTCAGAGATCAAAAATGTTTAAAGTGAGTGTTAAAGCCTTTCCCTTGATATTCCCGATCGCCGATTTGCTATTTATCAATGATCATCCATCAAACAAATCTAAGGCAAGCTTCAATTAATCATTCAGCATATAAGTGATGTGATGGGCATTTAAAACCTTCTTTACCATGATTGACAGGTTAAATGGCTATTCATTGAAGCAGTTAAGGGTAGATCTTTTCTTTAGATATTATCTGCAACAATCTTTAACTGTATTCCATTATCACCTGCTGATCGACGTAACTATTTTCATTATCATATTGGTCTGTAGAAGCATTTCTCTGTATCATGGTTTTTCAATTGCTTGTGCAGAATTCTGCTCAAACCAGAAGTCTGAAGAAAAATGGGGAGGAAATCAAAGAATCCGTAGCAACAACTCCTGTAGCAGCAGCTCAGCCGGCCAAAGATCCCGAACCGAGTAAAAAGGGATTAATATCAGACACGACATGTCTCGGACTAGGAAACACTAGCTGGGAAGGTATCTATAATCTAATTGAAATTGAAGAGCCCAAAGAACTATCAGAAGACGCCACTGTTGATTCAATTGATAAGTTTGAAGGAACTCTTAAAGAGTTGGCATGATCCTTTCTTCACATAATAGTTGCCCAAGCTAAAGTCCTCCCATATACTAATGTCGTAAGATGGGTAATGGAAAAAATTCCAGTTACAAACAAAACCTTTTGCACAGCTGACGAGAGGATATTCGGCTCATTTCAGCCAGATGATCTAAGGAAAATGTATCACTTACCTGAGCCTGAAATGTGGTACAACAAAGCCTTTCTTGAAGCATTTGCAAAAGAAAATGAGTCAGAATCAGCCCTGATTAAGCAGTGGAGACATTTTCCCGAGAAGCACAAGCACGAATCATCAGGTAAGTACTCCGTGGACTCATTGGCTTCTCCTTACTGTTATGCCGGAGCTATGATGTGTAGAATGTGGGGAATACATGACTCTGCTAAGTTCACTATAGAAATGGTCCCTCTAATGGAGGCGGCAATCAATGGCTATGTAATGGATTGGGCCAATATTTTATCTAACAAATTAGCCACAGCCATCCTAGAGTATAGAGCAAATGCATATCAAACTACTAGGACCATTCCCCCATTCTATTACAGTGCATACATTATGGACATTGTTTGTTTCAACTATGAATTTCCATTGCTCAGGTGGAGATGGACCCCCGCAGACCCTAAACCAATCCATATATATCATGATCAGTTATGGAAGGCTAATTACAAAAACCATCTGTACAAAATCTGCAACGATTTTATTGTGCCTATTTATTACTCTATTTTTGACAAGCCTGCTCCAAAGATATCCCTGAAAGCAGAAATAGATTTGACAGCAGTAAGCAATTGGTTTGGGGGAGAAAAATTCGCTTATATAAGGCTTTTTGGTAGCCTTACAAAACCTCATGTCCTTCCATTGTATGTGCCCGATAAACTGTTAGCTCAAGAATTGGCCTATCAAATAACAACATAAGGGACATCCAAAACCCTTAGAAATTCCAAGAAATGGGTATGGCCTACATTCCTTTAAGATGCGGTGTTTTCACTCTTCATGATTAATAACATGCAAAAAAGGAGTCAGAAAAAATACAAATGTTGAATCTTGCAACAATCCCCAACAGGCAATATGATCCAAGAAAAGTTGCCTATAATGTTCTTGAACAAGCCAAACTTGCAAAGTTTGATCATGAAAAGGATGACGTCAATGATCTATTTTCCTCAGCCCAATCTTTATTTCAAGTTAAATAATTGGCTAGAATCTAATATCAAGATGAAGGATTAGAAGTGTTTAAGAAGCTTAAAGAGTAGAGGTTGCAAACTCTGCCTTTAGACCTCTTAGTCACAACTCCTAAATCCCAGTCATCCAGTCAGGTTGAACAAATAGTTATTGGAAAGATTTCCGATGTGGAAAAAACTTCTGAACAGGAACAGGAACAGAGAAAAGAATAGGGAAAAGATAGCCAACTCATGAATATAGATACTCAGATTGATCCCAAGCTTCTTCAAGAATGGAAACAGTTTGATTCCATTATAAGCAATACTGAGACCTTACAGGGATTCAACACGCCTGAAGTGACAACTGGTGACAAAACATCAACTAGTATGTTTCAAACTGAAGGAACCAGCGGCCCACCTATCACTTAGAAAGATATGGAGATAATCCCAGAAAATCCATCAGATGAAATCATCCTACATGTAGAAGAAATACCACCTTTAGATGTCTTTTACAGCCCCAAGCATAAGGTTGTAGTAAAAAGACAAAGGAAAAAGAGAAAGTTTGATCAATCTTCTCTTTTACCTGCAAAAAAAATATGGCTAATGTGGTATGGAGAGAAGAAATTAATCCTTCTGAAGACCTTACAAAACTCTCTCAATATGTCGAGGCATACTCGGTAGCTACTATGGATAAAGTATCAGAGGTTAGCAATTTACTCAAAGAAAAAGATCAGACAATTGTCTCACTGGAAGCACAGAAAAGCAACAGACAATAGAGAAGTTGGAACAACAGTTAGCAGCGCAATATCAATCAAATAACCAGCTAAATGAGCAATTTCTCAAGGAGAAGCAGAGGATAGACGAAAGTGCAGTACAGAAACAAAAAGAATTGTCCTTAGCATTGGCCAAGCTAAAGACAACGAATGAGCAATTGAGAAAAACAAAAGATGAGAAAATCACTCAACTGACTCAACAAATAGAAAAGTTCAAAATTCTTCCTCAACCAGCAGAGTTCAAATCCGAAGCTCTCCAGATCAATAGGGCATTGGTTAAACAGTTAAATTTACTATGTCATAATATTTCTCTTGTTGAACCCCTCTGTGAGATTTCTTCATCAATGATTGACAAATCAGTTGACGCAAGGCAGAATTTGGAACAGGCCGATGATACATTAACAAACTTTCTTGCTTGGCAAGAAACCAATGAAGGGAAAGCTGCAAATCTGCCTGGAATTCTAGAATCACACAAGGAAATTCTTTTCCTAGAATGGCAGACACACTTGACGAAAGAAAAAAGGGCAACTTCAAGATGTAGATTAGCAACTGGTAATTTGATTGAATTAATTAATGATACTCTTCATCTGTCTAATTTTATTTCAGAGTGTACTCCAGGTAAATTTCCATCAGCTAAAGCATTGGAGCAATCATGCAAACAGGATTTAGAAAAGAAGGAGAGATTAATCGTAGGCATCCAAAGTTTAACTTGGGACACCTTTTGGTTCTTCCTAGTTAAACCATACAGTCAAAGGGCAGCACTGAAATGTTTAACTGATGCAATCGGTTACATGATTCCCGAAATTCATGATGCTACGTATTCAGCCCAACTGCATTCACGTCTGAGTCACCCTCTAGAATTGCAACCAATGCTTGCTATATGCCAGCTCAAGCCAAAGGATGATCGGCTGAAATAGTGAATCATTCTACCGACTACAAGCATGCCTATTTCAAGGAGATTTTCATGATTTGGTTATACCACATCATAGCATTTTTATTTCATAATCAATTAGCTTAGATAGTATTTATAGACCCTTTCATGTCTTTAGAAAGGGTCCTCAATTTTTGTATAAAACTTGGATCGGGAGTCACACTATTGTGCTTCCGATATATATTTTTTTATGAAGACTGGGCCTATATTCTGAATTTTAATGAAGAATACTTTGATGAGATATGCACTATTGCTTTTTGTGAGAGTATTTCTAAGTTGGAAGATGGGATCTGAATGCGATTGATATTGGAAGGGATTCGAATTACATATGGTACTATTATCTATGTCTTTTTTCCATTCTTTTATATGAATCAGCATTTATTCAATCTTGCTATAATTTGATATATGTATGTGTTTTAACAGCAGTCCTTATGCTTTTCACTATTGAATGTTTAAGGAATGTTATTATTTCAATCATATTTATGTCAATGATATATGAAGAATAGTGTAATAATATTTTAATTATTACTTTGTTCAACTACTTGAACAAAGTAAGTAATTATCATATGAATGAATGTCTTTATTTACCAATGGAGTCATCTATATCCCTGTTTGTAGATAAAGATCATCAAAAGTTGCACTAAAGTGGAAATTTCCCGGGATAGATTAATTGTTTATAATTTTGCATTTTAGAATAAATCATCCATCATCATCATTAGATAATATAAAATCAACCACTTATCCATCCTATTTACAAATCATTGGGAAACTGGTCCCATTATATCCAGTCGAAGCCGCCACACCAAACAGAAAAGGCGTTGCCTTTAAGGTCCGGACTGGGTAGTTTTCCCCGATGTTGATGCAGCGATTTTTGAGGCATCAAGAGTAGGGTGGTAGGTTCAATGTCTTTCTTCGAGCACATCCCACATGGCATAGTCATTCCTCACTGTCTCTCGAGTTTCAAAATCAATCGCTCAATCCATGGATGACTCAATTGTATTCTCTCTTAATCAAGAAAGAAATTGCATTCATCTGGCTAACTGAACCAATTTCTTGATGGCTCAATCAATGCTAAGTGAGGGCATGTAAGGTACATCCTTCATTCATGGAGGGCATTGTATTCATTCATGGAGGGAACTGTATTCATTCATGGAGGGCATTGTCTTTCTTTGGTGACCTTTCTGCCAACAACAATTAGGATTTTCAATCTGTCCATTCTTTTCACACACACAATCTCTTCTATTCGTTCATTGTTTCATGTGTTCTCTTGGTGGGGCATTCAGTAACCCTTCCACCACCAATGAGTGGGCAGGTAAGGTGAATCAATTTGTGTAATGTTAGATTCATTCTTCTATTAGGGGATTTATGTAACCCTTACAAAGGGCAGGTGAGGCAAATAAGTAGCAAGAATGAAAAACACCTTAGCTTTAGCCATTAATTCCTACTATGATACAATCCTATCCTTCCATGTTCATGTTACTGTAGGCAAACCCCCTTGACGTTGTAAGCGCTCCCAAAGCTAATGAAACAAAATGATAAGTTATTTTCTTTTAAACTCAAAGCTAGCTCAAAGGAAGGGTTTAGTTCAAAAAAAACATGACTTGTTCAACAATTGGAGCAAAATAGGATTACAAAACAATGGAAAAAATGATTAATAAGCAATGAAGCTTTTTTTTATTCGTCCTGTGATAAATGGCCTAGTTTCCACAAAGAATAAACTCAACTGTCAATCGAACATTGACCCACTGTCAAGGTTGCTATCCACTAGGGTTTCACTTTTTTTATGGTTTATACTAACTGTACCACATGAATTTTCAATTTCAAAGGGACGAGAGTGGGTAGATTATTTAGCAAGTTTGGTGGAATAGATACACTTGAGCTAAAGGAAGTTCACTCTATATGGTGCAACCTTGAACCACTTTCACAAGATAAAAGACAAATCAAACTATATCACATTGGTACATGCAAAGGTATCTATGAGAACAAGATCAACAACCCTTCTTAGGTAATCTAGATATTGGCATCATTCTTGTTCTTGTTAAGAAATCCAAGCCATACCATAACGAATTAATACTAGTCACTATCCTTTATAATAAACCATGATAAGGAAATCAAGAGCCAATCCTTGACAATACCTGCAATGTTCATTGTAAGGGTTGGTGTCTTACTAACCCAAAAAACATTTCCAAGTTTAGCAGAAATGCACATGCACAGTTGGCACTAGAAAGCCTCATATCCATATAAAATGAAGAAGAGGTTGCTAGAATCAAAAAATCAATTATTTCCCAAGGGATTTACAAGAATACAAAATGGTGAGGAGAAACATAGTACAATGATGTTATTGGATTAATAATAAACCCTGTAATGGTCAAAAGTATTTGAACAAAGACTATTTTTGTTGCCTCAAAAGCCACAACACTCAATTGTGTGTTATGAAACCAGCTCACAAAAGGATAGAAAAGAGAGATCAACGCCTTAGAATTTAGCCTCTTCAAGGGGGCAACCTCCTTTACATTACACAAATGAGCAATTCTTCGATCAGACAAATGAAAAGACCTCCTTTCTATATATAGGAGTCTAAGGGTTCATAACATAATCAGAGCCGACATAACAATAATAATGTAAGGGCACAATAATAACAATAGTGGGCTTCTATGGGGCACAATAGTAACAATATGGGCACTACATGGGTACATCAAAATAATAAGTGGGTTGTACTAATAACAATAAGGGGTTACACTAGTAGTATAGGGGCCTAACATGCCCCGCTCCTTCACAAAGTGTTGTCCTCAACGCTTGAGTAGTTCTTGATGCTTCTGTATAAAAATTGTGTCCTCCCATGTGGAATCTTCACCGGGTAAGTTCTTCCACTTGATGACATACTCTAAAATTGATCGATTTCATAGCTATCGGGTTCTTGTTTCTGTGACTACTCCAGGTTCCAATATGATTTTTCCTTCCTCTTCAATTTCTGGCAGTATTGTTTGAATTGGAATCTTTTGCAACTTTTGAATAAGTGGACATACTTCTTCGTCCTTCTTCCATTCATCCCTTGCTTCGTTTATCCAATCTGGTTGGATAATAGAAATAGCACAAAACAATGCTTCCACATCCTCATCCTTTCTTAAGAGTGCATCTACAACAAAATTTTGCTTCCATTTTCTATAGATGATGTCAAAGTCATAACCCAACATATTTGTGACACATTTTTTCTGTTCTTCTAAAGATGATAGTTGTTCTAAAAAGTATTTAAGACTATCATCATCCATTTTTACCTTGAAGACTCTTCTCATTCGGTAAGGTCGCCATTTTTTAAGTGCATGTAGTATTGCCAACATTTCCTTCTCATAAATAGCTTGCTTGAGATGTAGCAGTAAAAATACCTAATCACCTACATCAAAACATTTTTCACTACGATGTTGATCTACCTGTTGTTTCATTTGATTTTGCACTGAAGTGGCATTATCCTTTAAAAGTTGGAGAACTTGTTGTTGATGCTCGATGTGATCTTTCACTGCTTGAACCTTTTTCTTCTTGATATGTCCTTCTATCTCTAGAGCTTGAGGAGTGGTAATTTCTTCCAATCCTTTACAAGATATGGTCGGATTCATTTCTTGATGCTCTATGTGATCTTTCACCTCTTGAACATTTTTCTTCTTGATATGTCCTTCTATCTTGATAGTTTGAGGAGTGGTAATTTCGACCAATGAATTACAAGATATGGTTGGATTCATTTCTTCTTTTTCAATGTGATCTTTCACTTCTTGCACCTTTTTCTTCTTTATATGTCCTACTATCTTGAGAGTTTGAGGAGTGGTAATTCTTTCCAATGCTTTACAAGATATGGTCTGATTCATTTCTTCTTTTTCTGGGGTGGGGTCCTAGCGTATATCCTCTTCTTTTGATGTTTCTTGATCATTTTCTTCCTCCTCTTCATATTCTATGTAAAATAATTTCTTCTCAGCACACTTATGACCTTTAGTGCATTTTCTATCACAATTGTAACAAATCCCTTTTTCTCTTTTTTCTTCCAATTGTTGTGGTGTAACCCTTGTAGGTTGTGGAAGGCTAGGAGAAACAACACTTCCATCTTTATAGTTGCGAGGGGTATGCTTCCTGGTTTCCATAATTTTTCTTTCCACTATGTCACAAAGCCCTTTTACTCTTTCCAATTGTTGTGGTGTTGCTCTAAAGAAGGTGTTTTTCTTTGTATCCTCATAATGTGCTATCATTTCCTCCATGAAAATTGACCATGTAACAAGTTGTTTATGACAACAAAGCCCCTCATACAATAAAAATTGATCCGATTCTAAATATGAAGATGTAATACATACCTTTTGTAACAACGGTACACCATGTAGATCAAAATATTGCTCCATCTGAAGTATCCAATTTACTGGATCCTTGCCATCAAACTTCCTCATCTTTCTTTTTCTTGATTTTAGGAGCTCGATCTTGAAACGATTGTAACTCTGTACTTTCGAAACTTTAAGTTCTGAAATTGTGATCTGTAGTATCCCTCTGCATCCTCTTTCCAGTGCCACCAATCTAATCCAAATTGGATTCTCCAAGAAATAGTTATGCACAATCTACCAATATGACCTGATTATAGACCTTTCCAAAAGAGCGAACTTGTATGAAGTTCCACGTGTCACTGTTTCAACCTTTGGCACTGAAAATATATACAAGAAACTACAGTCCGTCATCTTTCTGTACCTTCTTACAAAATTTCAATCCGATGCTTAGAGAGAAAGTTATGATGATTTTCCCCAGGTCACCTGGTTGGAATGTAATTCAAGAGTCTACAAAAAGACCACCTTCCTCAGATCATATCTCAGCAAATATAGCGCGAAAAGATCTAAAATTTGGACCCGAGGTTCAGCGTGATTTCTTCTCAAATGGGTTTCTTTTTCACTTCTGAAACGTCGCAAAAAAAAGTTATATCGAAAATGCCACGATGACCTATTTGGAGCAGCGAAACCCTAGAATCCAAAGCTCTGATACCAAATGTTATGAAACTAGCTCACAAAAAGATAGAAAAGAGAGATCAACGCCTTAGAATTCAGCCTATTCGAGGAGGAAACCTCCTTTACATTACACAAATGAGCGATTCTCCGATCTGTTGAAGCACCGAAAATCGGGTCGACAATAAGGGGGATACCCACCTGGTCCGGACCTTGGTTGGCAGCTCCTTATCCGTTTGGTATAGCGGGTCCGACTGGGGATAATGGGACCAATTTCCCAATCTAAGTGTGTGTGTGTGTGCAGAGTTGGATGATGTTGATCTAAGGGTTCTAATCTAAGCTACTTTAATCTAAATCTATGCTATTGTAATCTAATGAAAACAACACATCTAATCTATGCTAACCCGGGATGTATTTCTTTTATTATGCGATTTAAAGAGATTTCAAATAATAACTGGTAATAAAGATCATTCAACTATCATAAGAATGGAAATCAATTAAGATGAACCACTTTGCATAAAAAGTTAGGCAAAAGAGTTGTGAACAGCATATCGCATAATAAGTTTTCATATATCAAACATAAATAAATGACTCCACCGTACAAAAGTGCCAAATGGTAACTCACGCATTCATGCAATAACATATAAACAACTAAAAACTGTATATCACTTTGAAGAATATAAGCAGAAATGGCCAAGAGATAAAAGTACCATTTATGACTGGTCCTACTCATAAGCTTCAAGCAACAATGATTTATCTCTACTTGTTCTAATATCTACCAAGAGTACAGAAGTGCAACATCAGTAGCAGATATCAAAGGCAAACATTAATAAACCTTGATCCATTCATTCATCAAAACCTCCTCTAAGGGTGCAGAAGTGCATGTTCTGAGGACAAGTTTTTGACAAATTTCTGGACCCTTCTCTAAATGCATGAGAAGGGTTTAAATACTACTTCCTAATTCTAATAATAGTTTATTTACAAAATTTAGGATGCGGTTTTAAAATGACTGTCCTTTTTCCAATCTAATTCTTAAGAAAAAACAACATTCTAAATTAAGCTACTTCTGAATTTGATCTTTAAAGCTGCATGCATTCATCATTGGTTTAAGGAGAGTCGGCTGGCTGACTTCCGCTTTGAGCTGGGCTGAGAAAACGGAATCTATGAGAGATGGCACCACTTTTTCGGCCGCATTTATGATACATTTCACAGTCATCCACTGACTATGCAGCTTCACCAAGTATGCCCAGTAACACTCCCAATTTAACCTATTTAGTGCTTGGACCGCTTTTTCCTTTTCTTGCGCCTTCTGCTTCCATTCTGCTTGTTTTGCCTCCCTGATTTGATCGTCCCACTCGTTGAAGAGCAACGCTGAGCCCACTTCTTGTGCTACGTGTGTATTGCTCACAGGTGTTTTTGGGGCTTGTCCTTCAAGATTGATCAATTCGTTGAAGGTTTCCCATTCCTTATCTAATTCTGTTGTGATGGGTGGTGCTTCAATGACGAGAGGGGGGACATCTCTTGGCGGGGAGGCGATAACCTGCTGTCGTGGAAATTCCATTGACTGAGCGGTGTCTTTAGCTGACTCTTCGCTTCTATCTTGGTTGTTTTCGGATCTTTTAGAATGCTCAGGCATCTCTTGTCTAGTCTTAGATTTAGATCCGGAAGCGCTTGAATTCCCACTAAGGCTAATGCTTGGAGTAGGTTCTCTGGCAGGTAGTTGCAGCTTTTCTAGAGGAACACTGGCTAGTCTTCTTTCCCTGTATACCATGAATCATTGGAGGTCATCTGGAGACTTTTGCGATTGAGCTTCCCGCAAAATTTCCTGGAGTGAGCTTTTACTCTGAAATAAATCATCAAATAGATCCTTTTTTCCAACGAACACTTTTATCTTGTTAAGGAATTTAGACTTCTGTGATCCATAACATTGTTTAGAAAATCTTCGGTAAAATCACATAACCAATCTTTTCTCGACGCGTTTCGAACCAACCAGTGTGGTTCATCGTCAGGACAAGTTGAAGAACCAATCCGGCTTAGCTTGATTAAATAGAGTGTGCAGAGACTCCAACGGCTATAATGCCAACGGCTAATTTTGACCTAAAGATCCTGGTCAAACATTCTTAGAAATAGCTAAAACAGGTAAATATCAATTGTTAATTTAAAAACAAATAGATATAATATTATTATTAGCTCAAATATTAAGAGAATTCATAATATAATATCCATATCTAATATTTTAATTATAATGGTCATTAATAAATTATATCTCATATTTACTAAATAATCTATATGTATTATTATCCCAATATTATTTAAATACAAGTAAAAGGTAATAAATCACTATTATTCTCAGAATATAGTTACATTAGGTAATTGCGTAATAATTATTTGATGGTCCATTGGTAAGTTAGATCTTCTCTATTTTGTTCTTAAAATATATCATTTTTATTTATTATTTAAATATAATGGTCCATTCGAAATTAAAATAATACGTTATATACAATAATATATGTTTATTAAATAATCTATATTTACTTACTAATTTATAATTCCAAACGAATAGTATTCTTGTTAAATCATTATTATTCCTAGAATTTAGTTCCATTAGGTAAATACCATAATTTAGGGTTGTTAAGGTCCATGTTTATTAATAATAGTATAACTAATATCATAATTTACCCTTTAAACCTAATGGTCAAATAATTTATATTCATTAATAAACAATATTTATTCAATATTTATTTATTCCAATAAAATATTAAAGTTAACTTTGTCATTAGGTAAATATATTATTACTTATAATGTAAATACCATAATTTAGGGTTGTTAAAGTCCATGTTTATTAATAATAGTATAACTAATATTATTGGTATATCATAATTTATCCTTTAAACCTAATGGTCAAATAATTTATATTCATTAATAATCAATATTTATTCAATATTTATTTATTCCAATAAAATATTAAAGTTAACTATGTCATTAGGTAAATATATCATTACTTATAAGGATTAAAAAGGGGTTTTTGTAGAATTAAATATAAATGCATAAATAATGAAATTATGGAAACAAAAAATCTAATCTAATTATAATATACCCAATAGTATCATAAACGGGATAAGGTTAATACAATAATTAGCCCGAAACTAATTAATAACTTATTAATAACTCACACACTCCATAATAATAGGACTAATCTGCCAAAAGTAAAACTAAAGGAGGGGGAAAACAGAAACCCTAAGACCTAACAAAAGGGGAATGAGGAGGCTAGGAAGACAAGGCTGGGACCCAGCAACTGCTAATCTTCCAGCCATCATCCCTATTAAGATTGTTCGGCCTTTTCTCAATCTCCAGGGCCTCTCTACATTTGCGATGGTGAAACTGCGCAATTTTGGCAATGACTCGAGCCTCCTCTATACATACATGATGCATAGTCTTCCCCGCATGCTCAGCCAGGGCCGAGGACTTGGTCCTGCCATGTCTTAAGTCAGCCGAATGCTCGCTAATCCATTGATTGATAGAGCAACCAGTCTCACCAATATAAGGGGTCCCACAGGAACAGGGAATGACATATACGCCCTTCATGTCCTTAGGGTCAACCGGGTCTTGCACAGACCTGAGGGAGCCACGGATAGTGTTGAGAGGTCTAAAAGTTGCGGGCACATCATACTTCCTCAGAATCCTCGCAATCATGTCCGTGGTCCCTTGGATGTAAGGAAGGTTCACACCCATGATATGATCTTTAGGAACCCTTTGGATTGAAGCCTCCTTCTTGGCCCTGAGGAAGGCTTTTTGACCGAGGTGCCTATTGTAACCATTCTTCTCAAATACTTCTAGGAGAGGAGCCTTCTCCGCTTCCAGGCTTTCCTCATCCGAAATTCTAACAGCACGGGTGGCAAGCGTGCTAAGAACCCCTAACTTCTGAGCGGGGAAATGATGCGAAGAAGCATGCAAGTATTGCTCAGTATGCGTCTTCTTTCTAAACACCTGATGAGAAAAGGAACCATCCACCTTCTTAGAGATGAGAACATCCAAGAACGGAAGACGACCATTATCTTCTTTTTCCATCGTGAATTTAATGGCGGCGGATTGGTTATTGAGGTGACTGAAGAAACGATCCAGCTCGTCAGGACCATGAGACCAGACAACACCAGTGTCATCAACGAATCTTTTCCAAAGCTTTGGTAAGAGACGGGAGGAGGCCAAAGCCTTAGACTCAAACTCCTCCATGAAGAGATTAGCGACGACAGGGGACAAGGGTCGTTGTGAAATCCTGGGCAACCTCATTTGGGTCAAATGGCCTTGCCGAGAATTTAAATAATTGTAGACACGTCATATTCTCTACTTCGGTGAACGCGTGACCTACATCGAACAATGAAAAGGCCCCACAAGCTACAGGAAACTGAGGCCATATGGCCTTCTTTTTGTCTTTTAGATCTTTAGTTAGGCTACCTTCTGAACAAGTTTGATATGCAATTTCTCGAGCCAGAAGTTTGTCAGGAATATACAAAGGCAGGACATGAGGAGGGACGGTGCTTCCAAATACTCTAATATAGGTGAACCATTCTTCTCCCAACCATCTTGCGATGGGGATGATATCTATCTGTGCCTCAGGTGAGCACCTCGGGGGTTCTTTATCATACATCATTCTATGCATGGGTAAGATAAGCCCGTGACAAATCTGGTAGAAATGTGGAATGAACTGAGAATCCCATAATATCTTATGATAAACATGGATGGGTAATGGGTCCTGAGTTTTCCATTTCCAACCCATAGCGGGAAATTTAGATACATAACAAATAGAATCCATAACATATGCGGATAGGTAAAAAGGAGGATAGATCCTTTGAGACATGGATCTTTTAGACCGGTAATTGATAATAGCCGTGAATAGGTTATCAGAAAAGATCTTGGCCAAATCTATAATAACGGCATTTGTGGCAGCATCGATCAATGGTAACCATTCAGACGAAAACTTATTGATATCTGGCATCCCAAATAATCTACAAATCATGGCCGCAGCAAAACAATACAGAGAGGTGAGGGAACCAGTGCTGTACATACCGTTTTTATCTTTCTTGAGTGGTTCATCTTTTCTGGACCAATCTTTGGTGGTCTCTGATAGGTTTGGGTTCTCTGCCATAAATTTTTTAATGAATTGTGCATTGTAAGTCGCCTGTGGTTCAGGAAGATGATACATGAGCTTTAAGTCATGTGCAGCGAATGACCCGATGAGCCCATGACCTTGAATCTTGAACTGTCTGTCGTTCATTTTTGCATTGTCAAGTATCCACTTGATCATATCCGTATATGGGAGAATTTTAGGCCTTGCTGCTATCCGATGAAGGAATGAGCACGCTAGTTCTTCTAAGGATGCTTCAGAAGAGTCTTGTGAGTCTCCGACAGCGATAACCTTCATTATTCTGGGGTTTTCTTCTTCAAGCAGTCTGTACATGCTTTCCCACGTCGATATCCCTGCGTCTCTGCTACATGCTATGTCTATATATAAAGGTTCCATTTCCTTCACCTCAGAGCCCTGAGCCTTATTTTTCTTTCCCATTTCTTCCTGCGTATGGCTTGGTATCGTCTTTCGTTCTTTGTTCCTGCAGCTCACAAGCGAAATGGAAATGACTGATCAAGAAAGGTGATGGGAGAGTCTTAAATGCAGCGGATATATCAAATATGCTACCTTACGTGAAGTAATTCTTTGCAAAAGCACGCGTCTACATTTAATAGATGACAACTAATTCCTTTATTATCATTAAAAGCGCATGATCTTGAGTCAGATTATGGTAACTGGCTTTTCTTGAATAGCGTGCCCGAAAGATTCGTGATGGAGTGATTTTGCGACTTGGTTCGCAATCGTCGCAGATCGCGACATCGCACTATCGCGCTCTCGTACCGACTCACAAATATAACATCGCAGAGTTGATTTGGCTTAACATCGCAACCATCGCTTTATCGTGATATCGCAGATCGCAGAAGTTTTATGCTTGCCATATTTTATAAGCCCATTCCCTGCGATATGTGATCTTGCGAATGGGGTTATCGCAAATCGGAAAATCTTGGAGTCTTTCTCATTGGAATTACCTTATTGCGATGCGATATATTGCTTAGTACGAGAATCTTGCATATACCAGGATTATACCAAAATGGAGGTGCTTATCTATTATTTTATGATGCGACTTTTTTAAATATTTTTCTTATCATAAACTTAGGTCTTAAAGTATTCAAAAGATCTTCCTAAGCTTACGATGGTAACCTTACTTTGAAGAAAGGAAACTCTTGCTTTTCCTAAATTTTAACTAAGGGTCCCCATTCATTTAGTATTTTGGACAACACTTAAATGAAAAAAGGGGGGGGGGGGGGGGGGGGGTTGTTGCTGGCCACAACAATTGGCGATTCACTTGGGAGAACCAGTTATCTCTGATTTTCTATTGAACTTTTCAAATTTCCAAAACAAAATTTTTAGAAAATTAAACTTTATTATAAAAAGATAAAGCGCATTATACCCCAAACTGTCAATGACATTTTGTTCCAACCTCTTTCTATTTTAATTATTTGCTTCCTCAGCGTGTCCTTGCATTTACATCAGCCATTACTTGGTCTTGTAAAGATAAAATAAGGTCTTCCCTGTGTACCAATTTTTTAAATATGCTCATTTGTCGTAGGTAGAGCCTCTGCTGCCAACAGGCGTTCATAGCCTCGACAGGGTTACCTATTACCCAGTAATGATCCTTTATCCTGCTTAAGGTGATCTACAACTTTCAAAGAAAAACCCATATTGACACTTTTTCCTTTTTTATTCTTAAAGAACAATGTCTTGGTTTGGTAGCCAAATTATGACACAGTCATTCACTCGATTTACACTTTCGCTGAACAAGCTGGCTCGTGATGAGACCCCTTGTCTTTTGATTTCAACAATCTTGAGTCATTGCCCTGTTTTGATGGACAGTGTTTGGCAAAGTCAGCAAAGTTATAATATCTGTGATCATGATAAGCCGGCTCATGATGAGACCTCTTATTATTCAAGATATAGTGTATCCTTGGGTCGTTTCTCTAAATGTTGCGATTTTCTTTAGCAGGAAGGAAGTCATTTTTTTTCCTTAAGAAAGCCCTGGACGACAATAATAGAGTTTTTTGGAAATGGCTGTTCTACAGGGAATCCTCATTTTGTTATTAATACCTTTCATTGTACTGATATAAAACAATTTCTTCACTAAGATTGCTTTCGTCAAATTTTTTGAAGTTGAAACTAGTATCATATCTGGTTTAAAGTTTTTAACTGTATCTATTAACAATAAATATCAAGTTTCCAAAAGATTTGCTATTTATACAAGCAGAAGTTCAAAATCTGATAGAGAAATGGTGTCTTTAGTAAATGTCAAACGCTGTTAACCACAGGCAAATTTTATTAGGGAGGAAAATATTTAAAGAAATGAGAGGTAACTATTCCCTTGGATTATGTACATGATAGAGATAATTTCTTCTCTTATTTTGCCTACCAATATTTAAAAACTAAATTATCCACCTAATAACCTAGCTAAACTACCCCTACTCCTATTCTAACTATACACAGAAAAATTAACTAGGTAAAGTGATATTTCTAGTGGAACCATCTTTTCATTTTTGTTCCTACACGTATGTACCTTTTAAACATCAGTGTTAAGAATAAAACTTTTCTTGTACTGTGAATATTGAATGTAGGATTAGAAAGTGTAACTTCAGTCGGAATTTCGCCTGAAATTTCTTTCTTATGAAATCTTCTGTCCAATTGGATACCTATTGGATCATAAAAATCAGGATGAATTTATGTTATGGATTGGTGATCATGTAATAGGAAAGATGACAAGCCAGATTGCGAATATGATTTTTTAGTTTTAATGGCCTGTAATCTACTATGCGTTAAAGTCAAGCTTTTAGAAATTTCTCGTAAAAGGAAATTTTCCACATATAAATCACTAAATAAATCAATGAAGAATAGATGGAAATTTTTGGAAAGAGATTTATCAATTAACGTGAATTGCTGGCAAGTTTCCAAAAATACTTTCTTTCGTTGATGACGATTTGGATGACATAGAAGTTTCTTCTGAAAGACTAATATTGATTGATCGTGGAATTGAAAAATTTTTGTATTTCCTTGACAAAAATTAGTTTTCCAAAATGGTAATACATCTTTCGAATGTTCTTTGATAAGGTGCTCAATATACCATAGTAATCTATCAAAAGTCTGAAAATTTAAAATACAATCCGATTTTATACAAAATGAGTGCAAGCGAAAAAGAATGCAATGATTATCTGTACAACTAATGTTACAGCACAACTGGGATTGACTTGAAATATCTTCTTTTTCACAAGAACTGGCCAGACTTATGGGATCCGAGTAATTTCAAATTACGTCTTGTGAATCAGAAAACAAGTTATGATTGGGAACAGGCATGGGGGTTTTCTCATGATACGAATCATAGATCGGGATATTGTTTTGGATAGTAAAATCATGCAAATGATCTGTCACTCTGGAATGAGGATCGACTGATATGATTCTTGAATTAGAATATCTCTCATTATCTGAGCTCTGTTGCGTTACTTGAGATAAATCAACATCATCATCATCAAAGTAGCTATCATAAATGATTTTACAGGTTTCTCTAGATTTTTCTTTTTTATCCAATATTTTCAGAAAAGGAAGGTCAAGTCGTTCTTGTTTGTAAATGACCAAAGGATGTTCTATAGTTGCCTCTTTATCTTGAAAACCTAATGGTGATTCATTTGAATAATCCTCTGTACTTTTTGAGATATCATTAATACTGAGGGGGAAAAATTATCATCACTAAATACATCAGGATAAAGAGAAAAATGTGATTCTGAAACAATGCATTTGAAAATATCATCGTGAAAAAATTCTTGTTCATCACATTCATTGTAGACATCGGGCTTTAGATCATACCTTTGTGTGTTTGTATTTTCCGAAAGAGAATTAATTTGCTGTTCTAACCTTGGCGTCTGCATTTGTTGACTTGCGATGATATTATCTAACCTTGTCTCCAAGTTGCTTTCTGGTTCCAAGGCAGGCTTTCTTGCAACGTTCTTGCTTTTGTCTTCTTGCATTAGAGCAGGCATGTTTCCTAAGCTTTGGGAAGTTTCTTCATCATGAGTGATTCGCACATTCAAACTGGAATTTTCATTCCTATTAGAAGAAAATAAAACAAGACTTGGACAAATTTCTAATGGATCGGACATAGGAGGTAGGGAATGCTCAGCATAATCTGAAGATTCTTCATTCATGAGTTCATTTTCAAGATCATATTTTAGACAATCGAAATGAAATCGCATATTAAAATCCCTAACAGATTCATCTTCTTTTCGTAGATACTCAATTTCATCATATACCTGATCATAATCATAGCAATCAAATTTACAAATGAAAGCCTTGACAAATTGGTCCCAGCTGTGAATTGAGGCAACTGGGAGGGTTCTACACCATTTTCTAGCTTCCGCCATGAATGTGAGAGTAAAAATTCTGCATAAAATGCCTTCATCAATTCTTTGAACGTTCGAACTTGAAACACTTTGAATAAATTGAAGGGCATGATTAAAAGCAGAAGAATTATTCTTACCATTGAATTTTACCTGAGACAAGAGTCTTACCACTTCAGGTGGAGTGTTGGAAGAGGCACGAACATGGATGCAACTCCAAATGGGAAGTTTGTGAGCATCCATCCTAATTCAAATGATTACGATTTCAAACCATTCCAATCAGACACTATGCTTCAGGCCCTCCTTCTAGCGCCAAATATGTTGAAGCCCCGAAAATCGGGTCGACAACAAGGGGGATACCCACCCGGTCCGGACCTTGGTTGGCAACTCCTTATCCGTTTGGTATAGTGGGTCCGACTGGGGATAATGGGACCAGTTTCCCAATCTAAGGGTGTGTGTGTGTGTGTGCAGAGTTGGATGATGCTGATCTAAGGGTTCTAATCTAAGCTACTTTAATCTAAATCTATGCTATTGTAATCTAATGAAAACAGCACATCTAATCTATGCGAACCCGGGATGTATTTCTTCTATTATGCGATCTAAAGAGATTTCAAATAATAAGTGGTAATAAAGATCATTCAGCTATCATAAGAATGGAAATCAATTAAGATGAACCACTTTGCATAAAAAGTTAGGCAAAACAGTTTTGAACAGCATATCGCATAAAAAGTTATTCATATATCAAACATAAATAAATGACTCCACCGTACAAAAGTGTCAAATGGTAACTCACACATTCATGCAATAACATATAAACAACTAAAAATTGTATATCACTTTGAAGAATATAAGCAGAAATGGCCAAGAGATAAAAGTACCATTTATGACTGGTCCTACTCATAAGCTTCAAGCAACAATGATTTATCTCTACTTGTTCTAATATCTACCAAGAGTACAGAAGTGCAACATCAGTAGCAGATATCAAATGCAAACATTAATAAACCTTGATCCATTCATTCATCAAAACCTCCTCTAAGGGTGCAGAAGTGCATGTTCTGAGGACAAGTTTTTGACAAATTTCTGGACCCTTCTCTAAATGCATGAGAAGGGTTTAAATACTACTTCCTAATTCTAACAATAGTTTATTTACAAAATTTAGGATGCGGTTTTCAAATGATCGTCCTTTTTCCAATCTAATTCTTAAGAAAAAACAACATTCTAAATTAAGTTACTTCTGAATCTGATCTTTAAAGCTACATGCATTAATCATTGTTTAAGGAGAGTCGGTTGGCTGACTTCCGCTTTGAGCTGCGCTGAGAAAACGGAATCTATGAGAGTTGGCACCACTTTTTCGGCCACATTTATGATACATTTCACAGTCATCCACTGACTATGCGGCTTCACCAAGTATGCCCAGTAACACTCCCAATTTAAGCTGTTTAGTGCTTGGACCGCTTTTTCCTTTTCTTGCGCCTTCTGCTTCCATTCTGCTTGTTTCGCCTCCCTGATTTGATCTTCCCACTCGTTGAAGAGCAACGTTGAGCCCACTTCTTGTGCTACCTGTGTATTGCTCACAGGTGTTTTTGGGGCTTGTCCTTCAAGATTGATCAGTTCGTTGAAGGTTTCCCATTCCTTATCTAATTCTGTTGTGATGGGTGGTGCTTCAATGACGAGAGGGGGGACATCTCTTGGCGGGGAGGTGATAACCTGCTGTCATGGAAATTCCATTGACTGAGCGGTGTCTTTAGCTGACTCTTCGCTTCTATCTTGGTTGTTTTCGGATCTTTTAGAATGCTCAGGCATCTCTTGTCCAGTCTTAGATTTAGATCCGGAAGCGCTTGAATTCCCACTAAGGCTAATGCTTGGAGTAGGTTCTCTGGCAGGTAGTTGCAGCTTTTCTAGAGGAACAATGGCTAGTCTTCTTTCCCTGTATACCATGAATCTTTGGAGGTCATCTGGAGACTTTTGTGATTGAGCTTCCCTCAAAATATCCTAGAGTGAGCTTTTACTATGAAATAAATCATCAAATAGATCCTTTTTTCCAACGAACACTTTTATATTGACTGTCGTTGTGAAATCCTCGGCAACCTCATTTGGGTCAAATGGCCTTGCCAGGAATTTAACTAATTGTAGACACATCATATTCTCTACTTCGGTGAACGCGTGACCTACATCGAACAATGAAAAGGCCCCACAAGCTACAGGAAACTGAGGCCATATGGCCTTCTTTTTGTCTTTTAGATCTTTAGTTAGGCCGCCTTATAAACAGTTTTGATATGCAATTTCTCGAGCCATAAGTTTGTCAGGAATATACAAAGGCAGGACATGAGGAGGGACGGTGCTTCCAAATACTCTAATATAGGTGAACCATTCTTCTCTGAACCATCTTGCGATGGGGATGATATCTATCTGTGCCTCAGGTGAGCACCTCGGGGGTTCTTTATCATACATCATTCTATGCATGGGTAAGATAAGCCCGTGACAAATCTGGTAGAAATGTGGAATGAACTGAGAATCCCATAATATCTTATGATAAACATGGATGGGTAATGGGTCCTGAGTTGTCCATTTCCAACCCATAGCGGGAAATTTAGACACATAACAAATAGAATCCATAACATATGCGGATAGGTAAAAAGGAGGATAGATCCTTTGAGACATGGATCTTTTAGACCGGTAATTGATAATAGCCGTGAATAGGTTATCAGAAAAGATCTTGGCCCAATCTATAATAATGGCATTTGTGGCAGCATCGATCAATGGTAACCATTCAGACGAAAACTTATTGATATCTAGCATCCCAAATAATCTACAAAGCATGGCTGCAGCAAAACAATACGGAGAGGTGAGGGAACCAGTGCTGTACATACCGTTTTTTATCTTTCTTGAGTGGTTCATCTTTTCTGGACCAATCTTTGGTGGTCTCTGATAGGTTTGGGTTCTCTGCCACAAATTTTTTAATGAATTGTGCATTGTAAGTCGCCTGTGGTTCAGGAAGATGATACATGAGCTTTAAGTCTTGTGCAGCGAATGACCCGATGAGCCCATGTCCTTGAATCTTGAACTGTCTGTTGTTCATTTTTGCATTGTCAAGTATCCACTTGATCATATCCGTATATGGGAGAATTTTAGGCCTTGCTGCTATCCGATGAAGGAATGAGCACGCTAGTTCTTCTAAGGATGCTTCGGAAGAGCCCTGTGAGTCTGCGACAGCGGTAACCTTCATTATTCTGGGGTTTTCTTCTTCAAGGAGTCTGTACATGCTTTCCCACGTCGATATCCCTGCGTCTCTGCTACATGCTGTGTCTGTATATAAAGGTGCCATTTCCTTCACCTCAGAACCCTGAGCCTTATTTTTCTTTCCCATTTCTTCATGCGTATGGCTTGGTATCGTCTTTCATTCTTTGTTCCTGCAGCTCACAAGCGAAATGGAAATGACTGATCAAGAAAGGTGATGGGAGAGTCTTAAATGCAGCAGATATATCAAATATGCCACCTTACGTGAAGTAATTTTTGCAAAATCACGCATCTACATTTAATAGATGACAACTAATTCCTTTATTATCATTAAAAGCGCATGATCTTGAGTCAGATTATGGTAAGTGGCTTTTCTTGAATAGCGTGCCCGAAAGATTTGTGATGGAGTGTTTTGCGACTTGGTTCGCAATCGTCGCAGATCGCGGCATCGCATTATCGCACTATCGCGCTCTCGCACTTACTCACAAATATAACATCGCAGAGTTGATTTGGCTTAACATCGCAACCATCTCTTTATCGTGATATCGCAACATCGTAGATCGCAGAAGTTTTATGCTTTCCATATTTTGTAAGCCCATTCCCTGCGATATGCGATCTTGCGATTGGGGTTATCACAAATCGGAAAATCTTGGAGTCTTTCTCATTTGCATTACCTTATTGCGATGCGATATATTGCTTAGTACGAGAATCTTGCACATACCAGGATTATACCAAAATGGAGGTGCTTATCTATTATTTTATGATGCGACTTTTTTAAATATTTTTCTTATCATAAACTTAGGTCTTAAAATATTCAAAAGATCTTCCTAAGCTTACGATGGTAACCTTACTTTGAAGAAAGGAAACTCTTGCTTTTCCTAAATTTTAACTAAGGGTCCCCATTCATTTAGTATTTTGGACAACACTTAAATGAAAAAAGGGGGGGGTTGTTGATGGCCACAACACGATCATACAAATGAAAAGACCTCCTTTCTATATATAGGAGTCTAAGGGGTCATAACATAATCAAAGCCAACATAACAATAATAATGTAAGGGCACAGTAATAACATTAGTGGGCTTCTATGGGGCACAATAGTAACAATATGGGCACTACATGGGTACATCAATATAATAAGTGGGTTGTACTAATAACAATAAGGGGTTACACTAGTAGTATAGGGGCCTAACATTGTGACATGACACCCCTAGAATTCCAATGGGCTTCCCTACATTTAGTAATGGAAACACTTAAAGAGATGCTCCCAATGACATGAACAACAAGAACTTGGAGCCAGATGCTATGCAAGAGGAACACCCTTGTTCAATTCTTAAAATTACATAATAAATAAAATTAAATATGAAAAAAAATTAAAAACAAAAAAAAATATTAATAAAGAATAATGAAAAATAATATGAAAAAACATATGAGATAGGCAGGTGGGCTTGCATGCCACCTACATGCACCCTCTGGAAATCACACACTAAATCATTAGCGCAAATTTCGACTTCCAAAGTTGTCTCTTGTTAGCTCCCTCGTTGTTAGTCTGCCTATGGAGGCGAGGGTTACAAATTCCACTTGTTAGCTTCTTGGTTGGTTGTCTACCTGTGGAGGCCAACGTTACGAAGTCCTTTATCTCTAACGAGCACTCGTAAGGAAAAGGTTTTTGTTTGAGTAAAGACCCCCCTACTTAGGTTCTATAGTAGATTTTAAGGGTCTGTATTCAGAGATCAAAAGGTTCAGTTCAAAGAAGCTCGACCCATTTGACTAGCCTTTCTAGCCCCAATAAAGATGAATATATATAGAACTTAGGTTCTATAGGGGCTTTCTATAACACTCGAGTTTTGTAGCGTCCTTAGGGGAGAGGTTTAGAATGAGCCAAGTAGGTCTGAAAGTAGTGGTTTAGAATACTTGTAATCTCTATAGAAAGTGGGCTTTGATGCTTGAAATTTCTCGTACCCTCTCTTTTGTTGTGGTTGCTAATATCTTGTCAGTTGGGTAAGTTCTACTAGTATGGTCTATGTTACAGGGAAAAGTGTCTATATAGAACTGCTCTATCCCACTAAGGTGTGACAGCTGCCTTAGAAACAAACAGAGTAAAGCTACTTTCGTTTTTCCTTCATGAATTATAGATAGAGAGGAACAGAAAGACCAACCTTTGTCTTGTGCTAATCTCCTGGTTTGATTCCTCTCTTCCTTGATAGTCTTTCGCTACTTGTTCCCTTGCACGCCCAACTTCACAAAGTACCTGTAAGATCACAGTAGCATAGCACTATACAAAGACATGGATCTATAATCATAAACAATCTAGGATCAGATGTAAATTGACCATACAAATGTAGCAAATATCAATGACACAAGAGCATGGAGGAAAACTTGAATAGCTTTTATTGATAAACAAGAAAGAGCCAAGAGGAGTTACAACCAGTTGTTCTGACCCAGCATCAACCTCTCAGCAAGGAAGCCCCTCTTCACCTCATACAAAGCTTAGATCACCCAACAATCTGATGTTTGTCTCAAGAAACCAACAACAATTCCTTACAATATGCAAAATTCCAGCCTCTGGATCTCTGGGATGAGGGATCCATATATAGATATCTGTAATGGAGATGAGTTAGCTTATGATTTGATTAGTGTCTCCCCTCTGATAGTTCTTGCTTCCACTTGGAGATTGATGATCTCTTACTCATCCTTGGTCGAATTCAGAGAGGCAAGTGTCACAGGAGAAGTTTCTAGAAGCTTCCATTGCCTCTCCACCTCGCGGAATGACACTGCTATTTGTCATTTCTCGCCCATCCCACCCCATAGAAGGGCTTTTTGAAATGCAACTCACCCACACAGTGTATTTAGGTGACATGCAACGAACTTGGCCAGTGGAGCAGCTGAAATGATCCTGTTTTGACCAATTCTGAGCAGTTTTTCATGGAGAACTTCTGGGAGAAGCTGTAATCTGTTGACCTTGTTCCTTTAGGGGTTAGAACAACACTTTTAGGGACTTAGGAGTCCTTGGTTTATGGACATTTCATGCTTGGGGTTGTAGTGCCCAAAAGTGTCTATAACAGTTGCCCCCTAAAGCATGAGGTCGTTAATCTTTTGATGTTGGGTGAAATGCTTTATTATGAGGATTTGAAGTTCTTTCAAGCTGGGAGGAGACCTGTAATAAGATACAATACAATAAATTATCTTCATAACATTTTCATGATCTAGCTGAGGCGGGCATTCCCATGCTCAGTTTTATAAATTCATTTTCATGTACATAGGACAGACAATCATCTGAGTGTAGATTGATGATTCTGGTAGAGCCATCATCCCTTTGATTGGATGATTATCTGTGCAGCAATGATGTACATTTGATGTCTTTATTTCCCTGAATATATATCGCAGCCCGGATGGATGAAACTAGATCTGGGTTCTTCAATCTCGTTCGATCTTCATTCGAAGTACAAGTCGATCCATGTGAAAGATGTTCTGAAGTTGAACATGGAAAGACATCGCCTGATTACCAGCCAATGATGTAAGCTGTTAACAGGCACAAGAGGAATCACCGATAATGATAATGACCCTCAAGGTACTGCAGTACAATTCACGTGGTGTGAATAAAGGACTTGGCGTCGAACACCACGCAAAATCTTTCGGTCGAAGGCCATTGATGTAAACCTGTCGCCGGAAGTGAGAAACTTGCCATTGAGGCATGCAAGCTTCAAAGTACTGAATGGGGTGTTCCTAGATCGACTTCTTGGATAATGAGCTGATGTCGACAAGAAGTGATCCGTCACAGGAGGGCTTTAATGAATCCCACATCAATGACACGGAACGAAGCAAATGATTTTAATGGAGGTGAAAACGATCTGGTGATATAAGGTTCAGGGTGGCGGTCATGAAAGAATGGAGTATAAATGTATGGTAGTGGATGAGACACAGGTGAATTCTCTGAATGAATTCTCTTGAACATATCGGTGACATTGACGTGATGGATTGGTAGCATTAACCCCAAATGTGGATGGTATGATGGGACCATGGTGATGTGACCGGTGAATGAAACAACCCAACCCGACTTGGATGCGGAGTGAAAGTGTCATGTTCAAGAGCGACTTGCTACCAACAAAGTTTCTTCAAGTTTTCTTCCTAATTTTCCCCAGTCATTTCTGACCAGTACCTCTTTATTTTTATCAAGCTTGAGGAGGATAACATATGCTTGTTCTATAATTTTCCCTTCGGGCAAACCCATCGCTATGTTTTAACGAGCCTAGCGACAGTGAAACTCGTTCTCGTCTATAGACAAGTTTGTCGCTATTAAAATTTTAACGAGTTTAACGACAAAGATAACTCGGTCCTTTTCAATTTTAGAGAGTCTGAAAAGGAACGTAAAGGTAACTCCAAAATTGCTTTTTCGTCATCTAATCCCTTAAGTCCGAAAAAGTATAAAATAATACAAAAGGGATGAATTTTCGATACTTTTAACGAGCCAAACAAAACAAGCGCTCGATCTTTTTGTGTAATAATCTCTCAGGTCCAAAAAGATTAAAATTTAGAGGAGAGATAGCACTTCCGGTCCCTTTAACGAGCTGGAGAGGCCAATGGCTCGGCAATCTTTTCATATTTTACGAGTCAGTTGAAAAGAGATTAAAGGAGACTCGTCTTTTGAGGAACGAGTGATAAAATGGGTAGCAACTAATTCCAGGTAAGGTTTGGAATTTTCCAATCACGGCAGTGTTACAAGGATGGCTAGTGAGATCACTCTTCGCAGTTGTTCCTCAAAATGGGTAAACAATCAAATGGAGGTGAATGATCGGCCAATGCAAAAGTGGAGGTGATGGTGCAAACATGACCAAGGCTTTAATGGCTGAAGTACTGCATTCACCATGGTTATTTAACGGGGAATAGTTCATTTTTTAATGAGCTTAAACGCGGGGGGGAAACATTTGCTCATGGCTTATGTTTATTTTTTAACGAGCTTAAACTATGTGCTAAAACTGCTCGATTAATCCAGTCGTGTGATAAGAATGTCTCATATATAAAACGGAAACTTTTAGAGTTTTGCCCCACATCCTTTCTTTATGCAAGTTAGGAAACGATCAATCCAAAAAACAGATAAATGATCGCTCTTTGCTTGCATGCCAAAAGGTTTGCATGCCCCCAGGTATAAAACAGAGTTTCAAGGTTACCCCTTCTTCTTTCCATTAAAACATTTGTTTTACCGGGAGAGGCCTACCTCTTACAGGTCACCCAAAGATTGTTCTATTCACAGCACAAACAAAACACTTCTTCAGCGATGTCTACTGAAATAGACAAAGGTGAGTGAAGGAGGCTACTCCACTCACGTGACTTTGACAAGAGAATCTTGTTCTAGAATAACCCCCTCTTCCAATCACGGACGGGAGTACAGACTAGTCATATTTTCTCGCGGAAACCTACCCTATACTCGAAGTTTTCCTGCCAAAGAAGACCAGGGTGCATGCCCCTTGGGTTTCAGTCATGTCCCCCGAATCACTCGCGTTCATCAGGCGGGCGGACTGGAGATTGAGACATTTCTTGCGTGAAAAGACCATTCAAGGATGGTATATGACTATTTGCTATGCATGATCCAGGGAATGAAAGCTGGTCCACGAGCTTGACCACTCTTCCTTCGTGCGGAAAACACATTACTCTAAAGAGTGAGGAGATAATGGCTCCCATGCAATAAATATAGTCTCGTCCAAGGAGTATATTATAATCCAGGGGTCCTTGAACTACCATTACGTTCATTTGAACAGTTTTCCCCCTCAATGTTATGGGCACATTGGGAAGGATCCCTAACGGTCGACTGGTTCCTTTATCGAAGCTTGTTAGATTTCTCATCTCAGGCAAAAGCGATGGCAAACCAAGCGCTTTCCAAGCAGTTGAGGAAAGGATACTCACAGAAGCTCCTTCATCTATGATGGTACCGGCCATAACCATTCTATATATTTGAACAATGATTCGGAATGGTATACTAGCTGGTAAACGGGGTCTGCCTAGCTGATTCCAATCGAAGGAGACAACTAGGTTGCTTGGAGGTGGGACCGAATAGACGGCCGGGTATGACTCTGACGAACTTCCTTCCTGCGGTAAAGGAATGGGTAAATTGCCCCCATGTTCATTGGAGTCTGTGCTTACGAAAAGAATTTGGACAGTGTCATCCTTGTTCTCTTCGGTGACTGTATCATCTGAAGGTGGAACCTCTGAAGGCAAGACCGGGTCAACTGCCGCCTTGACCTTTTGACTTTCGTCTGGTATGGGTTCAAATGGTTTATCTTCAATGATAGGTGCTTCAGCCGACCACCTGAGCGGGCCAGCCAGATTTTCAACTAGTGACGGACTCGGCAAGAGTTTTTTATATCCAGGAGGAAGTCGTAACGGTGAAACCGGACGATCGTCCAAAACTCTTTTAGCCTCGTCTAAGAAGGGACAACGGTGGACGGCATGATCGCCTTCGCACATTTTACAAGGAAATCTATAGTTTCCTTTTTGTCCTGGGGCTTCACTTTCACTAGTCGACGGTGTGTTTTCAACATGATCACCAGAGGTTGACGACACCGGGTTGTGTAAACGAGGAGACCAGTCCCTTAAGATCCGAGGGATGCAAGGACAATCTCTGTGATAGTGGTCTCCTTTGCAAATGACACATGGCGATTTAGGCCTGGTCGGTGCAGTGTGTGGATTTTCGCTAGACGACACTCGTTTGCCCCCATTCGCTTTTGGCTCCTTCTTCTTCTTCTCTTTCTTCTTCTTTTCCTTCTTCTTCTCAGGTACTTGACTTTTGGCTTTACCAGCCCCATCAAGCGAAGAGGAAGGAGGAGAGGAAGAATTAGAGGAAGTAGAAGGTTGGTGGGTAACTCTGGACTCGTCTAGTTGCTGATTCGATTGTTCAGGAATTGCGGTGCTCTAAACGACAGAGGTTGAGAAGAGCCATACAGGCAAGCCGATTGTCAGTCCTGGAAGCGACAATGTGGCCATATGGGGTGCACCAACATCTCCCCAAGAGGAGAAGGGACTAGGATTTCCTCCATGTTGTGGGGAAAAATGCCTATGCAGGACGATCCTATCCACCTAAGGTGTGACAGCACCTTAGCAACAAACGAATACAGCTATCATGATTTCTTCCTTTATGAAATGTGAAAGAGGGGAGATCGGCAGACTTACCGTTGTCTTCCGGTTGTCCCTCGAACTAGATCCTCTTCTCTTTGTGTGTCCACAACTACTTGCCTCCTCGCTTGATCAAGAGAACAGCTACTTGAATCCCACGAGATCACAAGAGAACAACTACCTGTGACAAGAGAACAACTACTTGCGACAAGAGAAGAACACAATACAAAGGCAAATATACATATTCATAAATGATTCAGGATTAGAAGCAAATCAAATACACTAATGCAATCATACAAAATACACCAGCATATAGGAAAGAATCAAGATAACTTTATTAATAAGTAACAGGGTTCAGGAAGAGATACAACCCATAGGGCTCCAATCCAGCATCTCCTTCCCAGCAGAATGGAATTCCTCCTTTAGCTCCCTTCAAAGCATTAAGCACCCAAAGTTTCCAGTCACAAACCAACAGCAATTATTTGCATTCACCAAATTCCAGCCTTCAGATCCCATGGAGGAGAGATCCATATATAGATGTTTGGAGAAAGGATGAGTCAGCTTGAGATCTGACTAGTGTCCTCTCCCTCTCTCAGTTCTTGAGTCCACTTGGAGGTTCTTGCTTCCACTTGGAGATTTGGAACCTCTTACTCATCACCAGTCGAATTCCTTGATGCAAGCGTCATTTTGGAAGCTTCCTGGGCATTGACACCTTGAGGAATGACTCTGCCATATGTCCAAACTCGCTCAGCGCAGGTAGCTAGTGTTGGAGTTGACATTCAACGCAGGTAGCCAGTGTAGCAGTTGACATTCAGCGCAGATGCTCAGTGGAGCAGTTGACATGATCCAGAATTGGCTTGTTTTTTAGTGTTTTCAGGTGGAGAACTTCTGTGAATTGTTGTGGTTAGTTTTCCTTGTTCCTCTAGGGGTAGGAACAACATGTTTAGGGACTTTGGATCCCTTAGTTTATGGACATTTCATGCTCAATGCTGTAAGGCACAAAAATGTCTATAACACTCCAAGGGGAATTCCTTGGTTGGTGGATTCCATTTTCTCAACCCAAGATCAACGTAGGAAAGGGTAATGAATATTTCATTTAAAATAAATTTTAGACGCTTTGACACAACTTGTTTTTTCAATTTTTAAGAGTCGAGAAAAAACAAAAGATGACTCTAGTCTCCTTCGATTTTTAATGAGCCTGAAGTGACAAGTGCTCAGATGGACCTTTTCTGTTAAGGAGTCTGAAAAGGAACGAAAGGGACTGCTCTGGAAATCTAGGTAGAGGGCTTACCAAACCAATCGCAAAACTGCAGAATACTTTTTACGGTACGACAGTCAATCTTCCCGAATGTTGTGTTCAGTGCATTGCGATCGATAGGGCGGCAGACACGGCTTCCTATGGATAAAGGATTAAGCCTATCGAGGTCTCCCAAAATATACTCGACGGTACGTGGGAGCACAAGTCCGTACTGGCACTTATCGTCTCAAAGTGGAGGAATCACCCAACCATCAGTGAGAACAACATTTACCAGGCTTTACAACGCCGGAATACGTCTCTAGCCTAGACTTCTAAATGTTGTGTGTTAAGTTCCAAAGCGTTGTTAGATTCATTGAATTTATTTTATAGTTGATCTTGTTTATGAAGTTTGCCTTTCAGGTTCACCGCGAGATATAGATTTAATTCCTAAAATGCAATCTAAGATGATAAACAAACTTTTTGTCTTCTTTGTGCAATGAAAACCCTAGCTACTAAGGAAAGAAAGACAGAATCTTTTCACAAAGAGCAAAGAGCACACTCTAAATGCACTTTCCTAAATCAAACCAATCAGACTGTCTATATGCAAATGCACATGCATGTATTTGTTTTCGACTTTCTTAGTATATGAATACTAAAAAGAAAGTTGATGCACAAATCTGAATTTCTTTTCAAGCGACAAATATCAACAAGTTTCTTTTCGAAATCAAAAATGGAGACGATCACAACACCTTACGATTTTGAGATGAATACTTGTTCTTGACACTAGAAAATTACAAATTCAGACCAAAAACAATAGTAACAGGATAATCGACCATCAACAACAATCAAACTCTTTCCTACGATTGAAATCGACACTTGCGACAGTTTCAAATCAAAGGACGACAGTACGATTACGCTACTTTTGCAAAGGAGAACTGAAAATGACTCAACAAACACACAAAAACATTTACAGTTCTTTTGTACAAAGGAGGTGGAATAACAGCAAGGAAAAGGGGTTTCAAACAGACATATACTGATCACAGGCAGCAAAATTCAGGAATAGAACTGGAAAGAATGAATCACAGAAACCAAAACTGCACAAAGCCTAGTCTGATCAGTGCACCTGTAACACAGAGAATTTGAAATGCAGCGCACCTTCTCCACTCGGGAAGTGCGCTGAAGTTCAGATTCTCTGAACAGTACCTGCGCTGGGCCAGAAACGAGACTCTGTTTGGGTTCCGGGTCACAGTTTGCAGTTCAGTTCATGGGTTTTGGCCGAGAAAAAGGCAATCAGTAATGCAACAATCAGGGGTAGATCTAAGGAGGATCTAAGAGCTATCACAAGGGCAATCAGAGAGTTTGTGAATCATTTGTTTAAATCATAAACAGGTCCCGTAGATGGACTGAAGTAGCATTTATCTACTTTGCATTTGCTATGGCAAATGCAGTTCGAATGCTACCTATAAGTTTATGAAATAGACAACAAGGAATGATAAACAAACAAACTAACACTTCCCCAGTGGAGTCGCCATTTTGTTACAGGGAAAAGTGTCTATATAGAACTGCTCTATCCCACTAAGGTGACAACTGCCTTAGAAACAAATAGAGTAAAGCTACTTTCGTTTTTCCTTCATGAATTATAGATAGAGAGGAACAGAAAGACCAACCTCTGTCTTGCGCTAATCTCCTGGTTTGATTCCTCTCTTCCTTGATAGTCTTTCGCTACTTGTTCCCTTGCACGCCCAGCTTCACAAAGTACCTGTAAGATCACAGTAGCATAGCACTATACAAAGACATGGATCTATAATCATAAACAATCTAGGATCAGATGTAAATTGACCATACAAATGCAGCAAATATCAATGACACAAGAGCATGGAGGAAAACTTGAATAGCTTTTATTGATAAACAAGAAAGAGCCAAGAGGAGATACAACTAGTTGTTCTAACCCAGCATCAACCTCTCAGCAAGGAAGCCCCTCTTCACCTCATACAAAGCTTAGATCACCCAACAATCTGATGTTTGTCTCAAGAAACCAACAGCAATTCCTTACAATATGCAAAATTCCAGCCTCTGGATCTCTGGGATGAGGGATCCATATATAGATATTTGTAATGGAGATGAGTCAGCTTATGATTTGATTAGTGTCTCCCCTCTGATAGTTCTTGCTTCCACTTGGAGATTGATGATCTCTTACTCATCCTTGGTCGAATTCAGAGAGGCAAGTGTCACAGGAGAAGTTTCTAGAAGCTTCCATTGCCTCTCCACCTCGCGGAATGACACTGCCATTTGTCATTTCTCGCCCATCGCACCCCATAGAAGGGCTTTTTGAAATGCAATGTACCCACACAATGCATTTAGGTGAGATGCAACGCACTTGGCCAGTGGAGCAGCTGAAACGATCTTGTTTTGACCAATTCTGAGCAGTTTTTCATGGAGAACTTCTGGGAGAAGCTGTAATCTGTTGACCTTGTTCCTTTAGGGGTTAGAACAACACTTTTAGGGACTTAGGAGTCCCTGGTTTATGGAAATTTCATGCTTGGGGTTGTAGTGCCCAAAAATGTCTATAACAGTCTACTTCCCGATAAGTAATACAATTTTATTCTTGAGTCTACTTCCTAATAAGGTAAGGTGTGGTGCCTTCCTTAATAATAAGCCTAATTCATGGGCACTAAAGCAGTAGGGAAGTAGGCACTAAGTAAGTAGAGGAACAGAGAGAGAGAGAAAGAAGGGTTAGTTGAAGTGCATAAGTAGTTGCTTCAATAGTATGGCTTTTCGTTGTGAAATAATGGGTAGAGGTAGGGTGGTAGGTTCAATGTCTTTCTTCGAGCACATCCCACATGGCATAGTCATTCTTAACTATCTCTCAAGTTTCAAAATCGATCGCTCAATCCATGAATGACTCAATTGTATTCTCTCTTAATCAAGAAAGAAATTACATTCATTTGGCTAACTGAACCAATTTCTTGATGGCTCAATCAATGCTAAGTGAGGGAATGTAAGGCACATCCTTCATTCATGGAGAGAATTGTATTCATTCATGGAGGGAACTGTATTCATTCATGGAGGGCATTGTCTTTCTTTGGTGACCCTTCTGCCAACAACAAGTAGGATTTTCAATCTGTCCATTCTTTTCACACACACAATCTCTTCTATTCGTTCATTGTTTCATGTGTTCTCTTGGTGGGGCATTCAGTAACCCTTCCACCACCAATGAGTGGGAAGGTAAGGTTAATCAATTTGTGTAATTTTAGATTCGTTCTTCTATTAGGGGATTTATGTAACCCTTACAAAGGGCGGGTGAGGCAAATAAGTAGCGAGAATGAAAAACACCTTAGCTTGAGCCATTAATTCCTACTGCGATACAACCCTATCCTTCCATGTTCATGTTACTGTAGGCAAACCCCCTTGACGTTGTAAGCACTCCCAAAGGCAAGGAAACAAAATGATAAATTATTTTCTTTTAAACTCAAAGCTAGCTCAATGGAAGGGTTTAGTTCCAAAAAACACAACTTGTTCGACCAACCTTTCTAGCCCCAATAAATACTAATATCTATAGTACTCAGGTTTTGTAGCAATAGCATCGGCCTTATGTGCGTTAGATGTGATAAAGATGGGTCCTTCTCTGACTTGCTTCCTTCAGTACCCTAGGTCGTCTTAACTTCAGTACCATAGGTCATCTTAAAACTACAGATACAACATCTCAAATAGTCTCCTTATACAGAGAACCTAGAGATTAAGTGAGATGTCCCTGCCTATGATTATATTACACTACAGAAGCGACAAACAAATCTGCAAGCACCAACAGACATCCTACTATTCTATGTTTTAAGTGATGGCATCTGAACAAAGCTACAATTCTCGACAAAGAAGTTAGGTTTTTCTTTCCTGTTCAATTAAATAAAGCGGTATTTAAAGCTTAAATTAAACATGCTTCTTTTAGAAGAAAACCTATTTTCAGTTCTTTTAGAAAAACTCAAGCAAGCTCTTTCAATGCTTTTTTCTTGATTTTCAAATGAAGAATTGCATGTGTACGGAAATGACCCAGCAACTTATATATGGAATAGAAAATACAAATAATAGTCAAAACAAATAGAAATTCATTAAAAGTACCTAATTCCCCACTTATATTATGCAGGATTATGCTAAGGTATTATGGTAGCACTTGTGAGAGACATAAGTGAAGATGGAAGGAAAAGAAGCAGTTGATGCAGTCTCATGAGTAGTCGGTGAAGTAATTCCATACCCATGAGCTGGAGAAGAGACGAGCATTGGTTACCCTATTACAAGGAAAAGTGTCTACTCAGAACTGCTTATCCCACTAAGGTGTGATAGCTGCCTTAGAAACAAACAAAGTAAAGCTACTTTCGTTTTTCCTTTATGAAGTATAGATAGAGAAGAACAAAGAAGACCAACCTCTGTCTTGCGCTAATCTCCTGGTTCGATTCCTCTCTTTCTTGATAGTCCTTCCCTACTTGTTCCCTTGCACGCCCAGCTTCACAAAGTACCTGTAAGATCACAGTAGCATAGCACTATACAAGAACATGGATCTATAATCATAAACAATCTAGGATCAGATGTAAATTGACCATACAAATGTAGCAAACATAAATTACACAAGAGTACGGAGGAAAACTTGAATAGCTTTTATTGATAAACAAGAAAGAGCCAAGGGGAGTTACAACCAGTTGTTCTGACCCAGCATCATCCTCTCAGCAAGGAAGCCCCTCTTCACCTCATACAAAGCTTAGATCACCCAACAATCTAATGTTCTGTCTCAAGAAACCAATAGCAATTCCTTACAATATGCAAAATTCCAGCCTCTAGATCTCTGGGATGAGGGATCCATATATAGATATCTGTAAGGGAGATGAGTCAGCTTGTGATTTGATTAGTGTCTTCCCTCTGATAGTTCTTGCTTCCACTTGGAGATTGATGATCTCTTACTCATCCTTGGTCGAATTCAGAGAGGCAAGTGTCACAGGAGAAGTTTCTGGAAGCTTCCATTGCCTCTCCACCTCGCGGAATGACACTGCCATTTGTCATTTCTCGCCCATCACACCCCATAGAAGGGCTTTTTGAAATGAAACGCACCCACACAGTGTATTTAGGTGAGATGCAACGCACTTTGCCTATGGAGCAGCTGAAATGATCCTGTTTTGACCAATTCTGAGCAGTTTTTCATGGAGAACTTCTGGGAGAAGCTGTAATCAGCTGACCTTGTTCCTTTAGGGGTTAGAACAACACTTTTAGGGACTTAGGAGCCCTTGGTTTATGGACATTTCATGCTTGGGGTTGTAGTGCCCAAAAATGTCTATAACATACCCTATCCCAAATATTGGAGAATCACAAAGAAAGGTACAACTCTCTAGGGGTATTGCAAGTCAAGCGCTTTGAATCTTGTAGGCACAGCTCTAGAGCTATTACAAGTGTAGAGGAACGAGTAAAATCATGATAGTACTATGAAGAACAAGGTAGATATTGCTCAAGCAAGAGAAAATAACCCTGACCTTCTTGAGGTACTCACAGGTATGGTAATAGGCAATCGAGTGTAATCATGCACATTCTGGAGCCACCTGCACATTCAAACAATAACCATTTAAAGCTTATAACATATAAATAAAAAATTAAATGCTAGCAAAGTAATGTTAGAGAATTACTTAACTGTTATATCCTAAGATACTAACGCTAAGGTACTAAAGCCTATATCTTAAAATACTAAAGTTATCTTAAAGCATCTTACTTCAGGAAGAGGCAAAATAAGATGGTGATCTTATACTTTGCATAAAAATGATATACCAATTTAAAAAATAAAAAAAAAAAAAAGTTGGTTAAAAAAAAAAAAAAAATCCGTTATTCTTTGTGCCAAAATAATAGGAACTTAAAAAAATATTGCAATAGTCCCTCTATCCCCGGAGGGGTGCGAACTAAAAATTTGAAAGACTAATTTTCTAAGTGTAAGGATATAACGTGAATTTATATGTACAAAGTTCAATATCATTTTAAAATTGTTTTATATTATGTGTAAGAATATAACATTAATTTATATTACAAATTTCTATATCATTTTAAAATTTTCCCAAATTAGATTTAGTGTTTCGCATAACTTTTTTTTATTGCTATGTGTTACACTTCAAAAATGATTGATATGTGAAATTTTACACCTCAAAAACCAACCAATAATAGTAAATTGATTTGAAATTTGTGATTGAACTTAATATCATGTGGTAATTTTTTATATTTTAAAATTTGTGATGCAATTTAACATTATAAATTTGTGTTCAAATTTTTGAAACATTTAATATTTTCAGTGAATTTTTTATTTATTATGAAAGATAAAAAAAAAGGTTGTAATGAATGAGTAGAGGTAATCATTATGATAAATAAGGAAAGTTGTAATGAATAAGTGGACCCTTTATTTATTCATTAGTATTTTTTTTCCTCATGATGGGTGGAGGGTCATTCGAAAAGTTAGACCCTTCACTTATTCATTAGAAAAAAAAAATATATTTCATGATGGGTGGAGGGTCTACTTGAAACATTGAATGTTTTAAAACTTCGAATATATTTCATTAAGACTTTATTTGTCCCTCATGAAGTGAAGGGTCCACTCAAAATAGAGGTTTCAAAATTTTGAACACAATTTATTCCAAAAAGGTGTTGTTTAATTATTCTACATTTTGGCCCTTTTAGCCAACATTCAATGATTCAATCCTTTGTGAGATTGTAATTTTTCATTAGTTAAATTGTATTTTTGAATGTGTTAATAGGTTCAACATCCTTAAAAACCTTAAAACGTTGGAATTGTGAAAACATGCAAATTTCATAAATCCTTACCAAATTTTAGATAAAATTGGTTAGAAAAAAATACAAAAAATATAATAATAACAAAAACAACAAAAATGCAAAAAAGTTAAACTACAAATTCCAGAATACTCTAACAACTATAACTACCCTGAAAAATCTACATTTTAATGGTAATAAACTTGGTCCATCTCTAATTAGTATGTATTACAATTAAGAAGTAGAGTGGAAAGAAGTAATTCCCAATCTAATTTAAAACCGTTTAAATTAAACATAATCACTTAAAAATTCTAGAAAATGACATTAACGTATAAAAGATTGAATGGTTGATATTTTAATTATTTAATATTTTTAGATTTTTTATTAATAAGGTTTTTTTTATGTTTTGTTTTGTGTATTTAATTTATAAAATAAAATAAAAAGTATTTATTATAATAAATATTTTAATTATATAATTTTATGGAGAGTAGATTGGTAAAGAATATTATATAACTATTATAAGGTTATTGGTTCAAAATTTGACTTGTGTCCAAGTTAGGGGTGGGCATAGTGCACCTAGTGGTTAGATATGTATTTTTTATTGTTTTCATGTAATGTGGTGTGATGTGATGTGATGTTACATAACATTATATAGGTCTTTTGTGCCATAAGATATTAGTTTTATAAAAGCTATATAATTATAGAAATATTATTTTGGAGAGGAGCGATGGAGTCTAAGGTTTGTGCCTTTTGGTTCTTCCCTTCACGCGATGACTGTGAACCAAAACCACACTGCCCTCTCAATGGATGTGCTATGGGATGGTGTAAAGCCTCTTGGTTTCCCTCGCTACGAGAACTGCCTTATTTTATGGCTCTCACCTTCCATGAATCGAGCTTCAATTAGCGGCATTGGCTTTTTGTGCTCCAGAGAATCAAGAAAACAACGGCCAAGTGTGGAGTGAATGGCCTTCCTGAACCATTTGTTGTCCCCAATCTATTCTATGACATGAAATCGAATCTTGATTTTGTTAGTTGTGCGAACTGGATGTGAAAGGAGCATTGGTGGTGCATAAATGGTGAATTTTTTTTTGTCTATTGTCCCTTTTTATGGGTATTTAAATATTCGCTCAAATTTATGGAGGGTTGAGATGGGTGAAAACATGTCTACTATCTCCACACTAATGCAATCATCATATAGATCTCACCCTCTCCCCTATTATGGGCATATTTCTCCTTAAACAAAGAGGATCCAAATCTATTTATTCCATATTTTGTTTGCATTAGATTTTAAATACTATGGATCTAACCTGCAATACTGATAAAATATCAAAATTTATATCTAGATCTACACCTTTATGGGTCTCCTATGTGTCTTCTAGATCCAGATCTGAATAAAAGCCAGAAAGAAAGAGACAAATACCAAATCTTTGTCAAGAATTTAAATGGGAATACCATAATCAGATGGATCGAGGCCACAGATCTAGTGAAACAACTGAACCAAAGAACCCAAAATGACATGGGAATACTAGAAACACATCAAGTTTTGTTATACGAATGAAAAGTTCTCTAAGACTCTGTCTACCTAAAATATTTTGGTGTAGCAAAGGATTCTATCATAATATTAAATCTAAGGATGCGGGGGGGTTCTACAACCTCCATAAACCCTAATACAAATCCTAGAAAATTTAACGGATATATATCTTTCAAGGATGCACTGAAAGGGAAGACAGTTACTCCAGCTGATCAAATCTAAAATCAGTCAGGACCTTACATTGTTGAGAAAATGGACAAGGTACCAGTTATTGAGGTAAAAACCCCAGAGGTAGAATAATACTTTGTTTATCTACAAGCTAAGGCATTAATATGACAGTGTAATGGTTTATGACTAAGACCTAAAGACTTATATTAGTGGGTGTTCTCTTCCTGGACAACAAACTATGATTTCTACTTATTCTCTAAAGGTTTCTTCAGTACAATTTGATATACAACAAGATGTGGAAAAAGTTCTAAACAAAGGGCCATGGTTTTGGGGTAGAATCAGGAATTTTTTAACCCATGGTTCCCATAGCTTGATGCTACAAACATGGTGGTAACAACGATGTTATTTTGGGTGAGATTTCCAAATCATCCTCTTCCTTTTTGGCACCATCAAGTCTTGGGTGATATCAGAAAAAACTTTGGGAAATTTCAAAAAAATGGACCTGGACTAAACAATGAAAGGTATCTTTACATTTTCTAGGATATGTGTTGAGATCAACCTTAGCAAAGGTATTCCTAATTGTCTTCTTATAAAACATGAAAATTTTCAGTGGACACGGGTGTTAAATTATGATAATATGTCATTAAGATGTTGAACTTGTTTTCAAACAGGTCACTTACGAAATCCCTGCCCCACAAGCAAAAAAGGCCCCAAAAAAGAAAAAGAGGTAGGCCCCTAAGCCAACGAGATGACAATTTCCTGACACTTCAAATGACAAAAAAGAAGAGCTTGAGGAAAATACTCCAAATACAAAAGCACGGACATAACTAGGAAGTCAATCAAATGACAAAGTGAGGGATCATTTAGGAACAGGGGCTTATAGCCATAAGGGTACTGAATCAACAGAGATCAAAGTATCAGAGCAGTAGAAAGTGAAAACACCCAATGAAAAGGAATCCGGGGGCACAAAGAGATCCCATGTATTTGAGAGCTTGGACTTAGCCAAAGAAGTCCCCCTGAAGGAAGATGGCAATCAACTAGAAATAGTAACAGCCACTCCAAATCAAGGAGTTTAGCAAAAGGTGGAGACAAAAAAAAGGCAAAAAGGGGAAGCTAAGTGATTTTTATCACACTTAGTTTTGGCCAATTATGTAATTTTTTTACATTTTTCTTTCTTCTTATTGTGCATTAGCCAACAAGCTAACATGATCGAATGCTTTCAAGCATCTGCAGAACATAATTTTGTTCCTTGTTTTCAAGTTAAATAAAATTATGATTTTTTCCAAAGAAGGAAAAAAAAAACACATCATATATATATAAGACACAGATATAATAAAGTAAGCAAAAGTGATTATAAGGAAAATTTTAATTATATTAATAAATATAGTAATTAATAATATGTACATGTTAGTTTTGTGGGGGGAGGAACATGCCTCCATGACTGCTAAAGTTTATGGAGTTGTATATATTCTACCCCACTCTCATAAATATAATCTTAAATATATTACATAATGTCTACTCAAGTGTAATAACCCTGTATTGATCCCTGTGATTACAATAATTAATTGATTATTTATTGCTTTCATGAGAATGTAAATGTTGTTGTTTAATGAATCAAACTAGATAAATTTGAAACAAAATTTATGTAATTAATTTCTTGTTAATTAAAAATGTTGAGCAATAAACTTGGAATGTGAGCATTGATACGAACTATGATACCATTGGTGGTACTAGTGAGGGGGTTGCACAAATTAGTTGTGCCGACAATTTCCAGAAAAACCCCACCCAAAGCCTTGTGCCCAAATTCGAAATATTTTTCTCTTACCTTTCGCAATATCCCACAACTCATCAAATGAAGAGATCAATAGTTTAAGTAACTACTTGCCACCATTATGGGGGTTGGGTGGTGGTTGAGAAGCTCCCTTTTACTTCAATAGGAAGTATGAGAAGTACCCATCTCAAATTTTGTGAGTTGACCAATCAGTGGTGTGGGGGAATGGGAAAAATCATGTGGATTAGTAATCCATGATTCATTCAGTCATACATAGAGAACAAAGAGATGCACAAGTGCCTGAAGAAGGGATCTATGAGTAGATTATTGCTAAACCTAAATTGAATTATTGTTGGACCATTCTAGGTGAATGAATCCTTATTTGAGTTCCCAAATACAACCAAAAAGGTGTCCATTGTGAATTGGATCAGTGTTGGTGTGTGATTATAGAGAAACAAAGGGATTTCTGCATTTTCTTTACTAACCAATAGCGAGCTAACTAGAGATCATGGAGGCCCTAAGATCAGTAAGGGGGAGGAGTTCTATAACTATCTCATGATTATGAAGGGGATTTTCCTTCACCCATCCAGTTTCCTAAATGTTAACAATTCCCTTTGTGGTATCATGGTCTCATTAGGGGTTGGCTAGTTGTAGAGATTCTTATGTGTAGTTGAGCCTATGGTTGGGTGGTAAAGACTCACTCTTATTTTAGTTGGCAGCTCTAGTTTTGTCTCATCTTAGATGAAGCACATACTAAAGTTTACTTGATGATTATTTGTATGGGAAATTGCATATGTCTATTATTATAAACTAATATTCGTGTACGCAAGAAGAATTGTTGTGATGAGATTGATGTATTCCTACTGAAAAGAATCATACACATATGCCTACTAAAGTGTTTGGATGGTAGGCATGAGGATAGGTATATGATATAATAACAAGGAGTTTTGTAACTTTAATAATATAGTATTGTGACACCCTTTAGTATATAACTCTTATGAGGGGAGCTCAATTGAATGCTCCCATATTAATTAACGAGTGTGGGGATTCTTAGTTAAGGGATATCAACCTCATATCTCTAAAATTTACCTCGAAATTGTTGGCCATGTGATACTCTGACCATCTATATTGTTCATGTATTTAGGGAACCAAATTCCTTGTTGTTGGAATTTTTCAAATGTACAATGAAGATTCAATGAATGTTTTCTTCACCAAACATTTGAACCAAATATGTAAGTATTTAAATATTTTCATTTATAAGCTAATTGTTGTCTCTGGGTATCTAGGCTTGAATGGTAGCCATGGACTATCATTCGCTTGCTAGAATCCTCAAGCTTCATATGGACTGAGGACATTGTGAATAGTTCTGTCCATTTGAGGAGGTATGCTAAATCTAATGGGTGTGGATTACTCTTTCTTAGCTTGTTTTCTTGTTTGATCTAGACAATGTTTGGAAATTAGTATGATTTTGGAATCCTTCCTCACTTCCATAGAGAGGAGGTCAACCTATACAAATGTGTGGATGGGGGCGAGTGGGGGGGGGGGTGTTGGGGGCGGGAGGGGGCGCGGGGTGGGTGGTTGATGGGCGTGTTTATATATTCAATGATTCCATAATTGTATATCATTTTTTTAATTCAACCATTATGTGGCTTAAGGGACCTCATTGAGATATGGTTACCTATAATATCCTTGCATGACATCTCCTTACTAATGCTTATTTCCCTTATCAGGAACTTGCTTTGCAATGTTGTGGGCAATAGATTGGCATTATACTTAACTAGCACCATCAAAGTGAGAACATATACTTCGTGTGCTTATCATCTTCAGTTGATCCATGTGAATTAATTAATCAATTTCCTACCAAAATGGGTTTCTTCAAAATGGATACTAATTTTACCTCATAATTCTAGGACTAAAATTCCCCATGGAAACTGCAAGCAATAGAGCTTCCCCCTTGACAACTTCCCAAAAATTCTTTAATGGAGAACTAACACGCAATATAAAATAGTTGGTGTGCAATACAGAATATTTGGCATGCAATACAAAACACTACTTATGTGGCATGACTTAATTGTGTGCAAGGGATATCTATATTAAAAAACACACTCAATGATGCCATTATAATTCATGGTGCAATACAAAATAGTTCATGCACGGTGTAAAATAGTAAACTTGTCATGTGACATAATTATGTGCAAGGAAAATGTACAGTGCATGACATATTCTATATGGTTTACTGATCAAAACTACCAACTATGGCACCAACACTTCATGACAGAATTGGTCAAGGTACTCCATGTGTCATAGTTTATGATCAATCCCTCTATTTTTTGTTTTCCCTAACTCTCTATCATCTTTAGCACATACCATATTGCTTATGAATAACATGTGTGTAACAATAATATGCATACATATACATACACATGTGCACATAGATAGATAGATAGATGGGTGTGTGTGTGTGTGAGAGAGAGAGAGAGAGATGGTGTGGGTTGAGGGAAATATTGGATAAAACATATTGTATATTTATGTACCTTAGTCAACCAATATAGACTCAAACTATTTAGAGCTTATAATGACCCGATCATACCAACAAGTGTTGATAGAAAGGGATTATAGTTTATTATCTCCAACTATCACTCATGGGTAATAGGGGCTAAGCTTTATTATTATTATAGACACTTTTAAAAACCAAATGTTTCTCATTGACACATAAAAGCCAAAAGCATACTTTTCTTTTACATATTCTTAAGATAAATTAGTGTTTCTCTTTTTTATTATACATAGTCACTATACGTTACAAGGAAAAGAGAATACTTAATCAAAATTATACAAGATAAGACTCTTGAATTTTTCCCTTCTCAAATACCTCAAATGAGATAATTGGCTTTAAGGGTATCACTAGATTGGTTCTCTTCTCTCTCTTTCTGCATTTGTCACTTCAGTGTTATTGTTCTCCTCTTTTTTCAATTCTTGCTTTTAACCATCAATATTGAGCTCCTCTTCTGAAAACGAAAGAAGATACAATGCAGAGTATAAGACATAAAATACGATAAAAACTAAAATATAAACTAAAGTAGACTATAAAGGATGTATATGTCATATACCTCAACATCAGCAATGTCAATGCCATATTTCCCTAGAAAAGCAAGAAACTGGAACAAGTTTTCTTCATTTGAGTGATAATGGCCACTATTTTGCCAAATCACTTGTATAAACAACGCAAATAAAAAGTCACCATAGAAAAAACACCTTAGTAACTTAGTATTCAACCTTCAGGAAAATTTTAGGCACAATCATGCTAACTAAGTTACATGCTAAAAAGCTTAGGTTGTAGATAACTCGTGAAAACAAATAATATGAGGTGTGATTCCTAATCCTTTTCATTTTATTCTCAATAGCATTTCATTCTCTAATGCATCTTATGCCCAAATAACACCATGAAAGTAAATGATTCTAATAGTCATGAAAATATTTTAACACAAAACAACTAAAAGGATTTCAATCATTGTCATGTAATACTAATTTCATCTTCAAGCATTGGATGTTGTTTAAATGGACATGATACCAAATATTTTCAATTTCATAAGTAAAAGACAAAACAAAATCAAAGGAAATGTTTTAAATACAATCAACAATAAAGAGAGGATATCATGCAATGGGCATTGCAATTATAAAAAATATATTTACCTTTCCACTAATATATGGAATTCCTATAACATTTGCTTTCCCAAAATAACCATGAGGTGAAAGAATCACAACATTAAAAACCATATGAATCCCTACTAGAAAAATTTCCAAAGTCAATGGATTATGTGCCTAAAGGATCTCCAACAACAAATGAATCATATCTAGGACATGTTATGCATTGTCTCCCCATCCTTTTTACAATCCCATTACCTGTAACCTACCCACACCAGAGTAAAGTAACAATCAAACATAGGCATTCACATTTGTTTTTATCTTTTATATCTATAAAATTTGAATATGATTTGTTTCAAGAACATATTAATTCATATTTAAAGTCGTCTTGTCATGAGAAGGTATCAATCAAGCAGGACATCAGAAACATCAACCTCAATGATGTCTTGAAACAATTCCTACAATATCAATATTTTTCTTACTATGATATCTTGGGTAGAAAAAAAACATATATGCAAAAGAAAAAACCATATATTACTTGTGGTCAAACTCATATATGGCATACTCTTAGACAAATTTTTAAGATGTTCCTCTTCCTTTACCAAAGAAGTTTATAGCTTAGTTAAACTCTATATACTTTCATTCAGCATCAATTCCTACAAGATAAATTTCACACATTATTCTTTCTCATTTCTCAACATGCTATAAATGATAAATTTAAAGTCACATAAAGCCAAACACATACCCTTTTCTAACCAAAACAAACAAATGAACAATGTCTCTAATAAAACTTCACACCTCAGAAATTACTCTGCCACATGCTTAGGCTAAAGGTGAGATTATTTGAATCGTCTTTAGCTCATACTTAACGAGATATTTGTATATTTACCATGATGTCAATTTGGTGCTGAAAGAAATATATAAATCCAGGTCATTATCAGTGAAATTCATGTATAATTCAAAAAAATAGCATTACAAGGTATTGGTAAATCTAGAGACACAAGCATCTATTCATAGTGGTAAATGAGGGTGGACCCTCTCAAACTTATGTGATTGGGTGGCACTATCCATAAATAAATTATTGGTTGTATTAAACATTTTCATTTAACCCATTTATTCTAAAGATTCAATCAGAGAACACACAGGCAGGGTCCTAGGATGTCCCTGGGCTTGACAAGAAAGAAAGAGACATTCACTCTATGATGATTTCATTATAGAGACAAAAAATATCCTAGGGCTAACCCAACAACAAGACAACATAAAACAAATATGGAAAAATACTCATACAAGTTGTGTTCCAAGTATAAGATAAGATAATTTTATTTGTGTCCACCAAATGACCACAAAAGTCTGTCAAAGGAACAAAGATAGTACATCTAGTGTTAGTACAAAGTGTGAGTGCCAAGGCATTTATAGACTGGATGTTAACTATCTAAAAAAGAGAGTATAAGCTAAGCTATCATTACAAATATAGATGTTATAAACTGAAAAGCTCTAAAAATATCAGTACTGAGCAAGAGAAGAAAGGACAACAAGCCCTGTTAGAGCTTACAACTGAGGATGAGTGAGGGGACCAAGAGGCAGACAAAACAAGATATATTAAGAAATGAATATTAGAGCTAATATGAATTCTATATTTTGAGAAACTTCTACACACATTATATTAAATAATAAATCATTGTAGTTAGCATTTTTCCAAACAAAAAGCCAGGAAATCAATCTGTAATAGAAATTAGACTTGCAGGAGTATGCCCTAGACAATTTCTTTTTAATTGAGTTAAAATTTAAATTTGTAACATAGGAAGGAGCATTTAAATGGAGCAAACATGGAAAATGACATACTGAAACTACATTTAATACCAAAATTTCATAATTACTGGCATACACTAAGTTGACTTACCTCACATTGATGAGCTACTACTAAATGCAGTGGTTTATTAGTTTCAGATGTACAAAAGTCCCATATCAACAAATGGTGGTCATCTCCAACATACCAAAAGGGTACGCATGCCTTAAATTCCATGCAACATCTTCCACGACACCCTCATGGACCTACATTGACATGAGGTCATCAAACACTTTCAAAATACACATAAGCAGAAACTCACCAACAAATCCCATTAAGTTTCTAAAAAAAAATGATAGTAAACATTAAGAATAATCCTGACATCTTTTAATGGTCACATTTGTGGGGTTGTGAGCTCAGTTCTAACAATGTATTTACCCTTCTTTTTCTTCCATGCTACCATCATGTAAAACCAATTAACTTTAGGATGAAAATGGCTTTTGACGCAACCTGTATAGCATGAAACATTAACAAACCTAAAGAAAATAACTTTCGAAGCCTAAAAACTTGTGTGTGTTCAATTTCATATAGAATCATCTGCTAAGATGCAACTGATAGACAACAAAATATGAACCAATCATATGATATGGGAAAATCATCCAACTCGTGAACTGTATTCAAATTCCAACCTAATGATAATAAAAATTCATTATGATGGGTGGATTTATTTGCAGTTGGACACAAAGTTACTTTGAATAACATCTGTTAAAATAACTCTCCTTCTATATGTGTTGGGCCTCAAGCACTGTGTTTTTGGTAGGTGCATTAATGTCCCACAAACAGATTTGTGTGTCATATGAACCACTTAGAAGATGGCCATGCTTAAAAGGTATCCATGATAAACCATAACCTTATGTATTATGACCCCTCAATCTGAGATCAGGATTACAACCACCATCTTGAGGGGGATTTCATGGATGCTTGTTGTAGTCAAACACATAAACTTCTACACTAACTGTTTTTGTGGAAATAATGAAAGGATTATGTGGCATGTATCAAGCTCTATTGACCTCCCCATCATGATTGATTTTTTGTATTACTTGTACCTACAACAAAGAGCATCCACTGAGTAACTTGGCCTAAATGAAAAAATGGCATATTTACAGCAATTTAATTATAAAGTTTCAATAACATTGAACTGAACAAAATAGTTTCAACATAGACTATGAAAAATGTTCGTCCCAAACATATAACAAATCCCAAATGTGTGGACAACATTAAAGAATGTGATAAAATAACAACTTTGAAAACCAAAAATTACATTCAATCTTTTCCTTTCCAATAAACGCAAAGAAAAGTAATCACATTGTACAACAACGAACATTGTTCATCATAAGTGTGGTGAATTCTTACAATCATAAGAAAATGTTCAAAAAAAACCATATATTTTTTTTAAATATATACTGAACTAGTAATCAGCCCACATATTCATAGATGAAACATAAAGTGGGTTATAAATTTTTTTATTCACATACTCAATACCATGGACATCACAACATTTACAAATGAATGTGTTGGTGGATTGCATATACATGGCCGTGTTACTAAAACAAGTGGTTACTCAAAAATCATTAGACAAAAGGTTCCACTCTCCATAAAGATGATAAGGTCCTTCATGAGTGAGAGAAAAAGACAATTCCTCACATGTTCTTGAAAGCATTCCCAACTTGGTTACAACTGCAAGATGCCTAACTTCTCAAGCATGGAGAAGTTGTGTTCAGAGGTCTCCCAATGCAAAGAGACAAAACCCCAAGACATGAAAAATTCCAATCAAATTCTTTCAAGAAACTATAGAAATTTTTAGCCAGTCTGTTCAATACAATTTAAGAAACAAAAAAGGAATGTAAGGTGATTGGTGTGTGTTAGTGTTGCCATTTATGTCTAAGGTGTTGATCATGTGGAACCTCAGAACATTTTACAGGCGACAGAGGTACATGGGACAAAAATTAAATTTGTTCTTACTACCCATCATCACTTAATCATGCAGGGGGAAATGAAGAACTTAAGAAACTAGTCCCAGGTATTGAAGTTTATGGTGGAGCAAAAAATCATGTCAAAGGTTGTATTGTTGCATTAGAGCACAGTGATGAATTATCTTTGGGTAGGACAGTGACTATCAAGGCCTTGCACACACCATGTTCATTGTTGGTTGTGGAAAAAAAAATTAAGGCTCAGTAGAGGAAAAATATTGGCCTCCTTGCCCAAGTCAACTCGGGTTTTCTGTGGACATGAGTATATAGTGAAGAATGTTCAGTGTGCAATGACTGTTGAACCAAAAAAATGAAAGGATCAAGCAAAAACTTAATTTTGTTGAGTGACAGTGGAAAGAGAACAAGCCCACTGTGCCATTGACCATTCAAAAGCAGAGATTTCTTCCTCTACTTATCCATAGCCAAGCCTCGAAAATATTTCCTAGTTTAGCATTAATACGTTGTGGGGCCTAACATGTAACAATGTTCTGAGTACATATGAAAATTTTTGAAGTCACCATAGAGTTCTGGGTACATAGAAATGATGAGCTTGATTAGGTTTGGGCTCAATATGAGTTTTTGTCATCGAGAATCAATATGACTGCCTTAACATCCAAAGGAATTATGACGAAAAGTAAGCCAAGACTAGGCTAAAGTGACTAGTGAGATTTTAACAACAGGTATATAGGTTTTGAAATTTCAATTTGAAATGAATAGAAAAAAAATTAGTGTTATAGACATTTTTGTGCCTTACAGCTATAAGCATGAAATGTCCATAATTCAAGGGATCCAAAGTCCCTAAAGATGTTGTTACAGCTCCTAAAGGAACAAGGTCAACCAATGACAGCTTCTCCCAGAATTTCTCCACCAAAAACCACTCAGAAACAGTCAATTCAGGATCAATTCAGAGGCTCCACTAGCTGCCTGCGTTGAAATGCAGAAGTTACACTGGCTAGGTGCACTGCAACGCAGGTGGAAGCACTACCAGGGTGCGCTGAGCGGTAAATGACAAATGGCAAGCTCATTCAACGAGGTGGAAAGACCCTGGAAGCTTTCAGAATCTTCTCCAATGACACTTGCCTCAATGAATTCGACTAGTGATGAGTAAGAGGCTCTCAACCTCCAAGTGGAAGCGAGAACTGAAAGAGAGAAGCCACAAGTCAAAACATAAGCTGACTCATCCTCTCTGCTTACATCTATATATGGATCTCTCACCCAGAGGTTCAGGAGGCTGGAATTTTGTACTTTGCAGAGAATTGCTGTTGGTTTGAGATTGAGATTAGTACATTGGGTGATTTATGCTTTGTTGGAGGAGAGGAAGGGATTCCTTTGCTGGGAGGTAGATGCTGGATCGGAACTCACTTGGTTGTATCTCCTCTTGGACTTTCTTATTCTATCAATAAACTATTTGAGTTTCTCCTACATGATGTGTACCAATGATGTTTTGTTATGCTTACATGTTTAGCTTAATCTGATCTTGAGCTTTTTATGAATGTATATCTGTATCCTTGTGTAGTTTCTCTCTCTTGTGATCTTGCAGGAATTCGGTGAAGCTGGGTCGGTGAGGGACCAAGGAGCTGAGAGCCACTGAAGGGAGGAGTGATTGGATTGACAAACTAGCGGAAGACACAGGTTAGTTACATCCTTCTTCCTCATTTACATTCCATAAAGGAGAATACTCAATTAGTTTACCTTGTTTGTTGCTAAGGCACTATCACACCTTAGAGTGGGATAGGGGCATTCCGAATTGGATACTTTTCCCAACAACAAATTGGCGACTCCGCTGGGGAGAGTATCTTGTTAGTTTATTTGTGTTTCTATTGTTGTTCTTCTCATAAACTCAGGAGTGCCGAATCGAAATGCATTTGCCATTTTCAAATGCAAAGTAGAGATCTGCCACTCTAGTCCACTCATGGGTCTGTTTTTATGATCTGAACAGCTAATCCACAAGTGCTCTAATAGCCCTTTGTGATATATCTTAGTCCTCCTTTAAATCATCCTCCTAATTGTACCTAATTGATAGCTTTTATCCGGCCAAAAACTGTAGATTAAACTGCAAACCGTGACCCGGAACCCAGAAACAATTCTCGTTTCTGCTTCAGCGCAGACTTTGTGAAGAGTTTCTGCATTTCAACGCAGGTCCCATGAAGGATACCTGCGCTGAAGTTTAGTTTCTCTATGCTGAGGGTGCGCTGATCAGCCCTTGCCCTGTGCAGCTGTGGTTCCCTGCTTCCTTTTGCTCAGTTTTATCTCTGTTTTTTGCAGCCTGTTATCAGTCAGTGTACCTATCTGAAACCCCTTTTCTTTGCCTCAATTCCGCCTCAGTTGTATAAAGAAACTGTATTTGTTCTTTGTGTATTTGTTACATCATTTGCAGTTTCCCATTACAAAAGTAAACTAGTCATACTGTCGCCCTTAGATCTAGACCTGTTGTAAGTGTCGTTTTGATCTTAGGAGTGAGTTTGTTTGCTGTTCACAGTTGATTACACTTTTACTTTTGTCTTTTGGTTTGAATTTATGCATTTCTAGTGTCGAAACAAGTGTTTACTTCAAAATCATAAAGTGTCGTAATCGTCTTTTTGTTTTCAAAAAGAAACTTGTTTATGTTTTCACTTGAAATCGAATTCAAATTTGTACAACCGCTTTCTTTTGAGGCATCAATATTAAGAAAGCGAAAACAAATACATGCATATGTGCATTTGCATTTTGATAGTTTGCATGCTTTGATTTAGGAAAAGTGCATTACAGTGTGCTCTATGCTCTTTGAGAAAAGTTTGTGTCTCCCTTTTCCCCTTGTAGCTAGGATTTTCATTGTTGAAAAGATATAAAAGCTTGCTTATCATCTTTAGACTGCATTTAGGAATTGTATCATACATCTCGTGGTGATCCAAAAAGGCAAAATTCTAAGAAAGATCAACCTAAAATAAATTGAATGAACTTAACAACGCTTTGTAACTTAACGCACAACATAGAGGTCTAGGCTAGCTGAGACGTGTTCCGGCGTCGTAAAACCTGGTGACTGTCGATCTCGCTGATGGTTGGGTGATTCCTCCTGAGAGACGATAGCGCCAGTACGGATTGTGCTCCCACGTACCGTCGAGTATATATTGGGAGACCCCTATAGGCATAAAACCTTTATCCTTAGGAAGCCGTGTCGGCCGCCCTACTGATCACAATGCACTGAACACATCATTCGGGAAGATTGACCGCCCATACCTTAAAAAGTATTCTGCGTTTTTGCGAAAAGTTTGGCACACCCTCTACCTAGAAATCCAGAGCAGTTCCTTTTGGCCTTTTTCAGACTCTATAACGGAAAAAGTCCATCCGAGCATTTGTCACTTCGGGCTCGTTAAAACATCGAAGGAGACTAGAGTCATCTTTTGCTTTTTCTCGACTCTTTAAAATTGAAAAAGCAAGTTGTGTCTAAAGCGTCTAAAAATTCATTTAATTCGGAAACACACTTTCCCCTTTTTGTATTTTGGTTGATCGAGTAATCCGCAATCGTGGAAGAAAGTCAATTGAAACCCCGTCGTTCGCGGAGGCTTACGAGTCAACCGTATTTGTCTCCGGAATCGAAAACAGTACGGACAAAGCGAACTTGTTTAACCGGTTTGAAATCTCCTATCAAAGTTAGAACAAGTGTTCCAACAACATCTGAGATTCTGGTTACTCCAAACATTTCTGGAAACCCTGCCTCTACAGAAGAAGTTCAGCAGCCACAGAGGGACAGTGATACTGATCCTAGTCTGAGAGCAAACACTTGTGTTACTGAACCAGTTCCATTTGTAACCGGTTCAGAGAGTCTTGTTCCTCAAACATCTGTCGCTGTTGATTCAACCCCTTCTTCGGCACCAGAAATATTTTACGGACCTGACGGTCTTCCCCTTCCACCTGGTTTGGTTGCGATAGAGGAAATTGTAGAAGATCCGCAAGCAAGTACTCCAACACATTTTGGAGTCGGGGTCACTCTATTTCCTTCGACATCAGAAGTTAGTCTACCACTAGTGGAAGTTCCTGTAGAATCGCTAGGTAATCTTTTGGATAGACTCAAAATGTCTGAACAACCGTCAACATCTAGGACTGTGTCGACTGACACAAGGATAGCAGAACTCTCTGCCGTCACTCCGACAATGTTTTCCGGCATACCATCTGTCCCGACTAGCTCACAACCACTAGAAGGAGTCCATCCAGGGACTATTTCGACAGTATGGTCTGTTCCTGTTTGTTCCTCCGGAATAATATCCGGCAACTCTTATGTTGAGACTCGACAGATTGATCCATTTGGAGGACAATTTGGGCAATCCAGTCCCCAAGGGCAAACAATCCCCTTGAGTTCCGGATTACCACCGTATGGGGGGCAGTATGCCCTTTCATTACCCCATCCAGGAGGATATCCATACGGGAGTTCTCAACAGTATTCAGGTTATACTGGAGTTACGTCAAGTGGTTGGGTACCTATACTACCCCAACAACCAAGGGTTGTGTATTCTATGCAACAATGTGTACCTATGTCGAACATCCCGACAACACCAGCTATTGTAACAGTGTCACAAGTTCAAACGCTGCCTGTTGTATGTCAACCTCAGATTTCTCAGGTTGTAGTGCAACAGCCCATTGACCCTGTGACTCAACCATAATCACCTACTGGTGGGGCGACACAGGTCCAAACAGGTACAATTACCCCGCATCTTGGTCCTACGGTTAGTATAGCGCAACAGAGCATGGCTTCACAACTGTGGCTGGTGCAATACCAACAACCACAATTCCAACAAGTGTACCAAGGTTCTGAGCAGCAGATCTTTGCGAACAGTGGACAACCGTACATTCAAAACGGTCAAAATCAACCACTTTACAGTGGTCATGTCCACCAACCGTATTAATCATACCAGCATCAATTACATTATGCTGGTATGCAAAGGCCAACTGCTCAGGCAATTCCATCGTATCCTGGGTATGCTTCACCTAACCTGAATCAAAAGTTACCATTCGTGGCAACTTTAGAGTTACCCGATTTACATCGGTTAACAAACGATCCAATTGCTTACGCCCCTTGGTGGCCAGCGATTCCTCACAAACTTCCTTCAAATATTCCTAAATTTAATGGAAATCCAGGTGAGGACCCATCGAATCACGTGATGACATTTCATCTATGGTGTTCATCAAACACCCTAAATGATGATTCGATAAGGCTTCGCCTTTTTCAGAGGACGTTAACGGGTCCAGCGGCAAAATGGTATATTGAATTGCCTAGAGCTTCGTTAGACAATTTCAGCACCTTAGCCACGACTTTCTTAACCCATTTTCAATTACCGATAAGGTATGAAACGGGAACGGAAATCTTAACCAACTTCAAACAGACAACGGCCACTCACATATCTGATCATATACATGAGTAGCGACGTCGTCGTAGGATGGTAAAAACGTACGTTCCCGATCAGCTATTAGCTGAATGGTTTATCAAGTCGTTACTTCCTGCTATAACGGAAGATGTGGCAAATGGGGGAGTCGTAACGGAAGAGCAAGTTATCGCTCGTGCGCAATATCTAGACTTGGTCTATACTCAGTCTGGCACGCTCTACGACAAAATACCTGACGCCCCTAGACCGGAATTCTCAATTCCTCCTCCTCCTAAATCAAACAATGACTCTCACGCCGGCGATGGCGTGATTGGCACGACAAACGCGAAATCAACAAAGGCTGCGTCCAAGAAAGCCCGTAAGATTTCAGATCAAAATGCAAAAGACGAAATTCTTGCTTCGGAAGTAAATGTCGTATCAGCAGATAAAGGCAAAGAAACCAAACAACCAGGAAGCAAGAAGAAACAAAACAAAGGGAAGAAGAAGAAACAGGGTGAATCATCTCCTGAAAAAAATTCTTCAAACCCTCCTGGAAATAGGAAACCACCCCCCTCAGGGTGTCAGATATGTGATGAGGATCATTGGACCTCACAATGTCCATACAAAGCTGAGCTTAAAAGATTCTTTAAAAGTTCGCAAACCTCAGCTGTGTTAACTAATCTGTTTCCAAATCCAGGAACAAATTTGGTTGATAGTGGAAATGCTTCCCCGTCGCAAGTGCTAATGTTGTCGATTTCGAAGCAACAAAATGATGCTTTGATTTCGACAAGAAACAAAGATTACGGGAATCCGCAGCTGTCGAACGACAAAGGTAAAGATCAACCGAGTAGTTCGACAACAACTTCGACAGAAGTTGTACCACCCATCATTCCTGAATTAACAATAAAACCGCCAAAGGGAGTAGTACACAAGTCGACATTTAATCCTCGCGCCAGAGCAGCGCAGCATTATAACATAGTGGAAGATTTGGCCCAATCGCCATCCGCTATGTTGACTCTTGAAGTACTACAAAATTGCCCATCCCAAAGGCAGGCTTTGTTATCAGCCATTGGTGGGGTTGATCCTAAGGATTCCAATCTTGTATCCTTTGACCACAAAGGATACGATCCTCAGTTACCAGCTCAACTAGCTTTCCTTATCCAAGTGAAAGCCCTCAACAAAACTGTTCATCGAACAATTATTGATGAGGGGGCATCTACATGTATTATGTCGATGAGTTGCTGGAAAACTTTAGGATCTCCAACCTTGTCACGATCCTCGACAACATTAAAAGCATTCGACGAAAGGACATATACCCCATATGGTATCCTAAATAACTTGAAGGTTGAACTAGGGGGAAAAACAGTAGAAATAGATGTTGAAGTCATCGATGGGAATCTTGATTACAACATCCTACTAGGAAGATCGTGGATCTATGCCATGGCAGCTGTTGTGTCGACATATTTTAGAAAGATTGCATTCCCCTTTCAAGGGGGGATTACGATCTTCGACCAACAAAACTTCCTCCCCAGCAATTCACAAGTTACGGGAAGCATTCCAATGATCCATGGAAGTAATCATTCGCTCCAAAATATCGGAGTAGGTCTCCTAAAAGACCCTGCCTTAATGGGTACTTTTGCCCTACCGCCTCCGAGTAATCTGACGGAAGTGGCCACAGTGGAATATGAAACCTTCTATATCTAATGGATTTGGACTCCGAGGACGGTTCTTATCTCGTGTCAACATCGTTAAAAAATGAAACAAGGAGTCATGAGGATAGTTCTTTTACTGTGTCAACCTCATTAAAAAATGAAATAATCCCCTTTCCAAATCTCAAAGGTAAACCTTCATTCCAACCACCAAGTTGAGTGCAATGAAGCTTGGGGGGCATGCACCTCGATTTGCGTTATTATGCTGGGGGCATACAAACTTATCATGAGCAGTTTTAGCGCATAGTTCATGCTCGTTAAAAAATAAACATAAGATCGAGCAGTTTTAGCACATAGTTCATGCTCGTTAAAAAATAAACATAAGACCGAGCAGTGTTTTTCCGCATTTAAGCTCATTAAAAAATGAACTACCCTCTGGTAAATAACCACCGTGAATGTAACATTATCAGCCATTAAAGCCTTGGTCGTGTTTGCACCGTCACCTCCACTTTTCCATTGGCCGATCATTCACCTACATTTGATTGTTTACCCATTTTGAGGAACAGCTGCGAAGAGTGATTTCACTAGCCATCCTTGTGACACTGCCGTGATTGGAAAATTCCAACCCTTACCTGGAATCAACTGCTAACCCGTTTCATCACTAGTTCCTCAAAAGACGAGTCTTTTTTAAGCTCTTTTCATCTGACTCGTAAAATATGAAAAGATTGTCGAGTTTTGGCCTTCCAGCTCGTTAAAGTGACCGGAAGTGCTATCCCTCCTCTAGATTTTAATCTTTTTGGACCTGAGGGATTATTGCACAAAAAGATCGAGCGCTTGTTTTGTTCGGCTCGTTAAAACTATCGAAAATTCATCCCTTCTGTATTGTTTTATACTTTTTCGGACTTAAGGGATTAGATGATGAAAAAGACTTTCGGAGTTGACTTTACGTACCTTTTCAGACTCTCTAAAAATGAAAAGGACCGAGTTATCTTTATCGTTAGACTCGTTAAAAACATTAAATAGCGACAAACTTGTCTTTAGACGAGAACGAGTTTCACTATCGCTAGGCTCGTTAAAACATAGCGATGGGTTTGCCCGAAGGGCAGATTATAGAACAAGCATATGTTATCCTCCTCAAGCTTGACAAAAATAAAGAGGTACTGGTCAGCAATGACTGGGGAAAAATTGGGAAGAAACTCAAAGAACTTTATTGGTAGCAAGTCGCTCTTGAACATGACACTTCCACTCCGTGCCTGAGTCGAGTTGGGTTGTTTCATTCACCGGTCACATCGCCATGGTCTCGCCATACCATCCATCTTTGGGGTAAATGCTACCAATCCATCACATAAGTGTCGCCGATATGTTCAAGAGAAGTCATCCAGAGAAGTCAACCGTGTCCCATCCACTACCATACATTATCCTTCATTCTTTCATGACCGCCACCCTGAACCATTATCATCAGATCGTTTTCACCTCCATCAAAATCATTTGCTCCGTTCTGTGTCACTGATGTGGGATACATCAAGGCCCTCCTTTGACGGATCGCTTCTTGTCGACATCAGCTCATTATCCAAGAAGTTGATCTAGGAACAACCCCTTCAGTACTTTGAAGCTTGCATGCCTCAATGGCAAGTTTCTCACTTCCGGCGACAGGTATACATCAATGACCTTCGACCGAAAGATTTTGGGTGGTGTTCGACGCCAAGTCCTTTATTCACACCACGTGAATTATACTGCAGTACCTTGAGGGTCATTATCATTATCGGTGATTCCTCTCGCGCTTGTTAACGGTTTACATCATTGACTGGTAATCAAGCGATGTCTTTCCATGTTCGACTTCAGAACATTTCTCGCATGGATCGACTTGTACTTAGAGTGAAGATCGAACGAGTTTGAAGACCCCAGATCTAGTTTCATCCATCCGGGCTGCGATATATATTCAGGGAAAATAAAGACATTGACATGTACAGCATTGCAGCACAGACAATCATCCTACCAAAGGATGATGATTTCAGCAGGATCATCAGTCTATCATCAGACAATTGTCTGTCCTATGTACATAAAAATGAATTTATAAAGCTGAGCATGGGAATGTCCGCCTCAGCTAGATCATGAAAACAGTATTAAAAATAATGTATTGTATTGTATCTTATTACAGGTCTCCTCCCAGCATTGAATGAACTTCGGATCCTCCTAATAAAGCATTTCACCCGATAAACAGCCTCATACTTTAGGGGGCAACTGTTATAGACATTTTTGTGCCTTACAGCTATAAGCATGAAATGTCCATAATTCAAGGGATCCAAAGTCCCTAAAGATGTTGTTACAGCTCCTAAAGGAACAAGGTCAACCAATGACAGCTTCTCCCAGAAGTTCTCCACCAAAAACCACTCAGAAACAGTCAATTCAGGATCAATTCAGAGGCTCCACTAGCTGCCTGCGTTGAAATGCAGAAGTTACACTGGCTAGGTGCACTGCAACGCAGGTGGAAGCACTACCAGGGTGCGCTGAGCGGGAAATGACAAATGGCAAGCTCATTCAACGAGGTGGAAAGACCCTGGAAGCTTCTAGAATCTTCTCCAATGACACTTGCCTCAATGAATTCGACTAGTGATGAGTAAGAGGCTCTCAACCTCCAAGTGGAAGCAAGAACTGACAGAGAGAAGCCACAAGTCAAAACATAAGCTGACTCATCCTCTCTGCTTACATCTATATATGGATCTCTCACCCAGAGGTTCAGGAGGCTGGAATTTTGTACTTTGCAGAGAATTGCTGTTGGTTTGAGATTGAGATTAGTACATTGGGTGATTTATGCTTTGTTGGAGGAGAGGAAGGGATTCCTTTGCTGGGAGGTAGATGCTGGATCGGAACTCACTTGGTTGTATCTCCTCTTGGACTTTCTTATTCTATCAATAAACTATTTGAGTTTCTCCTACATGATGTGTACCAATGATGTTTTGTTATGCTTACATGTTTAGCTTAATCTGATCTTGAGCTTTTTATGAATGTATATCTGTATCTTTGTGTAGTTTCTCTCTCTTGTGATCTTGCAGGAATTCGGTGAAGCTGGGCCGGTGAGGGACCAAGGAGCTGAGAGCCACTGAAGAGAGGAGCGATTGGATTGACAAACTAGCGGAAGACGCAAGTTAGTTACATCCTTCTTCCTCATTTACATTCCATTAAGGAGAATACTCAATTAGTTTACCTTGTTTGTTGCTAAGGCACTATCACACCTTAGAGTGGGATAGGGGCATTTTGAATTGGATACTTTTCCCAACAACAATTAGGTTCTATGATATTGGAGTCTGACAAACTTACAGGTTCTGTGAAGAAACAATATATAGGCATGGTCAGTATGTTGGGCTCGGGCCAAATGAAAATGGTGAGTTTATTGCAGTAGACCATGAAAAATCATCCTTGATCCTATGTGGAAAATATTTCTCAAATACTTTTGCCTTGAAGGCAACACTAAAAGTTGTAGTTGCACTATCAATATCTACACATAGTTCCCTTCCCCTACCTGTATTGCTTCTTATACATGGAGAATCCATAGTTTCATTATTTGCATCAGAAAAGGCAGTCTAGAGTTATTCAGCTCTACATAGTCTTGGTTTCAAATGGGGCAGGTGTTGCTTCAGGTCCTGATGGAATAGAAACATTTTTTTAAAAGTGAAGATTCTAAAGCACCAAACCTTTCCAGAATGCCATCTTCTATAATCATGCTTGTTATTGACAACTCAGGCGTTATTCCTTCTATATCTAAACTCACACTTGGTCAAGTTGCCTATCACTTTTTGGTTGGCTACCAAAATGGAAACTTTGTATCTGCATATGAGTCAAGTCCAGTGTCTCTTTATCCTATCATAGTTTCTAAGGAGCTTTCCTCTCAATTAACAAAAAATAATATTTCTTCCTTTCTAGCCAATATCAATGCGAGGGAGAAGTATCTATAATATCAATGCGAGGGAGAAGTATCTATAAGGTGAGGAGATCTTGAAATTGATGGAAGAAACCCTTTCATAGAAGTTTCCATCAAGTAAAAGGAAGAAGCCATCAAAAACAACAATGGATAATTTGAAGGACAAGTATGTCAGGAAGGTTTCCTGATCTTCCAAAGGAAATTTCATTCTAATAATATGTTGGACAATTGCTCTTAAAGGTTATTTTTTGCATTCATCTGTTTTCTCTGATCTATGACCTCTACAACGCTGGCCAAATTCAAGATGCAAACAACCAATTGAAAGAAATGTTGAATAGTTTTTTGCTTCTAAGTTGTACTTCTTATGGTGCATTCACAAGAAAGGGGGAGGAAGGTGAAAGGGTTGCTAAGGGAACGGTAGTTAGCAATTATTGTAAAAAAAAATCAAGTTTCTACAGTATATCATCCACAATCACTACCATGAGTAATACTTACTTGATGCTTGCTTTAGTGCCAACTACAAAATGTTGGAAAATACTTGCCTCTAGACATATCACATTCAGTTTGGTGTTATACAGATGATATAAAAAACGGTTGCAAAGTTTCAAGTTTTTGATAATGTTGCTAAAATATAGGAGATGAAAAATTATCACTAAATATGATTATAAGCTTTTTAGCTATTTATGGTACAGATCGTACCATCTTATGCTCTAATTGTGAACTAAATATTGCCACTGACATTGCATACTACAAGAATTCAATGAAAAATATGTTGCCACTACCATTAAAAAAATTCTTGCTAAGAAAATTTATCTTGGAACCAATCCATTCACTAAGAGACAACAACAGAGTTTGTTGATAAAGTGTTGGGCGCAAATAAATAGAATCACAAGTCCTATTATGGTTATTTCAGCACATTTCTTGCTCAACATCCATAAAACAAGTGGAAATAAAAGTACAGTTGTGCTTAGGATCTCACACACAATCATTATAAAAAAAAATTAGATCTCTAGGTTAAAAAGAAATTTGGAACTTACCATTACAAATGACAACAATAAAAAAAATTTCCACCATTAAAAAATGCTTGCTGAGAAAATTTATCTTGGAATCAATCCATTCACTAAGAGACAACAATATAGATTGTTGATAAAGTGTTGGGCGCAAAGAAATAGAAGCACAAATCCTATTATGATTATTTCAGCACATTGCTTGCTCAACAAAGATAAAATAAGCGGAAATAAAAATATAATTTTGCTTAGGACCTTAGACAAAATCATTTACAAAAATTTTAGATCTCTAGGTTAAAAAGAAATTTGGAACTCACCATTACAAATGAATAAAACAGAGTAGCAATGATAGCATGAAGGTTTTATCTGGATGCATTTCATAGAATATCAAATTCTTGAATATGAAGGGCACTCTCGACTCCTTTATGTTTGTGGAAAAATAGTATTCCAGAAAGTGCAATCAGGCAGTGCCTTGGTCCTATTTTTTTGTATGCTCAACTAGACCAAAGTATAAACAATTTGTTCTTGAAAAGACTCCAACACCTCATAAACTCATGAAACAAACTCAATTGATACAAACAGGGAAATTCCTAGCCAAAATCAATCATGAAATTTTGTTTCACCAAAATCCAACTAGAGTGACAAGAAAAAGTTGATTTTTATAATCTGTGTTTTACTCTAGATCTAGTAACATGTGGATGCAGCCTTCTTTGTCTGAAAGAAAATTCTTGGTAAAACTACTTTCCTAAACATCTACGTTGGTATTGCTACAAAAGTAGTATTGTGGTTCATTGAAAAAATTTAACAAATTCTCCTGCCTTTTCGACACAACATCACTTCTCTCCAATATCAACTTTTGAGATGCCTTGGCAAAAGCCTCAATTGATCCTAAACCTTGCATAAGATTTACAAAATATGCAATGCCCAGAACCAGTTTTTAAAGTAAATAATCTACCTAAAGAACACGGATGTTTCATAAGTCTGTTGGTCAATCAATAGCATACATTGCAGAGATTACGATTGATTCACTATATGTGCATTATGGGTATCAATCCCAATTAATGATGGTTGAAACTGCAATGAAAATGTTAACTCTTCCAATGGATTTATCTTCCCTCAGAACAATGTCAAGAAACAAAAAATAAGCAGAAGGTTCCATTCTAACCTATAAAATGTAAATGCTACAAATACAAGTATGCAGGTTACAAGTATACAATATGCAGGTTAGATTTTTCATTTTTCTCTTATACCAAAGCATTAGGTCCATCAAAAAAATTCTAACATGAGAGATTGCTTTGTTGTCAAAGGAACAAACCTTTTAAAAACTCTAATGCACATCCATCTATCAGTAACACCGTCTGAGGGCATCAACGAAGAGTAGTAAGGGGATAACAAACTCCTCCCCTCCATAGTTTAAGAAGGTTGGCTTGAGAGTACTTACTTTTCCAATATCCTATCCCTGATAAATATTGTTTTTGTGCTCTATTTATCGTTTATCTATCAAACTTTCTAAATGCTTACCCACACACAAATTCAAAAATAACTTATTTTCAATAAAAGTGTCCCTCCCCTTTGGATTTTCATTGGGAGCCCTATCCTATGATCATGCCTACAATATGTCTACCAAGTCTCATTTGATTTGGGACATAAAGTTCCTAACAGAGCTAACATGGCCTTGATTCACTAGTGATATTGACAGATTGTTGAATTATATACTAGCATTTCGTTCTTATTGTGCTATGCCTCGTTCGAATGGCATGCTCAAAAAGATTCAACCAAATTGAAGCCCTACATGCAAATTGTGGAATAGATAGTCCTCAGACCTGGAATATAATTCAATGGATGTCTGTGTTATTTAGTTCAGCGCCTCAGGGTTTGTTTTGGGAAGAAATTATAATAGATAAAAATAAGCCAAAAATATTGAATCCTAAGAGGGTTCCCTACCCATTAATAAGTAGAGATTTGATTCTATAAATAGCAATAAATGCAAGAGTGTAAGAGAAGAACTTACCAAAAATGATTCTTGTTAAACCATAAAACAATGGCTATCTGTGTAACTCAATAATCATTGTTTATTATAAAGTTGGTCTTTATAATCAATCCATTTTAAATATCCAAAGAAAACATTGAATGATGACATAAGATTGAATCAAACGTTGTTTTTACTTAGCATGTCAGACTTTAAAGCAGTGCCCTTGCATATAATCAGTTACTGAAGAATTTTCGTTGCAACATCCCCAACATTTGAGTTCATGATTACTGTTGTTCCTCTCCCCAATCCTTCAAACTCTATTCACAAAGATGCATTATAATTGGTTAGAAAGTGACATTAAACTTGTATTCTAAACATGTAAATGCAACAAGAAGTAGAGATTATAAATCATAACAAAGGAGAACTATCAAATCTTATAGGGTCCTTCAAGCCAATGACCAAAAAGGAACGAGATGACCACCATGACTATTGAACCTTAAAGAATCATTTTGTGATGAAGAAAAAAACCAAGTGACATTGGATGTGGAGGTGATATCCTTTGAATAAATGTGCAAGTCACTCTCTTTTGTGATATTAGACTAAGAAAAGCTATGAACAATGTATGGTTTATGGCACTTGTATAATACCTAAAACTATGTTTAGACAAAGAAATTTAAAAATTGCAGGTCTATGGAATTCAATATTTGGAAAGGAAAAATTCTTATAAATGAAACGTTTGTTCATTGAGGCAAAAAACATTCAACTGTTGTTTTTATTCGCTGTGGTGATGGGTTATTCCAGCTTTCAGGAAGAACTATTTTTCACTATGGTCTTGTAAGTTTGACTTTTAAAGTGCTAGGATCTCTGGAAATATTATTATGGCCATGTGCTTTATTTTAGTTGTCCTTGTTTGTATTTCCTAGGAATTAGAATTATGTTTGCATGAAAAGGTTTAGAAGCACTTTGATCCATATAAGTTATTCTTGTTTCCTTATAGTCCAATGGAAGAAAAACATATTCCTTGCCACAATATTAAATACTTGCTTGGCATAGTAGAAATTAGTATGGAAGTATAATTTGGCTGATTATATTATTACACATGGAGCTTTTCCATACTTGTTATTTGAATCAAATCCAAAATATCAATATATATAAATGTTAGTCTTGACATAATTGTAGGCACCTTTATCTACAAGTATTCAAACTGACCTATGAGTATTTCAAACTAACCAACCAGGGTTCATGGGTGTGGGAATGATGACACTATTTTTGAAATCAGGGTGCAAGGAAAATCATCAGATACAGAATGTACAAAGTTAAATATTTAAAGCAAAGACAGTAACTATATAATGAGACTTAGGTCACTTAATGGCCAGCATTTTTGTAATCATTCTCCTGAAAAATGGATAAAATTCAATATTGATGACTCCTCAAAACCCAATCTGGTGTGGCTAAGGAAGAAGGATTTTTTAGGAACCATCAACATAATGTCATTGCTATTCTACATCAATTCCTAGTAATCACAACATATAATCAAAGAAAAAATGGAAGCCTTGATTTATAGCATCTTGTAGTCCCTAAGATTAGGATTAAAAAAAATTGAGGGGTTCAAATTCTATTAGAGATCATCTTAAGTACCAGATCTATGTATGGAATGGGCCACTTCCCATGAGACAAAATTGTGAAGGGTTTCAATGGGTTTGATTCTCTAGTCTCAATGATAAAAATGTTGTAAAACTCCAACCAACCATTACATAAAAGGCTAGAACTGTTGGGTGTCGAGCCTGATTATCTTCTTTATTCAGAGGTATTGCTGCATTGGACCCCAATTCATAATAGGGCGGCAACGCTACCCGTTTATTCGCCAGCAAGGAGTTCCATGGGGGGTGACGGTGATTTTAATGAGCCCCCCTGGTGGGGGTTCGGGGGAAATGCCCCCAAAGCTAAAAGTAGATGTAAAATTTCCTTGTAAAATATTGTAATTTCATAGTCAATCTGGGTCGTTCATTAGGTGGATAATCTAACGGTAGATGTTATGTTTAATCTACAGTTTTTTTTCCCTAGAATGAAACCACTCTCTATATATGAGGGAATTGATTGCAGCTAGACATATGTGTATTCTGAGCAAGAAAGAGAGAGGAGACTGTGTGAAAGTGAAGAGGAAATTACAGTGGATTGGCTATAGGTTGTATCTCTTCATTTTGTGGGATAATATAAAAGGAAGGACTGGTTGTTTCTCTGCGGACATAGCCCAAATTGGGTGAACCACGTATATTTGTGTCTCTCTCTTTTTTAATGCATTTTTTATGTTTCTGTTTCTGCAATATTTTATGTGTTCCATTGCTCTTTAATATATAATTTTCTAACAAGAACAAACTTAATTGAAACTTACTTGTAAACAGACTTATTTTCAAACCTAGAATATTAACCAAAATAGCCCTCAGACTTGGAATATAGACCAAATGAAGTATTTCTATGAAGTGCATCCCCTTATGGTGTGTTTCTAGAATCACTCGCAATAGAGGAAATCAGCCACTACCCATCAGAGGGAATAGTGAAGTGTTTCAGTGGGTTTGATGCCCCAGCTTTAATGAGTAAATAAAATATGAACTTGTGATAGGTTATTAGGTGGGAGGTCCATGATATTTCAATAATTATAATGTTATTATTGACCTAAAGACGATTTTCACCTGGGATAGTTTGCAAATATCTCTAAATAAGGGATATGAAATCATCCCAAATCACTTAGTGTGCAAATCTAGATGACTTATCTAGATATACATTTATGACCTAGGTTCAGGGTTCAAAAACTGGTTAGTGGTCACAGATAAGGTTAGGTTCAAGACCTGGGCTACTTTGAAAAAATAGATACTCCTCAATGGAAGCCCTTCCTCAAACATAACCTTTATTTGTATTTTGGTTCATCTATGAAATTTTGTACCATAAACATATATTTTTGCCTTATGTATTTCATATACTAGGCTAGTTAGAATAGTGAAAACCAACAACCCTCACTTGAAGTTCAAAAAGACTGCAAAGACAAACTCATCCAAAGCCCTTGGCACAAAGCTTTAAGGTAGTCATAAGCAAATAGCATGTGGTCTTAAACTAAAGAAAACAAAACGGCCTAATAATGTTATGTTAGTGGCTTCAGTTGTTGATGTTATCTGTAGAGTAGGAAGGAGGGGAGCAAACGCTTAGCATCTAAACCCACGGATACTAATATTTTAGCTTTGAACCACTTTGAGCATTATATGAAAAGCTTTGAGTGTTAGCATCATTTTATAAGGATTGACAAGATAGAGGTAGGCCCTTCAATAGCTTAAGTCATTTGTGTGAAGTTATTTGCACTCAAAGCTTCTTCGTTGACCATGCAAAAGGGCTGATGTCTAGGATCAGGGAGTGAGATGATCACTTGAGCACTATTAATTGTTAAATTTTCTAATTCACATTAGCATATCTGTACTCAAAGATTTAAGTATGCAGAAACAACAATAAAAAATTAGAAATTATAAAAACTAAAAGCATAGGAGTATAGATCAGAAACGTAGACACTACATACAATAATTTCAAATCAATTTTGCAAGCAATGGAGTGTGGATCTAAAAAAAACTAAATCTTCAAAACAAAACCACAAAGTTAAAAATCTATGTCACTAGAATAGAGATATTTAATGCGGCACAAACAGAAAACTTCTTAGATGGATGACTCACTTAAAATGTATATTTAAGTTCTCTAACTTGTTCATCTACGTATTGTAATCTTTGGGTAAGTTGTCATGTCTTGTAGAAAATTTTGTAGATTCACAAGCTCATGCAATGTACTAAAGCACGGGACAAGAATCTACTTCTACTTTCAACTAGCCAAAGCCAATAGATTGATGAAAACAATAAGAACAAGAAGAAGATAAATCAATGGCACATAACACAAGATGTATCTAGGGAAAGCCACTACTCAAAACCCCGCTATCTGTATAGCATATATCATAAATATGTGTGAAGATACAAAGCTTGTTCTCACTAGAACAATTCCGCGTAAGTATGCTCAACTCTCTCATCTCACAAGCTAACTCTTGGCTAACACTTAGCCAATTCTACAGCTTTTAAAGCCCCTAATCTCCAGCGTAATTCCTAGGATGAATAGCCTGTATTTAAATTGAATTCATGCTTCCAAGATTGCGCAATCCAAACATAGGATCAATCTCGGATGCATGCATGATATTTACACTCCAGTGAATAATACAATTGATAATACACTATCCCTGCACTCTAGTTTCAATTGGGTCTTTCTCTAAATTGACATGCATGAGTTTCTGATGAAGGAATCTTCAATTAATCGGAGTAACACTTGTGGATGCACCAATGCACCAATTGACTGTTAGTCCTCTATTAGTTCCACAAACAGTTAGAACTAATTTAACTGACCATAACTCGGTAAACTGAGTTAATCGAATTACAACTCAATTTAAACTCATCCTGGACCCCTAAAACTTAGGGAGAACATATACTTGACTACAAAAATACTTCCAACTCAAAATTCCTAAGCTAATTAAGTCAATTAAACTTAATTAAATATTTACAAGTCACTATGAGAATAGAATTCGATTTTAATTCTTAGTTTAATTCAAGGAAAAATTAAACTGGAATTTCTTGTTTCCATTTCTCAACACTCCCTCTCAACAAGAAAGGGATTATCAGCTACCCTGATCATGTCTCTGTGAAACTCAAATTTACATCTTAACAATGCCTTTGTCAAAATTTCGGCATCTTGCTCCTCTGTGGGAATGCACGCTAACAACATAATCTGCCTCAATACACAATCTCTGAGATGATGATATAGGATATCAATATGCTTGGACCGATCATGAAAAACTAGATTTTCAGAGAGTTTGATACAACTCTAATTATCGCAGTAAATCACAGTTGGATCCATCTACTGACTAAACAAACCTCATCCAAATGGCATCACATGCTTCCTGACTCGCAGCCACGTACTCTGCCTATCTCGAACTGAGTGCAACCAATCTCTGTTTCCTATTGTACCAAGAAACTATTGCTAACTCAATACTAAAGACCCCTGCTAATGTGCTCTTCCTGTCATATGGACTCCCATCAATGAAGCCTTGAAGCTTCACTCCCTCTGTTCATTTGTACCATAATCCGTATTGAGTAGTTCCCCTAAGGTATCTCAATACATGGTTTGTCACCTTCCAATATAGCTTGGTAGGCCTAACCATCGCTTGACTAAGTTGGTTAAATGCATAGCATAAATTCGGTCATGTGTTCACCAAGTACATGAGTGAACCCACAAGCTGCCTGTAAACAGTAGCTTCCACTACCTCTCCTGAAGTAGCGTCCTCCTTCCTCTAGTTACCAGCTAAAGGAGTCTCCATAGGCTTGCATCTCTCCATGTGAAACCTCCTGAGTATCCATTGGCATACTTGCCTTGAGACACAAACAGATCCCCATCACCATGCCATACTTCCATGCCCAAAAAGTAATGCATGAGGCCCGAGTCCTTCATCTCAAACTCTCTTGCAAGGTCCTCCTTACAAGATTTGATTATATGATCATCACTTGTCAGTATGAGATCATTAACATAAAGTAAAATGATCAGCAATTTACCTTCCACCACTATGTGGTACAGGTTTGCACCCACTTCACACTTCATTTAGCCCAACCAGTGAAGTAGTTATCTATCTTGGTGTACCAAGCACGGGGTGCCAGCTTCAGCCCATACAACGCTCTCTTGAGCCGGCACACATGTGACTCATGGTCAAAGGTATCAAAACCTTCAGGCTGCTCTATGTACACCTCTTCCTCAATCATGCCATTAAGGAAGGTTGTTTTCACATCCATCTAATGTATCTTCCAACCCATCTATGATAATAGTGCCAATATAGATCTGATTGATGAGTACCTTGAAACAAGAGAAAAGGTATCATCATAATCAATCCCCTCTACCTATGAAAATCCATGGGCCATAAATCTAGCCTTATGCTCCTCCACACTACCATTTGTAGCTTGCTTTACCTTGTAAAGCTAATGGGAGCTCACCACTAACTTGTCCTCTGGTTTTGGGACCACATCCCCAACACTGTTACGAACTATGGATTCATACTCCTCCACCATGGCAACAACCCAAACTGGTTGCTTCACTGCTTCCTTAAAGGAATATGGCTTTATCACAACACATTCGCCCATAAAAGCCATGTATCCAGTGTACCTCTCGAATGACCTCCTCTACCTATGCTGAGAAGTGGGCGCTCCCACATTCTCCTGTGCATCATCCAACAATATGTCACCCTCTCTAGTGCACTTTATTCCCTCTCTAGAATACTTTGCCTGAGTGGATGTCTTCACTCCCGGATCCTCTGCATGTGGCTGCTCCACATCAATCTGAGGCTCCTCAATGTTAGGAGCTAAAAGCTCCTCATCCACATGTAGCTCAAGCTCCCTCTCAAGGGAAAATTGCATGGCCTTCTCCTCATTAAATCTTACATCCCTGCGAACCACTGTCATCCTGCTAGTTGACAAGTACACCCAATAGTTGTGAGGTGTATCAGTGTGCCCCACAAATATCCTCTGTTTTAGGTTCAAGCTTCTTCCGTGCATCTTTGGTCATATGTCAATATACCGATGACCCAAAAATCCTAAAGTGACCAACATTTGGTCTCTTGTGTAGAGTTTTCTTTCGGGATTAACACATCCATAATTATTTGTATTGACGTTTTGAGCCATCCACTATGGCTCATCATCAGGATAGATCAAAAAATATATAAGCTAGATCTTAACATAATGAATAAATAGAGGTGTGAGATGGTGATGGAATGAGAAAGATGGTAACCAACATGCCTTCGTTTAGGTTAATTGATAATTAATAAAACTTTATAATTATTACAGTTAGTACTTTTATAATAATAATTGAATTTGAATTAATTATCACATTGCTCTTATTAATTTATTTTTATTTTATTAGGAATATATAGAATCCTTAGAAAAAAATCTAATTTTTAGAATATAATTGTGATAGAATTAATTGAATTAGAGATTGAAAAATAATATTAATTAATCTTAATTATACTTTGTTTTATTTCATTATAATTTTTATTAGGAATATTATTAATGATATTGTCATTAGTTAATTAATAATTAATAACTTTATTATAATAATTGAGTTTTATTTTTAGATTGATTTTAATTTTATTTTACTATTTTAGAATTTAATTAAGAATATTATTAGGATTTCTATAATATTAGTACTTAACCCAATTTTCTGATGGAATTAATAGACATTTAGATTTAAAAACATATAAAATTTAAATTTAGATAATTTTAATCAATTTTTAATTTAAATGTGATTGTATTAAATTAATTTAATTCAGAATGTTATTAGGATTTCTATAATATTAGTATTAAAAACATATAAAATTTAAATTTAGATAATTCTAATCAATTTTAATTTAAATGTGATTGTATTAAACTATATGTTGTGATTAATTGTGATTAATCACTAAAACTGACTACACCTCACTCTCAATTAATCACAACATATAGTTTAATACAATCACATTTAAATTAAAATTAATTAAAATTATCTAAATTTAAATTTTATATGTTTTTAATACTAATATTATAGAAATCCTAATAACATACTAAATTAAATTAATTTAATACAATCATATTTAAATTAAAAATTGGTTAAAATTATCTAAATTTAAAGTTTATATGTTTTTAAATCTAAAAGCCTATTAATTCCATCAAAATTGGATTAAATACTAATATTATAGAAATCCTAATAACATTCTTAATTAAATTCTAAAATAATAAAATTAAATTAAAATCAATCTAAAAATAAAAACTCAATTATTATAATAAAATTATTAATTATTAATTAACTAATGACAATATCATTAATAATGTTCCTAATAAAAATTATAATGAAATAAAACAAAGTATAATTAAGATTAATTAATATTATTTTTCAATCTCTAATTCAATTAATTCTATCACAGTTATATTCTAAAAACTAAAAAAAATTCTAAGGATTCTATATATTTCTAAGAAACTAAAAATAAATTAATAAAAACAATGTGATAATTAATTAAAATTCAATTATTATTATTATAAAAGTACTAACTGTAATAACTATAAAGTTTTATTAATTATCAATTAACCTGCCCCAGAGGTTTGGTCTCGTGGCCAGCGGACGATCTGTTAAGTCGTCTATGTCGTTGTGCAAGTCACGAGTTCGAGTCTCGTCTTATTTGAGGGCTATTCTTGCAGGCTGGGTGGTTCCTCCTAGAGGTTATAGTGGCAGCCGGTGGGATTTGACCCCATGTAACACGAGTACGATACCATCGTCGTTGTCGATTCCACTAGTCAACAAAAAAATAATCAATTAACCTAACCGAAGGCATGTCGGCTACCATCTTTCTCATTCCATCACCATCTCATAGCTCTATTTATTCATTTTGTCGAGATCTAGCTTATATAATTTTTGATCTATCCTGATGATGAGCCACAGTGGATGCTCGAAATGTCGATACAAATAATTATGGATGCAATAATCCCAGAAGAAAACTCTACACAAAATACAAATCGCAGAAGCCTCAAAACAATAATTTTGTCTCTTACTGGAATAAGCCTCCTCTGGTGTCTTCATCTCAAGTATCTGATGTGGGCTACGGTTCTGAACATAAACAGTTGTGTTGCATGCCTCGACCTACAAGTGTAGTGGTAGGCCCTGATCATGCAACATCGCCCTTATTGCCCCTACTATGCTTTTGTTCTTCCTCTCGGCCACCCCATTCTACTCATGGTTATGGGTGTCTCAACTCCTATTTAGTCCCTTCCGCTGCACAAAATTTCTTAAACTCGTTTGAGACATACTCATCATCATTAGCACTCTATAGAGCTTTAACCTTCTTGCCTGATTCTTTCTCCACCAATTCTTTAAACTCACAAAAGTTTGTGAAAGTTCGAATCTTTTCATGCATGAAAAATATCCAGCATTTACGATAATTGTCATCAACAAATATAACATAATACTTGTGTTAGGTCGTGGATGTTGTTGAGAATGGTCCACACACATCTGAATGGACTCACTCTAGAATAGCCTCTACTCGACTGTCTCTGTCGTGAAAGGAAGAATTGGTGTATTTTTCCAAAGTACACCCCTTGCATGTATCAACTTGCTCAAGCATACCTTTGGGAAGACTGGTAGAGATCTGTTGTAATATCTTCAGAGCCCCATAATGCAAGTGGCCCAATCTCATGTGCCACAAATCGCCAACGTCTCGGCTCTGCACCCTTTCTTCTTTTATGCTCAAAGCAACACACTCCTCTACCTCCATCTTATACAAATTCTTCACCTGAATCCCTATCTTCTTTACTTGACCCATGGCTATGTGTCGAAGAAACGTCTTTCCTTTTGAGAAGATCACATCATAGCCTGTATCCTCAAGCATGGCAATAGATACCAAGTTCTTCTTCAGCCTGGGCACATACATAACATTCTTCAAGCTGAGTGGGGCCCCATGCTCCCTCTGAAAAGTATTCATGCCCAATCTAGTAACACTATACTTCCCTACATCACCCATCTCGATATGCATCTGGAGATCTTTCTCGTCGAGGTCACTAAATAAATCTTTGTCGCCAATCATAGGGAATGAAGCTCCACTGTCTAAGTACCATACACTTCCCATCATTGATGACACCATGCGTGAAATGAGGGAAGAGTCTAATTCGAATTGAGAGGCCAAAGCCTCACACACCACTCCTCACGAGGACTTCTTCTCAGACTTCTTGAGTGGACAATTTGTAGCAAAATGGCCCAGCTCATGACAATGAAAGCACTTAACTTTCTTCATGTCTTTATTCTTACCTCCATGATAAGAATCAGATTTGGAATGGGAATCTTTTCCTTTCCCATTCTTCGCCTTAATCGCTAAGGCACAGTTCCCTTCATCATCAATCTTTGATGAAGATCCATCCCAGGTGTTCCTCCTGATCTCCTCCTGCATCAAATCCGACCGCAGTCGTTTCCAATTCGGAAGCTTCTCCCGACCATTAACAGAGTCCTAATAACTATGCCAACTCTTTGGGAGTCCTAGAAGAGCAAGACTCGCCATATGATCCTCAACAACCATGATTCCAAAACTTACAAGTTCATCACGACATTGAGTGAACTTGGTCAAGTATTTTGGAGTAGTCTCGCCTTTCTCCATTTTGATTTTTCTAAGTTTTTCCTTCAGTGCCAATTTCCTTTGGTCACTAGTGTTATGATACAAGTTCGTCAATTCTTTCCACATATCATACAAAGTTTTTGTTCCATGGAGACTCAATACAATGTGGTCTTGAAATCCCTCAAGGATTATCCGCCTCACCTTCACCACACACTTCTTCCATTCGGCAAAATTATGTGCATCCGATGTTGTTGGCTTAGGAATTTCTTGTCAACGAATTCCTTCAAACCATTATCCTCTAGCGCAACCTCCATTCTATCCCTCCACGCTATAAAATTTGAGCTACCTTCGAAGGCTTAATCGAGCTGAAAACCGTAGAACGCCATCTATCGATCCTAAAGTATGTATTACAAATTCCAATTCCACCTGTAACCTAAAACTCAAAAATTTGAAATCTCCTCTTGTATATTGTTCTCAACTCTGATACCATGAAGAAAATCCTATAGATTCACAAGCTCATGCAATGTACTAAAGCACAGGACAAGAATCTACTTCTACTTTCAACCAGCGAAAGTCAATAGATCGATGAAAACAATAAGAACAAGAAGAAGCTAAATCAATGGCACATAACACAAGATGTATCTGGGGAAAGTCACTACTCAAAACCCCACTATCTGTATTTCATATATCAGAAATATGAGTGAAGATACAAAGCTTTTTCTCACTAGAACAATTCCGCACAAGTATGCTCAACTCTCTCAACTCACAAGCTAACTCTTGGCCAACACTTAGCCAATTCTGCAGCGCTCTAAGCCCCTAATCTCTTGCGTAAGTCCTAGGATGAATAGCCCATATTTAAAGGGAATTCATGCTTCCAAAATTGCACAATCTAAACATAGGATCAATCTTTGATGCATGCATGATATTTACACTCTAGTAAATAATATAACTGATAGTACACTATCCCTGCACTCTAGTCTCAACTGGGTCTTTCTTTTTAATGATGTGCATGAGTTTTTTATGAGGAAATATTTAGTTAACTGGAGTAACACTTGTGGATGCACCAGTGCACCAACTGACTCTTAGTCCACTATTAGTTCCACAAAAAGTTAGAACTAATTTAACTGACCATAACTCAATAAACTGAGTTAATCTAATTAGAACTCAACTGAAGCGCATCCTGGACCCCTAAAATTTAGGGAGAACATATACATGACTACAGAAATACTTCCAACTCAAAATTCCTAAGATAATTAAGTCAATTAAACATATTTAACTATTTACAAGTTGCTATGAGAATATAATTCAATTTTAATTCTCAATTTAATTCAAGGACAAACTAAACTGGAATTTCTTGTTTCCATTTCTCAACATGTCTTTCTAGCTAAACTGAAAGCTAGTGAGGTCTCTTTTTATTTTCTTGAATCTGACAGATCTAATACGGTTTCTCTTGTAATTTTAGATCTAAATCTGAAACAAAAATCTCTTTGCTTATGTCCCTCATTATGGGAGGCTCTTGTAACCTTGAGGACTGCCACCTTGTCCACATCCCTACTCACCACTGTCTTCCACTGTGCTAGAATGTAGATCTACCACATTTTGCAAGTTTCAAGATATCCAGCAAAGATCCCATTGATACTTGAGGGCTCAAATTTAGTATGTTTATAAATTCTCATAAAGAAGGTGAATATAAACTGAACTACTATATACATGGAAATGAGTTACCTATGGCTTCTCACCAGTAAAGCATCCTCTAATGTTTTGTCCTTGAGGATCCTATGTGGACATCAACTCAAGATGTAGACAACAATATCGCATGTTTCTACCCAAATACATTAGACAAGTCCATGTCCATTGTCATGAATCATGGCCTTTGTTGTCTCAATGATAGATATGTTGGTATGTTCAACAACCCCATTCTGTATTGGGTTCTATGTTATCGTAAAATCCTTATTATTGTCTCCTTTATTAGTGAATGAAGGAACCTTCTTCCTCTTCCCTATCTGATTTTCAACCAAGGCTTTGAATTCAGTAATACTTCATCTTCAGTTATCATCAATAAATCCAAGGTTTTTGAGAAGAATCATCGATGAAAGTGTTAGGTCCCTATAATACTAGTGATTACCCCATTACTATTGTAGTTGTATCCCTTATTAATATTTTTGTGCCCCTATTTTCCCCATATTATTATTATTGTGCCCCATAGAATCCCTCTATCATTATTTTTGTGGCTTTATATTATTATTGTTATGTCGGCTGGGTTATATTGTGACTCCTTAGACTCCTATATATAGAAAGGAGGTTTTTTCATTTGTATCATCCAAGAATTGTTCATTTATGTAGTGTAAAGGAGGTTTCCCCCTCGAAGAGGCTGAATTCTAAGTTGTTGATCTATCCTTTCTATCTTTTTGTGAGCTGGTTTCATAACATTTGGTATCAAAGCTTTGGATTCTAGGGTTTCGCTGCTCCAAATAGGTCATCGTGGAATTTTTGCTATAACTTTTTTTTTGCGACGTTTCAAAAGCTAAAAAAAAAAAAACCCATTTCAGATGAAATCACATTGAACCTTGGGTCTAAATTTTAGAGATTTTTGCATTATATTTGCAGATATATGATCTGAGGAAGTTGGTCTTTGTGCAGACTCCTGAATTACATTCCAAACAGGTGACCCAGGGAAAATAGTCATAACTTTCTCTCTGAGCATCAGATTGAAATTTTGTAAAAGGTACAGAAGGAGGATGGACTGTAGTTTCTCGTATATGTTTTTCAGATCCAAAGGCAAAAACAGTGACTCGTGGCACGTCGTACAAGTTCGCTCTACTAAACTAATCTATAATCAAGTCACTGTGGGAGATTTGGCATAACTCTTCCCTGGAGAATCCAATTTGGATCAGATTGGTGGAATTGGAAAGAGGACACAGAGGGCTACCGTAGGTTGCAATTTTAGAACTAGATGATCTGAAATTACAGAGATACATCAGATTCAATATCAAGCTCCTACAAAGTGAAAAAGGGTGTGTAGTTTTTTTTAGATTTTTGCATAAGCTTGGTTTGAAAAATTAGTTTGAAGGAATTCAAAGGGCATAGTAAAGCAGTATTATCGGTAATTGATGCCTCAAGGAAATAAAATGAAAACACCTAGTAGGCAACCTGAAATCTCTAGCATGACTCATGAAGAAGAGGAAGAAATGCAACATGATATATCAAAATTACGAGACCAAGTGCAACAAGTGTCACTTGCACAAAAAGCAACAGAATCTAAGATGGATGGTTTAAAGAGAGATGTAGAAGCTAAGATGGATGGTTTAAAGAAAGGTGTAGAAGCTAAGATGGATTGTTTAAAGACAAGCATGGAATATTTGAAGACAGACATGGAAGATTTGAAGACAGATTTGACAAAGTTTCTACAAGAAATGCTTACTAATGGTGAAAGGGTAGTAAAAGAGACTCATGATAAGAACAAAAGAAATTTTAATCATGATTTCATAGACTCCAATGTTGGATCGAAGACCCACCATATTCCAAAAATCGATATGAGGAAGTTTGATGGCAAGGATCCCGCAACATGGATATTACAGATGGAGCAATTTTTTGATCTCAATAATGTGCAAAACACACAAAAGGCACGTATTGCAACTTTATATTTGGAACCAAATCAGTTTGTATGGTATCAATGGCTTTGCTCTCATAAACAAATTATCACTTGGGCAATTTTTACGGAAGAATTGACAGCACATTATGAGGATACAAAAAGCAACACTTTTTTTAGCCAATTGATAAGTCTCAAACAAAAGGGTTCAATAATGAAGCACATTGAGGAGTTCCAAAAATTGAACATAAGGGTAAGAAATATCCCAGAGGAGCATAGGATTGATGTGTTCATAGGGACTTTAAAGGATAATATCCAACATGATGTTCGCCTTTGGGAACCTGATTCATTAGAGAAGGCATTCAGGTTAGCAAGAAAAATGGAAAGCAAAATTATGGCAACCAGGAAGCATACCACTCACAACTATAAAGATGGAAGTGTTGTTGCCCCTAGTCTTCCACAACCTATAAGGTTGACACCACAACAATTGGAAGAAAAAAGAGCAAAAGGGCTTTGTTACAGTTTTGATAGCAAATACACTAAAGGTCATAAGTGTGCTAAGAAGAAATTATTCTACATAGATTGTGAAGAGGAAGAAGAAAAGGAGCAAGAAAGGTCAAAAGAAGAGGATATACTCCAGGAACAAAGCCTAGATAAAGAACAAATTAATCTGACCATATCTTGTAATGCATTGGCTGGAATTACCACTCCTCAAACCATCAAGATTGAAGGACAAATCAAGAAGAAAAAGGTAATAGTGTTGATTGATTCAGGAAGTACCCACAATTTTATTCATTGTAAGGTAGCAAAAGAATTGAATTGCTTCCTATATCCAGCACCAGAGTGTCAAGTGATGGTTGCAAATGGAGGAATGATAAATTGCTTTGGAAAGTGCCATAATATCAAGCTATCCATGGGAGAATATGTATTGACTAGCCCAATGCTTTCCATTCCAATGGGAGGTGCTGATGTTGTACTAGGAGTCCAATGGCTACAATCCTTGGGTACAATATCTTTTAATTTTCAAGAACTTTTCATGAAATTTTATGCAGAAGGAAAGGAAGTTTAACTAAGGGGTATTGCAGGGAAACCGGGAAAGATAATCAGCTCTAACTGTATGACAAAGCTTCTAAAAAAGGAACAAAGAGGCGTAATTGCACAATTATGTTCACTAGATGTTTCCACATCAGAATCATATATTTCTCCAGATCTCCAAAAAGTCTTGGACAATCATTCCAAGGTATTTAAGACTCCCAAAGGTCTCCCACCTATTCGTGATCATGATCATGCTATTCATCTTATTCCAGGAAGTGTTCCTCCAAACATCAGGCCGTATAGATATCCCTATGCCCAAAAGAGTGAAATTGAACGTATGGTTGCAGAAATGCTAGAGGCTAGTATAATTCAACCTAGTCAAAGTTCTTTCTCTACTCCAGTAGTATTGGTGCACAAGAAGGATGGATCATGGCACATGTGTCCAAATTATAGGGAGCTCAACAAGCTCACTATTAAAGATAAGTTTCCCATTCCTATCATTGATGAATTACTGGATGAATTACATGGATCAATTTACTTCACCAAGTTGGATCTTTGTTCAGGATATCATCAAATCAGAATGAAGACTGAAGACATTCTGAAAACAGCATTTAGAACTCATGAGGGTCATTATGAATTTTTGGTCATGCCTTTTGGCCTTACCAATGCACCTTCTACATTTCAAGGTTTGATGAATTCCATTTTCAAACCCTTCCTTATAAAATTTGTGTTAGTATTTTTTGATGATATACTAATCTACAGCAAGTCTTGGAAGGATCATATTGAACATATTGACAGGGTGCTACAACTATTGGAGGAGAAACAATTATATGCAAAAATATCCAAATGTTTCTTTGGAGTACAAGAGGTGGAATATCTAGGTCATATTGTATCTCGTGAAGGAGTTAAGGTAGACCCCAGCAAAATTAAAGCCATTAAGGAATAGAAAATCCCCACATCCATAAAGCATCTGCGAGGATTTCTCGAGTTGACAGGGTATTGTCGCAAGTTTGTTAAGAATTATGGGAGAATAGTAGCACCTCTAACAACATTATTGAAGAAAGATGCATTTTCATGGACTCCAGAAGCAACAAAGGCCTTTGAACATCTTAAAGAGGCAATGTGCCAAACACTAGTCTTAGCTACATCGGACTTCACAAAAACCTTTATTGTGGAATGTGATGCTTCAGGAAATGGAATTGGTGCCGTTTTAATGCAAGATGAAAGACCCATTGCTTTTTAAAGTCGTCCAATCAAGGGAAAGTTTTTACACAAAGCTATTTATGAGAAGGCAATGTTGGCAATACTACATGCACTTAAGAAATGGCGACCCTACCTAATGGGAAGACACTTCAAGGTAAAAACGGATCATGATAGCCTTAAATACTTTTTAGAACAAAGATTATCCTCTAAAGAGCAACAAAAGTGGGTCACAAAGATGTTGGTTTATGACTTTGAAATCATTTACAAAAAAGGGAAGCAAAATGTGGTGGCAGATGCACTCTCAAGAAAGGATGAGGATGTGGAAGCATTGTTGTGCGCCATTTCTATTATCCAACCAGATTGGATAAATGAAGCAAGGGAGGAATGGAAGAATGATGAAGAAGTGTGGGCAATTATTCAAAAGTTACAACAAGATTCCAGTACATCTGATACATTTAGCTGGCAAAATGATTTGTTATGGTACGAAGATCGCTTATACCTCTGTAAGAATTCCCAACTCAAACAAAAGATTCTTATGGAATTACACACTTCTCCCTTAGGAGGGCACTCAAGATTTTTAAAAACTTACCACAGGGTTAAGAAGGAATTTTTTTGGAATGGCCTTAAATCGGATATTCAAAATTTTGTGGCAAACTGTTTGGTTTGCCAACAAAATAAAGTTGAAAAAATTAAGACCTCGGGTCTATTACAACCTTTATCCATTCCAAGCCAACGTTGGGAGGAGGTTTCAATGGATTTTATCATAGGTTTACCCAAGTCTGAGGGAAAGAGTGTCATCATGGTGGTAGTTGACAGACTTACCAAGTATGCACACTTTTTTGCATTATCACATCCATTTAAAGCCAGTACAGTTTCTACTACATTTATGGAAACAATTCAAAAGCTACATGGAAATCCAAAGATTATTGTAAGTGATAGAGATCCCATCTTCACTGGAAATTTTTGGAGAGAATTATTTTCTTGTCTCGGTACTCAGTTAGCTCATAGCTCATCTTATCATCCTTAATCTGATGGGTGAACTAAGATAGTAAACAAATGTTTGGAAGGATATCTTCGTTTCTTTGTCTCTGATAAACAGACACAATGGGCCAAATGGATGACTCTCGCTGATTGGTGGTATAATACATCCTTCCATACAGCAACAAAAATGACCTCATTTATGGCACTTTATGGATATCAGCCACCATCCATCACATCATACTTAAGAGAAAATTCTAAGGTTCAAGTAGTGGAACATCACATCGAACATAAAAAACAAGTCCTTCAACTTTTAAAGGATAACCTCGTGTTGGCACAGAATAGAATGAAACAACAGGTAGATCAACATCAAAGCGAAAGAATTTTTGATGTAGGTGATTGGGTATTCCTACGACTACAACCATATAAACAAATGTCCCTGAAGCAAGCTAAGAAGGATAATAAATTATCACCAAAGTATTATGGTCCGTACAAGGTGTTGCAAAATATTGGTACTATGGCATACAAATTGGAGCTTCTTGCAGCTTCTCGAGTGCACCCAGTTTTCCATGTTTCATGTTTAAAGAAGGTTATAGGCGACAAGTTCCCAGTTCAAACAATATTGCCAGAACTTGACGAGGAAGGAAAAATTATATTGGAACCGGAAGCAATCACAGAGACAAGAACTCGACAGCTATGAAATCGATCAATTTTGGAGTATCTCATTAAGTGGAAGAACTTATCCGTTGAAGATTCCACATGGGAGGATGAGAACTTTATACAAAAGCATCCAGAACTACTCAAGCGTTGAGGACAACACTTTTTTGAAGGAGAAGGGCATGTTAGGTCCCTATAATACTAGTGATTACCCCATTACTATTGTAGTTGTATCCCTTATTAATATTGTTGTGCCCCTATTGTCCCCATATTTTTATTATTGTGCCCCATAGAATCCCTCTATTGTTATTTTTGTGGCTTTATATTATTATTGTTATGTCGGTTGGGTTATATTGTGACTCCTTAGACTCCTATATATATAAAGGAGGTTTTTTCATTTGTATCATCCAAGAATTGTTCATTTATGTAATGTAAAGGAGGTTTCCCCCTCGAAGAGGCTGAATTCTAAGGCGTTGATCTATCTTTTCTATCTTTTTGTGAGCTGGTTTCATAACAGAAAGAAACATAATATAGATTACATTCCAATGAAGAGGAATACATGGCCCGCATACATATAAGTGTATCCACTCAAGAATCTCTTTTGACCTCTACTCACAAGATAAACATAAATCTTAGAATGAATATGGAGTACACATCCTTTGCACACACTGATTTTCCATTCCTTGAAATCTAGAAACCCTTACACCACGTCTTTCAAGTGAGAAAGAGATCCATAGTGAAAGTGACCAAGACACTTGTTCCATAGCATGCATAATATTATTATGCACTAAGGCCTGATGTTTTATGGTATCAACTATAAGCCTATAAATATCTCCTTCACTCACTCCTTTGTCCAAAAATTGAGGAAGTTCTCGGCTACAATCTTTTATAATGCATTGGTGATCAATAAACTCAACAATACACCTGATAATATAATGGATAAAACAACTATTTCAATTATTTAACAAAATTACCTAACCAAAGTCCATTTGACCATGGTCTAGCAACAAAAAGAATATTAGCAACAATGATAACATGGGTTACTTTAACAGAATATATACTCCTTTATTGGAGCACTTACTCACCTAAAAAAATTCCATCCAACCATGGTATAGCAACAAGTTGAACAGTAGTTGCTATGATGGCTTAGGTTCAAATACTAGTAGCAAATTAGCTAGGTTCATGACCTGTGTTATTTTGACACGGAATATATCATTTATACCATAACTTACTCAATTGTAATATGTTTGTAGTCTGCACCATCTGTGAAGTTTTGTACCCTAAAGACGAAAAGTGTGCCTTATATGTTTCATATACTAGGCTAATTAAAATATATAAAACAATTATTTTAGTAATTTAACAAAATTAACTATCAAAGTAATATCCAACTATTGTCTAGTCACAAATTTGGACACAAGCAACAATGAAAACTTGGGTTCAAAAGGTGGCAGAAGGTAAGGCCATTTTCAAAACATGAGTGCCTATGACAGAATAAATACTCCTCAATGGAACTTACTCAAAGATGTCGAGAAATGTAACAAGTATTAGTCTTCATAATTGTATTTGAGTCATGATGTAATGTATTTGACAAAAGGAAAGAAAAGAAAAAAATATTGTAAAAGAAAAATGATTTAAGAGCATGTGTTTCATGCTTTTTTTTTTTTTTTTTCTAGTTCAAAGTCTACATTGAAGGCTTCTATAGTTTATGTCATGAGTCTTAGTCCATTCCATCATGTGCTGGACCCTTCTTGGTATTATTATATCAAAGAATAAAAATACTTTTGTCAAACTATGTCTAGTCTCTCCTCCATCAAGTTGACTTGCCCTTCTACTCATCTCAACCTCAAAAAGGAGCTTCAAACTACTATATATACCCATGCATTCGACCTATTGAGAAGGAGATACACATATGGCATTTGATCTGCAAATAGAAGTGGAAATGAAGTGTGAAATACATAAAGGAGAGCCTATCCTATGGCAAGAAGAAAAGGAAGCCAAGCGAAGGAGATTAGGAGGTCTTAAATTTGTTATCCTTTGCCACACATGCAAGTTTACTGAAGTGTTATAGGGCCAAAAGGTGCAGGAAAGGTGCATAACTGAGTGAGGAGATCAATAATTGTAGAACAAGGAAGAGAAGGGTTGAAGCCCTGGTTGACATGATGTTTTTCCTTGTCTTGATATTTGAAAGTTTGACTTGTTCATGGGAGGCTAACTTGGTGGATAAAATGATATCTTGAGGTCTTGGTCTTGGTCAAAAGGTCTTGGTTGTCTCATTTGATTTGATTCTAAAGAAGAGAAGAAGAATTTTTGGGTTTTCCCCTAGAAGAGGGGTTTTTCCTTGGCTGAGTGCCTACATCTTGTGTTCTCTATTGTGTTTGTGATCTTCATTGTTTGGAATTTGTCATGATGATAAGAATATAATAATTGGAAAGAAGAACTAATAATAAACATCACAAGAAAGTGTCAAAAAAAAAGAACTCACATTAATAAAAACCCTAACTATGTTGCCCTATGGATTTCTCAACATGGTATTAGATTTTGGGTCAAAAATCATTAACAGTTGGAATATCATTGTTGTTTAGAAGCTAACAAACTAATTATGCACCTGAAATAATCGAGATCAAGAAGTCTAGGCTGAAGGGTTAAATAAGACTATTTTTTAGGTCTGTTTTGTCTCTATTTCAGGATCGAAGAGGAGCAAAAGCTAGTCACGGGCTTAAAGAATAGAAATATCCATGGTGATCAAATCACAAGAATAGAATATCCTTTATGAACTAGAAGAAGTCCCCATATTAAGCGAAGTGTCTACTTGTCAAAAGAACCAAGATCAATCTGTTTAGAGGCATTATGGGCCTGTTATAAAAGCCACAGTCACTATAATTTTTTAGGGAGAAGAGATCCCTGTGGGAAATATTGGATACCTGTGCATATATATATAGAGAGAAAAAACTAAAATAAAATTCGACCTTGAAATCTTAGTCTTGGAGAAAGAATATATTAGTGTTTGATTAAGTTCAAGAAATTTTTGGCAAAAGGACCTGCATTATTTTCAAAGACAACGAAGAAAGAATTCAATCCATATTCTATCATTGAAGAAAGGAAGATATCATTGAGTAAGCTTAGTATCTTTGTCTCAAAGAAGGAAATAGTCTACAACAGTGAAAATAACTTGTTTAGTTTGCCTTACACCGGCTTGTGGATAAATCCTTGAAGATCCTATGAGAGTCAAATAAATATTATTTTTTGTTCTTTATGTTCCAATCACTTAACAATATAACTTTAGTTTGCAAGGAAATCATCAAGTTTAATGGAACATCAAAATGTTAAATCATAAAAGTTAGAGGTATGTAATCTTGAGGTATGTATAGCTTCTATTACAAAATATTTTAGGGTTTAGTTTCCTACATGATTCTAGGGTTTGTAAATTCTTATTGTGTTGAAGATTGTTAATGTCTAATGACTATAGATCCTAGATAGAACATATGGAAACCCTAATCCTAGTTCTTTGGTTCATGATATCTAGGGTTTATAGCTATATGATAATCCTTCGTGAAAATAAAATTGAATGATGTCTAGGTTTTGACATATTTCTCTTTAGAGCTAGTTAAGGCTTGTAGTCAAAATCCCCAGGAATTCATTCTCTAAAAGGGTAATGGAAACTCTATATAATCATCATGTTATTGTACTTGTATATTTTGGTTGTGCTTGTTAATGAATATTGCAGGTATATTTTACAGGAAGAAAAATAAGGCATACATGATAAATCAAGTTGGATCCTTTGACACTCTAATAAAAGATGACCAGTATGGAAATGGACCATGAAGTTGTTTTCACGATAAGAGGAAACCCTTCAATAAGGAAAGCCCTCTAAGGTTTGTAAAAAGAGACAACTCAACGTATGTTTAAGAACATATGATTTGTAATCTTCTTCATATGAAAAGGTACAATCATTTTGAAAATTGATTTATATTACTAACTCTCTCATATCTAGGGTTTTGAATCATCAAGATTCTTATTTAGGGTGATTAATCTTCAAATTAAAATAACCCTTTTCATACTCTATCTTTTGTTCTCTTTGGTAAAACCCTAACCTTTAGGATTCACTATAAAACCCTAGACTTTTAGGGTTTGTTATTGACGTCCAGAATATATGATGAAACCCCTAGATTTTTTAGTGTTTGATGAATTAGGATTTATGACAAAACCCTTGCAATAGTCAATGTAAAATCCTAGGAATGAAACCCTAGATGAATATGATTTCATTTTATTGAAACTCTAGATTGGTTAAGCTATTGTATATCTAACATTAAATTTTTTATGTTTGTGTCTAGGGTTTATGCTAAAACTCTAGTAGAGATCGATATAAGTTTCTAGGGCATGATAATGAAACCCTATATGTAATAATGCTTTCGCTATGATTGAAATAAATTGTTGATATCTAAATTTTAATTTTGATGATGGAATCTAGGATTTGTGACAAAAACCATAGAAAAAGTTGTTGTGAGAAGTCAAGGATATTAAAATGTAACCCTAGTCAATTGTTTCCCTTTTCATTGATATCCCTTCTAGGTTTAGAATTTGATATTTAAAATTCAAGTTCTTGCTCCAAGTTTTTGATAATTGTTAAAATTGGAAACTAGGTACAAATTCCACTTTGGAAAACTCACTTGATGGAGATGATGATTGCATTGAATTCCTCTTTTTGAGAGGACCAAAATTGACCTAAAGATCATCAAATTTGGACAAACATAAATGTGTTTTTGGATTTATGCCCACACATGTACAAATTGTCAAGGTCGACCACATTATCATGTAGGCTCATGAAGCCCAAGAGACTTGTCACTTCACCCTCAATGACTTGTATAAATACAAGTGACCTCTCAACTCGTTAGGATATTCTGACACATAGGAAATATTTAAGTATAACTTGGTCTAGTGTAGAGTTAGGTAAAGTGTGTTTCTTTACTATGTACTTTTGTAACTTACAATCCGACGTCACGATATGTTCTAGACATGAAGTGATCCGACGATTCATTCTCTCCTTGGTATTACCGACACTTGATCCATGGCTTAACACTTGATTGGTCCATGATCTCTATTTAAAGAGCATGGAGGGTCATTTGTAGGGTAACCGTTCATGAGAGAAGCTTATGTAAAATTTCATTCTTTTATTAATAAATTGCCTGAAGTGACCGCGTTGGCTCAGGCCGTGGACCGTTTCCCTCTTTGAGGGTTTTAACCACGTCAACAATATTGGTGTATTGATCTATGATCTGTTTGTGAGCAGTGTCCTTTGGTGTTCTGTATGAGGAACTTACCCTATAAATTCCTACATGGTATCAGAGCTATTTCAAGGCCACATCCATTGGTGATTCAAATCTAAAGTCGGTAGAACTGCATCCGACAGTCATTTCCTAGATCTACTGTTGCTGACTGCTTTCGGGCCGAGAGGACTTCTCTATTGTGTTAGGAGCATCTGCTCCAGTGAGGAACCCCTTTCATTTCACACGAAAAGGCTTCCGGTAGCCCTAGCTACGTCATTTTTGAGATCTGGAGGTATACAGTGTTTATTTGTAGTTTTTAGTTATTTTCTCTCTGTTTATTTTGGTTTATTTAGCTCTCTATTTTTTGTTACCGAATCTATACCTTTCATTTATGCTTATGCTCTTTGCCTCGCGACTTTGTGCGATCTGGGCAAATCAGAAACAGAAAGGAAGGATTTTTCTCATGCGTATGCTCTTTTCCGCCACGCCTTAGTGTGATCTCGTAAAATCAGAAACATTGAGGAAAATTGTTAGTTTCTGGGTAAAGCTAACATCAAATCATAAGGTTTGTTTTTTTTTTTTTTGTATGTCCATTTTGGGTTTTGTGGTTTTTGTTTTGTAGGCAAAAAAGAGCTTTCTCAAGTAAGCATGCACCCCAAAGCTTTGGTGACTTACAAAAAAACAAAGAAAAAACCCTTCCTCTTTTCCAAAATTTACTAACCTTTTAAATTAGCTCACTTGGTCCAAAGTTACTTTATGAGAATAGAGGTCTTGAGTTCAAGTCTTTCTTTTTGTTGAGCTAATTAGATTAAGTTTGGAAAGGGGGCGGAATTTTTTTTAAATATAACATTATCAATCATTTCTGCACATTCCCGCACTTCATCGACATCTTCAACAACTTTTGCAAAAAGCCATAACAACTTCATCTGGAGGTCGTTTTCAAAGCCGTTTTTTTTTTAATCAGCCTAATTTTTTGAGATCTTTCCATTGGAACACTTATTTTCAGCATATATAGCTTAAGTTTCTGTTAAAATGGAAAGTTCATGCCAATTTATTCTTGACAGCACCAACTAATTCCAATGGTGGTCCTACATTGTGGATTTACTTAGAAGTAAAGGTCTTTATAGAATAGCCTCAGGCCAAGAAACCAAACCAAAAGATGAAGATAAGGCATCCAAATGGGAAAATAGGCAATATCAAGCATGTGGGTTGATATGGTTGTCTATTTCTCCAGATCTTAGATTCCATATCGCAGAACTTGATACTCCTAATGAAGTAATGAAACAGATCATTAAAGTTTTTGGAATTAAAAATGAACTTAGATCCCATCAACTCGAAAATGAGTTTCTTATATTGGACGCCAATAATTTTTCTTCCATTGAAGATTTTTTGTCCAAGTTCAATACCCTTAAACTTATCCTAGAAGGTGTTAAGGTTAAGAAAGAAGATGGTAACCTTATCTATCCCATTCTTACTAAGTTGGGACCAGCCTACTCTGTGTTTGTTTCCACCTTCCATTCTACGAGAGAAGCCCTCATTTCTCAAGGACAAGACTACAAGTCCCCTTCCTTTGATGCCTTCTGTGATTCTTTAATAAGAGAACAAGAAAAATTCTTACATCTTGGTCTTCTTAATCTTGGAAACTCTTCTAAGAAAGCCTTAGCCGCTCAGCATCAACCAAATTCAAAGAATCGTAAGAAAATGTATCCTAAAAGGAATGGTCCTAAACCAAACAAGGGTCCTAAGCAATTTCAGTCTCAAAATGAAAAATTATTTCAACAAAATGATAAGGAAAATAAAAACAAAGGGAAGAAGATTGATAGACATTGCCACTTTTGTAATCGAGATGGCCACATAGAATCCAAATGCTTTAAGAAGATGGAAGCCTTGGAAGTAGCAATGAAGAAGCATAACATCCATTTGGAGCACTCTTCAACTTCAACTTCATCTTCAGGAATAGCACTTTCTGCATGTGGTTTTCAAGCATCTATGTCTGGCTATGAACTAAATGTATCTTCTTCTTCTCATTCTCATGAGTGGCTCATTGATTCTGGAGCTTCTTATCACATGGCCAAAAACAAAGCCATGTTTTCTTCTTTAAATGATTGTAACACGAAAAATATATATGTTGGTGATGATAGATCTCTTAATGTTGTAGGGACTAGAATTTTTCATATAGACAATGGTCAATTTAATGATGTATTATGTGTTCCAACCTTATCCTGCAACCTTCTATCTATATATCAGATAACTCATTCACGTGAAGGTAAAATCGTTGAATTTTCACCTTACAATGTTGTAATTAAGGACCTAGGAGATCCTAGACAGATTTTAGCTACTGGAATTGTTGATGATTCTACAAGATTGTATAAGTTTAACAACTTTGGGTCATCAAATCTTCCCTCGATATTTGTTGCTCATAACGATGAAGTGAGCAAACTTTGGCATGAGCGATTTGGTCACTTAAACTATCGCTCCCTTCAGAATCTATGTAAAGGAAATATGGTGGCAGGTCTTCCCATGGTATCTTGCAGAGATGGTGTTAGTTTTGGATGTGTACTCGGAAAACATCTTTTTTCCATCGAGATAGTTTTGAAAAACGTACCTCTTGGCACGCCTCAGCCCCTTTACAGCTTGCGCATAGTGATTTATGTGGTCCACTTCCAGTTGTTTCTTTCTCTGGCTACAAGTATTTCTTAACTTTCATTGATGATTTCTCCAGACGCACTTGGGTATACTTGTTAAAACTCAAGAGTGAAGTATTTAACATGTTAGAATTCAAGCTTCTGTGATCCATATCATATTGTATAAGAATTTTTCGAAAGAAATCACATTGAAGATTTTGGTGGACTAGCGAGTGTGGTTCATCTTCAGGACACGATGAAGAACAGATCTAGTAAGAGGATTAAATAGATAAACAAGTCAACCTAACAGCTAGAAGATAACAATCATATTTGACTGGGGGAGATAACAGCTATATTTGACTCGGGGAGGAAAAGATGGGATTTTTTTTATTTTTTTTTAATTGATAATAAAAGATTAAAAGAATTTTACTAGCCAATATGTTATTTTCAATTAATATGTTATATTTATATTATAAATATTTAATGTATAAGGTAAAGGTATCTAAATATGTAATATGGTTATCAAAAATATAGTTATTCTTGCATGCCTATATTAGACTTAATTTATATGATAATCAAAGAAAAATAATAACCAATTTATATGTTATATTCAGTATATTAATAAATAAATAAATAAATATAAATATATATATATATATATATATATATAGTAACTAATATCTATATATATAAATATGTGTAGAATGGTTATTTATGTAATAATAGAATAATAGATATAATTAAAATTAATTATTTATAACAATCTAAATATATAAAGAAACTAAAGATTAGGGTTTTAGATCTATTTAATCTATTTTAATTTGTTAAAACGAAATATATTAAACAACCAAAAGATTAGACTATTCATAAGGAATTAGATGTGAAAAAAAAAATCAGGCCTAGACAAAGACTAAGACGAGAGGATGGGAATCCAACAACTACTAATTTTCCATCTGTCATCCCTGTTAATATTACTGAAGGACTTCTCAATTTCAATGGCTCCCTAAACTTGTGATGATGGAAATGAGGAATCTTAGCGATAACCCTAGCTAATATGTGTAGAATGGTTATTTATGTAACAATAGATTAATAGATATAATTAAAATTAATTATTTATAACAATCTAAAACCCTAATATTTAGTTTCTTTATATATTTAGATTGTTATAAATAATTAATTTTAATTATATCTATTAATCTATTATTACATAAATAACCATTCTACACATATTTATATATATATATATATATATATATATATATATATTAGTTACTATTATATATATATATATATATATATATATTATATATATATATATATATATATATATATATATAGATATAGATATTAATACACTGAATATAACATATAAATTGGTTATTATTTTTCTTTGATTATCATATAAATTAAGTTTAATATAAGCAGACAAGAATAAATATATTTTCTATGACCATATTACATATTTAGATACCTTTACCTCATACATTTAAATATTTATAATATAAATATAACATATTAATTGAACATAACATACTGGCTAGTACAATTCTTTTAATTTTTTATTGTCATTTAAAAAAAATAAAAATAAAAATCCCATCTTTCCCTCCCCGAGTCAAATATAGCCATTATCTCCCCCAGTCAAATATAATCGTTATCTTCTAGCTGTTAGGTTGACTTGTTTATCTATTTAACCCTCTTCCTAGATCTGTTCTTCATCGTGTCCTGAAGATGAACCACACTCGCTGGTTTGAAACACATCGGCCAAAATCTTCAATGTGATTTCTTCTGAAAAATTCTTAAAAAATTTAACATGTTCTTGACCTTTAAGGCCTTTGTTGAAAAACAATCTAGACATCAAATTCTTAAGCTAAGATCTGATAATGGCAGAAAATATGTTAACAAAAAATTCATCAACTTTTGCACTGAGAATGGAACTCAAACGCAACATATTGTTCCATATACTCCACAACAAAATGGTGTAGCTGAAAGGAAGAATCACACCTTAAAGGAAATGGCTAATTGTATGCTTCAATCTAAAGGACTTAGTCTTAGTTTTTGGGCCGAAGCAATTAACTGTGCAAATTACATAGTAAATCGCACTCTACTAAGGTTTTAAAGAACATCACTCCAGAAGAAGCATGGAGATCAATTAAACTAGATGTAAGTCACTTTCATATTTTTGGAAGTGAAGCATGGGCCCATATTCCAGATGAGAAACATAAATATTTAGAACCTAAGAGTGAAAAATGTAATTTTTTTGGATATTCTGAAGATGTGAAAGGATATAGACTTATTCCACTTAAGTCCAAAAATGTTATTATTAGAAGAGATGTAAAGTTTGCTGAAAATATATCGGCCTACGAGCCTAGTGCGGTAGATGTGCCACCTCTCTCTATCCCTTCTACTTCTAAAAATATTTCTTCTTCAGATGATGACAACGAGGATGGCAATCCTCCCCCACCTTCTCAAGATCCTCCTTTAGCTCCTCAGCTTCCAAAATGGGTATGTGCTACTCGAGATGCAGCAGGTGCTCTTGCCGGTGATCCTACAGATCAGCGTCGCACACGTTCTCAGTTCGATAGAGCCTCTTATTTACTGGCTCAAGCTTTAGCAAATTGTGATCCTAACACCTTTGCAGAATCTTCAGGCCATCCAGATTGGGACGCAGCTATGAATGAAGAATATCATTCATTATTGGAAAATGATACATGGGATCTTGTTCCTCTTCCAAAGGGACGAAAACTTGTTAGATGCAAATGGGTTTACAGAACCAAGTATGGCCTAGACGGAAAATTTGATAAACATAAAATTCGTCTTGTTGCTAAGGGTTTTTCACAAGTTGAAGGCATTGACTATCCGAGGTAAATACCTGTTTTTGGTTTACTGAAGGGACAAATGGCTGTGGTGAATGCTTTTCTGGGCGCGCACAGTAGTCTGCAGTGGTCTGAAGTTCAAAGGCTGATGGTGGTTGACAATTGGGAGTAAGTTGTTGGTCTGGACATACTCTATGCATGCATGGAAGGCGAAAGTTTCTTTTCTTAGAAAAAAGGGAAAACAATGAATATTTCTTGTTTTTATATGCAAAGTCAATAACCTTTGGCGGGTGAATGAAAACGATAGTTGGAGTCAACTACCTAATGGGACACTTTGTCATTTAGTGGAGGCAGTAAGCGGGTTCTATCGCACCACTTTTGGGAGGTTGGTGGTTTGGCGAAGGGTCGCGCGATGCCACAAATTGGCTGACACGTAGCATCGGCGAAAAGTCAAAACCACTTGTATCGCATGGTTAATGTTGGACCAAAAGGCCCGTGCGATATGGGCAAGAGTCGTCGGATGAGGGAAGGCCAATCAGACAGTATTCGGCAGCGGAAAGTGTTAGGGAGTTAATGGAGGGGCCCAATGGAATAATTAATATAATTAAAGTGACTTTAATTATATCAGGGTTGATATGATTGGACGAATAAAGGGTTAAGGAACTTTAATGATATCGGGGGCAATTGTATGGTTTATATTTCAAACTATCGGGAAGGGATATTTATTTATTTTTGGGATTTTATTAATAATACGGGAAAGGGTAATTTGTTCTGGGAGTTAAATAAATAATAAATATTAAAAGTTAATATGACCATGGAAAAAGAAATGCGTTAAGTAAATGTTTCCGAAAATACATTCATCATCCAACATTATGACTTAGGCTAAAATGCGTTTGGGGGGGGGGTTTGTAAAGAACCATTTATTTTTCCTAAGTAAAAGAGTAATTTTACCTTGGGAAAAGGATTTGAAAGGAATGAATGAATTATGAAAGGGGGTGAATTTTGATGAAGGGAATTTAGCACTTAGGTCTTACAAGTTATTGAGCTGAAGGTCCGGTCCCTCCAAAAGTCAGAGAAATGCTCTGAGCCCCACTAACATTTTAGGTTGTTGGTACCTTTAGTACTTATGGAAAATTAGTAAAATTTAGGGGAAAATGAGTGAAGAGGTTAATTATGTGAATTTGTAAATCTATCTTTGTCTTCCATATCTTGTCAAAGTAATGTGATGATGAAGCAAATGATTTGAGCTTTTCAACTAACCATTCATCATACATAATTCTGCAACCACTTATTTACTTACCCACCTACACATCCTACCATTTTTACTTCTTTATTAGGGTGCACTTAAACTGGCAGACCCTTATCAAACTTTTCTTTTCTTTTACAATGGAAATCTATCTAAGTCTATCCTTATTAAATCCAAGGGCTCAAATTAAACTGTTGAGTTCTTTTTATTTACTCTACCTATCTGCTTATCTTCCAAGATTAAACAGTTTGGTCAGATTTTTATTCTCTATCTCTAAACATGAAATTGAAAATATGAACTAGTCAAGCTTAAACTATTTGACTACTCATGGATTGTGGCATAAATAACAAGCTGCACACAATCTTTTATTTTTCATTAGAGTAAATGGTAGTGGCATATGGTCTTTTTTCTTTTTCTTGGGGTTCATTTTTCATTTTTTTGACCTTTTTCATTCTTTTTGTCCTTTGAATTTTCTTTTAAGACATACCCTCTTTACATTTTTTAATTTTTTGATTTTTTACAAATATGGAAAACATTTGCAACAAGCAAAGGTATGTACATATTTCAGAGCTAAATCAAGTCAACTATGATATATGACACCTATTAGTATAGGAGCATAACTGTGGCTCCACTTGGGGATGGCTTTCTTTGGTGGAAAGTCAAGAATTGTAGATCAATGGCATTTGAAATGCTTTGATTGTGCTTTGCAAATCTCCTTTTTCCTCCTGCTTTATTTGTATGTATGACAGTAATACTTCTGAAGCTTAGGGCCTTCTCTTCGGGCTTCAACTTCAAAACTTTGACCATCCAATCAACATTGAACTGTAACAAGATATAATATATACAGTTAAAAACCTGGTAAGATTAGAAACTCGGATCAATGTAGTGCTTTAACATTCGACCATTGACTAGTCCTCCCTCGATCTCTACACCATCCAATTCTTTAAGAAAATATGAATATTTTTCTCTGAATGCATATATTATGTATGGACCTTTCCACAGGAAGTCAAACTTCCCATGTTTCCTTTTGTCCTCTCTTCTTAAATCCCACTTTAACACTTTGTCTCCCACATAGAAATCTTCTGCTTTGGTCCTCTTATCAAATTCTTAAGTTTTTCTTGCAGTACTTGAGATCTGTTGTATACTTCCTCCCTGGTTTGCTATAAATGGATAGTATGGTTAATTCTCCTATGTATATCATTTGGTTCCACTTGGGATTCTTGAAGTAATTTCATGTCTGGAACTCCTAATGATGAGGGGAAAACTGCTTCCATTCCATATACTAGCTCATAGGGACTGGTTCCAATGGATTTCTTAGTTTTAAGCCTATCTGCCCACAAAGCATTGTTTAATTTCTCGTTCCAAGTTTTCTTATTATCTTCCAATAGTTTTTTGATAATATTCATTAAATTTTTATTGGAGGATTATGCAAGTCCATTCCCTTGAGGATAGTAAGTTGTGGAATGACCAAGTGTTATATGATACTTGTGACAAAAATCAATCATTTTCTTTGACTTGAAGGCTGCAGCATTATCAGTGATGATTTTATTGGGGCAACCAAATTTGGACATAATATTAGTCTCTAGAAAACCTATTATTACAGTATCAGTGGCTTGTCTAGATGGAATAGCTTCTATCCATTTGGTAAAGTAATCAGTTGCAGTGAGTACCCATTTATGCTGAGTAGAAGAGGGTGGATGGATTTCTCCAATGAAGTCAAGACCCCATTGTTGAAAAGGTTTTTCTGTGGAAATAGGTTTCAAAGGTAAGGGTAAAAGTTTTCTTTTGCCTTCGAAGATCTAACATTTATGATAGGAAGTTACAAATTTTTTAACATCTGCAAACAAAGTTAGCCAATAGAATCGATCTCTTAGAATTTTGTCAGCAGTTGACTTCCAGTAGAGATGTCCACCACAATCTCCTGCATGAAATTCTTGGAGTACTTTGTCAGATTCTTCTTTTAATAAACAGTTCAACAAAATACCTTCATGATTTTTCCAAAACAAATTATTATCCATAATGCAAAATTTTGAAGCTTTCATTTTCAAAAACCTACTCTTAGTTCTAGATAACCCTGGAGGAGCCAGCAGGTTTTGTAGAACATATATAATATCAGCATACCAGGGGGGCTCTAGAAAGGGCTGGCTAATCTGTGGAGTCACCATCTCCTATTCATTATCTAGTTCTACAATAAGATTTGTGTCTAGGGCCTGGGAATTTGTTTCTGCCATAAGTTTGGCCAACCCCTGACCTTTAATTAACTTGGTAGGTTTTATCTCTATATCATATTCTAAAATAGTAGCTATCCATTTTTCCCTTTTGCCATCAACTCCATCCTATGATGTCTTTGACTACAGCATTGGGAACATAAGTTATTACATGAGAATACAAAATATACAATCTGAAATCCTTAATAGCTTTTACCAAAGCAAAAGCTTGCTTCTCCATTATTTTATACTTTAATGAAGCATCTCTAAGAGCTTTACTGAAAAAGGCTATTGTTTTTTCACATCCTTGATCATCCTTTTGTAGTAAGACTACAGCTATGGTGAGTTCTGATGCAAAGGAAAAAACGATGAAGTCTCTGTCAAATTTGGGGCTTGTCAGGACTGGTGCTTGAGTCAAGGCTAATTTTATGTCTTCAAATGATTTTTTAGCCTCTACTGTCCATCTAATGGTTGAAACTTTTTTCAGCATGTTATTCAATGATCTAATTAGTTCAGCTAGGTTAGAGATGAATCTTCTTAAAAAAATTATTTTCCTAAAAATGCCTGAAGTTCTTTAATGTTTCTAGGGTAAGGTATTTGCAAGATAGCTTCAATCCTAGTTGGGTCAATTTGGATTCTGTCTTTAGAGATAATGTGGCCTAATATTTTTCCTTCTTCTAAACCAAATAAAGATTTCTTTGGGTTCAGAGAGATGCCATATTTACTGCATTTAAGAAAAACTTGCCTGAGATGATCCAGGTGTTGTTGATCTGACTTAGAAAGAAATTGTGATATCATCAAGGTATATAACTAGGAAATCATGGATTTCCTTTGCAAAGGCAATATCCATTGCCCTTTGAAAGGTGGCTCCTGCATTTTTTAGTCCAAAAGGCATTTTAACATACATGAAGGTTCCCCATGGGGTTGTGAATGCAGTTTTTGCTTGGTCATCAGGATGGACTAAAATTTGATTGTAACCTGAGAATCCATCTAAAAGTGAAATCCTTGTAGAACCCACTACCCTTTGCAGTATGTGATCCATTTTAGGTAAAGGATAGTTTTCTTTTAGTGAGACTTTGTTCAAATTTCCAAGGTCAACATAGAGTCTAATTTCTCCTATTTTCTTTCTTGTGGGGAGAAGATTAGATACCCAATCTGAAAACCTAATAGGGGCAATGATTCTTGCTTCATACATTTGTTTAATCTCTTTTTCAATGGAAGGTAATAGAACAAGATTAATTCTTCTTAACTTTTGCCTAAAAGGTTTTTGATCTTCCTTTAAAGGGATAATATGTTGTATAATATTGGTATCATAGGATTTTAAGTCTTTGTAACTCCGGGCAAAAACATCCTGGAATTCTTTCATAAGTTCAACATGCTTAAGCTTTTCATCAGGAGGTAATGATTTAGATAATTTTACCAACTTAGGATTGTCTTGAGTCCCTATGTTGCATTCTTCAATGTCTGCTTTCAAAGGATCCATCTTAGGCTTTTAGGGAATATCATCGGAGTCAAATAAGTCCTCCAAAGGAGTTAATCCCTTGGGTAATTGATTATCTTTGAGATTTATGATTTCATTTTCATCATCAATATTCATTTGTTTCAAGTCCTGAATATCTGATTTCATGAATTTAGTAGGGTGAAGCATGTTTATTGAGTTTTCTTCCAATTGGTTAATATTTAACTGATTAGCCAAATCAAACTTTGAAACTATGTCTACATCTATTTTGGTGTGAGCAAATTCCTCATCTAATGTCAAAAAGTGATTAATCTGCTTATCATTTTCAAAAACTTGCGAGTTCTTAAGATTATCAGGTATAGCTGGCCTATTCCTAGCCTCAGCAGTATACTGATGATCGAGTTGAAAAGGTCATTTGCAGGTGCTAGCAAACATGGCCAGACTGTGAGCTTGCATGTTATTTTTTATGGGAATGGTACTAAGCTTGGCTTCTAAAAATTTGTTAAGATTTCTACAACTGTATCTCTATAAAGTCCTAATCTTAGGTCCCTGATTGAGTAAGAACCATTAATCTATTTAAATATTAATTCAGAATCTCCCATAATTGACACCCTTACAGCTCCTAAGTTCTTAACCAATTTGAGACCTAACAGGAGGCTTCGTACTCTGCTATGTTGTTTGTGCATTTGAAATTTAACCTATAGGCATGGCCTTCTGCATGATCATTTTTTGAATTATATATCCAGACCCCTGCCCCCGTGCCTAGTTTGTTTACTCAACCATCAAACTCTAAATGCTATAGAATCTCATGTTCATAGTTTTCATCAGGGGAAGTGGAAACTTTGTTAGCTAAGGCATCCAGATTTTATGTGTCATCTAATATTTCTTGAATTTGGACAGTTGACTTGCCTTTTACAATTTCTTTTGTTTCTGCTGCTCTATCACTTGGAGTATCTTCTGGATTAGTTTATGCATTATAGAGAATAAATAAGTCCATATCAAAATGCAGTGAGTAAATAGGAAAGTTTTGAGGCCTCCCCTGACTACTCACTACATACTTCATTAAAGTTTCTTGGGTTGTCCAAAGACAGATATGGTGGCATATGACATGTCTAATTGTAAAGACCCCTGAAGTTTGGCAACACAGGATCTAGACAATAGCATGCCATACTTGGGTGGAATGTCTACCACAACAATGTCCATGAGTATAGTTTTGGTAGGGTACTGAACCAAAGAAACACATAAATCCTTTGTAAGTCCTAAACACCTCACTTGACTGGAATCAAAGGAAGATAAATCTCTGTAGGGTCTAGTGATGTCTAAGTTAAGTTTCTCCATAACAGACCTGGGCATGAAATTGTGTGAGGCACCAAAGTCAAACATGGCATTATGCAAAATTTTATCATGAATATTGAGACTGACATAAAAGGGTGGTATTCCCCCTTCCATTGGTTTCCCATTTACCTCAAGGCCAAAATTCAACTCGCACTGGTCATCAAAAAGATTTACAGAATCCTCATTTTCAATGATATTTAATGATTTATTTATCTGAGTCCTGTAAACATCATGTTTTACCAGTCCGGTCAATGGAACTGAAATTTTAAGCTTGGCCACTTCTGCTCCAAGATTGAAGGGCAGAGTTACTTTGTCTATTTGAACTTTTGGATTTCTGGCAGCAGTGTTTTCTATGTTTTCTTCTCTTTCAAGGTTTGGGACATCCTTGGTTGGTTTTTCTAATCCAATCTCTAGAGACTCTTCCACTGTTTCCTTGGAGGAAATTGAAGTCGAAGGTTGTTCATTGTTGGGTTGATTATCATATATGTATTCAATAGTTGGACTGGGAGGATTCTGATTTGTTTTTGAAAGGATCTGAAGTTTTTTTGTCACTGGAGGTGTTCTAACTTTTTTAGGTTGATTAGAAGTTGTTTTCTGGTTTTGTTCCTGGGCATTCTGGTCAGGGATATTCTTTCCAATATTTTGATTCTGATTTTTTCTAAAGTTAGGATTTCTCCCTGAATTAGCCTGTTGGCCATCCCAGGGAGATTTCCTTTCAATAATTTCAACTCTATCAATCAATCTCTCCAGTCCTTTGGCTATAGCATCAATCTTTTGTTCAAAGGGTGTATTTTCTTCTTTTACAGGTGTTCTTGTCTCATTTCTGGCTTTGGCTCGTTTGGAAAGTAGGTTAGCCTCTGTTGACACCTAATCATCAGGATTGGGTGAATATAATGTAAATAGATAAATAAGTAATATGAACAGTCATCGGGAGATGAAGTGAACAGTCTCTCCCTCATGTATATAATGAAGACCTACCTGAAGGAATAACACATACAAATAAATTTTGCTTTGAGGAGTTACTGCCTGGTCTGACATGGTATCAGAACCAGCTCCAAAAATAGTTGTAACTCCCTTCTGCCAACTGCTCTCCATCCACTGCCTACTGCTTTCTGTCCACTGCCTACTGCTTTATGTCCATTGTCTACTGCGCTCTTTGTCCCCTCCATGATCGCTGCCACTGTCTAACGCACTGTTGGAAGAAGCAATAGCATAACGTTTGAATTGTTTCTCTGCGTTGAACGAACCAATCTGCCCTTTGTTTCTCTGCGTTGAATGAACCATTCCACCCATTGTTTCAAAACCTTGTTGGAGTTGTTGGGTCATCCTCAGATGATGGGAATTTTGCTGGTGCGTCTTCCGAAGAGCTGGCGAGGACTCCGAACGTATGCCAATCTTGCAGAAAGCGTGTGGGATTGACGAGTTTCAAGTGTTGGATGCTCGTTTGATTACAAGGAGGCCGGGTGCCTGGAAACGATTTTTATTTTAAATCGATTGTGCATGAAAATCTACGCTGATATGGTGATTTTACCAAGCAAAGTTGGGTACGATTTTTTATTTTAAATCAATTATACATGAAAAGCTACGCAGACATGTGCTCAAGTTTTTTAACGCTGGCCTGAAGTTTGTGGTATTGGCTAGCATCTTCATGATGTTTGGCATTGTATTAAAGTTGTTTTGGTATGCCATATGTTGAACGTTGTCTTGGGACATTGGTAAGCCATGTAAAATATGTTAAATGGCTATGCGTGAGACCATGTGCACAATAGTACTATGTTTCAATATAGTTTGAATACTCTAAGTTTTTCATTATAGTACTATATTTCAATATAGTACTGTCATACAAATTCCTCTTTGAATTGTAATTTAAAAAAAAAAAATACCACCAGAAGTACAATTTTATTGTATATTGGCAGAAGTATTTTTCTATCAGCAGAAGTATTTTTACAGTACACAAATTTTTGCCAGCAGAAGTATTTTTTTACAGTATGCATTCAATCATATCTATTATGGGAATAGTTCTCACTGGCAAGGAGAACTATTGTGAGTGGTCCCGAATAATAAAGCACACCCTCATTTTCAATGAGTTGTGGAAAGGAGTGTGTGGCGGAGACGGAGACAATGAACCAGAACAGCCTACCTCAGAGAAAGAGCTTGTCATTTGGGAAAACAAGAATAGCAAAGCTTATGCATTAACCGTAGCATCTGTAAATGAAGAGGTGAGTCACCATATTTCACCATTTTCAACTTCCTTTGAAGCCTTACAAAAGCTGAAAGAACTCTATGACTCACATTCTGCACTTGGAGTTGTTCAATTCATGACTAAACTCTTCACTCTTGAATTGCAAAATAATGATCCTCTTGCTCTTGCATCTGAAGTAAAGTCTATAATGCATGATATCAAATCCACTAAGGTTGAATTGGATATTCCTCTTATCGCTTTTCTCAAGGCACTTTATCCTACTTACTCCAATTATCTTGAGTCATTGCAAGCAAATGGAAATCTCAAAGATATCACCTTTGACTCTCTTGTGAAAAAGTTTGTTGAAAGAGAGAAAGCTTTTGGAAAGAAGACAGCCCTTGAATCTTCTGAAGAGGTTGTGTGCCTTGCTCATAAAGAAAATCATCCTGCTCAATATTCTTCAAGAGGAAGAGGTGGTCGAAGAGGAAGAGGAAGATATTTCATAGGCGGGGGGGCAGACACTCTCAAGGAGAAAAGGAAAATTTGCACTATAGACGCTACAAAAGAAATGGATCACATGATGCCTCTACATGCAAGCTACCATGGGACAAAATTGAGTAGCAAAGAAACCAACAAAAAGGTAAAATTGATTATACAGACAAAGGTAAAGCACCTGAATCCACTCACTATGTTGTGGCACAATGTAACATTGGAGTAAATGAAGATTTATTTAATGCTTCACTTGCTTCTTGGAAAAATGATTGGTTGCTTGATTCAGGAGCAACCTGCCACATGACTCATAGAAAAGATTTTTTTGAAGAATTTACTAACAATGTTGATGGAGCAGTATACTTTGCAGACCAATCAAAAATCAAGCCATCAGGGCTTGGCACAATCAGGCTTAAACTGCCTGGTCTTCCAGACTTTCTTCTCCATCATGTTCTATATCTCCCACAGCTCAAGAGAAACTTGTTGTTCTTGGTCCGCATCCGCCAGCAAGGTCACTCCATTCATATGTTTGATGGCAAGCTTGAGGTAAGAAAATCATCTAACCACTCACTTGTCATGAGGGGAATAGAAGAAGAAAGGCTTCTCAAGTTGCAAGGAACCTCTGCTCGTGCACAACATTTCTCATACAATTCTCATCATGAAGAAGGTATACTTCCATCAAGTTTATTATGGCATGCTAGATTTGGACATTTGAACTATGACAGCCTCCGCTTGTTGAAGAAAAATGGTGTTGCTAGTTTGCCTACAATTCCTAGGAAATTTAAGCAATGTGATGCTTGTATTCTAGGAAAGCATAGAAAATAGTCTTTTCATGATTCACATTCAAGAGCACATAGAAAACTGAACTCATTCATTCAGATTTATGTGGTCCAATTCCTGTTCCTTCTGCAAATGGAAATAAATATATGATGACATTTATTGATGACTACACCAGAATGTGTTGGGTTTATTTATTGAAGAACAAATCTGATGCTTTTCAAACATTCAAGAATTTTCATAAATGGATTGAAAATGATGCACAATCTCATATTGGGTCTATTCACACTGATAATGGAAAAGAATACACATCAAATGAATTTGAAAACTATCTTCACCAACATGGGATCAAACATCAAACAAATGTACTTATAATCCCCAACAGAATGGTGTAGCCGAAAGAATGAATAAGACAATCTTAAATATGGTACAACCCATGCTCTTCTTCAAAAATGTAAAGATGATGTTTTGGGTTGATGCTGTTCTATGTGTTGCATATATAAAGAATAGATGTCCATCTAATGCTCTTAGAAACAAGACTCCTTATGAAATCTGGTATGGACATGTTCCTTCGGTAAAGCATCTCAGGGTATTTGGTTCCACCTGTTATTCCTTGATACCAAAGGTACATAGAAACAAACTTGGTGCTAGAAGTCATAAGTGTATCTTCCTGGGGTATTCAAACACCTCCAAAGCATACCATCTCTATGATGAAGTAAATAAAAAGTTTGGTGTATCTAGAGATGTAATTTTTCTTGAATCATCCAAAACTGGCAATGTTGTTTAGCGGCAAATTGATCGCTTGGATAGATTCGCAAAAGCAAAATCATTTCAAGAATTTGATAATCAGATTCCACATATTGAAGGGGGGATTCCTATACTAGATCAACATGTGGAATCTTCTTCTGAAGAACACTCTCCCCTGCATGAAACTCCAACAATGGATGATGCTTTAAGTGATGTGATTGACAGAATTGGGGGACTCAATCTTGATTCAATCCCAACTCAATCAGTGGAGAAGCCTGGACCATCTGAAAAGGTCCCCCAAAGTGGCTGACAAAGACACTTGAAAGTGTTCATCCTGATGAGGTTGGAAAGACAGGAACTAGAAATTCAAACCGGCAGAATGGAGGTGATGTGGATGACTCTAATTCACCTGTTGATATGGATGTTTCTTATGATTGTGAATTGAACTTGTCTACAGATTTTAAACCAACTTCCTTCAAAGAAGCTGCTTCTTATGATGAATGGAAAGAAGCAATGCAAAAGGAGTATGATGCCCTCATAAAGAACGGCACTTGGAAGTTTGTTGATCCTCCATTAGGAACCAAACCAATTGGCTGCAAGTGGGTCTACAAGAACAAGTATAAAGTTGATGGCTCACTTGACAAGCACAAAGCTAGGATTGTGGCAAAAGGTTTTGCACAGAAGGAAGGGGTCGATTATGAGGACAATTTTTCCCCCACATCAAAATAGGCTACCTTCCAGACACTCTTTGCCCTAGCAGCTCAGAACGGTTGGAAATTCCATCAAATGGATGTAAAAACTATTTTCTTAAATAGAGATATAAAAGAGAATGTTTTTATGTCTCAGCCTGAAGGATTTGCTGTGAAAGGACATGAACATAAAGTATGCAAACTTGTGAAGTCCTTGTATCGCCTCAAACAAGCACTGCGAGCCTGGTATGAAAAACTAACTGAGCATCTTCTGAAACTCAATTTCAAACATTATGATCTTGATGATGCAACTTTATCTGTCAAGAAAGTCGGCAAAACATTTGTATATCTTGTGGTATATGTAGATGATCTTTTGATGACATGGAACAATGAAAGCTACATTGCATCCATAAACAAGGAATTGGGGAAAAGTTTTGAAATGACTGATTTGGGCTATGTTCATTACTATCTTGGCATTGAAGTAACCCAACATTCAAAGTCCATATTTATTTCTCAAAAGAAATACATTGGAGATCTGTTGAACATGTTTGGCATGACAGAATGCAATCCTCTTACTACTCCAATGGAACAAAACTTAAAGCTCACATCTATTGAAGGAAAAGAATTTGAGGATGCAACAAAGTATAGATAGCTTGTAGGAAGTCTCAACTACCTAACTACTACCAGACCAGACATTTCGTTTGTTGTTGGAATCCTCTCCAGGTTTATGCAAAAGCCTTGTGAGGGACATTGGTCTGCTGCAAAAAGAGTTCTAAGGTCCTTGAAGGGAACTCAAGACTTTGGAATCAAGTATACACAGGTGGACGACTTTAGCTTGATTGGATACTCTGATTCAAACTTCGATGGAGACAAAGAAATTGGGGTATCTACTTCAGGATATGCTATGAGTCTTGGTTCAGGAACTGTCTCCTGGAGATCACGCAAACAATCAGCTCCAGTAGATTCCACAACAGAAGTAGAATACGTGGCAGCAGCTAAAGCAACAAAAGAAATTGTGTGGCTTAGGAAAATTCTTGAAGATTTGTAGGTAAAACAAGTACAATCAACTCCACTCATGATTAACAATACCTTTGCAATAAAGTTGGCCAAGAACCCAAGTTCCATGATCGAACGAAGCACATCAATACTAAATATCATCTGATTCGACATCATGTTGAGGTCAAAACAATCCATCTCCGTCATTGTTCCACTAATGAGCAAATTGCAGACATCTTCACCAAAGCGCTTGGAAGAGAAAAGCTTGAACGATTCAGAATGATGCTTGGACTCACCAACATCCCTTCAGATTAAGGGGGGGAATGTTGACACTTAATCATCAGGATTGGGTGAATATAATGTAAATAGATAAATAAGTAATATGAATAGTCATCGGGAGATGAAGTGAATAGTCTCTCCCTCATGTATATAATTAAGACCTACCTGAAGGAATAATACATATGAATCAATTTTGCTTTGAGGAGTTACTGCTTGGTCTGACAGCCTCAACACTTACTACAACGCTCTGCATTTCTTCCAGAGTAGGGGGATTTCTTTCTGTCAACTGGAAAGCCATATCTGAATCAAATCCATCTGGGAATTTGATCAGGGCTAAGCCAAGTGGGGGTCTGAGGTCGAGTGGAATGGCACTGTAAACACTATTAAACCTAGTGCAATAGTCCTTAATTGTTTCATGAGGTCCCCTTCTAAGGTTCTCATATTCAGATAAAATTTGAAGGGGATCTTTCCTTTTCTCCCACCTATTCAAGAATTGTTGGTATAGGACTCTTAAACTTTCTATGCTTTTGGGGGTTAAAGATTTAAACTAGGTTCTAACTTCCCCAGACAACCTCTGAACAAAAATTCTCATCTGAACATCAGCTATGTCTATCTCATATATCTCAAAGTAGTCAGTCATTTTCCTAGTGTGTTGCTGAGTTGTGTAGGTTTTAGTGCCATCAAAGGTAGCAATTTTACTTTGATAGTCCTAAGGCATGGCACCTAAAGGAGAAAGCATCACAAGGGGAGCATATCTATTGGCCATGATTATAGGTTGGGTAGGAATGGGAAACTGAGTTGGGGTAACAGGGGGTGTTTGAGTTGAGGAAAGAAATGGAGGGATGAATGAGGGAGTGGGTTGAGTTTCAGGAGGGTGAGGGAATAATGATGAACTGATAGAAGTTGAAGTTGTACCAGAAGGATTAGGGGTTCTTTCTATGGTAAGAGATGACTGAGAGGAGTCTTGTAGATGTTGGTTAAGTGACAAGTTTTCTTGGTGAACTTCGAGTTCCCTGATGAATTCTGGATCTTGGACTAAGTCCAATAATTCAGTGTCAGATGAAGTTCAGAACAGAGAAGTTTCAAATTATTCATCATAAGGCAGGTCTTTTGAGAAAATCCACTCAAGTGGACATGAATGTGATCTAAACAATGGTCGAGGGCTAGCTGAACTCTCTTGCCTTCTGATGATTTTGGGGACCAAGTTGGGATTCTCAAACACAGAGGGAGGATTCGGATCAGGATTAGCCCTGGTGTAACGAGTCCTTTCTGAAGCCAGATTTCGAGTTCTAGGTTGCTTTTTCTTTTAGGGATATTCAAACTAGCTTCCGATAATCCTTTAAGATAATTTAAAATTTAAATGGCTATATGCCTCAAAGGTTTACTTGAACTGAGGATGGTCTCCCCAGTATGGTCGCCACTATGTATCACTCAGATTTTCCTCAAAAGTTAGTGAAAGAGGGACAGGATCTAAGGTAACCACAAACCAATCTTTTAGACTTAGGTGCTAGCCCACCTAAGTCCAGAGAGGGCTCTCTCTTTGTGATTTAGCTATGTTTGAAAGGATTTTAGGCTAGTATTAATGTTCAATGAGATTGTTTTGTTTGAAAGTGGTGGAGTTCTAAAACAAATGGGCAAACTAGGCTTTTTAGGCCATTTTGCTATGGAGTCAATCAGGGATAATTCACTGGATTAAGTCAAATTGCTGAGGTAGGAGTTCAACGGGCAAGATAACAGAGTAAAAACAAACCATGGGGTTTGAATGGATGATGTTTCTACTCAAAACTAGAGGGCAATCAAGAATCCTCAAGTTAAGATTAGAAAGAGTAAGGGAAGATAGGTCAACTAGCAGAGGGAAATTAAGAATCCTATACCATGGACCTATTAGAAAAACTACGGGGATATAGGAGCAGTTAAGAATTCCTTTATCGAGATAGCTTAGAAGAAAACATAGAAATGGTAAATTGTTGATAGCAAAGAGCAGTAAAGCTAATTCTGATATACTTTGACTATTTTACCATTTAGATTTAAGATGCATGAAACATTGAAACATATAGAAAACACATAAAATCACAAGGATAGAATACTTATTTGTAATTATACTGCACAAGAATCTGATGAAATGTCCTCAACTTTTATTCCTTTTCCAGCAAAAATCCCAATTTTAGTACAAAAGCTTTCTCAGCTTAATAGCATAGATTTACAGAGATGTAAAAGAATCCATCCATAATACTTCGAATGGAGAAGTATTTATACAAAAAATTACATCAAAAATATCTCATAACCATATGAGATTTATTCTAGGGAATACAAAAATCTTTTACAAAAATATAGAGACAGATGGAAAACAGATTGCTACTGTCCCTTTATTTATGAACTAGCTGGAGGTTGAAACTCGGATTTGCCTCTTGTCGTTGCTTTAGTAATTATGTGTTGGATCTTCTTTTACTGTCACCTACTGATACTCTTTACCTATTTTGACCAGACTTTACCTGTTTTGACCAAACTTTACCATAGTAAATATTTCATACTTTACAGATTTACTATAGTAACTCATAGTATATCTGTCATATTAGTCCACTAGTCATTATTTGGTATCTTAATTCTGATCAGCTTCCTGTATACTTCATCAGCTTCAGTGTACTTAGCAAAATTGGGCTGAGTGGTGAACAGGTGTTTTATTTCATGCTCAATATAAAAAAGATCCTCTAGGCCATCATAAAGCCCCTTTCCTGTAGGTAGTGCTTTTGTTGTAGAAGAACTGGCTTGACTTTTGGCTTGTTTGTGCAGTCTGTCAATGTAGTCATCATGGGTCATCAACTTGTCATGTATGACCATTGGGCTTGGAAGGCCTTTATCCCTTAGTATGTCGTATTTTAAGATGAACTCATCTATGTCCTCTTGAATACTTTGACATCCTTTTTCCAGGTTAAGCATTAAGTTCTTTTTGGTAAGAACTTTCTTGATTTCAAGGATTGTAGCAGTTTGATCCTCGATATCCATTTGCTCCAACTGGTATTTACTTTTGCTATTTGAGAATTTATCAATTGGGTTGCCTCTTTAGGTTTCTCTCCCAATTCTTCCCTGGTTTTCTGTATAGCATCTGTAACTAGTTTAACCAGCTCAGTCTGTTCAAAAATGGTCTGGATGGAAGACCAAATATTATTGACGGAATCAATGATATTGGTCCATAAAATGTCTCTGATATCTCTCAAGGGCTTTTTGAATGTTAAGTCCTTCTCCAGTGTCTTGATTCTTTCAGTCATCCTTTTATTTTTTCTCTCTTCTTTAGTGTAATTAATATGTGATAACTCATAAGTGGTTTCCAAGCTAGCAACTTTTTCTTTTAATTTATGTATCTCATTTGTTTTGGATTTGCATTTTCTCCAAGGACTTTATTAAGTCTTCTGTTTGATTTGAAGTTACTGTTGCTTCTGATGTACCCGCTGTTGTTGTTACTGGTAGAGCTATTGCTGGGGGAATATTAGGTGCCAAAGATGTTTCAATAGTAGAAGGCACAGCTATAGAAACTATGGGAATGACAGTCTGAGGGGTAGTGGTGGTTGACTCACCCTGTTTAGACTGCAAAACTTTTTATAATTCTTACTCTTTTTCTTTCAACTGCTCATTCAACTTAAGGACCAAGTCCATAAGTTCTTCCTCGTTTTGTTTCTCAATTACTTCTGTAGTTTGTGGATGTATGAGGGGAGGGAGTTTGAGGTGTTTCCTGAGTGCAGCAATGTCCTCATTCTTTTTCTTTATCAAACTTTCAACTGCTTTAACATCTTTGGGATCATGTCCCAACTCAATCACCAAGTTTTCCAATGCCTTTATCCTGGTGTCCTTAGCCTAAGAAGAGGTTTTTTCCAATTGTAACTATGTTGTAGTATTATTCAAAGAATTCTACAACTGATGTGCAACAATGGCTTTACTGGTCAGTGTGGAATAGACCATCTCACCTGTTTTCTTATGGAGCTCAATCTGATCAATTGGGTGGATGTCTTTGGCCAAAACTTCAAAATTTGTTTTGAAATAGTCATCCATGGACTTTGGATGCTGTATTGTTGGCTTTAAAAAGCTCATCTACATTTTTCCTTCTTTGATGTCAAAGGCTGACATCAACCTTGTCTGATTTGTAGGAGCCATTTTGAGGTAATGAGCATAAGTTTGTGCTTTCAGTTTCTCATTCCTTGCTTTTATTTCCTTATATTTTCCCTTGATATCCATGTTATGTTCAGAGGAAGCTCTGAAAGAAGACACCTCTATACTTTGTTGCCTATCTAACACATGCATGTGTGAAGTGGATGGTGTCACACCTATTGGGATAATTTGTAGGCTCTCTATCCTCTCTGTCATTGTGTTTCATGTGGTTTCCTCAATGAATTCTTCTTCTGAATACGGATTCATCCTATGCATTTTAGCAAAGGGTTAATCAGTAGGCCTTCTAGAATGAGTGGCCTCTTCCCTGTCTCTTTTAAGGTTTCTTTCCTCATTAAGAGGAGTTTGTAAAACTGGAGGGTTTCTCATGATTTTCTGAGGTGGAGCCAATTCCTCTGAAATTTCAGGCTGCTCTGACTCTTCTTGTTGTCTTGAATTTCTTTCCTATCCCAAAGTCTCTAGTTGTCCTGATGTCTGTGCACTATGCTCCTGTGTTGACCTCTGAAGATTCTCCAGGCACCTGTACAAAGGAATCTAGATCAAGTATTCTTTCCAAATATTTCATAACATTTTCTACTTCAACTTTTTCACTATCTTGGTCTACAAGTGTTCCTTCCACCCATTCATTTTGATTGGCATATTGTTCTATCTCTGGAATTCTATGATGGATGTAGGGGGGCAGCTTATGCTTTTGCCTTCTATCACAGATGAAGCCATGAGGATCATAAGGCCAGATGAAACTCTTTTTCAAATGCATTCTCTCAAGGATTTCCTTTGCCACTTCCCCTGCTTTTCTATTGTTGCAAACAAATGGGCCTAGGTGATCCTTTATCCTCAACTGAGCTTTCTTTTTAGCTTTCATAAAGTGGATTTGATTAGAGTTGATCATTTGCCTGTAGTACTCTAGGGTAAATAATCTCATGGGAAGGTATTTGGGCAGTTTAAAGGGAGGCAGCTCACACCCATAAATCCTGATCTATGTATGGCTCTAATACAAGTACTAGTCTCCCACCTTGTATTTCTTTGATAACTGAATAATTCTCTTAATATCATCACTAATTCTAGGAGGATGACTTCCTATCAACATAGTAGTTACTGGATGCACAAATTGATCAATAAAATGTGTATAAAGATGGGGAGCAGAGGATGAATAGTGAAAAATGGAAGTCCAGAAGATAACTGACCTTGGGTTCCCTTTGGTGTCAAGCTTTTGTATAGAGAAAGGGAATTTATCAGTTTGGTAGTAGAGGAAAATATGATACAAGACTGAAGAATATTTAAACACTCTCTTGTTCTCTAAACTCATGAATTGGTCATGCATCTTATCAGTAATGAATGCAGCATAGTCAAATTTGGTTGCAGGAGGTTTGCCAGGGGTGAAAATAGTCATGTAGGGAAAGGTCAGTTCATCTACATACTCACTAGTGGTAAGACCCATAATGCAAGCAAATATAGTGACAATATCCCTGCCCAGATCAGTAAAGGTACATGTCATGTAAGGAGGGGGGTCCTTTGATCTGTATTTTTCTTCAATGAAAGTCTCACTGACTTGAGTGATTTCTGAACTGGACAGCTTTGAGGTTTTTTCAAGTAAAGTGGCAATGGACAGGGGAATGAGGTCTTGACTAGGTTGTAATTGCAACGTTTCATTTATAGACTCAGCTGTAATGGTGAAAAGAATTTTCTGGTCAGGGGACATTACAGCTCTCATATTGGGATTGTAGTTCGCATGGCATTAATGGACAATATTTGGAAAAATGTGGACAGTGGGGAATTGATATTTAGGTAGGTTTGATTCCCAGGGACCTATTTTATCAAAATTGTTCAGATAATTGTCCCTATACTTGCAGTATAGCTTCAATGGGGTTTCATCAAAAGTAAGGTCCTTAATTTGAAAATCTTTATCGCCCAAGGGAAGGTAGTCCAAATCCCTATGAGGGGTAGTGATTGGAGCGATGTTTAGGGCTACATGAGCTTCCATGCTTGGTTCTTGTGTATTCAAGGAAGAAATTTGGGTTTTCATGGTTTCTAGATAAAATGGGTGCTTGGGGAAGCCTTGCGGCTAAGAAACAGTTTAATTGCACTGAATTACTAGAGTTTAGAGCAATTTGGGGGAAGTTTTAGTATAAAAACAGGGTTTCTGAGAAGGAAATGCGGTAAATACCTGTTTTTGGTTTATTGAAGGGACAAACGGCTGTGGTGAATGCTTTTTTGGGCGCGCACAGTAGTCTGCAGTGGTCTGGAGTTCATCGACTGATGGTGGTTGACGGTTGGGAGTAAGTTGCTAGTATGGACATACTCTATGCATGCATGGAAGGCGGAAGTTTCTTTTCTCAAAAAAAAGGGAAAACAATGAATATTTCTTGTTTTTATATGCAAAGTCAGTAACCTTTGGTGGGTGAATGAAAACGACAGTTGGAGTCAACTACCTGATGGGACACTTTGTAATTTAGTGGAGGCGGTAAGCGGGTTCTATCGCACTGCTTTTCGAAGGTTGGTGGTTTTGGAGGAGGGTCACGCGATACCACAAATTGGCTGACACGTAGCATCGGTGAAAAGTCAAAACAGCTTGTATCGCGTGGTTAATGTTCGACCAAAAGGCCTGCACGATATGGGCAAGAGTCGTCGGATGAGGGAAGGTCGATCGGACGGTAGTCGACAGCGGAAACTGTTAGGGAGTTAATGGAGGGGCCCGATGGAATAATAAATATAATTAAAGTGACTTTAATTATATCGGGGATGATATGATTGGATGAATAAAGGGTTAAGGAACTTTAATGATATCGGGGGTGATTGTATGGTTTATATTTCAAACCATCGGGAAGGGATATTTATTTATTTTTGGGATTTTATTAATAATACGGGAAAGGGTAATTTGTTTCGAGAGTTAAATAAATAATAAAAATTAAAAGTTAATATGACCATGGAAAAAGAAATGTGTTAAGTAAATGTTTCTGAAAATACATTCATCATCCAACATTATGACTTAGGCTAAAATGCGTTTGGTGGGGTTTTTGTAAAGAACCATTTATTTTTCCTAAGTAAAAGAGTAATTTTACCTTGGGAAAAGGATTTGAAGGGAATGAATGAATTATGAAAGGGGGTGAATTTTGATGAAGGGGATTTAGCACTTAGGCCTTACAAATTATAAATTGGGCCTAGGGTTCAGTCCCTCCAGAAGTCAGAGAGATGCTCTGAGCCCCACTAACATTCCAGGTTGTTGGTGCCTTTAGTACTTATGGAAAATTAGTAAAATTTAGGGAAAAATGAGTGAGGAGGTTAATTATGTGAATTGTAAATGTATCTTTTTCTTCCATATCTTGTCAAAGTAATGTGATGATGAGGCAAATGATTTGAGCTTTCCAACTAACCATTCATCATACATAATTCTGCAACTACTTATCTACTTACCTACCTACACATCCTACCATTTTTACTTCTTTATTAGGGTGCACTTAAACTGGAAAACCCTTATCAAACTTTTCTTTTCTTTTACAATGGAAATCTATCTAAGTCTATCCTTATTAAATCCAAGTGCTCAGATTAAACTGTTGAGCTCTTTTTATTTACTCTACCTATCTACTTATCTTCCAAGATTAAACAGTTTGGTCAGATTTTTATTCTCTATCTCTAAACATGAAATTGAAAATATGAACTAGTCAAGCTTAAACTGTTTGACTACTCATGGATTGTGGCATAAATAACAAGCTGCACACAATCTTTTATTTTTCATTAGAGTAAATGGTAGTGGCATTTAGACTTGCACACTTTCATGGTCTTTTTTCTTTTTCTTGGGGTTCATTTTTCATCTTTTTTGACCTTTTTCATTCTTTTTGTCCTTTGATTTTTCTTTTAAGACATACCCTCTTTACATTTTTTAATTTTTTGATTTTTTACAAATATGGAAAACATTTGCAACAAGCAAAGGTATGTCCATATTTCAGAGCTAAATCAAGTCATCATGATATATGACACCTATTAGTATAGGAACATAACACTATAATAGTGTCATATTCTCAGCAACCAAGCTCACCCCACTGCTTAATAATATTACCACAAAATGAGTGTTGCCTAATAATCTACTAGTATTCCACTCGATATGAAGTATAGATTGGCCCGAAGAAAATTCAAATTTCATTACAGTGTATTATAAATTATTGATTACGAAATTATAAAACAACGTACACTTTGAAACAAGAACTCTAACCAGAAAACCCCAAAAAACATGAAAAACGGTCCAAAAAACGAAAAGTGTGTATTCTAGAACGATGTTTTTTTTTAGGGTTAATTTTCAACATATTTTAAAAATGGAAGTAAAACCAATTTTTTTTGCAAAATAAATGGAAAAAACACACTAATGTTTTTGGTAAAATAACATTTTTCTTTCTCAAGTATAATTTCAACATTTTTTAGTAATGACGATAAGGATAAAATAATGGGATCTTAAACACATTAAAATTCCATTAGTTATCATCCATGTTGTTAAACATATAATAACATGACAATAAAGATCGCTAAAATTCTAATTGTTTTCAACCATAACATTAAAAAAACAAAAAAACAAAAAAATAAACCATAGAATTAAAAAAACTCTAAGTTTTCAACACATTTAAACCATTACATTATGAACAAATTACATGACTAAATTAATCAAAATGTCAATACTTGTAGATTAAATAAAACATAAATTATATCTCTAAGTTATTGTTGCATTGTGGATATTCTAAACAATAAAACTCATCATAATTAAAACATATAATCCAAAAAACATAAAAATGACTCATGACTTCATTTAACGTCATATGGAAATCAAAATTTGTATTTCAAGATACGACGCAAACACTCATATTTTCTTGCACACCATAAGAATTCACATCTTCGTATGAATGACTAGATGTAGATGAAGATGTTCCATGTTCTTCTTTTTCATCAACTAGTGCCCCATCTGAGTCCACATGCATGCCCACCATTTTAGGTTTCAAAAATCTTCTAGATCTACGACAGGGTTCAACATACTCCCATCTCGACATTGTTTCTTCTGGTAACAACCTCCTCAGAATCTCTATCATCCTGAAGCGAAGAGTTCCTCTCTTTGTTAAATTGACGTCATAAACAATTATGTCAACACCCTCCAATTTTAAGATGTCTATATGGCGATGATTTATATTTATACTCTTTGTTTTTCTCTTTCCGCCAATTTTTTTATCAACTACCATCTCTGGCTTGTACACACCATTTAATGGGTGTGTATTTGTGGCATAACAATGTACTTCAACACCTGCAACATTTTCATTTTCTGTAATGACCTTTATAACCTTAGCAACCCATAATGGATAGCCATTGGCATCTCCATCTATTAGCACTGCGATCATGCAACCCTCCTTAATATCTTGTACTAACCCCCTGTAAAGGTCTTCCGTTCCTTCACGTTGTGCATGAGATCTTCTAGAACCAATATACATTTCTCTTTCCTCTACCTATGAAGAATTAATAATACCTTGATATTGTTGTTGTTCAACAATGTTTCTTTCCTCATGTTCATTTAACACATTTTGTGGCCAAATAAATGGAGTTTTCAAAGGTATATCTTCATTTGTTGTTCTTGAAATGATATATTTTGATTATTGAAAAAAGACTCCCACCAAACCAAATCAACAATATCAAAGTACTCATATATATATCTAATACATTTTTTAATTTCTTCCAGGCAATCAGAATAATGTATATCTCTATTCTGCCTGCGTGTATTATGAACTTTAGCAACTGTTTATAATAACAATATATTTGACACAAATATTGGATGATTTGGAATGAACTTCAAAAATGCCAAACCTGATGTCGGCACCTATTCTGCAGTAGTTGAATACTTTTTGCCCCATATTAGTGTTTTCCCATCAATTTTTTTGATACAAAATTTATGTTGGAAGCTAATGTCATTAAGTTGTTCAATGCATTTCTCCTCACCATGCAATCCCAGAATAAACCTTCGCATGTCAACAGTTTCTTCCAACACATGAAAAATATGCTCTGGCATGTATGATTTTGGAAATCTCCCAGCGTCCTTCCTCAATGTGACTGAAAAACAACTGAACATCTTATCAATATGGTCATGAGTGTGCCCAACAAGAAGGAAACCAACCTTTACCTTCTGAAAATTTCTCGATTCAATAAGCATGTCTAGATATCCAAAAATAATCTGATTTTTGTTTTCACGACAAGTGTTGTCCCATTGTAGATACAAAACTTCAGGAAGATTACCATACCAATGATAAAGCACATCAGAAATTTGGTTATTATCATATTTTCATCACTATGAATATTTGGAGCTGTGAAGTATACCCTTGGTAACATTTTCCCATTAAAGACAATACAACCAAACAAGTGATACTGAATAAAAAATTCCTCCTGTAAATTTTTGGGTGTGCGAATAAAATGTGGTAGAAGTGTTTTCTTCTGGTCCATAAAATTAATTATCAAACCCAAATATTTATTTGGATTATCATAGCACTTATTTTTGTGCTTGTACAACTTTTTCCTTTCACTTTTTTGTTGTTTACGATGCTCATGAAGTGCTTTGACAATGGAATCTACATGACACAAAAGAAAGTCATTAATAAATACGTTTTCATAGTTGATGACTATACAATTTTAAAAATTAATGTTATGAATGTTTACCTCTTTCTGCCCCTTCACATTTATCCCTTTTTTTATTTAAAAGAAGCACATGTACTGCAAACCCCCATCCTTGTCTTCTTAGGAATACGGACATTGTTGAATTATTTCTTCCATATCTTCACAAAATATTGATATGTAATAAATCAACCATTTCCTTCAACACCTTCTGCATATTCTTTGTATAAGTTGTATATTCCTCGTCTTGATAAATTATCTGGAATATGTATTGTCTCTGTATTTGGCATACACTCTCCATGATTTGAAAAGAAGTCTTTCATCCATGAAATTGCAGTATTTAATAATGGCCCAAACTGTTGTTTATGACGTACTTCTGAATAAAATGTGGGATCCTTTTCCAAATTTTCTTGGATTCTTGAGAGATGAAGATTACCCATTGAGTGAAACATTTTGAAAGCATCTCTACATATAAATAAAGTCCCAATATGATCATCATAACCTGACAATGTAGATTGCCTACACCCCACTAAATGTGAATTTTGCATGCTTTTACTCATTAACAAATATCTCTTTCTTTTCTCCAATGAAAACTTGAAATCCATATGTTTCAAGCAATCCTTTTGATAACATTCACTTGAAATGAGAGCACTGGTAGAACTTCTCATGATATATTCTGCTCTACCCCTTGTATAACTAGAACATCTTGGATTGATACAAAAAGTTATGCTCCTACTCCTCGATATAATATTTGCTGGAAACATCTCCATCATTGAATCACATCTGTATAAGCATTTTCATCATCATTAGGAGGAATATTATCCTCACTATGATCATCTGTGCTTTTGAAATATTGACTTAGAGGATATTCTTCATCTTTCCCTTTGTCATTGCTACCCTCATCATCCTTAGAATTAGGACTAAATGGAAAAATTGACTCGTTGTTTATTGGATATTCTTCATCATGTGCATCAATTTGTCAATGTTGCTCTCATAGTCCATAGGATTAGGACTACATGGAAAATGTGACTCTTTACTTACTGGAAATTCTTCATCCCTCCCTTCATCACTACTACTCTAATAATCCTTAGGATTAGGACTAAGTTCTTCATCCTGCCCTTAGTCACTACTACTCTCATATTCCTTAGGATTAGGACTAAGTTCTTCATCCTTCCCTTCATCACTACTTCTCTCATAGTCCATAGGATTAGGACTAGGTGGAAAATGTGACTCTATTGGCTGGAAATTCATCATCCTACCCTTCATCACTATTACTCTCATAGTATTTAGGATTAGGACTAAGTGGAAAATGTGACTCTCAATTTATTGGAAATTCTTCATCCTAACCTTCATCATTGTTGCTCTCATAGTCCTTAACATTAGGACTAAGTGGAAAATGTGGCTCTCGAATTATTGGAAATTCTTCATCCTAGCCTTCATCATTGTTGCTCTCATAGTCCATAGGATTAGGACTAAGTGGAAATTGTTACTCTTGATTTATTGGAAATTATTCATCCTGGCCTTCATCACTGTTGCTCTCATAGTCCATATGATTAGGACTAAGAGGAAACTGTGACTCTCGATTTATTGGAAATTCTTCATCCTGACCTTCATCATTACTACTCTCATAGTCCCTAGGATTAGGACTAAGTGGAAAATGTGACTCTCGATTCATTGGAAATTTGTCATCCTGGCCTTCATCACTGCTACTCTCATAGTCCATAGGATTAGGAGTAAGTGGAAATCGTTACTCTCTATTTATCTGAAATTCTTGATCATGCACTTCATCATTGTTGCTCTCATAATCCATAGGATTAGGACTAAGTGGAAACTATGACTCTTTATTTATTTAAAATTCTTCATCTTACTCTTCATCAGTGTTTCTCTCATAGTCCTTAGGATTAGGAATAAGTGGAAGGTTTGACTCTCTATTCATAGTGAAAGAATTTTCATTATATTCATCACTATGAATAGAGTTGTTACACAACAAAGACGTTGATGCTTCACAAAGCGAAACTTCACTATCAGAAGAATCCATGGCTTTCAAACAAAAGAGGTTGAATGATAAAAATTCACTCTCTCCTAGTGATAATATATAGCTTAAAGAATGAAAAATTCCCTCCAAAAATTTTGTTTCATGTATTTCCCTCCAAAATTTTCTTCTACAATTGAAAAAATTTAACTAAAATTTTCTCGTGAAATTGATCTTTTAAACTAAATCTTTAAACTAAAATTTTAAAATAAATTTGTTACCTAAATTAATATTTACTTAAACTATATAGCATTTACTAGATAATTGAATATTTTTTTAATTTTTATCATATCTTCTATCACACATTTCAAATAAATTACTATATCGCCATAACACGATTTCTATGTTAAGTTTTTCTATAAAAAAAATTAATACCACATTCACCATGCGGTAAAACAATTCTATAATTTCCGCTATTGATCCAGATCTTGTGGGGAGGCCCCCAAGATGTAAAAGATTGAAATAGATCTTGTGGAGGAGGCCCCCAAGATCTGAAAAATTGAAATGCCAAAAGAAAAATAAGAGAACACCCAATAAACAAAACCACAAATAAACTTGTTTTTATTAAAACAGATAATAACTGTAAAAGCTATATTGTGGTGGACAATCTGTCCTTTTACAAAATGTGACTTTTTACTTATATCATTTTTTGGTCACAATACCACAAGTAAATTTCATGGGTGGGTAAATACCATGGGTGAATGAATACCATGGGTGGATGTCACTTGCAATACCATGGGTAAATTCCATGAATGGATAAATACCATAGGAGGATGAATACCAAGGGTTGATGCTACTTACAATACCATGGAAAAATACCATGGGTGGTGTTAACACCCAGGTTGTTCCCTATGACTCCCAAGGGAATACGGCCGGGGTAACCACTAACCAAGCTTTGGATCACAGGTTCTAGCCAACCTGTAATCAGAGAGGGCTCTCTCTATAACTGTTTAACTTTGTTCTTAAGGATCTTAGGCTAGATATGAGGTGAGGGTTTGGTTTGAAAGGTTTGGTTGAATGATGTCTTTCAGTACTTAAGGTGATATCTTCGGACAGTTTTAGACCATTGGGCAATGGAGTCTGTGGTTGCAGGTTGTTTGAAGGGTTTGAGGGTGATTATTGAAGCAACAGGGCCATTTAGATATTTCATGAAACAAACTTGAAATTGTAATAATGAAGTATGCTTAACCAGTGGAAGGCATTTAAGAATTTTCCACTAAATTAGTGATGTGAGAAAGAGATGTATTGACCAGGAGCAGGTTTGGATTCCTGAACAATAATCACTGTGAAAGGTATAGTTTAGAAGTGCAGCAATTAAGAATTACACTCTTATAACTATAACTGAGGAAAACATACATAATAGCTTAGATTGAGTTCAGGGTATTCTATGAATAAGTCCTGAAACTATTCTTTTTCTTTGCCATTAAACTGTGAAACAGAACATGAATGGATTATGAAGAAAATAACAAACATAACAAACAGGTCAAAGAAACTTATTGTTCCATGAAATACGCAGGAATCCTATAGCATCCAGCAAGCTCACCAAAACGCATCAGACAACACAGAACTTTGGAAATTCCATCAGCTTTGTTGTATTAAAACTCTGAACATTTACAGCATAGTATCTCCTGAAGAGAAAATCAACAACCCCTGCAAGCTTATGCGAGGGGGAATATATACAATCGGTTATACAAAAATATCTGAACCGCTGAGTCACTTGATAAATGAATGCGCTCACCAACTTTACAAAAATAGCAGATAAGGAAGTTATTACTGCTCTAAATACAAAATGAATACTCTTTAATTCTGTCAGAAGTCTTTTTGACCTTTGGAGGCCACTGAGTCAGTTGAGTGTTCTGCTTTAATGCTGAATGATGTGTCTTTATGGCTTTGTCAGGCTGTAGCTTTCTCGGCCCTGTCATCTGTGGCTGTCAGTGTTGCTTTAGTGGCCGAATTGGTTTGCTGAGTTGGCTCAGTCCACTCTTCTCCAGTCATAGTGTATGCATCACATTTTCTGAACATGATGATTTATGTTTTTTGATGAAAAAACTTTGATGAAAGCCTCCTGTTTACAGCAACAACTGTATCATTCTGGTCCACCACTCCTGTGTAGGCAATTGATGTCTCAAAATTGCATCTAAGGTTTCATCTGCCTCTGTGTATTTGTAGAAGTTTGGAGGAACTTCAAACAAATGTCTGATCTCATTCATAATAAAAAATAAGTTCTCTACTCTGTCATAGAGACTTTGCCCAGATGCTGGCCCTGTTGCCTCTGAGGTACTTGATCCCTAAGTGATCTGATTGGTGGCAAATGTGTTCACCCTTTTTGCATAGTTCTCATGTGATAGTAGTCTCCCTGCGCTGTTCAGCAAGCCAGGAAGACCTCTGCCCTGTAATGCTGCAAACTTATCCATGAATCTGTTGACTTCTGTTTGCATGTCTTGGCTTCTTCTGTCCAATGTTTGTACCAAGCTTTTCAATGTGAGGACCCTCTTTATCAGCAGGATGGTTTCAGTTCTATTGTGGATTCCTATTGCTGCCAGCTGAGGACCTGTGCGGTTATTGAGAACGTTAATCATTATGTTGGCTATCTCAGGCATACTGCCTAGAGATGCCCTTGCTCTTTGGACTTCCTTGTGTGCTTTGCCTATGAGCTCCATTTTCTCATGAATGGTCTCTATATACTGCCATTGGTTTGTTATTGATTGGCCAATGTTGGCCCATAAAACTGTCTTGACCTCAGCCACAACTTTGTCAAGGGTGAGCTCTTTCTCCAGCTCCTTTATCTTCTCCTTAAGAGCTTTTATTTCTCTTCCTTTTTCAGCTACATTCTTCTTGGATTTGTCATATTTTTCATTCAGCTTAGCTAAATTATCCTTGGCTTCATTTAGCTCTGTCATCTGGGCTTCTAGGATCTTGATTTCACTCATCAACTTCTGCATATCAAGGCTCGGAGCCTGCTCTGAGGTTGGTGCTGGTGCTGATGTTGATGGAGCTGTTTGAGATGTCTGCCCTGTGGGAGGAGTAGTAGTATGTGGGAGCTCCTCAAGGTTTATGATCTCTGGAGGGGGCTGAGAAGTTTGACCTCCTTCTTTCTGCTGTAGGGCTGCCTGCAGTGCAGCCTCTGTCTCTTCCAGCTTCCCTTGTGTTTGCACTAGCTGCTTGTGCAGTCCTACCAGCAATGTTGCTACATCCTGGTCTTGTCTTTGCTGGGCAACCTCTTCTGTTTGAGGGTGAAGGGTTGCTAGGATTTTAATCATCTTTCTGAGAGCTGCAAGGTCTGCATCTCTTATTTTCAGCAGCGTTTGTATAGCTTTTGGATCCTTTGGGTCATGCCCAAGCTCTATGATTATATCCTCCAAAGACCTGATCCTGTTGTCTTTGGCTTGAGAGGATGCCTTCTCCAACTCAAGTTGGGCAGTTGTATTGTTCAGGCTGTTTTCCAACCTATTTGCCAATAAGGTTTTATCTGCCAGAGTTGAATAGACCATCTCACCCGTTTGCTTGTGAAGTTCTATTTGGTCCATAGGGTGGATGTCCTTGGCAAGGACCTCAAGGTTGGTTCTTATATAGTCTGCAGCTGACTGTGGTTGCAGCATGGTTGGCATGAAATGACTCATGGTCATTTTCCCCTCTGTTATGTCGTAGGCTGACATAAGCCTCTGCTGATTGGTAGGGGCCATCTTAAGCAACTGGTTGTAGATCTGGAGCCTGAGTGGATCATTTCTCTTTTTGATGTCAATGAATTGTTTCTTGATGCCTGTCTCCCCTCTCCTTTGCTGACTTGAGGAGCTGACTTCTCCTCCAAGGGTTCTTTCTTGTTCCTGCTGAAAGGAACTGGCAGATGCCTCCATGCTCGGTGGGCCCATGCCCAATGATTTCCCAATAGGCATTTCTTCCTCGGAGAGGGGATTCATTCTCTGCCTTTTCTCCCCTTGATTTGTGGATATGGTGAGGGGAGTCTCCTTCTCTCTATCCCTCTTCTTTCCCTTTTCTTCTTTCTGTGGAGTTTGTAGCACTGAGGCCTCCACTGTATTTTCTTGCCTAGGAGGCGCATTCTCTTGAGCCTGTTGCTTAGTGGATATTGGGGCTTCAGCTGTTTTTTCTTGTTGTATTGGCTGCCCCTCTTTTTGCCCTTCTTCTTGCTATTCTACTTGCTTTTCTGCTTGCTGTTCTGCTATAGGAGGTGGTTGTTCCTGCTCCATCTGCTTCCCTTTATCCTTGCTGGATTCCTGTTGAACAGTTCCGGCTGCTTGCTGCTGGGCTGTAGAGGATGAGGCAGCTGCTCCAAGTTGCCTTTGATAGGAAGAGGAAACCTGCCCACAAGTTTCCAAGTCAGCCTCTTTCTCAATATTCTTTGCCTCTCTTTGTAGCATTTGCTCTCTAGTCATTGGCTCTTCTAGAGTGCCCTCTTTCCAGCTTAATGAATTGGCATGTTTCTCAATATGAGGCAGTCTCACGTGAGCATAGCCACCAAATTTGTATTTTACCCTCCTGAGGGAAATGAGATGATTAGGGTCATAAGGTACCCATTGGAAACTGGTTTGCAATTTGAGGGTCTCTAGGATCAAATCTGCTTCCTTCCATCCTTCCTCCCTTTTGTTGTATAGAAATGGGCCTAGCTGGTTCCTTACTTTTAGTTGCACCTTCTTGCTTTTACTGTGGAAATGGACAAAGTCTGCATTTCCAAACTGCCTAAAATACTCTAAGGCAAAAAGTCTCATAGGGACATATTTTGGCAGCCTATAAGGGTTCAACTCACGGCCATATATTCTGATTACTGTATGGTGTTGGTAAAAGTACCAATCACCAATGATGTAGGCCTTTGAGAGGTGAAGTATCCTTTGCATCTCATCTGTCAATCTTGGAGGAGGGACACCCAATAACAAGGTCATAACTGGATGGATAAAAAGGTCTATGAATTCACAGTAGGTGTATGGTGAAAAGGTTATATGATGAAAGACTGAAGACCAAAACACCACAGACCTTGGGTTTCCCTGGGCATTTAGCTTCTTGAGAGGAACAGGGAAAGCATCTGGTTGATAAAATAAGAACAAGTGATAGATGTACCTAGTGTATTTAAACACCTTTTCCCTTTCTAGATTCATCAATTGTTCATGAATCTTATTGGCAATGTATGTAGCAAAATCATAGTGCATAGCATGAGGCATCCCAGGGGAGAATATGGACAGCATGGCCATAATGGTTTCATCAACATCCTCATATGACCCATAACCCAGGATGTAACTGATCAAATCCACAAGCATCTTGCCCAGCTCATTGAGGTATTGATATCCTATAGGAGGGGTTCTCACAACTTCAGAGCTTGGTTGAACGAACAGCTGATTAATTTTGATGATCTGAGCACTGGACAGCTTGCCCCCTTTCTTTAGCAAGTCATTGATGGAGAGAGGAGTCAGTGGCTTTGCAGTGTGAAAGTGCAGCATCTCATTTATGGCCTCAGGGGTGATATGGAACAATACTGAGCCTGAGGGGCTAAGGACAGCTCTTTGACATGGATCATAGCTGGAGCGGCATTGATTTATCAAGTCTGGGAGGACATTGACTTGAGGGAGATTGTAAATGGGAAAATTGGAATCCCAAATTCCTAAAATATCAGCTCCACTGAGGTATTGGGCCTTTAACTCATTTTGCAGGTGAATGTTAAATTTGGAACTCATGGCAAATGAGTCTATCATCTGGTAATCTCTATCACCCAGGGCCTTCCACTCTAGCTCTCTGTGTGGGGAATTCAGAGGTTGAATATTCAGGGCTACTGGTGTTTCCATGGTTAAGTAGTACTATGACTTGTACTAGAACTGGTTTCAGTGGGCAGAACAACACAGAGGGGTACTTTTGCAACAGTGAGGCAAATTGCAAGGAAAAATGGGGTAAACTGTGGTGAGAATAGTTTAAAGTTCTCCAAAGAGAGTTAATTGAGCATATGCAGGGACTAGTACCACTGTTTTCCTGGTGAATTTGTGCAGCTCAGGTTTTAAGTCCACGAATGCGCGGACTGACTGTGGGTTTTGTGAAAACTTGGCTAAACGGGGCTCTGCAGGTGAATTTCGACTTAACAATTGAAAATGAAGGCTGGCCACCGGGGATTTGCTGGTAAATACAAGCTTCCTCACTCTTTTTAACTTAGTTTCGGATAATTATGGACACAACCAAGCGCGGAGGGAATGATTTGGATAAATACCTGGTGAATTGTCGGCAATGGTTACACATGCAGGTGGGTTGAAGGCGCCAACGGTCTTCGGGTCGATTTCTGCAGGTTGGCGACGGATGGTCGTAATTTGCATGCAGAGGTGAGCAACAGTCTTTTTGGAAAAAGTGACAAAAAACACGAATTTTGGCTAAAATATGGACTTTTTGGGTTATTGGCGCTTTTTTTGGATGACGTCATCAGGTGGGGTCAGGGTCGGGTGACGTCAGCATGACGTCATCGAGTGACGTGGCGGCCTGTGAGTGGTCCACGGGGATTGCATAGGTGGCGGACATGTCGGAGCGCTGGCGGGCGGGGGTGCTGACAGGGCGCCGAGTCGAACTGACGTTGGCGTGACGTAGTAATGACGTGTGCATGGCGGTAAAGCACAAGCGGTAAGTGGTTTTTCTCGGACCGCTATGGATACGGTCATGGTATTGTCAGAGGGCGGCCCGAGAAAATATGGGGGTGACGCGTGGCAGAGGCCTGACGTCACCCTCTGACAGTTTCTCGGGCGGTAAAGTGCGGTCATCGGGGCCGACCCGATATGAGTGTGGGCCGTCGGATGGAAAAACCCAGATCCGACGGTCGACGGATCGCTAAGGCGCCAGGACAATACAGCGGTAGTGCGGGAATATTTTAATATTTTCTTTGAAATGCGTGCCCGGCGGGGACTTTGGATTTTGGCGAATTATATGGGTTTTTCAATGTATTTTTTATGAAAATGCGTATTGCGCCAAACTTTGGGTAAAGCGGAAGAATGGGTTTTTTGGTGCATTTTGCAAATAACGCGGGTTAGGGGTAATAGTGGGTTTTTTACAAGGTCTTTTTGCAAATGAAGTGGGTAAATGGTTTCAAAGGTTTCTGAAGGGAAAAGAGGGGTAGGGCTTAGGTTGTTAAACTGACCAGAGGTCAATTTAATCCCTGACTTTGGACATATGGCTATAATGCCAGAGGGGAGGGAATATTTATAGATTGCTTGGGGTTTATACACCATAGTGTTTATAATAGTAAGGGGAAAAGGGGAATATAGGGGATTTAGATAATAAGAAGTTAGGGGTTAATATGAGTGGAGGAAGGGGATGAGGGGGTAAAGCACTAAGTTTATATGAAATCAACTTAGTTTAGGAAGTAGATCAAAATGAAAAGAATTTTACATAAGAAATGTGGCTCTTAAAGAGACAAGAACCCACAAAAGACTTTGACTTTCTTTCATGAACATAGGTAGTATTGAGAGGTTAGCAATGAATGTGATGGGGGATAATCTGGAAGTTAGACATGCTTCATTGTATTGCTGCAAAATTGCTGAATAAGAGACCTGCACTGGCACCATGTTGTTAGCTTTGCTTAGGCCAGTGAAGTGCCATAAACCATGCTTTCTGCAACCCCAACTACCTACCCATTCTATTTCCTAGCATTTTTTGTTACTTCTAGGAGGGTGCACTTAGACTTGCAAACCCTTATGTGCCTTTTCTTTTCTTTTGGCTTTTCCTTTTGATTTTCTATCTAAGACTAACCTTATTGCTTCCAAGGCCCCAGATTAAGCAGTTGGGAACCTTCATTCTCTACCTATCTACTTTACCTGCCAAGATTGAACTGTTTGGACAGATTTCTTTCTCTAATCTACAACAAAAATTGAAACATGGCATGACCCAGCTTAGGCTGTTGGATCACCCATTCAGAAGTAGGGCAGCATCAACCAAATGTAAGTATATTTCTTCCACAAGAATATGAGATCTTTGTATCACCAAAGTAGATCATATTGGCACTTCCCCTGCCAATCATGAAAAATGAAACCTATTGGTATAGGTAGCTAACAGTGGCTCCACTTGGGGATGGTTTTTCTTCTTGAAAGACCAAGAACAGCAGGTCAGAATGCCTTGGCCCTTGAATTCTTCTACCAAAACTTGAAAACTTTCTCTTTGTACTTCAAAACTGGAGGCTGTCACCTCTGTGGAACTTCTGGAATATAAAGCCTTTTTTCTGCTTATTTACAGCAACTTTTCAAACTGAACTATTTGTATGCCGAAAGAAAATATATACAACTGATTATGTACAGGAGGAGAGACCCTGCTATATACATGGAAAGTAGTCAAAATAGTGCTTCAACATCCTGCCATTCACAGGACCTTCATTTAAGTCAGTTTCATCCAGATTTTTTAGGAAGTAAGTGTTGTTTCCTTGCACTGCTTGGATAATAAATGGTCCTCTCCAAAGAGAATCAAATTTTCCATGTTTTCCTTTATCTTCCCTTCTTGAATCCCACTTGAGGACTTTGTCACCTATGCTGAAATCCTCAGCCTTAGTCCTTCTATCAAAAGCTTTCTTTAACTTTTCTTGTAGAACTTGTACTCTGCTATAAACTTGGTCTCTAGTTTGCTGCAAACATATTATTTGATTGATCCTTCTTTGCATGTCATTGGGCTCAGCTTGACTTTCTTGAAGTAGTTTCATAACAGGAACCCCTAGTGATGAAGGAAATTTGGCTTCTAATCCATAGACTAACTCATATGGGCTGACCCCGATGGATCTCTTGGTTGTCAGTCTATCTGCCCATAAGGCATTCACAAGCTTCTTATGCCAATTCTTCTTATTTTCTTCCAACACCTTCTTTATGATGTTTACAAGGCTTTTATTTGATGATTCAGCTAGGCCATTCCCTTGAGGGTAGTATGCAGTGGAATGGCCTAAAGTAATATGAAATTTGTGGCAGAATTTCACCATCTTCTTGGATCTAAAAGCAGCAGCATTGTCTGTTATTATCTTGTTGGGGCAACCAAATCTAGACAATATGTTATTCTCCAAAAACTGAATGATTGTTGAATCATTTGCTTGTCTACATGGGATGGCCTCAATCCATTTGGTGAAGTAGTCTGTGGCTGTGAGGATCCATCTATGTTGGCCTGAAGATGAGGGATGAATTTCCCCAATGAAATCCAAGCCCCATTGCTGAAAAGGTCTCTCTGTTGCAATAGGCCTTAAAGGGAGTGGCAGTAACTTTCTCTTTCCCTCAAATATTTAACACTTATGGCATGAGGTAGTGAAATTTTTAACATCAGAGAACAAAGTGGGCCAATAGTAACCAGCCCTCAGTATTTTATCCACAGTGGACTTCCAATACAGGTGTCCACCACAATCACCTGCATGAAATTCTTTCATGACATTGTTAGTCTCATTCTCAATTAAGCAGTTTAACAATATACCCTCATGGTTTTTCCAAAGCAAATTGCCATCCATGACACAAAATCTTGAAGATTTCATTTTTAGGAACCTACATTTAGTTCTGGACAATCCTGGGGGAGCACACAGGTTTTGCAATATATAACAGATATCAGAATACCACAGAGATTGTTCAAAGGCTACATTGATCTTTGGAGTCGCCAGCTCCGGTTCACTGTCCAGTTGGTTGATGTCCAAGGCTTGGAAATTTGTTTCAGACATTAATTTGGCCAAACCTTGCCCTTTTATCAGTTTTGTAGGTTTTATTTCAATGTCAAATTCTAAAATGTTGGCAATCCATTTTCCTCTTCTGCCCTCTAAGTTCTCTTGAGTAAGTATGTCTTTCACAATGGGACTTGGTACATAAGCTATAACATGGGAGTATAGGATATAAATCCTAAAGTCTTTGATGGCTTTGACCAAAGCATATGCTTGCTTTTCCATGATCTGATATTTCAGGGGTGCATCTCTGAGAGCTCTACTAAAGAAAGCAATAGGTCTCTCATTTCCTTGGTCATCTTTCTGTAATAAGACAGCAGCAATAGTATGCTGGGAGGCAAAAGAGAAAATGATAAACTCTTTGTCAAATTGTGGATTTGTTAAGACTGGAGTTTGGGTAAGGGCCAATTTTATTCCTTCAAAAGCTTGATTTGCTTCTACTGTCCATTTTACTTTTGAATCCTTTTTTAGCATGTTATTTAGTAATCTGCTCAATTCTGCCAAATTTGGGATAAATCTCCTTAGGAAGTTGATCTTCCCCAAGAATGCTTGTAATTCTTTGATGTTTCTTGGGTGGGGCATTTGCAAGATGGCATGTATTATGTCTGGGTCAATCCTAATGCCATCCTTTGAAATAATATGACCCAATAACTTGCCTTCTTCCAAACCAAACAGGGATTTCTTGGGATTTAAAGAAATTCCATATTTCCTACAAGTTATGAATATTTGCCTTAGATGTTTCAAATGTTCTTGGTCAGATTTTGAGAAAGGTGTGAGGTCGTCTAAGTAGATGACAAGGAAATCATGAATTTCTTTGGCAAACGCAATATCCATTGCTCTTTGAAAGGTAGCTCCTGCATTTTTCAACCCAAAAGGCATTTTGACATATTTGAAGGTTCCCCATGGGGTTGTGAATGTTGTTTTGTCCTGATCATCAGGGTGAACTAGGATCTGGTTGAAACCTGAGAATCCATCAAGTAAAGAAATTCTTGAGGCCCCCACTACTCTTTGCAAGATGTGATCCATCTTGGGTAAGGGGTAATTATCTTTTAGGGATACTTGATTCAAGTTCCTTAGATCAACACAAAGCCTTATTTCACCAGTTTTCTTTCTTGTAGGGACCAAATTTGAAATCCAGTCTGAGAATCTGATTGGTGCTATGATGCCAGCTTTAAACATTTTTTGTACCTCTTTTTCAATTGAAGGGAGAAGCATAGGATTGATTCTCCTCAATTTATGTTTAAAGGGTTTTTGAGAGGGATAGTGTGTTGAATGACAGAGGTGTCATAGGACTTTAAATCCTCATAACTCCATGCAAAGACATCTTGGAATTCTTTAAAGAGGTCAATGTATTTAGGCTTTTGATCAGGTGGTAAAGATGCAGATAATTTAATTATCTTGGGTTTTTCAATAGTTCCAATGTTGCACTCTTCAATGGCAGCATTAAGGGGCTGCAATTTTGGTTTTCTAGGGACATCATTTGAGTCAAAAATGTCCTCTAATGGAGCTAGGCCTGTTGGAAGAAAATTGTCTTTCAATTGTATAACTTCAGCTTCAGCATCAGCTATTTCCTCAGAATGTAATTGTTCAAGTTCTTGTATTTTCTCCTGGTCAAAGTTTGTTGGACAAAGCATTTGATTTGCTGTTTTGAGTGAGATATTTGTTTGGTGCTGTTCACCTAGTATTTGTGAATCACTTGCAGCCTCTGTATCAATGTTTAGTCCTGAAAATTCTTGCTGCAAAGTCAAGAAATTGTTTATTTGTGTATCATCCTCAAACACTTGCCAATCCTTGACATTGTTTGGGACAGAAGGTCTGTGTTTTATCTCAGCTGTAAAGCAATGCTGGGGTTCAAAAGGTAGTTTACAAGTGCTTGCAAATGTAGCCAAACTATGAGCATGAAGATTATGGGTTCTAGGAATTTTGGTAATTTGAAATTCAGTGAAGGAATTTAGTATTTCAGCAGCAGCAGACCTATAAGATCTCAGTCTTTTGTCATTAGTGACAAAATTTCCCTTTACTTGTTGGATAATTAGGTCTGAGTCTCCTAGGATTGAAACTTTTATGGCTTGTAAGGATTTTACTAGCTTGAGGCCTAGTAAGAGAGCTTCATATTCTGCCATATTGTTAGTGCACCTGAAGTTTAATCTATAGGCTCGGCCCTCTGCATGATTGTTTTGTTTGTTATGTATCCAAACCCCTGCTCATGCCCCTAATTTGTTGACTGACCCGTCGAATTCAAGAAACCAGAGGACTTCTTGATTAAGGGAAGAATTGTCAACTATTGTGGGACTTGGCATCAACAACTTGAGATTTTGGCTTACTCTTGGTTTGTCTTCTTGAACAGTTTTGTTTATTGATTTCTCAACCATTATTCCTAGAGCAGCAGTTTTCTCATTTATATGTTGATCTTGTTTGAGTGTCTTGGTTTCATCATCATTTGTGGGACCCGTATTATCATTGAAGAGAATGTAGGAGTCTATGTCAGAATGGACAGCATATATGGGAAAGTTTTGAGGTTTTTCTTCACTGCTGACCATGTATTTCATAAGTGACTCTCTATATAGCCTCTTGGGTTGACCAAAGACTGAGATGGTGGCATATGACATGTCTAATTGTAGGGAACCTTGGAGTTTAGCCCCCCATGATCTTGATAACAGCATTCCATATTTGGGTGGGATATCAGCAACTACAACATCCATTAAGATTGTTTTGTTTGGATACTGGACAAGTGACACACATAGATCTTTATTAAGCCTAAACATTTAACTTGGCTGGAGTCAAATGAAAATAGGTCCTTATATGGTCTTGTAATGTCTAGGTTGAGCCTCTCCGTCACTGATTTAGGCATAAGGTTATGAGAGGCACCTGAATCAAACATTGCATTATGTAGTATCTTATCATGAACATGCAAGCTGACATAGAAAGGTAAGATCCATGTAACTGTTGTCTTTCCATCAACCTCTGGACCGAAAAGCAATTCTGGGGTGTCATCCAACACATTAACATCATCTTTATTATGGGTAAGTTGAAGAGACTTCTTGATTTGTAGTTTGTAAATGTCGTGCTTGGCTAGCTCTGAAAGAGGAATGGCTATCTTCAATTTGCCAATTTCAGCTTCTAAGTCAAAGGGTCTTTCAGATTGGGTCTTGGTATTGTGGTTGACAACCTTTTCCTTGTTAATTAAGTTTTTTTCTTGATTCTTATCTTGATCTTGAGGCTTGTCCTTTTTACTCATCTCTTGAGGAGTGTTACTTGGATTAGGCTGCAAAGGTGATGCAGCCATTGGCTGTTGATTTGAGGGAAATGGTTCAGTGACTTCTTCAATGGTTATTTCATTTGTAACTGAATCAGTTGTGTCAATTGGCTCTTTGACTATGGCTCTTTTGGGCTGCAGGCTATCCTTTGTCCTTTCAGGCTGCGTTACATTTACAGTTCTGCTTCTTAGCTTGTATTGCTTATGAACTTCATAAACAGCTGTGTCATAACCTTGTTTAAAGTCAAATGACTCACCTGACCTAGTTTGGAACTGCTTAATGTCATCATCCTTATGATCTTCTTGACTCAGAAAAACTTGTTGCTCATCATTTAGGCCCATCAGGTTAATGTGGGTGTCATCTACCTGCTCGTTTGAAGTGGATGCTTCAGTATAGTTTTCCTGGAACGGAGGTCTTATCTCTGGTTCAGAACTGGCCTTGCCAACGTTGGGATTTTGATTTCTCCTAAAATTTGGATTCCTGATAGGGTTATTTTGTGGTGCTTCCCATGATGACTTCCTCTCAACTGATTCTACTCTATCACCCAATCTCTTCATACCAGTGAGTATTGCATCCAGTTTCTGATCAAAGGCTGAGGGTTCTTCTTTAAAGGTGGTTCTCTTTTCCATTCTTGCCCTGTTTCTTTTGGCAATCAGGTTAGCCTCTACTGTGACAGCAACCTTTTGAGCGTCTTCAAGGGTTTCAGGGGCTCTTTCTTTTAACTGATATGCCATATCAGGGTCAAAACCATCGGGAAATTTGTACAAGGCTAAATCGGGAGGAGGTCTTAAATTCTGTGGTATTGCGTTATATACATTGTTGAATCTTGCACAATACTCCAAAAAGGTCTCTTGAGGACCTCGCTTGATTGTATCATATTCACCAAGTATGTGCAAGGGATCTTTCTTTTTCTCCCATCTGTTAGTAAAGGCTTGATAAAGCTCATCAGGAGTTGTTATGGTATTCACAGCAAGTGATCTAAACCAAGTTCTTACATCACCTGTCAGGCTCTGAACAAAAATTCTCATTCTCACACTGTCATCATCTATTTCATAGTTCTCAAAATGATCTTGCATCCTTTTGGCATGATGAATAGCTGTGAAAGGGCCAGTGGAGTCAAAATATGAGATTTTGGATTGGTAGTCCTGAGGTAGAGCTGCAGCATTAGCAGGTAACTGCAGGGGTGCATATCTATTAGCCATATTTGCTGGATTTATAGGATTGACAGGGATAACTGGGATAACAGGAACGACTGGTACAACAGGGGTAATAGGAACGGTAGAAACTAGAGTGTTGGTCAAGGGAATATGTGCAGTGGATGAAGGTGTGAAAGGAGGGCTTTGAGATGTAGATGGTGAACTAGGGGAATCAGGGGTAGACCGAAATAGAACCTTGATTGGAGTTGGAACAGGGTTAGGGTAAGCTGTCTCGGGACTCAAATCAGCAAGAGTTTCCTGTCTTTGTTGTTTCCTATTGATTTTAGGGATTATATTAGGGTTTTCAAAAACAGCTGGAGGACTAGGGTCAGGGTTTGATCTTGTGTATCGCGGATTCTTCTTGGGAGCCAGCTTCTGAACTTGTTTTTTGAGTATGTTTTTGGAATACTTTTGTGTCTACAAGGGCCAGACAAGATTTGGAATGGCTGTGTATATCTTAAAGCTAGCATGAAGATTGACTGAAGCAGCTTTTATCTAAACTTGTTAATGTAAAACAGAAACAGTTTTGAAGGCTTCCTGGCTGACATTCAGGCTTCACCTGTAGCTTTAGGAAATATACAGCAATTAGAAAATCCTGAGGAACTCCCTAGTGGAGTCGCCATTTATGTTAACACCCAGGTTGTTCCCTTTGACTCCCAAGGGAATACGGCCGGGGTAACCACTAACCAAGCTTTGGATTATAGGTCCTAGCCTACCTATAATCAGAGAGGGCTCTCTCTATAACTGTTTAACTTTGTTCTTAAGGATCTTAGGCTAGATATGAGGTGAGGGTTTGGTTTGAAAGGTTTGGTTGAATGATGTCTTTCAGTACTTAAGGTGATATCTTCAGATAGTTTTAGACCATTGGGCAATGGAGTCTGTGGTTGCAGGTTGTTTGAAGGGTTTGAGGGTGATTATTGAAGCAACAGGGCCATTTAGATATTTCATGAAACAAACTTGAAATTGTAATAATGAAGTATGCTTAACCAGTGGAAGGCATTTAAGAATTTTCCACTAAATTAATGATGTGAGAAAGAGATGTATTGACCAGGAGCAGGTTTGAATTCCTAAACAATAATCACTGTGAAAGGTATAGTTTAGAAGTGCAGCAATTAATAATTACACTCTTATAACTATAACTGAGGAAAACATACATAATAGCTTAGATTGAGTTCAGGGTATTCTATGAATAAGTCCTGAAACTATTCTTTTTCTTTTCCATTAAACTGTGAAACAGAACATGAATGGATTATGAAGAAAATAACAAACAGGTCAAAGAAACTTATTGCTCCATGAAATACGCAGGAATCCTGTAGCATCCAGCAAGCTCACCAAAACGCATCAGACAACACAGAACTTTGGAAATTCCATCAGCTTTGTTGTATTAAAACTCTGAACATTTACAGCATAGTATCTCCTGAAGAGAAAATCAACAACCCCTGCAAGCTTATGCGAGGGGGAATATATACAATCGGTTATCCAAAAATATCTGAACCGCTGAGTCACTTGATAAATGAATGCGCTCACCAACTTTACAAAAATAGCAGATAAGGAAGTTATTACTACTCTAAATACAAAATGAATACTCTTTAATTATGTCAGAAGTCTTTTTGACCTTTGGAGGCCACTGAGTCGGTTGAGTGTTCTGCTTTAATGTTGAATGATGTGTCTTTATGGCTTTGTCAGGCTGTAGCTTTCTCGGCCCTGTCATCTGTGGCTGTCAGTGTTGCTTTAGTGGCCGAATTGGTTTGCTGAGTTGGCTCAATCCACTCTTCTCCAGTCATAGTGTATGCATCACATTTTCTGAACATGATGATTTATGTTTTTTGATGAAAAAACTTTGATGAAAGCCTCATGTTTACAGCAACAACTGTATCATTCTGGTCCACCACTCCTGTGTAGGCAATTGATGTCTCAAAATTGCATCTAAGGTTTCATCTACCTCTGTGTATTTGTAGAAGTTTGGAGGCACTTCAAACAAATGTCTGATCTCATTCATAATAAAAAATAAGTTCTCTACTCTGTCATAGAGACTTTGCCCAGATGCTGGCCCTGTTACCTCTGAGGTACTTGATCCCTGAGTGATCTGATTGGTGGCAAATGTGTTCACCCTTTTTGCATAGTTCTCATGTGATAGTAGTCTCCCTGCGCTGTTCAGCAAGCCAGGAAGACCTCTGCCCTGTAATGCTGCAAACTTATCCATGAATCTGTTGACTTCTGTTTGCATGTCTTGGCTTCTTCTGTCCAATGTTTGTACCAAGCTTTTCAATGTGAGGACCCTCTTTATCAGCAGGATGGTTTCAGTTCTATTGTGGATTCCTATTGCTGCCAGCTGAGGACCTGTGCGGTTATTGAGAACGTTAATCATTCTGTTGGCTATCTCAGGCATACTGCCTAGAGATGCCCTTGCTCTTTGGACTTCCTTGTGTGCTTTGCCTATGAGCTCCATTTGCTCATGAATGGTCTCTATATACTACCATTGGTCTGTTATTGATTGGCCAATGTTGGCCCATAAAACTGTCTTGACCTCAGCCACCACTTTGTCAAGGGTGAGCTCTTTCTCCAGCTCCTTTATCTTCTCCTTAAGAGCTTTTATTTCTCTTCCTTTTTCAGCTACATTCTTCTTGGATTTGTCATATTTTTCATTCAGCTTAGCTAAATTCTCCTTGGTTTCATTTAGCTCTGTCATCTGGGCTTCTAGGATCTTGATTTCACTCATCAACTTCTGCATATCAAGGCTCGGAGCCTGCTCTGAGGTTGGTGCTGGTGCTGATGTTGATGGAGCTGTTTGAGCTGTCTGCCCTGTGGGAGGAGTAGTAGTATGTGGGAGCTCCTCAAGGTTTATGATCTCTGGAGGGGGCTGAGAAGTTTGACCTCCTTCTTTCTGCTGTAGGGCTGCCTGCAGTGCAGCCTCTGTCTCTTCCAGCTTCCCTTGTGTTTGCACTAGCTGCTTGTGCAGTCCTACCAGCAATGTTGCTACATCCTGGTCTTGTCTTTGCTGGGCAACCTCTTCTGTTTGAGGGTGAAGGGTTGCTAGGATTTTAATCATCTTTCTGAGAGCTGCAAGGTCTGCATCTCTTATTTTCAGCAGCGTTTGTATAGCTTTTGGATCCTTTGGGTCATGCCCAAGCTCTATGATTATATCCTCCAAAGACCTGATCCTGTTGTCTTTGGCTTGAGAGGATGCCTTCTCCAACTCAAGTTGGGCAGTTGTATTGTTCAGGCTGTTTTCCAACCTATTTGCCAATAAGGTTTTATCTGCCAGAGTTGAATAGACCATCTCACCCGTTTGCTTGTGAAGTTCTATTTGGTCCATAGGGTGGATGTCCTTGGCAAGGACCTCAAGGTTGGTTCTTATATAGTCTGCAGCTGACTGTGGCTGCAGCATGGTTGGCATGAAATGACTCATGGTCATTTTCCCCTCTGTTATGTCATAGGCTGACATAAGCCTCTGCTGATTGGTAGGGGCCATCTTAAGCAACTGGTTGTAGATCTGGAGCCTGAGTGGATCATTTCTCTTTTTGATGTCAATGAATTGTTGCTTGATGCCTGTCTCCCCTCTCCTTTGCTGACTTGAGGAGCTGACTTCTCCTCCAAGGGTTCTTTCTTGTTCCTGCTGAAAGGAACTGGCAGATGCCTCCATGCTCGGTGGGCCCATGCCCAATGATTGCCCAATAGGCATTTCTTCCTCGGAGAGGGGATTCATTCTCTGCCTTTTCTCCCCTTGATTTGTGGATATGGTGAGGGGAGTCTCCTTCTCTCTATCCCTCTTCTTTCCCTTTTCTTCTTTCTGTGGAGTTTGTAGCACTGAGGCCTCCACTGTCTTTTCTTGCCTAGGAGGCGCATTCTCTTGAGCCTGTTGCTTAGTGGATATTGGGGCTTCAGCTGTTTGTTCTTGTTGTATTGGCTGCCCCTCTTTTTGCCCTTCTTCTTGCTATTCTACTTGCTTTTCTGCTTGCTGTTCTGCTATAGGAGGTGGTTGTTCCTGCTCCATCTGCTTCCCTTTATCCTTGCTGGATTCCTGTTGAACAGTTCCGGCTGCTTGCTGCTGGGCTGTAGAGGATGAGGCAGCTGCTCCAAGTTGCCTTTGATAGGAAGAGGAAACTTGCCCACAAGTTTCCAAGTCAGCCTCTTTCTCAATATTCTTTGCCTCTCTTTGTAGCATTTGCTCTCTAGTCATTGGCTCTTCTAGAGTGCCCTCTTTCCAGCTTAATGAATTGGCATGTTTCTCAATATGAGGCAGTCTCACGTGAGCATAGCCACCCAATTTGTATTTTACCCTCCTGAGGGAAATGAGATGATTAGGGTCATAAGGTAGCCATTGGAAACTGGTTTGCAATTTGAGGGTCTCTAGGATCAAATCTGCTTCCTTCCATCCTTCCTCCCTTTTGTTGTATAGAAATGGGCCTAGCTGGTTCCTTACTTTTAGTTGCACCTTCTTGTTTTTACTGTGGAAATGGACAAAGTCTACATTTCCAAACTGCCTAAAATACTCTAAGGCAAAAAGTCTCATAGGGACATATTTTGGCAGCCTATAAGGGTTCAACTCACAGCCATATATTCTGATTACTGTATGGTGTTGGTAAAAGTACCAATCACCAATGATGTAGGCCTTTGAGAGGTGAAGTATCCTTTGCATCTCATCTGTCAATCTTGGAGGAGGGACACCCAATAACAAGGTCATAACTGGATGGATAAAAAGGTCTATGAATTCACAGTAGGTGTATGGTGAAAAGGTTATATGATGAAAGACTGAAGACCAAAACACCACAGGCCTTGGGTTTCCCTGGGCATTTAGCTTCTTGAGAGGAACAGGGAAAGCAACTGGTTGATAAAATAAGAACAAGTGATAGATGTACCTAGTGTATTTAAACACCTTTTCCCTTTCTAGATTCATCAATTGTTCATGAATCTTATTGGCAATGTATGTAGCAAAATCATAGTGCACAGCAGGAGGCATCCCAGGGGAGAATATGGACAGCATGGCCATAATGGTTTCATCAACATCCTCATATGACCCATAACCCAGGATGTAACTGATCAAATCCACAAGCATCTTGCCCAGCTCATTGAGGTATTGATATCCTATAGGAGGGGTTCTCACAACTTCAGAGCTTGGTTGAACGACAGCTGATTAATTTTGATGATCTGAGCACTGGACAGCTTGCCCCCTTTCTTTAGCAAGTCATTGATGGAGAGAGGAGTCAGTGGCTTTGCAGTGTGAAAGTGCAGCATCTCATTTATGGCCTCAAGGGTGATATGGAACAATACTGAGCCTGAGGGGCTAAGGACAGCTCTTTGACATGGATCATAGCTGGAGCGGCATTGATTTATCAAGTCTGGGAGGACATTGACTTGAGGGAGATTGTAAATGGGCAAATTGGAATCCCAAATTCCTAAAATATCAGCTCCACTGAGGTATTGGGCCTTTAACTCATTTTGCAGGTGAATGTTAAATTTGGAACTCATGGCAAATGAGTCTATCATCTGGTAATCTCTATCACCCAGGGCCTTCCACTCTAACTCTCTGTGTGGGGCATTCAGAGGTTGAATATTCAGGGCTACTGGTGTTTCCATGGTTAAGTAGTACTATGACTTGTACTAGAACTGGTTTCAGTGGGCAGAACAACACAGAGGGGTACTTTTGCAACAGTGAGGCAAATTGCAAGGAAAAATGGGGTAAACTGTGGTGAGAATAGTTTAAAGTGCTCCAAAGAGAGTTAATTGAGCATATGCAGGGACTAGTACCACTGTTTTCCTGGTGAATTTGTGCAGCTCAGGTTTTAAGTCCACGAATGCGCGGACTGACTGTGGGTTTTGTGAAAACTTGGCTAAACGGGGCTCTGCAGGTGAATTTCGACTTAACAATTGAAAATGAAGGCTGGCCACCGGGGATTTGCTGGTAAATACAAGCTTCCTCACTCTTTTTAACTTAGTTTCGGATAATTATGGACACAACCAAGTGCGGAGGGAATGATTTGGATAAATACCTGGTGAATTGCCGGCAATGGTTACACATGCAGGTGGGTTGAAGGCGCCAACGGTCTTCGGGTCGATTTCTGTAGGTTGGCGACGGATGGTCGTAATTTGCATGCAGAGGTGAGCAACAGTCTTTTTGGCAAAAGTGACAAAAAACACGAATTTTGGCTAAAATATGGACTTTTTGGGTTATTGGCGCTTTTTTTGGATGACGTCATCAGGTGGGGTCAGGGTCGGGTGACGTCATCGAGTGACGTGGCGGCCTGTGAGTGGTCCACGGGGATTGCATAGGTGGCGGACATGTCGGAGCGCTGGCGGGCGGGGGTGCTGACAGGGCGCCGAGTCGAACTGACGTTGGCGTGACGTAGTAATGACGTGTGCATGGCGGGAAAGCACAAGCGGTAAGTGGTTTTTCTCGGACCGCTCTGGATACGGTCATGGTATTGTCAGAGGGCGGCCCGAGAAAATATGGGGGTGACGCGTGGCAGAGGCCTGACGTCACCCTCTGACAGTTTCTCGGGCGGTAAAGTGCGGTCATCGGGGCCGACCCGATATGAGTGTGGGCCGTTGGATGGAAAAACCCAGATCCGACGGTCGACGGATCACTAAGGCGCCAGGACAATACGGCGGCAGTGTGGGAATATTTTAATATTTTCTTTGAAATGCGTGCCCGGCGGGGACTTTGGATTTTGGCGAATTATATGGGTTTTTCAATGTATTTTTTATGAAAATGCGTATTGCGCCAAACTTTGGGTAAAGCGGAAGAATGGGTTTTTTGGTGCATTTTGCAAATAACGCGGGTTAGGGGTAATAGTGGGTTTTTTACAAGGTCTTTTTGCAAATGAAGTGGGTAAATGGTTTCAAAGGTTTCTGAAGGGAAAAGAGGGGTAGGGCTTAGGTTGTTAAACTGACCAGAGGTCAATTTAATCCCTGACTTTGGACATATGGCTATAATGCCAGAGGGGAGGGAATATTTATAGATTGCTTGGGGTTTATACACCATAGTGTTTATAATAGTAAGGGAAAAGGGGAATATAGGGGATTTAGATAATAAGAAGTTAGGGGTTAATATGAGTGGAGGAAGGGGATGAGGGGGTAAAGCACTAAGTTTATATGAAATCAACTTAGTTTAGGAAGTAGATCAAAATGAAAAGAATTTTACACAAGAAATGTGGCTCTTAAAGAGACAAGAACCCACAAAAGACTTTGACTTTCTTTCATGAACATAGGTAGTATTGAGAGGTTAGCAATGAATGTGATGGGGGATAATCTGGAAGTTAGACATGCTTCATTGTATTGCTGCAAAATTGCTGAATAAGAGACCTGCATTGGCACCATGTTGTTAGCTTTGCTTAGGCCAGTGAAGTGCCATAAACCATGCTTTCTGCAACCCCAACTACCTACCCATTCTATTGCCTAGCATTTTTTGTTACTTCTAGGAGGGTGCACTTAGACTTGCAAACCCTTATGTGCCTTTTCTTTTCTTTTGGCTTTTCCTTTTGATTTTCTATCTAAGACTAACCTTATTGCTTCCAAGACCCCAAATTAAGCAGTTGGGAACCTTCATTCTCTACCTATCTACTTTACCTGCCAAGATTGAACTGTTTGGACATATTTCTTTCTCTAATCTACAACAAAAATTGAAACATGGCATGGCCCAGCTTAGGCTGTTGGATCACCCATTCAGAAGTAGGGCAGCATCAACCAAATGTAAGTATATTTCTTCCACAAGAATATGAGATCTTTGTATCACCAAAGTAGATCATATTGGCACTTCCCATGCCAATCATGAAAAATGAAACCTATTGGTATAGGTAGCTAATAGGTGGATGCCATTTTCCATTCGGATCCTTTCTCCCTCCTTAAGAAGCAATGGTCCCCATTGCATGAAGTTCCCTCCTGAGAAGCCTTTGTTGAACATGAAGAGCCACTGAAGAGAAGAGTTTTGTGTAGATAACTCATAACCATGATGAACAAAAATCTGAGGATAGAGATGCCATGTAATGCTTGTGACCAATTGTGATACTAACAGTGTGTGGCCTGGCAAATAGACTTCGATAAAGTGTGGGTTTTTGGATGACCCATAACCATGAAAAATGAAGATCTGAGAATAAAGATACCCTGTAATGCTTGTGACCAACTGTGATACTAACAGTGTGTGACCTAGCAAATGGAATTCGATGAAGTGTGGATTTGTGGATGACCTGTAACCACGAAGATCTGAGGATAGAGATACCCTATAATTATTTTGACCAACTGTGATACTAACAATGTGCATCCTAGCAAATGGAATTTGATGACAAGGATTTTGTGTAGTTGACCCATAACTATGATGTTGACTGTTGATGAAGTAACAAGTGCCTACATAGCCTGAGGTGGGAGGGCATGTCTCCAAAGAACCCATGTTAGATGCTGCTATGTTGAAACTGATGAATGAGAAGTGGGTGCCTACTAAAGTGGGGTGGGAGGACACATCTCCAAAGGGAACCCACTCTGAATTCTGGACACTCTACAGACTTAGATTCTTGATGCAATTGTCCTGTCATCACAAAAGTTCTAAAAAAAAGGTTGATTTTAAATCAGTGATATCTCCCTCATCCGAACTCTGATTCAACCAATTTTTTTTTAAATTGGGTAATTTTTCGAGAGGAGCTTAGATAAACAATCATTTTTTTTGAAATTCTGCACAAAAACTGCAAAAAAATTATGGGAGAGCCTCCATACATGAATTTCCTTCAGAAAAAATTCTACGAGATAGCTTATTTTAAAACAACAATATTTCCCTCATCCGGACTCCGATTCGGCCATTTTTTTTTGAATTTGGGTATTTTTTTGCAAGGAATCTAGATCGGTTATTTATTTTTGTAAAATTTGCACCAAAAGTTTCAGATCTGAGCTCCGAACTCGTTACCCAAGAAAATTCCTGCAAAAAAAATAAAAATAAAAATAAAAAATCTTTCCGCTTTTCCCAAGAAAGTGTTCTTTGGAGGTCGTAGCACGTGCCTAAATTTTGTTGAATATTGCCACAAAAAAATGAAACTGAAATATGCATCAAACCCTCATTCCCATGGAATCGTAACTTGGTTCTGATACCACTGATTTGGACCTTGGGGGGAGGCCCCCAAAATCTAAAAGATTGAAATGGATCTTGGGAGGGAGGCCCCCAAGATAAAATTGAAAAGCCAAAAGAAAAATAGGAGGACACTAAATAAACAAAACCACAAAAAATGTTTTATTAAAACAGGTAAAAAACTGTAAAATTTACATTGTGGTGAACAATTTGTCCTTTTACAAAATGCGACTTGTTACTTATAGCATTTTTTTGTCACAATACCACAGGTAAATTCCATGGGTGGGTAAATACCATGGGTGAATGAATACCATGGGTGGATGTCACTTACAATACCATGGGTAAATTCCATGAATGGATAAATACTATGGGAAGATGAATACCAAGGGTTGATGCTACTTACAATACCATGGGTGAATGAATACCATGGGTGGATGCCATTTTCCAATCGGATCATCTATATCATAATTTTAATTATCACTATTCCTCACATCACATCAAGACTTTTCGAGGTTTTGTTAAAAGACTTGGAGTGATTTTGTGGAGCAACTACATTGTTAACGACAACACATTCAACAGGAGATTATTGCATTTGAAAGGTTAGTTTCCCTTTTACTGAGTGTAGGTCTTAAACTCCCATAGGTTTACTTGTAGTTATGTATCAGTTGGGTTGTTATGTTTGTGCAAAATACCAGACAAAATTCACATTCCAATAAAAAAAATTAACTTTTTATTAATGAAATTTAGATTCCTTTTACAAATTAAAAATTGACATGACCTAGGCTTACCCGCCAGCCCCCTGGCATGTAGGAGGCCACTATGTCAGCAATAGGCATGGTGGGCCCGGGCATGGGTTTCTTGTGGGCATGCCTGCCCAGGGAAAATTAGCCCCTGGTAGGTTAGGGGGTCCATTCTGAGAATCAACTCCCTGTCCTACCTGGGAGCCACTCTTCCCTAGCCAGGCATGCTCGCCTACGGCACGTTGACTTGTTGCACGTTGTCGTGCCACGAGTGGACACACCCATGGTCGAGCACACCCACCCACATGCAGTCCTATGGGCGGGTGCACCCAGCCGTGGGCATGCTCACTCACAGCACGGCAACGTGTGCAGCAACCCCCCACCCCAGCGGCCCAACCCGCCCAGGGATGAGGGTTGATTCTCGGAATCAACCCTCACCCTTAGGCAAGGTGGGTCATGGGGGTGGGTGCCCTGGATGGGCACACCCACCCACAGGAACTACCTATAGGCCGGCGTGCCCGCCCGCTGGTACCTTTGGGCGGGTGTTCCCGATCCTAGGCATGCCTACCCACGGCACGGCAGTGTGCAGCACGTTGGGGGCGATTCTTGGAATTTGCCCTGTTAGCTCTGCTATTACATTCAACTGTTAAGGCTCAAGGGCAACTTGGCCGTGTGTTTTGTGCTTGAAGGAGGCTCGCATCAGTTCATTTCCTCACTTTCCCTCCGTTCGCCTTATTCTCCCTTAACCCCTTCATCACTGTTTTTCTACCAAAATCTTGTGTAAGCCCCTCTCCTGTGTAAAACCCTCGGCGCTAAGGTTTTAAACCTATATGACCACACGCTCCCAAAACAAATGTTATTCGACCATCCGGCGCTTTCCCGGTCACATCAGTCACATAAAACGTGCGTTATTTCCCGCCGTCCGATCATCCATCTCCCAATCCAACGGTAATCGCTAGTCCCATGCCCGTAAGCTGCACACGTGTTAGCAAGCGAGGGAAGCAATTTTCTGCCTGTCCCATCGGCCACGCATCCACCGGTGAATGGGATCGTGCGTGTCTGTACGAATACTGCCACCCTCCCGTAAGCGGTGCGGGGAATACCGCCCGTCACGAAAACCGTCGTCCCCGCGTGTTATCTCCCGCGCTATTTGTTCACCCAATAGTCGTCAGATCTGCCCAACCACAACCCGACGGCCCACATTTATCTATCCACATACCTCCCGATATCCCCTGTAAGTCGATCTCCTCCGTCCATCTGCAAGATCTGATGGATGTTGTTTACTCCCAATCTCGTTCATCTATTCGCCATACAATCTTTGCGTCCATAACCATTTTGTACAACCGAAGAATGAAATCATCGGCTACCCTATACCCAGCACAGTCACTCTTCAACCACCGCATTCAAGGAAGAATGGCCAAGAAGAAAAGGACAACCTCGAGCAGTTAAAGGCATTTATCAGTTATGGAGCTTCTTTTTGTACAACACTCCACCTATTCAGGAAGGACAATCGAGCACCAGAGAATGTCAAATTCACTCATTGAAGCAGCAGATTGTATCAGAGACCCGTATTAGATAGTTAATGTGGTTGGTGGTCCATTATGACCCCTCCAGGCATAGAATAGTAGAGATTTTTGTAAACAAACTCCATATATACCCAAAAAACAGATGTAATGGGGGTTGATGGTTGTTGTTTTGATGTAAGGTTCAACTTCTAGAGGCTGTAACTACTGTGATACCTACAGTGTCTGGTCTTCATTTTCAGCTAATACAAGCTTCTTTTGTTGTTGATTGCTCACTTTCCACTTCTTCTCTATTCTAGGTTGTGCCTGTTATGCATTATTTCATGTGCTCTTGATATTTAGCATTAGATGGGTTGTCATCCCACCTCTGTGTTAGAATCTAGTATGTATCATTGAATGTGTTATGCAGGTTTCTATTATTTTAATGCCAGAGAGCTGTCATCCTGTCTATGCATTAGGAAATAGATTTGCAAACCTCTTTACTAGTTGTAGTCGGCCATCACATGGTCTTGTGCATCTGCTGGTGTGGTCAGTATTCTCCATGTTCACTTAATCCTCAAACTGTGAGTAATTGGTGGTCTAAAGCCTTGTAGTCTGTGGTTGTTCACCTATGTCTGGGGTTAAGCATAGTAGAAGTGGTTATATAGCTTGAATATGCATCATTCCTTCCATTCATCCAATTTCCAACACTTTTCTTGAGTTTGTAATGTTCCCGAGCATCTCTGAGATACAACCTAGGAGAGTTTCTTGGGGTGATAACATTAATTGGCGTCGTTGCCAGGGAGAGGAAATTGAAGCTTAGCTTCCCTGGGAAATGACGCAGTTCCAAATTTTGATGATAGACAAGGTCTGGGCACATTTCTAGTTGTAATCATCTATCTAGCGACTCTATTGGAGGAAATCCAACCTTTGGCAACTCCACATTGTAGTTCTGGCTTAGTTTGTGAGGCACACTCGAAGAAATCCTCAGAAATCGCCCGTTGTTCCAGTGCCTGACCCTAAGAGTATTGTTAAACCAAAGAAAACATCATAGAAAGGGGCATCGGGATTAGGTAAGCCTAAGAAAACTCATGAATCTCTGAAAAATAAGGTTATAGCTGAAGATATACAGTTTTAAGATTTAGAGTCCAACACTGTTAGTAAGGAGATTCCTTCAGAGATTAATACAGCCCCTTGTCCATCTAGTTTCCCTTTGAATCTAAATCCAAAGAAAGTTTCCCATACAATCCATAACATCCCTTTATCTCTGCCATCCATCACATTGCTTCAAGCTACTCAATCAGCCAGCATCCTTCCATATATCCCAATCATGGCAGGCCAACAAGCTCCCACGAAGATGGAAAGACTTATTGCTGCTAGGTATGGACCCCTGGTCTTGCCTGCTCCTTTGAATTCTATGCTTGCTGGAGAGTATCATAAATATATGCCCAAATTCACTGGTACAGAGGGGGTAACAGCTGAAGAACATCTTAAAGCTTTTTATAGTTATGCAGATAACCTAGATATAAGTGAAAATGATGTGTGGATGAGAGTTTTTGTCCAGAGCCTCGATGGAGAGGCCAAAAAATGGTTCAGAGAACTAGCCCCTAGATCTATTGCTGATATTGAAGCCTTAGATGATGCATTTTTGAAGCATTGGGGAAATAAAAAAGACTTGCTATATTATCATACTGAGTTTGGTAACCTGAAGAGGGAAAATGGGGAATCATTGCCTGATTTTAATAAAAGATTCAATCGTATGTATAGTAAGATACCAGCTGAGGTAAAGCCTACCCCACCTCTACGAAACTCACTTATCCCAATGCTGTCGACTTTGATTTCTGCCTATTGCTGAGAGAAAGAAGATGTGCCACTCTAGCTGATATGCAAGATGCAGCACTAGAGGTGGAATCAAATATTATGGCTGCAAAAAAGCTTAAAACTCATGCTGATAGAAGGAGGTAGAGAGGTGAGGCTTCTTCTTCCTCTACCTCATCTTCAGAGCCTAAATTAGATAAAATGACTAGAATGATAGAGTCATTGGCTGCAGAGATATCTAAGCTGAAGATTGAGCAGAACTCAGGAAAAGTAAGAACTCAAGGCACATTTTCTCCAAGAAACCCAAATCCATTCAGAAGAGCAAATGAACATTTACAAATAATTCAGAGGGGTAAAGAAACAAATGAAGAGCAAAAGGTTAAAGCTCCTTTTCAGAATGTAGTCATGGAGGAGGAACAGATTGAAGATGAGGATGAAATTCACTGTATGGAAGATAAAGGCAATGCTGCCTTTTTGAAATTGGCTGCATATGAAGAATCTTTGCTGCAGGACCAAATAAATCAAAAATGGGACAGAGAAGTTGTTCTGCAAACTGGTGAACAGCAAAGATATAATCTGAGGTCAAATGTAAATAATGCCAAGGAGAATCTTGCCCAAAGAGTTGTTGTCCAAACCAAGTCACAGAATATCAGGCAGAAAAGACCAGCAGCTGATCCAGTCATCCTCAAAGCATTAGTTCAAGAGGTAAGAGGTTCTGATAAGTTACCCTCCTCTTTCAGCTTTGAGTCAGAAGTCCAAAAGTTAAAAATATATGTGCCTCTGGTAGAGTTGGTAAAGAGTGAAGTGTTTAGAAAGCCTATCCTTGAAGCTCTTGAGCTGGAAACCACACAAACCTCCACTGACTCTGTCAATTTGCAAGATGACAAGCCTACAGTTGTGTTTATCCCCATGATTGAACCTGTTGATAATAATTCTCCATCATTTTATGTCTCCTTGACCATTCATGACAAAGTCCTCCACAACTGCCAGTTGGATACAGGGGCCATCCACAATCTAATGCCTAAAGTTGTCATGGAAGAGTTAGGCCTTGACATCACCAGACCATATCATGATTTATTCTCATTTGATTCAAGGAAGGTGAAATGTCTAGGATTAATCAAAGACGTGGCCATTACCTTAACCCAGCTGCCCATGAAAATTATAATGATGGATATTTTGGTAGCAGATGTCCCTCCTAAGTTTGGCATGCTGTTGTCTAGGGGATGGATTAAGAGACTAGGTGGGACCTTACAAAATGATCTATCTTATGCCACTGTCCCAGTTTTTGGAGGACAAAGCAGGAGATTGTACAGAGAAGCACAATTGGCATACATCATTAGTGATGAGAAGAATACTACTAATCATCCCATTTATGTTGTGGACACTGATTTTGGAGCATGTATCCTCCAAATAGAAGAATCCCAAGAGGCCTCAATGCAGCTCAGGAAACCAACAAATCAGGCCCAGGAAGAGCAAGGAAGTCAGGTTTGGGATATGTTCTTTGATGGAGCATGTTCCAGGGAGACTGCAGGAGCAGGGGTGGTGCTGACATCTCTAGAACAAAAAAGCACACAGCTATCTTTTAAGCTAGCTTTTCAAGTCACTAATAACATAGCAAAATATGAGGCTCTGCTATTGGGCAATGCAGCAAAAGACAGAGAAATCAGAAACATAAAGGTGTTTGGAGATGTTGATTTGATCATTCAGCAAGTAAACAGAACATTTCAAGCAAAGCACCCAAGGCTGAAAGCATACAGAGATGAGGTATGGAGAATCAAAGATTTCTTTGATAATTTATGTATTTCATATATCCCTAGAGCCAAAAATCAGCTTGCTGATTCCCTTGCTGTGTCTGCTAGCATGTTTATCCCTCCCATGCCTCCCAGACTAGTTTATGAAGTCCAAATGAAATATAGGCCATCCTTGCCTGATAATGTCCAGCACTGGAAAGTTTTTGATGATGATGATGAAATAAATAGGCTTCTGCAAGTCATTGATGAATTTTCTAAAATGAAAATTGACCAAGAAAATGAAGCCTTGGAAGAAAACCCCCAATCCCAGCTTAGAAACAAAATTGGTAAAGATAGCATTGTCCAACTGCCCAGCAATCATATTCCTAAGGGTTTAATTCCTTTAGAAAGACTGTTTGACCAAAATGATGTGCCTTGCAAGGCTACACAAAAAGAAGATCAATTTGCAGTCTGTAAGCATGACATAGGGAGTCCAGGTCAGCCTAGATACATAAATCTGTCCATTCATCTGTCTGCTGATCAAAGTGCTGAATACTGCAATTTAATGAAGCAATTTGCCGATGTGTTTGCCTGGGAATATAGTGACCTGAAAACCTATGATAAGAAGATTATTCAGCATAAAATCCCTCTAGAGAAAGACACCATACCTTTCAAACAAAAGCTGAGACCAATAAATCCTATGCTTCTTCCTCTGATTGAAAAAGAAATTAAAAAGTTGCTAGTTGCCAAAATCATATTCCCTCTCAGATATTCAAAATGGGTAGCCAATTTGGTTGTGATGAGGAAGAAAAGTGGTGAAATCAGACTATGTATTGATTTCATAAACTTGAACAAGTGCTCAAAGAAAGACAACTATCCTCTACCAAAGATGGAGCATTTGCTGCAGAAAGCCTTAGGAGCCAAGGTAATGTCTTTCTTGGATGGATTTTCAGGGTTTAATTAGATTGTTGTGCATCTAGATGACCAAGAGAAGACTGCATTCACCACTCCTTGGGGCACTTTTATGTATGCTAAGATGCCTTTTGGACTGATGAATGTTGGAGCCACCTTTCAGAGAGCTATGGATATAGCATTTGTGGGAGAGAAGGATAAATTTGTCCTTATCTACCTTGATGACATAACAGTATACTCCAGCAGCCATCAAAACCATTTGCAGCATTTGAAGAAGGTGTTCTTGAAGTGCAGAAGGTTTGGGATTTCAGTCAATCCTAAAAAATCACAATTTTCTTTAGAAGAAGGCAAGCTGTTAGGACATGTTGTTTCTGCTGCAGGTGTCCGAATTGACTCAGAAAGAGTAAAAGCAATATAGACCCTGTCTGTCCTGAGATCAAAGAAAGATATCCAGTCCTCTCAGGGCAAGATTAATTTTGTGAGGAGGTTTATACCAAATTTTACAGAACTGGTGAAGCACGTTACCTCCATGTTGAAGAAAGGGTCAGAGGTCAGATGGACTGATGCCGCAAGAAAATCATTTGAGTCCATTAAGAAAGTTATTATGGAAGCTCCCACTCTAAGTAGCCCAGATTACAGCAGGGAGTTTCATATATTTTTGTTTTCCTCTGAAGACACCATTGCAGCAGTGTGATTGCAAGCAGATGAAGAAGGTTCAGAGCATCTAGTGGCATTTTTCAGCAAAAACTTAAGGGATGTTGAGCTGAGTTATGACATTATTGAAAAATAGGCATATGCTCTCATCAAATCTTTGAAAGCATTTAGAGTTTACATTCTACATTCCAAGATAATTGCATATGTACCATCTGCTGCAATTAAAGATGTCTTAACACAACCTGATGTTGATGGAAGAAGGGCTAAATGGATTGCAAAGTTGATTGAGTTTAATATAGAACTGAAGCCCACCAAAATTGTCAGAGGTCAAGGTCTTGCCAGGTTGTTAGCTGAAGAAAATTGCAGATCATTAGATATTGATTTCCTGTGCACAATTACAGAAATTGGTCAGACAGATAAAGAAGAGGAAGCAGCTGAACTAGAGAGAAAGCAGTCGGTAGTAGAAAATCTAGCTTCTTGTGATTGGTATGCTGAAATAATCAAATTCTTGTTGAAGCTAGAAATCTCTCCTAGCTTAAGCACAAGTCAAGTCAGAACTGTTAAGTTTATGGCAACAAAATATTGTATCCATGAAAATCTGCTCTACTGGAGGGATCCATCTAGAGTGCCATTGAGGTGTCTGGACAAAGAACAGTCAATAGAAGTTATGCAGCAATCTCATTCCGGCATGTGTGGAGGGCACCATTATTGGAAGACTACAGCCCATAAGATCCTCAGAGCTGGGTACTATTGGCCCACCTTATTTTCTAATGTCTTTTCATTTGTTAAATCTTGTGACAAGTGCCAAATATTTGAAGGAAAACAGCAGTTGAAGTCCCTACCCTTAAAACCAATACATGCAAAGGGTAATTTTCAGCAGTGGGGCTTGGATTTCATTGGAGAGATCAATCCACATTCCAGTGGTCAGCACAAATGGATATTAGTAGCCACTAATTATTTCACTAAGTGGATTGAAGCAATCCTTACCAGGAAGGTTGATCATAATGTGGTCATGAATTTTTTGACAGAGGATATCTTTACCAGATTTGGTTGTCCACATAAATTAGTCACAGACAATGCAGCAGCCTTCAGGGAAAAATAATTGGTGGAAATGTGCGATTCAATGAGTATTAAACTAGTTCATTCCACCTCATATTATCCCCAAGGCAATGATCTAGCAGAATCTTCCAACAAAAGCCTGATAAGGATAATCAAAAAGCTGCTGGAGGACAATAAAAAGAATTGGGATTCTAAGCTCAAGTATGCACTATGGGCTGATAGAGTGACCATTAAGAAATCCACAGGGAATTCTCCTTTCAAGCTGGTATATGGTACTGAAGTTGTATTCTCAATTCAGTTAACTCCCCCTGTGGCAAAATTCCTTCAAAAAGAGCAGAATGAGGAAGAAGACATGGCACGAAGGATTATTGATTTAGCAGAGGTACATCAAATCAGATAATAGCACGTTGAAAAGGTTGCAGCACATCAGAAAAAGATCAAGGTTGCTTTTGATAGGAAGGCAAAGACAGATAATTTTCAGGTTGGAGACTTGGTGCTGAAGTGGGATGCATTGAAAGAGAAGAAAGGCAACTATGGGAAGTTTGATGCTTTATGAACAGGGCCTTTTATCATTTCTCAGATTCAACGGAACAACACCTTCATACTGAAAAGTATGGGGGGAGAAGCAGTTTTTGATGGCCCAGTTAATGGGCGTTTTCTGAAAATTTATGTGATTTAAGGTCTTTGGCCTTAAAAGTTGTAAATATTTTGTTTTATCAGTTTTAGAGTAGGATCAGTAGACTCCATGTCCAATGGAACCCTAAGAATTTAAGCTAATTTGTTTTCATCTGGAAAGGCATTGATCTGCAGGTTCTTGAGACCTCACAGGGAGGATCTCATCCCCAAAAGGAGCTAGTGTTAGCTCTGCTATTACATTCAACTGTTAAGGCTCAAAGGCAGCTTGCCCATGTGTTTTATGCTTGAAGGAGGCTCGCATCAATTCGTTTCCTCACTTTCCCTTCATTCGCCTTATTCTCCCTTAACCCCTTCATCTTTGTTTTTCTACCAAAATCCTGTGTAAGCCCCTCTCCTGTGTAAAACCCTCGGTGCTAAGGTTTTAAACCTATATGGCCGCGCGTCCCCAAAAAAAATGTTATCTGACCATCCGGCTCTTTCCCGGTCACATCAGTCACATAAAACGTGCGTTATTTCCCGCCTTCCGATCGTCCATCTCCCGATCCAACGGTAATCGCTAGTCCCACGCCCATAAGCTACACATGCATTAGCTAGCGGGGGAAGCGGTTTTCTACCTGTCCCATCAGCCACGCGTCCACCATTGAATGGGATCATGCTGGTCTGTATGAATACTGCCACTCTCCCATAAGCAGTGCGGGGAATACCGCCCGTCACCAAAACCGTCGTCCCCGCGTGTTATCTCCCGCGCTATTTGTTCACCCGATAGCGGTCAGATCTGCCTGACCACGATCAGACGACCCACGTTTATCTGTCCGCATACCTCCCGATATCCCCTGTAAGTCGATCTTCGCCATCCATCTGCAATATCTGACGGTTGTTGTTTACTCCCAATCTCGTTCATTTGTTCGCCATACAGTCTTTACGTCCATAACCATTCTGTACACCCGAAGGATGAAATCATTGGCTACCCTGTACCCGGCACAGTCACTCTTCAACCACCACATTCAAGGAAGAATGGCCGAGAAGAAAAGGACAACCTCGAGCAGTTAAAGGCATTTATCAGTTATGGAGCTTCTTTTTGTACAACACTCCACCTATTCAGGAAGGACAACCGAGCACCAGAGAATGTCAAATTCACTCATTGAAGCAGCAGATTGTATCAGAGACCCGTATTAGATAGTTAATGTGGTTGGTGGTCCATTATGACCCCTCCACGCATAGCATAGCAGAGATTTTTGTAAACAAACTCCATATATACCCAAAAAACAGATGTAATGGGGGTTGATGGTTGTTGTTTTGATGTAAGGTTCAACTTCTAGAGACTGTAACTATTGTGATACCTGCAGCGTCTGGTCTTCATTTTCAGCTAATACAAGCTTCTTTTGCTGTTAATTGCTCACTTTCCACTTCTGCTCTATTCTAGGTTGTGCCTGTTATGCATTATTTGATGTGCTCTTGATATTTAGCATTAGAGGGGCTGTCATCCTACCTCTGTGTTAGAATCTAGTATGTATCATTGAATGTGTTATGCAGGTTTATGTTATTTTAATGCCAGAGAGTTGTCATCCTTTCTGTGCATTAGGAAATAGATTTGCAGACCTCTTTATTGGTTGCAGTCGGCCATCACATGGTCTTGTGCATCTGCTGGTGTGGTCAGTATTCTCCATGTTCACTTAATCCTCAAACTGTGAGTAATTGGTGGTCTAAAACCTTGTAGTCTGGGGAAGTTCACCCATGTCTGGGGTCAAGCATAGTAGAAGTGGTTATCTGGCTTGAATATGCATCATTCCTTCCATTCATCCAATTTCCAAAACTTTTTTTGAGTTTGTAATGTTCCCGAGCATCTCTGAGATACAACCTAGGAGAGTTTCTTGGGGTGATAACAGGTCCCCTGGCAAGCCATAGGGCCTTTATTCCCCAGGCGAGCATGCCCATAGCTGGGCTCGCCCGCCCACAAGCACAGTGGCCCCCTAGTAGGGGGCCTACCAAGGGACTAGGGACAAATGAAAAAATAAATAAATTTATTTCAGAGGAATGGATTTTTATTTTTATTTTTCCTATATGAACCTAACATCTAACTTGTCACGGGGGTCGATATGCATATTTTTGGTCTTTTTTCGTTTTTAGATTTTGTTTCATTTTGTTTGTTTACTTAATATATTGGTTTTTTTTAATTTACTGATTGATATATATGTGTATATTTTTTGCAGGAAAATGACATCAAAGAAGATTTATGTGAAACTTTTTGGACCAAAGACTGCTAAAACTAGAGGTGGATCATCAAAAAATAATACTAAATGAACCAAACCTCAATTAATAACTACAAATATATCAAGTGGCTCAAAGGATAAGAAGTTGATTTCTTACTAGAATAAATCACAAGTAAAGCATACATAACATATATGGTTTGTGAAAGATAGAGAAGGCAAACAACATCTGTAGATATATCTATATGTTGATATACCTAACGATAGTGGAACTTATGAGGTGTTGGGAAACATACTAGACATGTGTTTGATACCAGATACTGAAGTTGTTTATGTACTTACAAAACTTCCCAAGTCACATGACAAGATTAGATATCAGTTTGCATTATCAATATATGACACGACGGATGAATCTACAAAGACATGCAAACAAATCATAAATGAGATTTCACAAGATATCGTAAATATTATTATTTATATTTACGTGTTTTGCATTATTGTAATTATACCATTATATCTTTTATAACTTAGTTTCTATTGACATATGATATTTTGTTTGACATAATTTTATTGAAAATATTTCAATTATGTTGGGAGGCATTTATTTTATAAATAAAGATATTATGAACTTTGTCAGCAGTTTCTACTCAGGGTTAGAAGAAGATATGGCAAACAAGCAAAAAAAAGTAATTAATGATGCTACAAAACTACATCCAAGGGATCAACAAAGAATTCCTGTAGTGGATAAATCTAGCAAAGCTAGACATGTTACTTTTGTAGAGGAGGATGTTGAAACTGAAGCTAAAGAATATGTTGCCATTACTGAGGATGAGATTAGAACTGATGTTAGAAAGGAGAAGGGTCATAAAAGACCAAAAGTAAAAATTCCTAAGAATGTCTCTATTCTAGTTGATGACGAGGAAGTTACTTATCTAGAAGAAAAGAGGAGGAAGAAAATAGAAATTTATCATTCTCAAAAATTCAAGGACAACAATGAAGATCCTAGTGAAAATTCAAAAGAAAGCAGGGAAATCATTACATCGGGAGCTGATTTAGAGGATGGTGTTATTAAAAAAAAACAAAATGACATTCAAAATCACTTGACAAAGACAAACTCAATTGAGGGTGGTCGTAAATTTCAACTTAATTTCAGAAAAAATCTATAAGCCAAGTGAAAGACAATTTAAATATCAAATTAGAAAGTCACACCACCTGAATGTTCACAATTTGAATACATTGGTGAGGTACAATACATATGCTCATGTGGTTGATTATGTGCTTCTTGTTGATCTAGTTCAAGTTCCCAACAAAGAAGCATTTGATAAGTAAAAATGTTTTGAATAAAATTATTATGTGACTGGGGGAACCATTCTGTAGAAGATCAAAGGAAATTGATGGAGGAATATCCCAATAACCCACGTTTTGAAATAATGAAATGTATCATTTATGCTAGTTTATCAGATACATAAGCAAATTTGTTGGCATGGGATCATAATACAGATAATGAGTATAGGATATCTATGACTTTCATCCAAAGGGTTAGGTTAATTCATAATAAATTTGAAGAAAAATGTGGTGGAGATAAGATAACCGTTAGTCTAGAATTTCGGAAGGAGTGTTGTATGGAAATAGGTTATCAAATTGATCAGGGAAAAATCAATTCAAAAGGTAGAAAAGTACATTCTGATATATTCATAGGTATTGATAACATTTTCCAGTTGGAATTTAGAACTAGAGAGATATGGGAATTTATTAATGAGATTTTTAGCATGTGGGAGAACATTGGCATTAAAAACTATAAGGTCAAAAAGTCTAAACCATTGATATGTAGCAGCAGTAAATCAAGTCCTGAAATGAAGCAGCTTCGAGAAGATATGACTATCACACCTTGGAGAGCATTGCAAGGAGTGAAGAATGAAAAACTTGTCAAAACAATATTATCTTGTGTGAAGTCAGGGGAATTATCATTAAACGAAATGTGTGAGGAATCTCAAAAGTAATTTTGTTCAATTATTTTTACTTATTTCTAGATTATAATTTTCTTTTAAATATAACATATTGTTGTTGATAGTATTTGTTATACATATCATTATATTAAAATTTTTTACTTTATCTATTCAGTCACAATTTTTACATGAAAATACAAGAACAAATGGTTAAATTGTTGAATGAAGATAATTGGGATGATGTTGTACGCAACTACCCAGATTCAAGTTTTACATCAACACTAAAATATTTTTATCTTGCATTTAAAAAGGTATGTTGATTTATACATTCATTTTTATTTATCTGTATACTATTTTTATTTTATAATTTATACATATATTTGTCTATTTTATTAAAGATGAATAAGGATGCAAATGGAGCACCAGATATTTTCAGAAGCTTTATTGAGAAAATTAAGATCGAAAGACTAAGAAAGTAGCATCTTAGTAATGTTGAACTTGATCCAACTCTTACTCATTTCATTTGGAATGGACTTGACACTATTCAATGTCAAATAATACAAGATGATTGTGAAGACATTACTAAACTCATACCTAAAATGGATTATTCCCTAGTTATTGCAGATATTCCCCATGGTTTCAACATCTCAAACATTGACTAGTGACCCTTATACTTATCAAGCTCTTATTAAAGTGGTTGCGAGATTTGTATAAGTCACATCATCACCATTATGGAGATTTGTGACATTTCATTCAGACACACAATTGGCAATGTTATTGACAAGCTTCAAGGGGAAGCAAACTCAAGGATGCAGCTTACATGGTAAGACCTTGAAATTGTATGTTTGATTAATGTTAAAAAATCATTTATATACAAGTTAATTGAACTTTTACTATTTCATGCTACAGGAAAAATTCAAATATTATTAATCATTAAGATCGACCAATTATAAGTGTTTTTGAGTTCATCCATGTCGAAAGTTGGACAAAAGATGGTAGAGCTTATAAGTCTATGCTTCTTAATCAGGTAGATGCAAAGATTCATAGCCAAGTACTAGTTTATGACGTTGTTGTAAAAAAACTAACATATGAAGATAAAGAAACAAAAGGAGAGATAGTTAACATTTATCAAAAACCACAGTAATTGATTAACTGTCTTACAGACTTATGTTCAAATGAAAGAGATTGGGTTCTGGATTTATTCTCAAGCTCAAGTAAGTTTTATTATATAAAATTGAATTTCAATATCTTCTTTCTTAATTTATATGTGACTATACTAATTTACTTCATTATTCCTTTTGCGCTTGATAATTAGGTACAACACTAGCATGTTGCCTACAAAAAGGAAGAAATTGCATTGACATTGAAAAAGACTCAGTGTAGTGCAAATTTATTCAGTAAAGAATTAATGTTCTTCAATTTCTTCTAGATGCAATGCAAGAAATTGGGTTGAGGAAAGGTGATTTCAATGAATCTCGTATGGAAAAAAAGGCAAAGGAACCTCAACCACTATTAAATGGAATGATTGGAAAGACATACATTGGGAGATTCACAGACATCAAAGATCCATCAGAAGAGGAAAATGAGCAAACTGAAGCAGAAAATATTGTGGAAGAAGACAATGTGAAACTCTAGAAGATGAAAAGTTTGGATTACGTTATATTATTGATTAAACCTAAGTTATGCTTGGAAATAAAGCTCATTTTTTGTAACTATTAATTAGTTATACTTGTAATGTTTTGACTTTTACATTTTATGAGAAGAATGAGTATTCAATTGTTATATGTTCAATATTTGTATTATGTGATTTTCGCTTTAATTTTTATGTGAATCATTAATTTTTTTTTTAAATTGTGATTATTATTGTTTTTTGACATGAAATTCATTAAAAATAATAATAATAATAATAATAATAAATACTAAACTATTATTTAACTAATTTTTGTTATATTTTTCCTATAAAAATTGTGATTTTGACATGTCATTTCTAGCAAAAATATTATCAAAATGTGTAATTTTTTTGTTATATTTATGTTCAAAATGTTTATTTTTATGTCAATTGTTAAAATTTATTGTTTTTTTAAAGACAATTATTTGATGTGCATTGAAAAATTAATTAACAATATATAAATATGAAGAATATCGAAACTTTAAAATATCAACCTTTTTTTTTAACTATGCAAAAAAAATAAAGAACTCACTACAAAAACAAAAACAAAAAATATGAAGAAGAAGACTACTTCAAATTTTGTTAAATTTAGAAAATAATTATTCCCATTTAATACATTAGAAAATTTAAAGTCAAAAATAAGCCTTTCAAAAAAGGCCCTGATGCAACATCAACACTTTTTAAAATCAACCTACAAATCACTAACATTCTAAAAAATAATGTACATAAAAAAAAATTTGAAGTATCAAAAACTATGCTATATCTATCTATCTATATATATATATATATTCTTAATCAGCACTTTTCAAAATTGGTTGATTTTTTTGCTACCTCAAAAAAAGGGGTAATCGTATCAGTTCTCGTTTTAAAGTTTACATTGTTATAAGTTGAAAGTTTCAATTTAATCAAGTTCCTCAAGATTAGGGATTATATTAAATAATATATGTCATCCCCACCATCCATGTGAATAATTCCCATCTTCCATATGAATATTGAGATAAATTGAATATAAGGTAAAGCTTTTCTTATAATTTAGTCAATTTCCAAATATTGTGTTTAATGCTCAAATGGACAATATCTTTCAATCTAGACACCTTAGAATAATACAAGACACGGGACAACAAACTTGTACCCTTTTGGACCTTAACACCTGTATAAAAGGCATGGAGCAACACCTGTATAAGGCATGGAGCAATGAACTTAACCCTTCTAGACCTTAACACCTACTTTTCAACCCATATTAGAGTATCCAGATCAAACCCTTTATAATGGATGGTAAACTGTTAAGCCAAATATTGATATATATGTAGTGTATTCTTCTATCTCTGCAATGAATCCGGGTCAGGTTGTATCTTGTATATAAATTTGGCAGGGCAGTGCAGTGCTTTATATTTCCCTTCAATAGACTTGCTTATGTATTTATTTTATTGAAACATGCTTAGAAGTTTATAGCTACTGAAAAAAATCTACACGGCGGCAAGATGTTCATAGTGAATGGATACATTCTCACCTTACAACTAATGTTCATAGTGAAATGGATAAAATCTCTCCTTACAACTACTTCATTTGTTCTTGCCATAAAATTATGACCCAATAACAAATCCATCATTACACCTAGCCTTGCATCCAAACCATAGCAGACATCACATCCCATGAGATTCTGAGAAAAAAGTGACCAATGATAAATATTTATTTGATCTTTTCAATTTGCAATGTAACACTTCGTTAGTTGTTAAAGCACAAATAACTCAAAATTCTCTCTGAGGGAAAAATAAGAGCCTCAAATATAGTACAGGAATAATCTTCGTATATCACAATGACATAATATTTTAAATGGCATAAAATTTGATAGCATTGTTTGTCATGTCTCATTTCCATTGTTAAGATGCTCAAGTCAGTCCCAGAAATATCCTACAAACTACACATCTTGTAAACTAATCAATGCTCTTATGATCCCAAGCTATGATAAAAAAACATTGAAATGTGACAAGTAGTACTTCATCTTTGAAGATTGCAAACTCATGATTTGAGATACATTACTCCTCATAACCAAGCAAAAGAGTAATTTTCTTCTCTTTGTAACATAGAAAACCCCAAATACCAAACTCAATAAACATGCCTCTAACACATCTAATATGTATCCAATTCTATGAGGTTACCATATGAGCTCCTCAATAAGGATGTCAATGTTCTCACTTGGCCCTAGGAAAGTTTGATGCTTGGATCTGATTTTGTTTATGGCTATCACAAATAGTTCTTCCTCTATAATTTTTCATTCCTATGATAGATTGTTTCTTCAACTTCCTAGAAAAAAGTTGGCAATGGCATGCATCCATGCTTAGATCCACTACTACAGACAAGGCTACAAACACTGCAACATCCTCCATGTAGGTAACATGTCTCATTGCCAACTGGACCATAGGCTTACTGAACTTTCTTTCTCCTTGAACAATAGAGCTCATCACAAAGCCATAGTAAGATTGGTAAGGCCACATGTTGGAACTAAAGTCTCCACTGCTACGAGGGGTTGAAGCAAGGGAGTTAGATATAAGCGTGTTTGACTTACGATGACCATTATTTATAAGAAACTTGCCACCCTTGTGAGCATTAATAATTGATTATTCTAGCAAAAGTCCACTTCCCATTCAAGCCAAACCACCACCATCTTCCATAAGCTAAAATTTTCACCCCAATCCACCACCACTCTCTCATTCTTGTTGATAAATCTAGGGCATCAATAGATAGGTGATTTCTTGATTATGATCTTCTCCTCTTGTGTTATTATTATGTTCTTTTCATCGGGACAATTACCAACTCATGAACAATACAAATACAAGAGACACAGTGTATAGGCTATCAACTAGGGCCAAAAACTCTCACTCTTTGAGAGGAAAACCCAATTAATTCTTCTTATAGAACCTTCAATTGATGAGTACCAAGACCCTTGACACTAGAGCCCTTCCAAGACCAAGTCACAAGCCTCCTCTTTTCCCTTAGATCAGTGCTGCTCTTCTTCTTCCTCTTCTCGACTTCCTTTAGAATTTTGGCCTTTCCTTGTAGGTCTGCAACTCCTTTCTTCACAATAGAAACCCTAGATCAGTTTTACTTCTTGAATAGTCTCCTCAAGAGGGAGACTCTTTTCTCTCTCTTACTCGGCTTCCTTCAGCGAAGTTCTTCACCCAAACAAGATCACCTTTATGTGACTAAAATGTTTGATCTATCCTTGCCAACTTTGAACCTGCAATATTCGCACGTGTGAGGGTAAACTGCCCTAAAAGCAGTCCATAATGATAACTCTTTCCTTGGTTATCCTTCCTTCTTCTCTCATTGACTTTAAGGCTCCTTCTAGGATGATTTGTGCACTTTATATTAGAGACTTTCTTCACCAAATTGATGTCTTCCAAATGAGGTCGAGCGCTACTATATATAAAGGTTGGTTCATGACAGTTAGGCTAACATGATCACGAGGGTAGGCCAGCTTCATCTTTTCAAATCATCCTAATTTGATTGTAGGTCGAATTGTTTGAGGAATAGTGACAAGGTCTTGGAGGGTGACTTACAAAACAAATTTGACCTTTTACAATGTGTAACATGCTTTCAATACATGACAATGACTCTTTAGACTTTTATGACTAAATGACAATATCCCTAAGGGCTCACAATGGGAGCCTTAACTAAAAATAAAATCTCTTGCTCATAAAACCCAAGATGCAAGCATTACAATAATTTTATTTTTCTTCTTCACGTCATTTACATAAAATCACAATTACATGTCATTATGAATACCGAACCTAGTTACACTTTTAAACAGTTCTCTCCAGGATTCTAGGCAACCCCATGGTCTCCAATTGTCTTCACCCCGATGGTCAGGTCTAAGAATGATCTAGGGACCAAGATTTGAGTGGCATAAATGACCAAAGCCAGGTGAACAAATAAAGGGTGTGATAATGGATGTAGTTTTTATAGGAGAACCAAACAGATTGTGAATCATTATGAACCATCCTTTGCATTCCCTCCTATCTCATTCTGAGTCTTGAACTTTTCCTAATGGGAACAAACAATGTTTCTTGTTGCTACTATCATGTTGCATTAAACAACAAAAATAATAACAAATCCTAATCAGACATTCCACTTCTAACGTAACCAAATCATTCCCCATCAAAACTAATTGAGAAAATTAACATAAATTTTCACCCCATATCTCTTTTTTTTGTAATGCCCTTCAAAATCACCCTATACACCTTTATATATCTCATAAACACAACTTAGCAAGCTACAAAATTACCAAACTTCTATGACACCTATTTTCTTAATACCACACAAGACTACCCTTTAGCTCATAGGCTTTGAAAATGAGATTTAAACTAATGTAACATTAGGATTTATCTTAGAAACTAGGTGCCCTTTTGATTTTGGGAAGACGCAGTTCAATGTTCAAACATAACTTCATGCTTATTAGACATCCATGTTCTTCACATGGGTTGGTGGGTGCAGGAACATGGCTTGGGAGGTGCAATAACATGGCCTAAGAAGGCCACGCTAGCCAAATCACAATTTAACTACTTGCAATTTTTCTCATTGTAGCCTTGATGGCTTGAGACACTCTATCACTCTCCCAAAAGGATCCAATAGTGTTTGTATGAACTATAACATCCCAAGCCATTCAATCCACCTCTCTATCTCTCCACGTTAAATTTTACTAAATTAGATCTATCATGGATTTTTAGTTGGGCTGATAAGTTGATAATTATTCAAAATGTTGTCCTAATTTATAACCAATTGAACTATTGACTTCAAATGTTTGATTTTATTCAAAACATTCCATTGATTCATTATCCCCAAGAGGTAATGATCTTATATGTCTACAGTGTTTATAATTTCACTCTTCCTTTGTGTATGAATGAGTGTTCATGTGTGGAAATGCCAATGATTATGACAAAACAAGAAGAAATAAAAAGAGACATTGAATACTAACCATGATGTGGAGCTTCAGTTATAACTAGACTTGTAGGTGAAAATCGGCTATCTGAAATTCCCTGAACCTGAAAAACCTGAGTAGTTGATTCGATATGCCCATTAAATTAAAACACATAACTAAGGCTTGGTTGTGCTCTAACATTCAAATGTAGTGATGCACTATCCAGCTTAGATTTTCCAATTGAAATTTTAGACCTATCCACTATGGAAAACAATGGATTTCTCATGGGTGCCCTCAAGGTCCAAAGGCACTCTGAATTTCCTCAAAAGCTTCCCCAGAGACTCACCACATGTTGAGCCTTGCCTTCCTGCATATACTAAAATCACCAAGCATGGTTTCAATGACCCAAAACAGGAAGAAGACAAATTATTCAACTCAATCTGCTCAATATGGGAGGTGGCTAAGATGTTATGGACATTTGGATCAGATGACCTTGGGAAAATTAGGGAGACAAATACAGTCTGAGGGGGCAAATTGAGAAGCCCAATCTTAGAAAAGAATGGAGAAGTAGTAGGATGGACGACTGTTCTAGTAGGCTTGGATGAGACTGGGATGCTCAATGCCATCCCTCCAACCAAAACCTTCACAAATGAGAAATGGTCCATCATTTTGTTCATCTCTCAATGCATTCCCCATATTTCCCAAGAAGGCATGATATTCTATTCATACTTTCAGTGATGTCTTGAGATTTGAATATGTTCTTTGCAATGCTAGAACCAGCCTCTGATATTGCTAATGTCTCACCCTTTCAAATCTTTTTATGTATCTGAACATATCAGTGTTTGGCTCTCAATGCATTCCCTAAGAATGCCAAAATAAGACTCTTAAACATAACTGGTATGCTTTAAATGTAATCCTTGCGATGCCTAAATTGTCCCCAATATAAAAAGATATCTCTTGTATTTAGGACTCCATTGATGAACAAACAATATCCTGCAAAAACCATAATGATAAGGATGAGGATGTAGACTCATTTATGGATATGTAGTTAGACCTAATCTAGATCATCGTATCAATAGAGTGATCATTGATGAGACAGTCAATTTTGTATTGACATTTATCCTTTTCATACAAAGAATGATGCATCATGACTTCAATGTTAAAATTTATAAATTGTCTAATAGATGTAATTCTAATGTTGCAATTCATGAGCAATCTTGATTTTTTACTTTAGATGTGTTTTTTAAAATTAAAAAATATATATTATTATATATTTTGTACAAGGATTTTTCCCACTATATCCAGATCTTGGATTTCCAGCAAAGATCTTAGCTTTTCAACAATCTGATGGATCCATATCCATATCCATTTCCTGACTACTTAGTTTTCATGTTTGCTAATCAATTTCTCCTGTGTCACCTTCTAGTCTCATATGTTATGTCTCGTTGTGGCATTATAACAGTCTCCTTCCTCACCTATCTGTAATCAGGTTGGGCAAACAAGGTGCAGATGCATTTTGATAAGAACTTGCATCTAGCTTTCCTGAGATTGAGGGTGACATTCAAAAAGGAACTTATTTGATTTTGTGATTTTATAACATTTGTTCAATGTACAATACTACAATGTCATGAATAAAACATGATTTCTTCAATCCTTAAGTTCAACAGAGCAAGTAATACATAAAGTATTTGAAGATAATCAGATTGTTGACTTGGACTATACTATGAGGGTTTAAGGCACTAAACCTCAATGGAGAATGGTTGAGAACATCAAGCATCCAACCGAAAATAGCGCATACTGGTAAAATAAGATTTTCTCATTTTCTTTTCAATTGCAGAGTTGTATGGTATATTGAGTTTGATGTGAAAAACAAGCACCGACAATAACAACTATTTTCTCATAGTATATTTTGGAAATGTCCCTTTTTTATGATAGAATTCACAAAAGATAAATAGTAAGAACTTGAATCCCAGTAAAAAGACAACATGCAGGGACAATGTTTAACAACTTATTTAGTCCACTATCTCATGATTGGTTTATCTCTGCATGCCATGAAATTTATTTCATTTTTCATATGGACTTTGATAAAATGTTCATGCATTCAAAACAAAGTTCAAACTATAGGAATGACCATCAATGCATACTGAACAATTCCAATAAAAGTTCTAAATTACCCTATCAATGAAAGTAGGTGTATCAAATCTGAAAGTTTTGTAAATGTCGTGATAGAATGAAAAATCATACCAGTAAGTTATTTTTCTTGAAGGTTTAAATATGTGAACTGCTTGCCCCATGGATTGGAGAATGTTATTATAGTCCCTTCCTGTGAAATGATCTGGAAATTCATTCATCCAATCCTTCTTTTAAAGCATCCACGTGGATTGATAAGAGCCCCACTATCATTGGAGAGGCGATCTGTAACATGTTTTTTGGGGAAAAGTCTGCCCTATTCTCTGCCGAGCATCGTATTTTTCCTTCTTGGATATCATTAATCAGTTTCTCTATGGTGATATCGAATGCAATCTCTGCGAAATGAAGACGACGCCACCATGTGACTTTGTTGAGAAGATTTATATTGATCTGTTCTAGGTGAATAGGACCATAATTCACTAGATTTCCTATTGAATGGCCGAGTCTGTGACTTGAGATTACCAACACCAAATGTAACTTTGACTTAGATTTTAGCTGCAGCTTCTGCTGTTGTTGCAGCCTCAACCTCATCCTCGTGATTGTCAAGCAACTTGACCATCTTCACTAGATTTCATATTAAATGACATAGCCTGTGAGTTGAAATTATCGATACCTGCTACAACTTCGACTTCGATTTCAACTTCAACTTCTACTTTTGTTGCAACCTTACCCTCATCCTCGTGATTGTCAAGAAACTTAGTCATCTCCTCTTTCACTCCTCTTTCGAGTGCGCATGGCTCACTTCCAATTCATTGATTCTCTCCAACAACTGCTCAGAAGACGGCACACAAGGCAATAAAGGGAAACTTGTAGGCACAATTCCTGTTAGGGGGCTTTTTCCAGCTTCGTCTGAGGACCTACCCAAGTCGGGAAGAATAGTCAACCATTAACTGTTGGCATTATGACACAAGTTTGGCACTATGGCACAGGTATTGTCCTTGATGGCAACTCACTCAGATATCAAATCACAAATTCAGGCTCTCAGAATGAAGTAAAGATAGGTATACGCAGGTGTCCCTTGATCAAGCCGTGTATACACGTGGGTTCGCTTACGAGAAGGCGTGTATGCATATACACGCACTTTCACGCAAGGAAAAGTGTGTACATGTTGGAAAACTTGGTTTTGGTCCATGGTATTTGGTCCCTGGTATTTTGACCCGTGGTATTGATCCAAGGTATCTTGACCAAAGTATTGACCCCAGGTATTTTGTCCAAGGTATTGCTTCTAAGTGGTTTTGAACCATGGTATTGAGTCAGACCTAAGACTATAAAAGGAGGATGAAATCATTAGGCAAAGGCACTAAAAGATTGAATATCTAATGAAGAGCAAGATCTAGAATACTGGTCATTGGGTTATGGTGCATATCTGGATCTGAATCAAGGAGGAACCTGAGCGCTAGAAGAAGGATAAGTTCTATTGATGGGTCAAGATCTTAAGGCTTGAAGAGAAGTATCTTTGTGTGATTTTGATCTTTTATATTTGGCGCATGACTTGATCTGTAAATCTGATGATCTAGTTATAGCTGATGTTTGAATAGTTGAAAAGGGTAAATTATCTTTTACAGATCTGTAAGCATGTTCAGCATAGCAAAGGCACGTATACACGTTGGTTCGGTAATTCAAAACAGTGTATATGCAGGTTTGCCTTAATATAGCAACGTATGCACACAGGTTCTACATATTGAAGTAGCATACGTCTCATAAAATATGTTTTAGCTACTTCTGTTTATTGTTGCAGTGTTTTGGCTTCAGGATTGGTTTCTGGTTACTATTACTGTATTCTGGTTATAGCATTCAGAGAAGTGATTGTTTGATTCAGTTTTTGGTTGATGCAAAGGAGATTGGTTGATGCAGATATATTTGATGTTGGATTGATGTTATTGATGGATCTAGTCTGAAAATTTATGAAACGTGGTCCCTGGAAGAAAAGAGAAGGTTGTAGCCTTCTATAGGTCAACACCTATGTACTAGTACATCAGCTAGTACAAGAGCTAAGGGGGTTGTAGCTCCCTTCCAAGAGAAGCTAGAGAACGAGAGAAGGTTGTAGCCTTCTGCAGGTAGAAGCCTGCATACTAGTATAAGACTACAACAGTACAGAAATATTGTAAAAAGAAGTTTCTTAGTAAAAGAAGATAGAGACGAATTATAGCAGGTGGTTTTCACCCACATTAGGTTTCCAGCTTATATCTTGTGTTCATTGCTTGTACTATTTACTGCACTTGATTACTGTTTTATGGCTCTGATACATAGATTAAGATCAGCTAACTAAATTAGAAGTCTGCAAGATTACGTGGTTTTCTCTAAACACAGTTGCGTATATACGCAGGTTTAATTAACAGAAGTAGTGTATATCAATTTGTTTATGGAAATGAAAAAATTGTTAAATTGCTAATACTGATTCACCCCCCCCCAGTATTATTTCCAAAATTAACGGTTATCGCTGGTGTTGGAGGCCTTGAAATCGTGACTCACACACACAAACGCAGGAAGAGATTATAGGATTCGATCTTGGATGAAACAGCTACCCGCTCAGGCATGCAATGACAATATGTGAGGAGTGGCACATGTAAAATTTGTATTGGAAGGAGGACAACAAAAATAAGTGTCTCTGATTTGCTACATCGGCCCAACCAAACCCCACAAAGGAACGCTTATCTGCATAAATATGTCTACAAGTGTCCCCTGAATTTTGTTTCCCTTAGGGTTACTTCAAAATCTCTCTTTTCCTACTCTAGTTGTGTGTTATTCCATATCGATTTTGATTTTGAGAAATAATTTACTTAGCATATAAGCTTCATATCTTTATGTCGAGGGGAGTAATGACACGGTGGTTCTTAATTTTTTTATACTAATAAAATGGGTGGTTGTGGGGTGAGTATGTTTATTGGCTCAATTTTACTTTTCTTTTTCTTGGACATGTTGTGGTTCTCTGCATGTGAAATAATAATTGAAAACACCTATCTTGTGATATCTTAAAATTTATTTCTACAGTTATAAAATCTCATCTTTGGAATGTTATGTGGGTGTGTATGTGTAATAATAAATTGTAGAAACTAGCTAATGTCAACATATGAGTCATAAAAAACCATCATCCTTGTGCAAATGAGGGTGTGCATAAAGGTAATAACCCTCCTAACTTTCATATGAACATAATGGTTGATTAACATTCTTTTGCAAAAATGGTTGATCATCATTCTTATGTATTCAATATATACAATAATATACTCAATATGAGTTCAACATGTCAACATGTCACTTGAGGAAAACAATCATTCCTTATAACCACATGAGATAAACCCAATTGACAAAATTCATGGTACTTGGTTTCAACCTATACATACAAAATCATTATTAAAGGTTTCAATTTGGATAATTAAAATTCAAGTGTCCCACTTGAACATTGGGATGGGAAACCCTTTCAACCATTGATAACACATTAGGTTAGTGTGTTATTGTGAGCCTAGCAAAAAGAGGACAACCACTACCACTTGTGCACAAATATAAGTTTATGCATATATGAGCATGAGTCTACCAAATAGTGTTAAAAGTGATAATTGTAGTTGAACACAATTATTTTATTATGAACACATTGCTTTTTGTTGTAGGGTGAGTTTTAAGTAGGTGCACATGGAAACTTCTTGTCTAAAGGATAAATCTATCAAAGTAAAAGGTAGGTGAACAATGGATGGTTTCATTTATGGATCCCCTATCACTTGTAAGTTTAGATTGCTTAAGTGACACAATTAAAATGACTAACATAAACAATAGATTTGTATTATTGTAGTACTTGCTAGATAGTTGTATTTTTGTTCCTAGACTAATTAGTCATTCATGTTAGTCATTTTTAGTTGTATTAATTATTAACTAGTCATATATTTAAAACTGGGACTAAATTAGTCATTTATGTTAGTCATTTTTAGTTGGGTCACTTAAGATTTCTCATTTTTTGCAGTATTTCACTTGGAAAAGCTGCAGTGACTAAACCTTTTAGTAACCTAGTCATTAATTTCTCATTTTCTACTAGTGTCCCAACTGCCTCGAGGGAAATCTGCCTGATATTAAATTATTGACCTAGACATGGCAGGAATTATCAAAGAAGAAAGCAGAAAGCATCGACAAACTGTTAAAGGTTAATGTAGAATTCCATTGGCATTTCTTAGTTAAACCTCATAGTTAATGTTTAATGTTGAGGTGTCTATCTAACACGACCACTCATATGCTACCAGCACTTGGGGATGCAGTATTCACTGGTTAGGTGTGCATTCGACCACTATGTCCACCCAAATTGAAGCCTATGACAAATATATATGAACTACGACAACGTATGGGAGAACAGTCATCCTCAAAATATTGGCTAGGTTGTTGTAACCAAATCTAAAATTGTCTTATGGTTTTATTTCAAGTGGTGTTTGTTAAAACTGCTCTAGAATTTTATTCTGCTTTTCTATATTTGTATTTTGTTTGAAAACTATAAATCCCCTTGATTTTGAATGAATAAGGGTCTGAATTTTGGGCAGAAAACTTTTGTTTACACTGTTGTAAATTAAGTAATCTTAATAGAAGGCTCGACCGATACTGTTTTTCTCATGAACAGAGTCATAATACATCGGGTACTATTATCTGTTTATTTTTCTTGTGTTTTATGAGTTAAGTGGTTATTCGATTTATGTGTACTACATCCATGAGTGAAGGCGATCTTACATTTTTTACTATTGTCATGTACGATTGAAATTATATATTGTATGTATGAACAACGAAATCAAATATATGTGATAAGTTTTATCAGCAAAATTTAATTAACTATTTGATTAAATTTTAGCTATCTTTTGTTGTTTTAACTTCATGACCATTGGATAATCTATATTGTATTATTGTTTATGAAATTATTTTTAGATCACATATACAAAATAAGCTTTACTGAGATAGATAGATCAATAGATAATTTATATATTTCTTTATTCTCAAGTTTCATTAATCTTAAGTTTCACACATACATACTTCATCCATTTTTATAATTTATATTAATGGAAACCGGTCCTATAATCCCCAGTCGGAGCCACCAATCCAAATGGAAAATGATCTACTCTAAGGTCTCAACTGGGTGGTTTTCCCCAATGTTGAGGCAAACATTTCAAGCCTTAAACATTTTTGGCGCTAGAAGGAGGGCCTTTAGACTATTAATGGCAAAAAATCTAATCCTAAATTAAAAGGTCATTCTAAGAGTCAGACTCCCCCAAAATCACCCCCAACTTCCAGATTACATTCCAAATCTCCTAACCCAAGATCTGAAGTTGTTCAAACATCCACCAAAACTCCTAGCACACTTCTAAATTCAGTTGGACAAACTTCAACTAAAGCATCTATAGATCCTCTTGAAGTTCAGACTTTGATTCAAAAATTGGAAGAAATTTCCATTTCTAGAGAAAAAAAAATTCAAACTGATATATCGGAAGGAAGTGTTACTTTTGTTGATTTGTATAGCTTGGGAGGTACTCCAAGCCCTAGGGTTCAGGGTTTGGAGGGAAAAATGCCACAAGGGTCACTTGTGGACTTCAAACCCAAGTATGGGGTTTTGCACCCAATCATGTTTGGGTCAATTTCGGAGGCACATTTCTACATGTAATGGCATGAAACGATAGAGGGAGGAAAGGAGAAGCCAACGCTTCAAGAATCGTCAAATTATGAGTTATCGAGGTGGAGAAATGAATTTTTAAAGTTCACAATTAATTATTAGTTTTCAAGTCATGTAGACTTGATGTAAAAATTACCCAATAGATGTGTCTCTTCATGAATCCATGGAGCCCTTGGATTTGGTATAAATACAAGGTGAGGGATATTTCATTTACTCATCCAAAAGTGCAATACAAGAGCTCGTTGAAGGTGAAGAAGAACTCAGTCAAGGGAGCAGAAGGATTTGTTGAGGACGTAGCAAAGAGGCAAGGACAGTGAGGCAATTGGGGACTGTTTTAGGGCTTCTTGAAGGGTATCCGAGCTACAATTAGAGGGATGAGGAGCTCGCTTGAGGACCGAGTTTCAACAGAAGTCAATGCAGGTCTATGGGGCAGCTTTAAGGTGTGGTATCTATGTTTTTGTGTTGGTCGTAGTTACAAGAGGATAGTTGTGGTAGGTCACTGGCCATACCACCTCAAAAAGGTGCCTACACTGGACTGTTCGAGGGTGGTATAAACCCATAACAGCAACACGAAATCAGGGCATACTCTCATGACTAGGCCATAGTTAATTAAGTTTTGTTTGGGTGGAAAATTAAGGGTTGTTGCAATGTGTCAATGCCCTAACCAGGGACAACAATACTACAGACTTGGAGCAGCATTTGTGTCTTGTATTGGGTCAAATATTTCACTTGTTTTGGATCAGTTTTTCTAGCAGCCCGTTGGTGTCGTGTGGAGGACTTTATGAGGAGGTGAAGAGTCTTCCTAGGAGCAGAACTGACAGTGATTAGATTGGGTGTAGTTATCACTCATAATTTTCTCTTGAAGTTATAAGAAGAAAGAAAATGACCGAGGTAACCACAAACCAACTTTTGGGCTTAGGCTCTAGCCAACCAAAGTCTAGAGAGGGCTCTCTCTATATGATTTAGCTTTGTTTTGCTAGGATATTAGGCTAGTTCTTAAGGCTCAAGGGATTTTTGATTTGTAATAAAAGATTGGGTGGTGGGGATCTTTAAACAGATGGATAGAATGATGTCTCTAGACCATTGGGAATATGGAGTCAAAAGAAAGGCAACAGAACTGGATCAACTCACTAAAGGGAATGTTCAAAGGGCAAGATAGCAGAGTAGAGTGCAGGACTTTAGGCCAGAGGGATGGAAAAGTTTTAACTAGGGTGAGAGAGAAATTAAGAATTCTCAAGCCGAGATTGAAACAAAGAACAGGGGGCTAATCGGAAACAAAGGGCAATTAAGAATCCTTGCTATAGATTAAAAGAAACAACCTGAACTGAGCAATTAAGAATTCCTTAACTTAGATTAGTTGTAGAAAACATAGATTTGCCTAACTGTTACAGCAGATTGTAATTAAACAAATTATAATATAATACTTCCAGCTATGGCATCCAGATTTAGATCAATACTATGAAAACTTAAAGAGATAACATCAATGATAGAAAATACTTGTCTACACTTCACTCTGCACATGAATCCTTTGAAATATCTTGTCTTTATTCAGTAATCCAGCTTGTTGGCTCAGTCAATTCTCCAATAGATTTTACAGTATTTCAATCAAGCAGTCTAAAGAAATGTCTAAGAATCCACCCTACATACTTCAATTTGTGAAGTATTTATACTAAGGTGTGGTTACAAATATTTCAAACTAAATTGAGATTTAATCTAGGAAATAGAAAATATCTTCTTGCAGGAAGATAGAGGCAGCTAATGAATTGATTCATGATGTTCCTTTTATTGTGGAATTGCTAGTTGTTATGGTTTATTCCTAGCTCTTTATGCTTTGGCTATTTGAATCATCTCGCTGGAGGCCTTAGTTACTTGTGTCCTTCATCTAATAACTCTCTGTCACTGATACTCATTCACTCTTGATGACCTGTCTTTATCCTTCATTGTTTCTTCCTTTTACTGTTACAATTGACTTTTACTGTGTTTTTCAACAGTAAATTCTTATATTTTATAGGTGTATTAAGCAATTGGAAGTGGATATTGATCAAGTTTCAGTGTATTTTGTATGTTTTGTCTTCTATCTACATCTCTGGTCTTGCTCCTCTATTCTGAACTATTACTGCTCTGTATTTTTCTTCTTCTCGGCTCTAAGTGTAAGGGTCTTCATCTTCGTTCCTTGTATAACTGGTCTTATTTTTTTGAATTTGAGCTTTTAATAGGTTTCTAGTCGAGTCTTGGAGTAAACAGGTTCCTTTGACTAGTATCAGGATTGTTTATCCAAGCTCTGATCTGTCTAATAACCTCAAAAATACAACAAGTTAAGAAAACTCTAGTCTGCTATGAAAGGGTGCTTGATGGTTCTCTGGCACATGAATGCTTAGAAAAGGCCTCGAGGTAGTTTTTTAAGCATGAACGGAGGTGAAATCGAATCACAAAGGCGTTGGAGGGTTTCGTAGGCTTATAATGTAAAACGGTCGAAATGGCGAGAAAACACGAGTTCTTGGGGTTTAAACTTCAACGGGTAGATTTTTTTTTTTTGAAATATGGTGCGAAGTTTCATTTTTATGATGAATGGGTGGTTTATCAGAATGGAGAGGAGGTAGTTTTAGGTGGTCATCGCACCGCTTTTAGGTGTGGGCGGTTTTGGAGAGGGGTCACCCAATGAGCTTTATAGCGCGACACGTAGTCATCGGGGGTCGGTGGAATATCGCCTTATCAAGCAGGTAACGGCAGTCCATCAGGCCCAGTCGTTACGGCTTTGGTCCATTGGATCTACACTATCGCGATCTGACCGTGGTCAGGTGGGAGAGTTGCACGGGGGGAAAATGAATGTGAGAGGAGGGGGGCCCAGGGGTTTAATCGGGCAGTTTGGGGATTAGTTTAGGCTTAATCCCTGGGTTAAGTGATCGGGTCGGGCTGGACTTAAAGAGTGATTGGGGAGTCAGGTGAGGCCCGATGCAGGATTTAACTCAAGTTCTACCAGGGTTAACTTAGTTTACCGGGGTAAGGTAAACCAAGTGAAGTTTTAGCGGGGTAAGGGGTAATTTTTATAGTTTTTATTTAAACTAAGGAGTGGGGGTATTTTAATTAGGGATTTAGATATATTTATGGGAAGAGGGGTTATATGGGTTTTATATAATAGATTTAGTTTATTAATCTGAAATGCAATGGACGGGTTTTTTCTTAAGTAAATGGGAAAAAAGCATGCGATTGTGCATTTAGGCTTTGAACTTAGGAAAAGGGATTTTTAGTGGGTTTTTGTGCGAAATGGTTTTACATGGGGGGGTATTGTTTTCCTTAGGAAAAAAGGTGTTTAAGCCTTAGAAAATGGGTTTATAAGGGGGTTTTATTACTTTTCCTAGGTAAATGGAGTTTAACCTTAGGAAAAGGGGTTTTCTTAGGGTAAGAAATGGATTTCATGAAGGGGGAATGTGTTTATGAAGGGGAATTGGTTCTTATGAAGGGGATTCTAGTACTTGCATCCATAAGTCATTAAGCCGAGGGTTCGTCCCTCCAAAAGTCAGATAAATGCTCTGAGTCCCTTTGACTTGTAGGGTCAAAATTATTTAGAACATATTTATGGATAGGAAATTAGTAAATAAAGGGGAAAAGTGAATTAGGGGAACTTAATTACATGATCTTGTAACCTTTTTTCCTTTGCCTTCATAGTTGACCATACATGTTGAAAGATGTATGTTATGAAACCAGCTCACAAAAAGATAGAAAAGAGATATCCACGCCTTAGAATTCAGCCTCTTCGAGGGGGAAACCTCCTTTACATTACATAAATGAACAATTCTTGGATGATACAAATGAAAATACCTCCTTTCTATATATAGGAGTCTAAGTGGTCCCAATACAATCAAAGCCTACATAACAATAATATTGTAGGGCACAACAGTAACAATGGTGGGCTTCTATGTGGCATAATAGTAACAATGTGGGCACTACATGGGTACATCAATATAATAAGTGGGTTATACTAATAACAATAAGGGGTTACACTAGTAGTATAGGGGCCTAACATGCCCCTCTTCTTCAAAAAGCGTTGTCCTCAACGCTTGAGTAGTTCTTGATGCTTCTATATAAAATTCTTGTCCTCCCATGTGGAATATTCAGCGGGTAAGTTCTTCCACTTGATGAGATACTCTGAAATTGATCGATTTCGTATCTGTCAGGTTCTTGTTTCTGTGACTGCTCCAGGTTCCAATATGATTTTTCCTTCCTCTTCAATTTCTGGCAATATTGCTTGAATTGGGATCTTTTGCAACTTTTGAATAAGTGGCCATACTTCTTCGTTCTTCTTCCATTCATCCGTTGCTTCGTTTATCCAATTTGGTTGGATAATATAAATAGCACAAAACAATGCTTCCACATCCTCATCCTTGAAGCGTCTTCCCATTCGGTAAGGTCGCCATTTTTTAAGTGCATGTAGTATTGCCAACATTTCCTTCTCATAAATAGCTTGCTTGAGATATAGCAGTAAAAATACCCAATCACTCACATCAAAACATTTTTCACTACGATGTTGATCTACCTGTTGTTTCATTTGATTTTGCACCGAAGTGGCGTTATCCTTTAAAAGTTGGAGAACTTGCTGTTGATGCTCGATATGATCTTTCACTTCTTGAACATTTTTCTTCTTGATGTGTCCTTCCATCTTGATAGTTTGAGGAGTGGTAATTTCATCCATTGAATTACAAGATATGGTTGGATTCATTTCTTCTTTCTCGATGTGATTTTTCACTTCTTGCACCTTTTTCTTCTTGATATGTCCTTCTATCTTGAGAGTTTGAGGAGTGGTAATTCTTGCCAATGCTTTACAAAATATGGTCTGATTCATTTCTTCTTTCTCTGTGGTGGTGTCCTGACGTATATCCTCTTCTTTTGATGTTTCTTGATCCTTTTCTTCCTCCTCTTCATATTCTATGTAAAATAATTTCTTCTTAGCACATCTATGACCTTTAGTGCATTTGCTATCACAATTGTAACAAAGCCCTTTTTCTCTTTTTTCTTCCAATTGTTGTGGTGTAACCCTTGTAGGTTGTGGAAGGCTGGGAGAAACAACACTTCCATCTTTATAGTTGTGAGGGGTATGCTTCCTGGTTTCCATAATTTTGCTTTCCATTATGTCACAAAGCCCTTTTACTCTTTCCAATTGTTGTGGTGTTGCTCTAAAGAAGGTGTTGCTCTTTATATCCTCATAATGTGCTATCATTTCCTCCATGAAAATTGACCACGTAACAAGTTTTTTACGAGAACAAAGCCCTTTATACCATAAAAATTGATCTGGTTCTAAATATGAAGATGCAATACATACCTTTTGTAACATTTGTACACCATGTATATCAAAATATTGCTCCATTTGAAGTATCCAATTTACCGGATCCTTGCCATCAAACTTCCTCATCTTGCTTTTTATTGATTTTAGGAGCTCTACCTTGAAGCGACTGTACGTCTGTACTTTCGGATCTTTAAGTTCTGAAATTGTGACCTGTAGTAGCCCTCTGTGTCCTCTTTCTAATGCCACAAGTCTGATCCAAATTGGATTCTCTAAGAAACAGTTATGCACAATCTCCCGCAGTGACCTGATTATAGACTAGTTCAGTAGAGTGAACTTGTATGAAGTGCCACGTGTCACTGTTTCAACCTTTGACTCTGAAAAATATATAAACAGAAACTATAGTCTGTCCTCTTTCTGTACCTTCTTACAAAATTTCAATCCGATGCTCAGAAAGAAAGTTATGACGATTTTCCCCAGGTCACCTGTTTTTAGTGTAATTCAGGAGTCTGCAAAAGGACCAACTTCCGCAGATCATATCTCTGAAAATATCGCGCGAAAATCTCTGAAATTCGGACCCAAGGTTCAGCACCAATTCTTCTCAAATGGGTTTGTTTTGCGACTTCTGAAACGTCACAGAAAAAACGTTATAGCGAAAATGCCACGATGACCTGTTTGGAGCAGCGAAACCCTAGAATCCAAAGCTCTGATACCAAATGTTATGAAACCAGCTCACAAAAAGATAGAAAAGAGATATCCACGCCTTAGAATTCAGCCTCTTCGAGGGGGAAACCTCCTTTACATTACATAAATGAACAATTCTTGGATGATACAAATGAAAATACCTCCTTTCTATATATAGGAGTCTAAGTGGTCCCAATACAATCAAAGCCTACATAACAATAATATTGTAGGGCACAACAGTAACAATGGTGGGCTTCTATGTGGCATAATAGTAACAATGTGGGCACTACATGGGTACATCAATATAATAAGTGGGTTATACTAATAACAATAAGGGGTTACACTAGTAGTATAGGGGCCTAACAATGTATCTAAGCATGATGCATGTTGTTTGATCCAAGTAACTTTGTAGTTTATCAAACTTTCTTCTACTTTCCCTTTCTTACCTCTAACAGATTTTCTTCATTTCTTAGGGTGCATTTAGGCTAGCAAACCCTTATTCATCTATTGTTCTTTGGAAATTAAATCTATCTAATTCTAACCTTATATCATCCTAGGGCTCAGATTAAGCTTATGAGGTCCTTTCATTTTCTCTACCTAACTATGATCTGTCAAAATTGAATTGTTTGGTCAGATTTTATTATCTAATCTATAAAAATCAAATTCAAAGCATGGAATAATCAAGATTAAACAATTTCATTACCATGGATTGTGGCATGAGTAACAAGTTGCACACAATCATTATTAAGCATAAAAAGTAAATAGTAGTGGCATTTGGACTTGCACACTTTCATGGTCTTTTTGTTTTTTGGGGCTCATATTCTTTCATTTTTTTTTTACCTTCTCTTATTCTTTTTGTCCTTTGATTTATCTTTTAGGACATACCCTCTTTACATTTTTTAATTTTTTTAATAATATGGAAAACATTTGCAGAAAACAAAGGTATGTATTGTTGAGCTCCAAAACTGCCTTTCCCTTAGCAATTTTTCTCATCCTTCCTTCTTTGTTTTTCCATGAAAAATGCATCCTTATCATCAAAAACCATTATACATTGCCTCAAGCAGTATATTTCAGTGATTTACATGTTATAATTTTATTTTTTCTATTTGAATAAGTTTTTGTCTTTTAGCTACAGAATGCAGCCGCATTCTGCAGCTAATCGACTGTTCAGCAGCTAATTTCACGCTTTTGCAGGTTCCAGGTGTCAAGAGGGGAAAATGACTACATGGGTAGCTTGGAAAACATCATGGCATGGATCGTATCATATTAATCTGGCCTAAATCGACAAGGAAGACTCCGGTCAAAGGGAAGTCGACTAGAGAAACCTAAGGCAAACAGGATTGTTCTGTACATGTTTCTCATTGATGGGATCCCAAGCGGTTTCCTGAGGCCACATACTTCATCAGCCACCTATGCAAACTAAATCCAACAGCCATTACCGTATATTTATGTTTCCAAGCAACCAAGGACAAGAATTTTGCATACTTTCCTGCCTACGTGTTTTGATGTAGCTTATTTTTCTCCTTAAAACAGTTGTATAATTTCTCTATAAATACATGTGTGAAGAACACAGAACAAGTTTGATTTTGCTCATGTGTTAAATTCAAATTTCTGCTCTATAATTTGAAGAACTCATTCTCTATTTTTAATATAAATATTGTGTTTCATGGATACCTGAAAGCGTTGTTGGAGTGTTGATTAAGTGTATAGAATCTAAGACCTTTGCAGAGGGCCCTTGCATTGGTTAAGGTTAAATTTTATTTTTGTTTTGTCTTTCATAGTTAAACTGTAACTTCACTATGTTTTTTCATGATGTCTATAACCATTTTCCAACTTTGTTCATAATGCAGTTTTTGGCATCTTCCTACTAACTCAGAATAGTTTTATTGCAACATAGAATAGTTCTTTTGTTTCACTACTTTCTAGTTTCTTATCAATAGCTTGAATTTAAGTTCAGCAGCGTAGAGTAATTCATTTCATTCGTTGTTTATTAGTCTTTAGATTTTGAATTAAACTAATCAATGCCATTTTATTGTTAGTCTAGTAACTCATGTTGTAAGTGACATGTTTCTAAAAGCCCTTTCAATTGATGGTTCATCTTAAAACTAAGTGGTGAAATATTTCATTTATGAGTGAGTCTTTCTCTGCATATTTTTATGTTTAATTTCTATTAGAACAATGAAGTATGGAATCTCTCAAAATGTTATCACAAGGAGGTTTTTCTCCCAAACTTGTGTAGCAGAGTGACAAAGCACTTCATTCAGTTGTTATAATAGACTAGTTGCAATCTCATTTTCAGTCATAGTTTTTCATTTAGTTTTGTTGCAATTTCATTTTTAGTTTTCATTAAGTTTTGATTCTATAATAGACTAGACAGTAGTTGTAATCCCATTTTCAGTATTGCATTTTTGGTTCATCATAGATCGTTGCAATCTCATTTTCAATTTCAATATCTCATTTAAGCTTTGGTTTTGTAATTGGTAGTTGCAATTTCACTCTTGAGTCCTTTTAGTTCATGATTGGGAATCAATAACAAATAGCAAGAATAGAAACTTTGTTCTTCTTTTCTTGATTAAAAAGCTTTACTTCCAAATCTGACTTTAAGCACTCTTAGTCTTCATTTGATTTCTTTAGCATAAGTAAATACATTCTACATCATTACGAATTAAAGGATTAAAAACCCAAAACAACTTAAAACTCAAAAACACTGAAGTAGGAAGGGCCATCTAGCACATATAGTGCACTACACTTCATCAGTTTACGATACCCGGATTGATAATTTATGTAGAGCAATTTAGGACACTAAATTGACCAGACATTTTGGCATCGTTGTTGGGAAGTGTAACTAGGTAGCCTTATCTCTTACATTCATAAAAAAACAAAAAACAAAAACAACAAAACAAAGAAATGACATGCATAGAGAAAGAGATTCTAGGGGTAGATTTATAAGGGGCAGAAGTTCAATTCCCACAATTCCACCTACTCCACCAAGAGTTAGAAAGGATACACCTCCATCCCAGACTCATACTCCCAGCCATAGGATTTCTAGAATTCAAGAGGTAGAAACTCAATCAGAAGATTCTCCTACATCATCCACCAAAACAGTCCTAGGAGAGAAGTCCTTTTTCACCTCCACAGGGGAGCCTATTATAGTTGAAGAACTAGGAATACCCGGTGAGGAAGAAGAAGTAGGAACCCCCTCTCATAGTCCATTAATAGAAGAACTAGAGGAAGAGGGAATAACCTTGCAAGTTGAGCCCTATACTGACTCTGAAGAAACTATAATGGCAGAAGAAGAACAAGATGGAGAATTCTCACTGTTTGGGGGACGGGGTAGAGAGAGAGGTAGAGGAAACAATGGAGGAGGTAGAGGTAATAATGGAGGAGGCAGAGGAAATAGGGAAGTAGATAATTGTAGTATACATAGGGGGGATAATATTGGGTACAAAGGGAGGTACCCAAGGGAATAATATAATAATGGGGTGGGCCATAGTAATAAATAAGGTGGTTAACCCGTATCATGTAAGGGACCACAAGTTAGTAATAATGTAGTAAGCCCATGGTATTAGATAGATGGTATTGAGGGAACCATGGTAATGACCCATGGTATTGTATGTATGAGGCCTATATAGAGGCTAGAGACTCCCCATTGAGAAATGTCAAGGATTATTGTATGAACAGGCATATGGCTTGTGGAGTGTTCTCCTTCCTTAACGAATGAATGTATGGTGTTACCCTACCTTAAGGGTTTTGATTAATAAAGTGAAGCATTTCTATATTCAGATCTTGTTATTCTTGGGTTTATTTCTATTATCATATATTTTTGGGTTAGATCTATAACAAGTGGTATCAGAGCTATAACAAGTAGTATCAGAGCACTTTCTTGGGCAAAGTGGAGAATATTTTTTTTATTTTTGCAGGAATATTTTGGGGCAGCGAGTTTGCAGATCAGATCTGTATGTTTTGGTGCAAAATATGTAAAATCTAATTGTAGATCTAGATTTTTGTGAAAAAATACCCAAGTTCAAAAAAAAAAATCGGTCGAATCGGAGTCCGGATGAGGGAGATATTTTTTATTTAAAAATCAGTTGGGTTGCAGAGATTTTTTGGGGCAGCGAGTTTGCAGAGCAGATTTGTACGTTCTGGTGCAAATTCTGCAGAATCTAATTACAGATCTAGATTGCTTGTGAAAAAATACCCAAGTTCAATTAGTTGAATTGGAGTCCGGATGAGGGAGATATCGCTGATTTAAAATCAGCGATTTTTTCAGAAATTTTTTGTGACGGCGGGACAAGTGCAGCGCGAACCGGAAATTCCAATACCTAGATCGGGATTTCTATCACATGGGTAGATGCAGAATGGTTGTTCCATTTCCAAAAATAAGTCATAATATGGATTTTGAGCAATATTGACTAAACTGTGACAATTTCAAATTTTCATCAAATAAGTGAATTTTTCCCAAACCCTCTTCATGGTGATTCTATATTTTACAGGAAAAGGTGATGGTCCTACTATTGAAGAATACATAAGAGCAAAAAAGTCAATATTAGCACAAAATTGGAGATTTTTTGTAGTGGCTCATTTTTCAGATGAGGCCGCCACATGGTGGGAATTACAGAACAAAAAGAAGTTGTACACCCTTTCAGATGAAGAATTTGAAAATTTATTTTTAGACAGATGGTCTCATGCCAAAAAACAAGATAATGAGAAACATGTGGGGTTATTTCCTACTGGTATCTCCTTATTGCAGGTTCATGGATTGCTTCAGAAGGAGAAGATCATTGTGTCTATAAATCCTAGTTGCAAGCAGAATCTTATAAATGTCAATTTGGCAAAAAAATTGCAAGTCCCAACAAAACAAATGGAGCACACACAGGCTAATAATGAGGAGGTGCAAGTTTATAAATATTTGAAGATTTCTATGGACAAGTATGTATTGCATTCTAATTTGTATGTTTCAAATATGGCTAATGTGGATGTTGTTTTGGGATACCCTTGGATGGAATTCTTGGGTACTATCAATATTAATGTGCAGAAGAAATTCCTGAAGCTTTGGTATAAAAAGAAGAAAATAAAATTACAGGATATTTCCATCAATAAACAGGTAGAGTCCAAGGAGGCTGAAGCAGAAGATGTTCCAGGGACTGACATATCAGATGATGAGCCACTGATAGTCGACAACAAAACACAAACGTCAAACCAAGTACCAGAAAAATAGGTAGAGTCCAAGGAGGCTGAAGTAGAAAATGTTACATCAGATGAAGATTCAGTGGTTGAAGTAATATTGGAAGATAAGAAACAACAGCAGGCACCACAACATGTACTAGATACCAATCCGGCTCCATTAGGTGTTAAATTAAAGAAAGATACATTGTTGGTTAAAACTTCAGCATATAACCACCCACATCACCCAGCAAGAAAACAGCCAACAAGATGGCAACAAATTAGGTACAAGGACAAAAATCCCTGCATGGCATATAGAGAGGGATGATGATCCACCTAATATACATCAACACGGAAGAGCTACAAGGATCAACTTCCATCTCAAGCGAGCGGGGCACCAGCTAGATTGAGAGTTCACCTTTCTCTGGGATGGCTAGATGCACGTGCATGGTACCAGTGGACTACTCTTTTGAGTAGATTTTATTATTTGTGTTCTTCCCATGTTTCAGGGACAAAACATGTTAAGGGGGTGGAATGTAGTATACCCAAGGGGGATAATATGGGGTACAAAGGGAGGTACCCAAGAAAATAATGTAATAATGGGATGGGCCATAGTAATAAATAAGGTGGTTAACCCGTATCATGTAAGGGACCCCAAGTAGTTAGCAATAATGTAATAAGCCCATGGTATTAGATAGATGGTATTGAGGGAACCATGGTAATGACCCATGGTATTGTATGTATGAGGCCTATATAGAGGCTAGAGACTCTCCATTGAGAGATGTCAAGGATTATTGTATGAACGGGCATATGGCTTGTGGAGTGTTCTCCTTCCTTAAGGAGTGAATATATGGTGTTACCCTACCTTAAGAGTTTTGATTAATAAAGTGAAGCATTTATATATTCAGATCTTGTTATTCTTGGGTTTATTTCTATTATCATATATTTTTGGGTTAGATCTATAACAAGTGGTATCAGAGCTATAACAATAACTCATTTGGATACCCTATAGTAGATGAGGAAACACATACCAAAATGAAAAACAACTCACCATCTGTCCTCCCAAACTTTTATGGGTTGAGAAGTGAGGATCCTGAGACATTTTTGTTTGAGTTTTAAGTCTTGTGCAGAACTTATGACTATTTAGAAGGCTCTCAAAAACTCAAATTGTTCCCTTCAACACTAAAAGGGGCTGCTTTGAAATGGTTCATGGGGTTAGTCACTCAATCCATTAGAACTTGGAATGACATGAAACAGGGATTTTTGGATAGATACTTGGATTATTGTATGCCTACCAATCCTAAAGATGAGGTGTTCAAAATGATGCAAAAAGAAGATGAGAACTTAGAGGATTTGCTTGAGAGATTTAACTATAATTTGAAAAGAGAAAAAATGAACAATCTAGATGAAAAAACCTTGAAAGGTCTTTTGTTAAAGGCCATTAGAGATGAATGGATAGATATACTTAACATGATGGGGAAGGGAGATATCTCTAAACTTCCATTGAGTGACATAACAGAACCATGTATTCATCTCTCAATAGGGAAATCTAAAACCGGGAAAGAGCCGAGAGATCCTTCTCTTGTTAAAGCAAACAAATCTGCAACTAGATCTGTAAGTAGGGCAGAAGTTGGCAATATGCTTGATGAGTTTAAAACTGACATTTTAGGGAGCCTTAATGAGCAACTAGACACCCTTAAAATTCAAAGCAAGCAGAAAACAGTGGCTGATGCTTTAGCCATCTTTTTTCCAAAATGCAAAAAGAAACATGCTTTAAGGGAATGCCCTTTAGATGCAAAAAATGTAGAAACTTGTATAATTTTTTCAGAAAGTCATGAGACCAAGGGTTTTCCTTCAATACCAGGTGTTAAGGCCGTCTTTCAAGAAGAAAAAGTCCCAAATCCTGTAGAATCTCTTTGTTTTGTTACAAGAAGACCCTGGCAGGGGCCACAAAATCAAGGATTTAACAATCCAATGAATCTTTAGCCCCCACCAAATTGGAATTCTTGGCTGCAACCTTAGCCTCAACCTCAATCTCAATATCAATCTCAACCGTGGGCACAAGGGGTACAAAATCCTTATGGGAGATTTGCTCAATATTATCAATATCCTCCATCTTATTAGAGTTATCCTCTCCCACAAAATCAACAACCACAACTTCAAAATTAGAACCCTCAACTTTCATTACCATTTCCACAACCACCTCCACAACAAAGTCAAAATCCTCAACTCTTACTTCCATTTCAACAAAATCCAAATCAGTTACCCACCCAACCATTGCCAAACCCCAATAATAAAAACCCTTAGAATGCTTATATGGTAGAAGGACAACAATTTCCAACGTACATGATTACTCCTCTAGATCATAATGATGTTCAACTTAGATCTGGTAGGATATTAGAAAAGGAAAAACCTTCTATAGTCATTCAAGAAAAAGACACTTCTGAGGAGGATTCTCTGAAAGTCAATAAAAGTTTTTAGGGAACATCCCTCCAAAACCAAAACATTGAAAAACAAAAACAAAAAGAATCAATAAACACAATTCCTATCATTGAGCAATTAGCATCTACTTCTACACCTCCTTTTCTGAGAGATTACAAATTGATAGAGGGGTAGAAAAACAAATCTTGTTGCCCAATTATGATTTTCTAGGTGAATTGACGAATGTTTGTATCAAAATTCCTTTTTTACAAGCCATTAAAGAAACTCCTATTCTAGCCAAGACAATAAAGGAGTTGAGCATCAAAAGACCAAGGAGAAAACCAAGAGAAACAAAAAGAATTCACCTGGTAGGAAAGATAGCAGACATCGTGATGGGAAAAATTGCAATGAAGAAATATGTGGATCCAGGAAGTCCAATTGTCAAGACACATAAATGGGATTGAAATTCCAAACACATTGTTTGACTTAGGGGCAGCAATAAACATTATGAGTAGACAAACTATGGAGCAGCTTAAACTTCCTAACCTTCTTTACAGACCTACCTTACTGCAACTTGAAAATATATTAGCAATCAAACTAGATGGTGTGCTAGAAGATATTTCAGTCTCCTTATATTCTTGGGAATATCGTGTTGATTTCATGATTTTAACTCCCAAGAATAATCTAGGAGGACACTCACTCATATTAGGAAGACCTTGGCTGGCCACAGTTGATGCTTTGATTAGTTGTAGATCTTGTGACATGTATATTTATGATGGTATTCAACAAAGAAATTTACTTTGTATCCTCCAGCAAAAGCAACCACAGAAATAGATGACAAGGAATGGATTGATGAAGAATATGATATTTAACCTCTCTTTACTATGTCAGAAATTAGTGAAGATAGTCAAATTTTGAACACATCGGAAAATTTTGAAACATCTTCAGAATATGATCATGCACAATTCCAAGAAAAAACTAATGTTGAATACTTTTCATCTAGGCAGATGTCTCTCTATTCTATGGAAGAGTTTAGTAGCTATACAATTAAAAATTTTCCAGGTAGGACATTGAACATAAACAAAAACTTGGAGAAACTACAACAAGAAGAGCTAACCAAAATATTACAAAAACATGATGCTGCATTTGCATGGGAATACACCGACATGAAAGGTATTGATCCTAAGACTTGTATCCATCACATCTATATTGAGGAAAATAGTAGACCAATCAGACAACCTCAAAGAAGAATGAATCCAAATCATAGGGAAATTGTGAAAGAAGAGCTCCAAAAATTACTCAATGTAACCTTCATTTACCCAATTTCAGATAGCCAATGGGTTTCTCCTTTGGTAATTATGCCTAAAAAGAATGGTAAATGGAGGGTGTGCATTGATTAGCGAGAATTGAATAAAGCAACCTTGAAATATCACTTTCATTTTCCCTTTATAGCTCAGGTATTAAACACATTAGCAAGTAAAAAGTATTTCTCATTCTTGGATGGTTTTAGTGGTTATAATCAAATTCAGGTAGCACCTGAAGATCAGAATAAAACCACATTTACTTGTCCATGGGGAATTTTTGCCTACCGAGTACTTCCTTTTGGGTTATGTAATGCACCAGCAACATTCCAAAGAGCAGTACTAGGAATTTTTTCTGATCTAATTCATGATTATGTAGAGGTATATATGGATGATTTTACAGCCTATGGTAACACATTTGAAGAAGCTTTGGAAAATTTTGAAAAAAGTCCTTAAAATATGTAAAGAAACAAACCTTTCACTAAGCCATGAAAAATGCTTTATGATGTTTCCAGAAGGTATTGTTTTAGGACATCACATTTCAAGAGATGGGATTAAAGTTGACAAATCTAAAGTTGAAGTCATCTCTAAGTTATCAATTCCAAGTTTCCAAAAGGATGTTAAAAATTTTCTAGGATTTACAGGATATTATAGAAGATTTATAGAAAACTTCACTAAAATAGCATCTCCACTCTTCAAATTTCTTACAAAAGATTGTGAATTCAAATGGAATCCTGATTGCCAACTAGCATTTGAAACCTTGAAGGCAAAAATATCTGAAGCACCTATCTTGAGAGGATCAAATTGGAAACTTCCTTTCCATATTTCTACAGATGCTTCAGATACAGCTCTAGGAGCTGTATTGGGACAAAAAGATTTGATTCCTTATGCCATTTACTATGCAAGTAAAAATTTGACTCCCACTAAGTTGAGTTATACTATGACTGAAAAAGAATTCTTAGTTGTTGTTCATGCAATTAACAATTTTAGACACTATATAACAGGCTATGAAACCTTTGTTCATACAGATCACTCTGCAATTAGATATTTGATGAATAAACCTATTACTAATGGCAGAGTTATAATATGGCTTTTACTTTTGCAAGAATTCAACATTATTGTGCTAGATAGACCTGGAAAACAAAACATAGTTGTTGATTCCTTGTCTAGGATTCAGAATATCAAAGAAGACTCTCCGGTTGAAGATAAGTTTCCTGATGAATATCTCTTTGCAGTAACTACTCAAACTCCCTGGTTTGCAAATGTTTCTAACTACTTGGTTACAGGGAAGTTACCTTCACATTTATTTCCTAGAGAGAAAAGAAAGATTATTCAAGATAGTGCAAGATATTCATGGATCACTAACGAATTGTATAAAATAGGGCCAGATCTTATGATCAGAAGGTGTGTCAAGGAAGATGAAATGCCTAATATTCTTAAAGCATGTCATGATGAGCCGTGTGGTGGAAACTTTGCTGATAAGAAGACAACCTATAAAATCCTTTCTTTAAGATATTATTGGTCATCCATCTTCAAAGATGCTAAAGAATATGTCAAAAGGTACGATAGCTGCCAAAGGGTAGGGAAACCTGCTCCCTCAAATGAAATGTCATTACAACCTCAGGTACTTATCGAACCCTTTGAAAAATGGGTTTTAGACTTTATTGGACCTATTAATCCTCCATCCAAGCAGAAAAAGTATATATTGGTATGCACTAATTATGTCACCAAATGGGTAGAGGCCAAAGCATTACTTTTTGCTAACGAAAAATCTATAGTTAGTTTTCTTTTTGAGGATATTTTTACTCGCTTTGGTGTTCCAAGAGAAATTGTGATAGATCAGGGATCTCAATTCACATCCAACATGATGGAGAGGCTTATGGAGGAGTACAAAATCAAGCATAGGAAATCCACTCCCTATCATCCACAAGCAAATGGTCAAGTGGAGTCTACGAATAAAGTGATCGAAGGAATCCTCACCAAGATTGTGCATCTACATAGAAGAGATTGGGCAGAAAGGCTTCCTGAAGCCTTATGGGCCTATAGAACTACATGGAGGAACACAACTGGACATACACCCTATGAACTTGTTTATGGGAAGCAAGTCCTGTTCCCTATAGAGTTCCAAGTCAAAACTTTCAAGATGGCAGTTCAGTTGGGGATGGATTTATCAGAAGCTCAAAAGCATAAACTGGAGCAATTGAATGAACTTGATGAAATCAGACAAGAGGTTGTTCAAAGGACTAGCCTAGTCCAACAACAGAGGGCTAAATGGCATGACAAATACATCAAGGACAAGAAGTTTCAAGAGGGAGATTGGGCACTGTTATTTGATTCAAAGTTTAAAGATTTTCAAGGGAAGTTTCAAACTCATTGGCTTGGGCCATATGAGATTGAAAAAGTTTTCAGTAATGGAGCAGTAAGGATCAGAACAATAGATGAAAGTCAAACTCCTCTCCTTGTGAATGGTCATAGATTGAAAATTTATCAAAAACCAATCTCAAAGGAGGAGTTCATCAAGATCTTTCAGAACAATTCTGAAATGAAGTTGGTGAAGAAGAATCCTTCTTCTCCACCAACTTAGTCTTTGTTTTTCCTATTCAAAAAATAATAATAATAATAATAAATAAATTGTATAAGGTTGAAAACTAATCACTGATTGGCATGCTTATACAAAAAATACAGGGTGAAAATCAGAAGCTTCTAACACCCTATATTTTCCATTTCCTTTTCTGAAAAAAATGGTGACTCACTTTGCATTCTGAAAAATTCATTGTTTATCTCATTCCACTCTGTTTTACTTTTGCAAGTTTCACTTCACTCCACTACCATATTGCACCAATAAATTTTTCCTCTCCAACATTTCTTCCATCTCCATTTTTCATTTATCATCTTGTCATATTTTCACTCATACATCCATTTCCATTCCATTCATTCATAAGTCATGTTTTGTTCTCTAATTTTCATTCTGCAGTTGTTTCCGTTCCGTAGCTAATCCTGTTCTGTAGCCAATATTGATTCTGCAACAACAGTTTGATTATCAGTCCAAGCACAAAGAAGCCAGTTCATAGTAAAATCTCATATGCGGGGAATTGAGGAGGGAACAACTTTCAAGATCAATCACATCTAAGCACCTGTGGAAGCAAACAACAAGATATTAGCAAGCGGGATGTAAGGTTCCAAATTTTAAAACAAAAACTTATTTCAAAAAGCAATACAAAAACATAAATTTGTATAACTTGTATAATCACATGACTCCTTGATTTATCATTATGAGATTTGACTGCCATGATGATTCCTCCACGCCTTCCATCTTCAATGCCAAACAGTCTAATGATGCAATCTTCATTTTAAACTCAAACGACTCATACTTAATCGGACTTCTATAGCACACCTATTAAACGATTAGATTAACGACATGACATATTTGAATACGACTCTTCAAAACCCTGATTGTTCATTTATTACACCAAGTTTTTCTCTTATACTTCCGCAGCCTTTTCATGCATACCATCACTCTGTTTTCATATATTTTGTGCATAAAAACAGTCTGTTACCTTATGCACACAGTCACTCTGTCTTCACACATTTTATGCATGCAACTACTCTGTTCTCGTATATCCTATATGTACAGTCGTTTTATCTCATACTCATAGCCGTTCTACTTCCATATATTCTGCCATTCCGTCTCCACGTCCATAGTTAATTTTCTTTCTATATACCAGTTGCTTCACTGCCGTATACACAGTCCTCTTTACGCAATCACTGCATTTCTCAAACAGTGAAGGGAATTTTGAAGAATAACCGAGAACAGAGGTGATGGGGCTCATCGTTAGAATTGAACCCATAGGGGTGAAGTACATGGAGGGTTATCCACAGTTGAAAGGAATGTTACAGAAGGCTGGTTGGTTGAATTTCATTGAAAAATTCAACAGTTACCACAAAGAAATCACCAAACCCTTTGCCAGGTCATTTGATGGAATGGATGTGGAAATAGGTGACATTAAATTTGCAGTAACCAAGTCCTTTATTGCTAAAGCAACAGAGCTCCCAAGGCTAGGAGAAAGGTGGTTCAAGAACAAAGAGTTTTGTGATGAATCCTGGAAGGTCATTCTCAAAAATCCAGGTATGGACACTTCAATTTTTAGAAAATGGATTCCTATCTCTACACTTAAAGACAAATGGGGTAGCATGTTGCTAATTTTGCAAAAAAAATTCACATGAGAAGGGAGGTTTGGTTCTATGTATGTATATCACATACGATTGTTAATGAATTTTCTAAGAAATGGAACCCTCAATCTCCCATTTTTCCTGTTGAATAGTTTGAGAAGAATGGCAACTAATGTTCAGAAGAAAGTTGAAACAATAGAAACCACTCTATATCACCATGGACTAGTAAAAATTTTAGTTGAATTTCACTTAAGAAGTGTAGGGGACACATGGGAGGACTTTTTGGTAAGGAACTTCTTCCAAGATGCTCCAAAATTGCTTGAGGGAAGTCCTGTAAAAAGGAGTAGGAGAAGGAAGACCAGTCTCATCATTCAAAACACCCCTAAAACTTCAGCACACAAAAACAGTGAAGAAGAGCCAATCTCTAAAACATTAACAGAGATCAGAAAGTAGATAAAGCAAAGGAGAAAAATGAAAAAAAAGGTTACGGAAATCCACAAGGATATTCCTAAACCTTCAACACCTAAGGAGGATGAATAGCCACTTTCTGAGAGACTAATCAAAATAAAAGAACAGGTCAAGAAAGATAAAGAGAAAGGAAAGAGGAAACAGGTTACAGAGGAAGAGATCATAGGCTCCCAAAACTTGAGGAGGAGTTCTAGGCTCAAGGGTAAAGTGAAGAAAATGAAATCAAAATAAACTTAGTTTATAGATTTAGAGGGAGGAACCCCAACTCAGTGCCCTGACAATATTCCATATGAGCAAAGCCCACAGAACTCTCCTCCACAAAACTTTGAGAGCAGAACTAGAAGAGCTTCTCTAGGCATTGATCCAATCCAACAGCAAATTTATGACTACATAGAGTCATTGGAGAAAAAGAGTACATCAGTAAACCCAGGGACTTCAGCTAATCCCGAGTAGCTTGCCACATGACAAGAAAATTTAACTAGCTCACTCAAACAGGAGATCTATGAGCTAGAAGTTCTAAATAGGCACATCCAAAGAGAAAATGAAGCCTTAAAAGAATAGAAAAAATTGGATAAGATCATCCATGATAACACTATGCTTCACTTGGGTTTATGGCACAAGAAGAACAGAAAACTAAAAAGGAAGAACAAGAAGCTAAATAGGGCACTCATTAACCTCAAGTACAGATTTCTCATGAGGAAGCCAAGAATGGCAGTTGGTGCAAAGAAAAGCAATAAGAGGTTAGATGTTTTGGCTAAAGTCTCAGAACAAATGTAGTAGGAGGAGGGAGTTCACAATTTTGATTGCATGGGGACATGCAATAGTCTTGCAGTGGGGGTATGTTGAGCTCCAAAACTGCCTTTCCCTTAGAAACTTTTCTCATCCTTCCTTCTTTGTTTTTCCATGAAAAATGCATCCTTATCATCAAAACCATTATACATTGCCTCAATGAGTATATTTTAGTGATTTACATGTTATACTTTTATGTTTTCTATTTGAATATGTTTTTGTCTTTTAGCTACCAAACGCAGCCACATTCTGCATCTAATCGGATGTTCCGCAACTACTTTCACGCTTTTGCTGGTTCCAGGTGTTAAGAGGGGAAAATGACTACATGGGTAGCTTGGAAAACATCATGGCATGGATCGTATCCTATTCATCTGGCCTAAATCGACAAGGAAGACTCTGGTCAAAGGGAAGTCAACCATAGAAACCTAAGGCAAACAGGACTCTATTCTGTACATGTTTCTCAGTGATGGGATCCGAAGCAGTTTCCTAAGGCCACGGACTTCATCTGCCACCTGCACAAACTAAATCCAACAGCCATTACCGTAGATTTATGTTTCCAAGCAACCAAGGACAAGAATTTTGCATACTTGCCTGCCTACATGTTTTGTTGTAGCTTATTTTTCTCCTTAAAACAGTTGTATAATTTCTCTATAAATACATGTGTGAAGAACGCATAACAAGTTCGATTTTGCTCATGTGTTAAGTTCAGATTTCCGCTCTGTAGTTTGAAGAACTCATTCTCTATTTTTATTATAAAGATTATGTTTCATGGATACCTGAAAGCGTTGTTAGAGTGTTGATTAAGTGTATATAATCCGATACCTTTACAGAGGGTCCCTGTGCTGGTTAAGGTTACATTTTATTTTTGTTTTTTCTTTCATAGTTAAACTATAAATTCACTATGTTTTTTCATGATGTCTATAACCATTTTCCAACTTTGTTCATAATGCATTTTTTGTCATCTTCCTACTAATCCAGAATAGTTTTATTGCAGCACAAAATAGTTCTTTTGTTTCACTACTTTCTGGTTTCTTAGCAGTAGCTTGAATTTAAGTTCAGCAGCGTAGAGTAATTCGTTTCATTTGTTGTTTATTAGTCTTTAGATTTTGAATTAAACTAATCAATGCCATTTTATTGTTAGTCTAGTAACTCATGTTGTAAGTGAATGTTTTTAAAAGCCCTTTCAGTTGATGGTTCATCCTAAAACTAAGTGGTGAAATATTTCATTTATGAGTGAGTCTTTCTCTGCATTTTTTTATGTTTACTTTCTCTTAGAACAATGAAGTATGGAATCTCTCAAAATGTTATCACAAGGAGGTTGTTCTCCCAAAATTGTGTAGCAGAGTGACAAAGCACTTCATTTAGTTGTTATAATAGACTAGTTGCAATCCCATTTTCAGTCATAGTTTTTCATTTAGTTTTGTTGCAATTTCATTTTCAGTTTTTCATTAAGTTTTGATTCTGCAATAGATTAGACAGTAGTTGTAATCCCATTTTTAGTATTGCATTTTTGGTTCATCATAGATCGATGCAATCTCATTTTCAGTTTCAATATCTCATTTAAGCTTTGGTTTTGTAATTGGTAGTTACAATTTCACTCTTGAGTCCTTTTAGTTCATGATTGGGAATCAATAAAAAATAGCAAGAATAGAAACTCTATTCTTCTTTTCTTGATTAAAATGCTTTACTTCAAAATTTGACTTTAAGCACTCTTAGTCTTCATTTCATTTCTTTAGCAGAAGTAAATACATTGTACATCATTATGAATTAAATGATTAAAAACCCCAAAACAACTTAAAACTCAAAAACACTGAAGTAGGAAGGGCCATCTAGCACATATAGTGCACTACACTTCATCAGTTTACGATACCCGGATTGATAATTTATGTAGAGCAATTTAGGACACTAAATTGACCAGACATGTACAATATTACAAGGCTTAACCTTAGTCATTCAAAATTATGACTCCTATTGGTATAGGAACCTAACAGGTACCATTTTTCTGATTGGAGGGTAGTGTGTTAGCTACCCAAGGTATCCCTAGAGAAGAATACAAGAAGGGCGTTGTTTTGTACATACATGATTGGGTGAAGTTTTCAACCTAAATAGTAGCTCTTTGATGGACTGAAAGAGGCTACTAGAAGGCAGATTGGAGCTCGGGAATTAGGCCTACCCAGAGAGCAGATTTATGATCCTGTGTACTTGCAACAAAAGTGACATGCATCATTTTTAAGTGGCAGCCCTCCTAGAGTCTCGATGTGTACTGACCTTGATGGACTAAGGCACTACTAGTGAGTAGTACAGAAGCAAAGGACTGGAAAGACAAGATACGAAATCAAAGTTGCACTGAATTTTGTCATTGTATCATGTATACCATAGGCTATATGTACAATTTTTTTTTAAATTGTGTATATTTGTGCATGTGTGATTTACTGCTTTATATTTCTCCTGTGCAAAGTAGTTTATGGTTGAGATTCTTGGTTTGGTAGCATTAGTGATTTTAAAGCTCTAACCTAGACCCAAGGTCCCAAAGTGAAAAAATTGGATTTAAACCTTTTGAATTTCCATTACCCACTCATCGAAAGACAAAAATTAATAATAATAATAATAAATATATATATAATAAAAATAAATAATATAAACCCCGGAGACTTACTCTTCTACTAGCGAGGTTACACCATCATCTCCACCTCATACTCCTATTGGTCCTGCTTCTTCCTCTACCCCTTTACCTTCCTCTTATCATCCTCACATCCCATCCATCCATATTCCTCGACCACAATGGTGCTATTATAATTAGTAGCATTACAAGAGCATCTTCTTCAACTGCTCAATCTCCATCATTCCCCATGTCTTTTGCTACTTCCTCTACTCCTAGTACTCAGAGAATGGACCAAATACCATGGAATAACCATGGGGAAGTACATATGACTCCACCATTACACCCTCTTCCCAAACATCCAGAGAGGTCACTTCCAAAGTTTAATCTTGATGATGGCCTTCCTGCTGAGGAACGCTTTTAGAATCTCATGTTAGCCATCAATCTGAATGGATTCATAGAAGAAGATTGTGTTGTCAGACTTTTCCCTTATACATTTGAAGGATCTACAGGATCCTAGTATTTTTCCCTTCCTGTTGGGTCAATAACAAATTGCTCCAAGAGCATTTTTTGTTAAAATTTGGTGATGACTGAACAACTGCCACTTTGATTAATGACTTATCAAATCTTAGGGCCAACCCAAATGAAAAAAATAAATATTTTAATTCTAGATTCAACAAATTGCTGAATAAAATCCCAAACACTTCCAGACCATGAACTGATGTACATATTGAATGGTATATTTCTACTCTTCCTTCAAATATTATATGTTCGTAGATAGAGCTAATAAAACAATATTTCTTTATAACATGAAGGAAGCTCTATCTCTGGAAAAAAGAATCCTAGTCCTTGAGAATAAAATTGCCCTTGAGGAAAGAAAACAAACCAAGAAGGTCTCTTTCAAATATGAATCCAAGAAGAAAGCTCCCAAAGATCCTTTCGACTTGGAAGGACTACAAAATGTTCTTAAGACAATGTCTAATGAAATTGTAGAGATTAAGAAGCAAGTTGTTGAATCCTCAAAAAAAATATTTAGGCCTTTTAAAATGAATCATCCATCACAGTCACAACCACCTGCCATTATATCAAACGCAGAATCTAACCAAGATGATGAAGAGGAAGAATCAGCCTTATCTGCTAAAGAATCCCAAGAAGAAGAATTTGTGGAAGCTCGTGGTTTATGGGATTCCATTCTAACTACCTCGGAAAATGAAGAGGAAGAAGAAGCCTTACCAGTAAGTACTAGAAGCAAGGGACTTGTTGGTACCTCTCCAAAAAATCAAAAACACAAGTCCCCTACTCCTCCTACTAAAAAAAAAGGTATAGTTAAGAAGTCTTCTACTCCTTCTTCATATTCTCTTCCAACTACTTCCAAATCTCCTTGTTCATCTAAGACTTTGATAATATTTGATACTATGGAATATAATATTGTGGAAGACATGAAAAAGTTCAAAGCCAAAATTTTCCTTTATGAGGTCAGTAAATTAAAACAACAACAGAAACTTTTACTTAAAGAATTGAATGTAGTCCCACCATCTTTATTGCCTATTTTTGTCATTGCAAAAGCCTCAAAAGGGAAAGGAAAACCTCCTAATGTATATTCACATAAAATTGACCCATCAGATGTTATTCTAATTGGATATAGATCAAATTCCCATAATCCTCCCTTTTTATTGACTTTTGGGGTTTTTAAACCAGAATGTTCACAACTGCCTAGTTGATTCTGGTGCATCACCAAATGTCATGCCTTATGTAGTGTGTCTTAAATTAAATATTTCACCACAGGAATTTTTTATTCAAACTATTCATTTATACTGCACCAAAGTCAAAGTTTTGGGAGAAATGAATTTTGTTTTAATTATGTTATCTTTCATTTCCAAGGTTTATCAAATAATAGATATATTAGTTGTAGACATTCCTGAATTCTATGGTCTTATTCTAAGTAGAGACTGGTATGAAAAACTACATGATTACTTTGCAACTGATTGATCACGCATGTGTCTTCCCTACAACGGAAAACCCAATCAAATTTGTGTTGATAGGGAGAAACATATGAAATATTCAATGACTGGTTTTGGTTAGGAAAATGAACCAGTAGTATATAAAAAAATAAATAAATAAATCTTGGAAGTTACTCTTTTGAATCTTTCTTTGGCAATTTTCAAGCACAAAAATCTCCCTTTCTAGTTGATTATGTTTCATCTCAAATTGAAAAAAATTCCAAACAGATTCATATAAGTGTGTTAATATTGTAGAAAACCTTGTAAATAAGCATGATAGTCTATTTTGGACTCTTTACTTTGATGGATCCATATCTAATGACGGTGCAAGAGCTGGTTGCATCCTAGTAAATCCTGAAGGTGAAAAAACTATGCTTTCATGCAAATTGGAATTTGATTGTACCAACAAGATTGTTGAATATAAAGCATTCAGGTAGAAGGCTTACAAAAGGCCATTAGTCTTGATGTAAAATATCTTAAAGTTCTTGGTGACTCAGAGATTGTAATCAAACAAGTTAGAACCATCATCCATTGTGTTTGTAGCCACCTTAAGCATTACCAATCCTTGATCTAAGACCTAACTTCCCATTTTACTGGGTTCAATATAGCTCTGGTCCCAAGATTACAGAATGTTAGTGCTAATGTCCTAGACAATGTTGTTTCCAAACTCATTCCACCTGAAGATTTTAGCCCTGATAGATTTTCTATTGAATTTATTTTTTTCCTCCATTCCAGACAACATAACTAATTGGCGTGTTTTTAACGATGACAATGACATCTTAAGTTTTCTTACATCTGAAGGGTCTTACTCTAACCATATTATTGATGAAGATGAACATGAAAAGAAGCTAAATAAATCTTCTAAGGAAAATAACTTGCCTAAACCTGTAGTAAAATTGGAAGACTTATATGATCTGAAAGATAGATTCAAAAGGGTTACCAACTGCAAAATTTAGAGCTCTACTTTAAGGTTTGAATTAGTTAATTTAGGATTAGATCATAAGCCTCAAAACATCAATTTAGGCCTTGGACTTTCACCATATCAGAGACCTGTTTTCATTCATTTGTTTAAAAGATACAAGGATGTATTTTCTTGGAATTATGATGATCTTAAAACTTATGATACATCTATCATTCAACACACCATTCCTATGATGCCAGATGTCAAGCCAATTCAACAAAAGCTTAGGAAGATTCACCCTAACTTGGAAGCCCAAATTAAGACTGACTTGAATAAGCTTCTCAAGGCCAAAATTATTTTCCCAATCAAACATTCCAAGTGGGTCTCAAATCTTGTTCCATTTAGAAAGAAGAATGGAGATATTCGTATTTGTATAGATTTTAGAAATTTAAACAAAGCTTGTGAAAATGATAACTTTCATTTGCCTCCAATGGAACAAATTTTACAAGTTGTTGCTGGTTCTGAGCTAATGTCTTTCTTAGATGGATTTTCAGTTTATAATCAAATTCTTGTAGATCCAAATGATAGACTGAAAACCACATTTAGAACCAAGTGGGGAACGTATGCTTATCAAAAAATGCCTTTTGGGTTGATTAATGCAGGAGCTAATTTCCAAAGAGCCATGGACATTGCTTTCAGAGCTTTGATTAATAAGATAGTTGTAGTGTATTTAGACGACATTACAATTTATTATAAATAGATAAGTAATCATTTACATGATTTAAAACAAATCTTTAAAAGATGTAAAAAAATTGGAATCTCCTTAAATCCTAAAAATTCATTTTTTTCCCTTAGCGAAGGTAAGCTTCTAGGCTTTATTGTGTCTAAATAAGTGTTAGAAAATTATATATTACAGAGCAATGGAACACATAAAATATTGCAGAAATATAAACACAGAAAATGCATAGAACAAGAGAAACACAGATATACATGGTTCACCCAGTTTGGGCTACGTCCACGAAGAAATAGCCAGCCCTTCCTTTTATATTATTTAGTAAACTGAAGAGATACAACCTACTACATATCCGTTGTAATTCCCTCTTCGCTCTCAATCTCCTCTCTCTTCCTCACTCAGAATACAGATCTACATATACGCAATATAATTCCCTCATATATAGTGAGGGGTTGCCTTCTAGGGAAAAAACCCTAAATTAAACATAACTTCTACCGTCAGATCTCCACCTAATAAACGGCCCAGATTGACTACAAAATTACAACATTTTACAAGGCAATTTTACATATATTTTTAGCTTCAGGGACGCTACCCCCGATCCCTCCGCCAAGGGGAGGCTCCCAAAGGTCACAACAGCCCCCCTTGGAACCCCCCTATAGCGAATATTTTACAGGCGGCGTTGATGCCCCATTACGAACTAGGGTTCAATGCACCGATACCTTTGAATTTAGAAGATAATGAGGCTCCACACCCAAAAATCTCCCACTTGGAGACTAATTATAGCAACTCTACCGCTACTTCATTTGTTCGACAATGGCTCTACTTTGGACCTGGTTGTTTTTCATCTTCTTCATCATACTTGAAGACCAATTGAAACTGAGCAGATTCTCAGTTTCTCCCTAGTTACAACTTTTGTTAACATATCTGCAAGATTCTGGCTAGTGTGTATCTTTTCCAGCTTCAACTGTCCATCTTCCAACGCTAGCCGTATGAAATGGTACTTGAGTTGTATATGTTTATTCTTGGAATGAAATGTAGATTTCTCTGCAAGATGTATGGCACTCTGGCTGTCACTATATGACCTGCCCAACTCTTGCTTCTTACCCAATTCATCCATAAACCTTTGTAACCAAATCATTTCTTTACTAGCCTCTATAGCAGAAACATACTCTACTTCTGTTGTTGAGAGTGCAACAACACTTTGTTGTTTTGAGACCCAGTTGACAGCTGTTCCACCTCCAGTAAATACATACCCTGTTGTGCTCCTCCTGTTATCTCTATCACACGCCATATCTGCATCAACATATCCCTATAGAGCAATGTTTGAACTACCGAAGCATAATTCTTGATTTGTGGTACCTCTCAAATACCTGAGAATCCACTTCACCGCCATCCAATGTTCTTTTCCTGGATTGTTCATGTACCTTCTTACAACTCCCACTGCATGTGCAATATCAGGCCTTGTGCAGACCATTGCATACATTAAGCTTCCAACTACTGATGCATATGGTACTTTAGACATATGAGCCATTTCTTCCTGAGTCTTGGGACACTCCTCCTTACTTAATTTTAAATGGCTAGCCAAAGGTATACTAACTGGTTTTGCATTCTGCATATTAAACCTTTTCAACACCTTTTCTATGTACTCACTTTGAGACAATGTTAATTTGTGATTCTTCCTGTCTCTAGTTATTCTCATACCAAGTATTTGTTTTGCAGCACCCAAATCCTTCATTGCAAATGAGTTCGCCAATTTTCTTTTGAGCATATTTATTTCCTGCATGTTAGAACCTGCAACAAGCATGTCATCTACATATAATAACAATATAATGTAGATGTCGTCATTTTGCCTTTTGAGATAAACACAATGATCATAATGACATCTAGTATAACCTTGTTCAAACATAAACCTGTCAAATTTTAGATACCACTGCCTTGGAACCTATTTTAAGCCACACAAGCTCTTCTTCAACCTGCACACTAGTTTCTCCTTCCCTTTTACCTCATATCCTTGTGGCTGCTGCATATATATCTCTTCCTCCAAATCACCATGGAGAAAGGCTATATTTACATCTAACTGCTCAAGATGCAAATCTTCAGCTGCTACTTGACTTAAAATAGTTCTGATTGAAGTCAATTTAACAACATGAGAAAATATCTCATCAAAGTCTATACCCTTTTTCTGTGCAAACCCTTTCACCACAAGTCTAGCTTTATACCTTTTTCTACCTCCATCTTCTTCCTTCAACTTGTAAACCCATATGTTCTGCAATGTTGCTTTACCTGCAAGCAACTTGACTAAGTCCCAAGTCTAGTTATGTGCTAAGGATTCCATCTCTTCTTTCATGGCTTGCTCCCACTTCTTCATGGTTTCTACATGTACTACTTCTTCATAACATTCTGGTTCACCAGAATCAGTCAACAATACATAATATAATGAAGGAGAGTATCGATCACGGGGTCTACTTATCCTGGTAGATCTTCTAACACCACTTTTAGGTGTTTGAGGTGCTTGTTCTGTTGTGGTTGTTGTTCTAGATGTTGATCATTATGATTATGAGGCACCATCACTTTTTCTATGATCTCGTCAAGCACTGTGTATTCTCTGTTTTCTTTTTCCTATTTCTTTTCCTGCAGTTGATCCTTATACAAAACCTTTTCATTGAATATGACATCTCTGCTCCTAATGATTTTGTGTTTTTCATAATCATAACAGCGATAACCAAAATCATTAACACCATATCCAATTAAGGTACATTTGTTTGATTTTGCCTCAAGCTTTGTTCTATTTTCTTTATTAATGTGGACAAAGGCCTCACAACCAAAAGTCCTTAAAAAAGAGTAGTTTACCTTTTTACTTGTCCATGCCTCCTCTAGAATACCACCATCCAAGGAACTTGAAGGCCCTCTGTTTATTAGATAAACAGTAGTATCTACAGCATCTGCCAAAAATTGTAAAGGAAATCTTGCATGCAATCTCATGCACCTTGCACGCTCCATGATTGTCATGTTCATCCTTTATAACACACCATTTTCTTGTGGTGTTCCTGGAACTGTCTTCTCTCTGTGAATTCCATTCTCTGAACAGTACCTATCAAACTCTTTGCTGCAATATTCACCTCCATTATCTGATCTGAGACACTTCAATCTTTTTCTTGACTCATTTTCAACCAAAGCTTTCCATTTCTTGAAAGTATCAAATACATCAGATTTATTTCGAATACAATAAATCCAGGTTTTTCTGGTTGCATCATCAATAAAAGTAACATAATAACGAGAGCCACCAAGAGATGATACCTGAGCAGTCGCCATACATCTGTATGCACAAGCTCTAATTTTTCACTCTTCTTTTCTTTCCCAACTCTAAGGAATCTGACTCTCTTTTGTTTTCCATAAACACAATTCTCACCGAATTTTAAATCAACATGCTTCAAACTTGGCAATAAATTTCTTGAGTGAAGAATCTGCATCCCCTTTTCACTCATGTGCCTAAGCCTATGATGCCACAATGTCGTATCTTCTCCTGTAGAGATTAAAGAATTAACATAATTAGAAATACCAGTGCATAAATACAATGTACCAACCTTTTCTCATTTTGCTATTACCAAGGATCCTTTAGTGACCTTCCAGGTTTTATGTGTAAAAGTAGTCACACAGCCTTCACCTCCCAACTACCCTGTTGAAATAAGATTTTTCTTCAGATCTAGAACATGCCTTACCTCCTTCAATAGCCATTGATTTTCATTCTGCTGTTTTATGAAAACTGTACCCATTCCAATGATTTTACAGGGTTTATCATCACCCAATCGAACCTGTCCAAAATCTCCTTGAACATAATCATGAAAATGTTTCCTATCAGGTGTGGCATGGAATGAGGCCCCTGAATCTACCACCCAGGCATCAATAATATTTTTTAAAGAAAGAATCAAAGAATCTTGCAACACATCACCTGTCACATTCGCTTCATGATTGTTTTCTTGCTACGCGTCTCCTTCTTTTCCCTTCCGAGACTTGTAGTCTTTCTTCAGGTGTCCTTTCTTCCCACATTTCCAGCACACTATTCCTAATCTAGACTTGGATCTGTCTTTCCTTGACTTATTGCGATATCTTGGGCTCTTTCCTTTTTCCATTTTTCTCCCCCTAGTCTTTGTAGTCAAATCATTACATGATGTCTCACCGAAGCTTTTCCGTCACATTTCCTCGCTAAGGATTGCACCGACAACATCATCAAACTTTAAAGTACTAGATCCAGAGACAGAGTTACTAATGGCCATAACTAAACCATTCCAACTTTCTAGAAATGAGCACAGAAATAACAGAGCCCTAACTTCATCATCAAAAGTTACCCCTACAGAACTTAACTGACTGGTAACTGTATTAAATTCATTTAAATGATTAGCAACAAATCCACCTTCTGACATTTTCATATTAAATAAATGCTTCATAAGAAATACATTATTTGAGGCCGAGGGTTTTTCATATAGTTTTTCCAATGTCAACATTAAACCCTCTGTTGTCGTTTCCTTTGAAATATTAAACTCTACCGATGCCGCTAGGCACAGCTGTATTGTTCCAAGTGCCTTTCTGTCGAGAATATCCCATTCTATGTCTATCATACTCGTCAGCTTCTTTGCCTTTCCAATCAATGGTTGGTATAGATCCATCTAATACAGATACTCTTCCATCTGCATCTTCCACAGCTGGTAGTTTTTGTCATTAAATTTTTCAACCCTAAACCTACCATCTTCAGCCATTGCTCCCACTCGAACCAGGAACCCTTCTCTCCTGCGACTTTATCAACCAAATAGACCTTCGGCTCTGATACCAGTTGTTAGAAATTTATATATTACAAGTAATGGAACACATAAAATATTGCATAAATATAAACACAAAAAACGCATAAAACAAGAGAGACACAGATATACGTGGTTCAACCAGTTTGGGCTATGTCCACGGAGAAACAGTCAGTCCTTCCTTTCATATTATCCAGCAAACTAAAGAGATAAAACCTACAACAGATCTGTTGTAATTCCCTCTTCGCTCTTAATCTCCTCTCTCTTCGTCACTCCAAATACAGATCTACATAGACGCAGTACAATTCCCTCATATCTAGCGAGGGGTTGTCTTCTAGGGCAAAAAACCCAAAATTAAACATAACTTCTACCATCAAATCTCCGCCTAATGAATCGCCCAGATTGACTACAAAATTACAACATTTTACAAGGAAATTTTACATCTATTTTTAGCTTTGAGGGGCACTGCCCCCAATCCCCCTGCCAGGGGGTGCTCCCAAAGGTCGCAGTCACCCCCCCTAGACCCCCCTGCAGCGAATATTTTACGGGCGGCATTGCCACCCCATTACGAACTGGGGTCCAATGCGATGATACCTTTGAATATAGAAGATAATCAGGCTCCACACCCAACAATAAGGAATCCACATAGATCCAAATAGAATCAAGGCGATATCTGAAATCCCCTTACGACACAATAAAAAATCCATGCAATCCCTTCTTGGGAAGATTAATTTTGTTAAAAGATTTCTCTCAAATTTTTCTCAAATTGTATTACCCTTACAAACTATGATTAGGAAGAAATCAAATTTCAAATGGGGACTAATCGAAAGAAAAACATTTGAATCAATAAAACAAGCAATCATAGATGCTCCTTCGTTATCAACTCCTAATTTTGCTAAACAATTTGTTCTTTATACTTTTTCTTCCAAGCAATCCTATGCAGCAGTATTAACATGACCTAATGAATAATAAGTTGAAGCTCCAATTTCCTTCTTTAGTTCCAGTTTACAAGGACCTCAGCTAAATTATTCAGAGGTTAAGAAGCAAGCCTTTGTAGTTTTTAAGTCCATAAAACATTTCAGGCCTTTCCTCCTAAAAGCACATACAAAAATAATTGTTCCTTTCTCTTTAGTCAGACAATTTCTTATCCAGAAGGAATTAGGAGAGAAAAGGGTAAATTAGGTTACTTGCTTGTAAGAATATGACCTAGAAATTAAACCAGCTAAAATAGTAAGGGGTCAAGGTTTTTTCAGATTAATTACTGGAGCTTATGACACTTCGGTTGATGAAGATTCAAGTAATAATGTTTAAATTACAGAGGTAAGCCCTATTGACACTGAATCTCAATATGTTGATTTAATCTTTTATTTAAAAAATGGTTATGCTCCATTGGAACTTAATTACTAAAAGAAAAGAGCTCTTGGACTTAAAGCTAATCAATATCAACTTATAAATGATGTCTTGTTTAGAAGAAATTATGATTCTCTTTTGTTAATATGTCTAGAAAGTCTGAAGTAGAAAAAGTTTTGCAGGAGCTGAATGATGGACCAGTTGGTGGACACTATGGTGGGGACACCACTGCTCATAAGATTCTGCATGTTGGATACTATTGGCTGACTCTATTTAAGGACACCCATGCCTTTGTCATAAAATTCAAAGTTTGGCAGATTGCTTCAAGAAGACAAAGGAAACCAGCCTTACCTTTGCAGCCAGTTAACATTGAGCAACCTTTTGAGCAATGGGGACTAGACATAATAGGTGAGATTGTTCCTAACTCTTCTAAGAAGCATAAATACATCTTGACTTCTACATATTATTTCACCAAATGGGTGGAAGAAATACCTCTGAAGGTGGCCAATTCTAAAAACGTTATTGAATTTATTGATCAATTTATTATTACCAGGTTTGGTCTTCCTTATGCCCTTATGTTTGATAATGCATATTTTTTCCCCGAAAATACCGTAACTGAATTTTCTCTTAAAAGAGGTTTTAAACTCAAATATTCTGCAAATTATTACCCTCAAGGAAATGGCTTAGCAGAGTCTACTAATAAAAACCTCATTAGGATAATCAAGCGAAAAGTTGACCAGAATCAAAGAAATTGGCACAAAGCTCTAGTTTTTGCTTTATGGGCTGAAAGAATCACTCGCACTTATTATTTTCAATTAGTGTATGGAAAAGAGCATATCCTACCTCCTAATCTAGCTCTTCCTTCACTATGTAGAAATTTTCTACAAATCCAGCTCTGATACCATGTAGAAAATCTCATGTAGGTTAACCCGATAATGCAATATAAATCAAAGCAAAATACTATAACCTACTTCTACTATCAATTTGTGGAAGCTTAAAGATCGAGCTAAATAATATAACCAGAAGAAGAAGAAATCAATGCACAATAAACATGAGAATACTTTGGGGAAAGCCTCAGCTAAAAACCCCACTATCTGTGTTATCATACAAGGTGGAAATACATAGGAATTATACAAAACCTTAGCTCTCACAGCTAGCCAGCTCTCAGTACAATCCTCACAGATGCTCACAGGAAATCTTGGCTTCTCCATCCTTCCTCTCTGCTCTCGAAGCTCCTATTTCCTTGTGTTGTTCCTCTAGGATGATTCTCCTGTTACCAAGTGGAACACTCTCTCACACACTGTTAGAACTGCGCAATCCTCAAGGAATGATGCGTTGACTACATGCATGAGTTTTCTTTATAAGAAAACACATGCAACCGATAGTACATTGTCCTTGTCTTTAATCTTGATTGGGTCTTTCTCAGGATAGATATGCATGAGTTTCTGATGAGAGAATCTTCAGTTAACTGGAGTACACTAGTTGAGTGCATGTATGCATCAACTGACTATTAACTCACTATTAGTTCCTCAAATAGTTTGGAACTAATTTAACTAGACTTAACTCAGTAAGTTGAGTTAACTAATTACAACTCAAATATAACTCAATATTATCTCCTTAATTTAAGGGATAACTCTTGCATGACTTTAGAAAGACTTCTAACTTGAATTTCTCTAACTAATTAATTTTTAAATAATTAATTAATTATTTCCAAGTAGTTGTTAAGACTAAATTTGATTTTAATTCACAATTTAATTCAAGGACAAATTAAATTGGAATATTCTTGTTGCCATATTTCAACACTCCCTCTCAACGAGAAAGGGATTATCTGCCACCCCGATCCTGTCTCTATGGAACTCAAATTTACACTTTGACAATGCCTTTGTCAAAATGTTAGCATCTTGCTCCTCTGTTGAAATATATTGTAGCAACATGATCCTCTCGACCTGTAAAAAGCCACGAGCAACAAAACTTGCCTTATGCTTCTCCACACTACCATCAGCAGCTTGCTTTACCTTGTAAAGTCAACAGAAACTCACAACTGACTTGTTCTCCAGTCTCGGAACCACGTACCAACCACTGTTACGAACTATGGAGTCATACTTCTCCATCATAGCATCAACCCAAATCGGTTGATGTACTGCTTCCTCAAAGGAAGATGGCTCGGTCTCAACACATTCCCCAGCAAGGGCCATGTATCTAGTGTACCTCTCAAGTGGCCTCCTCTGTCTGCGCTAAGAAGATGGTTCTCCCACATTCTCTCTTGCATCCTTCAACAATCTGTTAGCTTCTCTTGTGCACTTCCATCCATCTTTGGAAGTCTGCTTGAGTGGATGTCTCCACTCCTGGAACCTCTAGATGTGGCTGCTCCACATCAGTTTGAGGCTCCTCCTCCTTAGAAACCAACAGTTCCTCCACAGCCTGTAGTTGGAGCTCCCTCTCAAGGGAAACTCGGATGGCCTTCTGCTCATCAAACTTGAGATCTCTACAAACCACTGTCCTCCGACTGGTAGGCAAGTACACCCGATAGTTGTGAGGTGTATTAGTGTACCCCACAAGTATCCCCAACTCTGATGTCAGCTCAAGCTTCTTCCATGCATCCTTTGTCACATGGAAATATATTGATGAGCTAAAGATCCTGAAGTGACCAACATCTGGTCTCTTACCGGAGAATGCTTCCTCTGGTGTTTTCATCCCAAGTATGCGATGTGGGCTTCTATTCTGCAAATAGACCACTCTGTTGCATGCCTCAGCCCACAAGTGAAGTGGTAGGCCTTGGTCATGCAACATTAGCCGTGTTGCCCCTACAATAGTTATGTTCTTCCTCTCGACCACCCCATCTTGTTGTGGGTTATGATGTGTCGTCAAGTCTCGTTTAATTCTTTCCACTGCACAGAAGTCCTTAAACTCTTGAGAGACATGTTCTCTACCATTTTCGCTTCTCAAGGCCTTGATCTTCTTCCCTGACTCTTTCTCGACCAAAGCTTTGAACTCACGAAACTTTGTGAAAGTTTGGTCCTTCTTCTACATGAAATAAATCCAGCATTTACGAGAACAGTCATCAATGAAAATCAAATAATACCTTTGCTTCATTGTGGATGTCATTGAGAATGGTCCACACACGTCAGTATGAACTCGCTCTAAAATAGCCTCTGCTCAACTCACTCGATCATGAAAGGAAGACTTGGTGTACTCTCCCAAGGTACAACCTTTTCATGTGTCAACTTGCTCAAGTTTACCTTTGGGAAGTATTGTAGATATCTATTACATTATCTTCAAAGCCCCATGATGCAAATGGCCCAACCGCCTGTGCCACAACTCACCAATGTCTTGGCTTTGCACCAATTTTGCTTTCGTACTCAATGTTGCACAATCATCTACCTCTATTTTATAGAGATTCTTCACCTGAATCCCTATCCTCTTGGTCTGGCCCGTGGCTATGTGTCTTAGGAAAGCCTTTCCTTTACTGAAGACAACATCGTAGCCTTTGTCTTCCAAAATCGCTACCGATACCAAGTTCTTCTTCAGTCCATGCACATACTTCACATCTGTCAAGTTGATAGGAGGTCCATACTCCCTCTGAAAAGCAATTGTGCCCACTCCTGAAACACTATACCTTCCATCGTCACCCATCTCTATGCGCATCTTGAGGTCTTTCTCCTCCAAGGCACTGAATAAACTTTTATCATCGGTCATGTGGAATGAGGCTCCACTATCGATACTAGATACAACCCATCATCGATGACACCATGCATGCGATGAGGGTAAATTCCATTTCGAACTGAGAGGCTAATGCCTCACCTTCCGATCCTTCCGATGATCCCTTCTTAGACTTCTTCGATGGGCAATTAGTCGCATAATGTCCCATCTTGTGACAATTAAAGCATCTCACTTTAGACATGTCACCCTTCTTGCCTCCATGAGAAGAATTCAATTTGGAATGGGAGCCTTCCCCTTCCCTTTCCTTGCCTTACTTACTAAGGCCATATTTTCTTAATCATCATTCTTGGATGAAGAACCATCTCGTGTGCTCCTCCTTATCTCCTCCTGCATAATATCCGACCACAGTCATTCCCAATCCGGAAGTTTCTCCCTTCCATTCACAGAGTCCTGGTAGCTATTCCAATTCTTTGGAAGGCCAATGAGAGCAAGGCTCACCATATCATCATCGGCAGTAGTTATTCCCACAGTGCCAAGCTCATCTCTGTAGGTGGTGAACTTGTTCAGATATGTGGAAATAGTATCGCCATTCTCCATCTTGATTCTTCGAAGCTTATCCTTGAGCACCAATTTCCTCTGGTTGCTACTGTTCTGGTAGAAGTCCTCCAATGTCATCTACATTGAAAATGGAGTATCCTTCCCATGGAGACTCAAGACAATATGGTCTCAAACTCCCTCAAGGATGATCCGTCTTGCCTTCTCCACACACTTCTTCCACTCAGCCAACTCTTGTGCATTAGTTGAAGCTGGCTTTGGGATTTCTTGATCAATGAATTCCTTCAAGCCATTGTCTTCTAATACAGCCTCCATTCTATCTTTCCATGCTATGTAATTCGAGCTACCTTTCAAGAGATACTCGAGTCTCAAGCCATAGAATGCCATTGGCCATCCTTGAAATATGATATGAATTCAATTTTCACCTGCAACCCCGAACTTCAAACTTTGAATTCTCTTCTCAGTATACTATTCACAGCTCTAATACCATGTAGAATTTTCTACAAATCCAGCTCCGATACCATGTAGAAAATCTGATGTAGGTTTACCAGATAATGCAATATTAAACAAAGAAGAATACTATAACCTACTTCTATTATCAATTTGCAGAAGATTAAAGGTCGAGCTGAACAATATAACCAGAAGAAGAAGAAATCAATGCACAATACACATGAGAATACTTTGGGGAAAGCCTCAGCTAAAAACCCCACTATCTGTATTATCATACAAGGTGGAAATACATAGGAATTATACAAAGCCTTAGCTCTCATAGTTAGCCAGCTCTCAGTAAAATCCTCACAGATGCTCACAGGAAATCTTGGCTTCTCTCCAACCTTCCTCTCTACCCTCCAAGCTCATATTTCCTTGCGTTGTTCCTCTAGGATGATTCTCCTGTTGCCAAGTGGAACACTCTCTCACACAATGTCAGAACTACGCAATCCTCAAGGAATGATGCCTTGACTGCATGCATGATTGCTCTTTATAATGAAACACATGCAACTGATAGTACATTGTCCTTATCTTTAATCTCAACTGGGTCTTTCTCAGAATAGACATGCATAAGTTTCTGATGAGGGAATCTTCAATCAACTGAAGTACACTAGTTGAGTTCATGCGTGCATCAACTGACTGTTAACTCACTATTAGTTCCTCAAACAGTTTGGAACTAATTTAACTAGACTTAACTTAGTAAACTGATTTAACTAATTACAACTCAAATATAACTCAATCTTATCTCCTTAATTTAAGGGATAACTCTTGCATGACTTCATAAAGAATTCTAACTTGAATTTCTCCAACTAATTACTTTAGAAATAATTAATTAATTATTTCCAAGTAGCTGTTAAGACTAAATTCGATTTTAATTCACAAGTTAATTCAAGGACAAATTAAATTGGAATATTCTTATTGCCATATTTCAACAGCCCTAGTGAAATCTATTGAAGAAAAACCTTCTTCTACGTTGCAATTAAGGATGTCTCAAATTATTAAGTTAGAAGAAGAGAGAGATAGAGCCAAACAATTTCATCCTCACCCTCAGAAATTGGTCAAATCCTCATTTGATGCAAGTTTAGTTAATAACAAAAAATTTGAAATTGATGACTTAGTTCTAAAATGGGACAAAGCCCATGAAGAAAAAGGCAAACACACAAAATTCCAAAATTTATGGCTAGGTCCATTTCAAATCATTGAGAAACTAGGCCTATCAACTTTTATCTTCCAAGAATTATAGGGACATAGGGATGCTTTTCTCGTTAATGGGCTAGTTTTAAAAAAATATTTTTCTTAAGGATATTTATCCTCCTGTAAAATATGTAAATAATCACGTGTATATATCAGTTTTTTTAGCCTTAATAATGATTAGGCAATGCACTTTTGTCTTCATATTGGGGTCTCTCATCATTTACATGAATTGTGACTAATTAAAGGAGAATTGCTAGAAAGCAAATTATTACATTGAATTTTAGTATTGCATCTGTTACAAATCTCTCAAATCTTTATATCCATGAAGTTGTAAATATTTCATAACTTGAAACTTTAAAAAATCAAGTCATCCTATGATTGGTCATGAAAATTTTTCTTTAAAAAGTGAAGACTATTTTGAAGTTTTAGCATCTTTTGGCTTCAATTGTCATCCATGACTCTTAAGGAGTGAATATACCTCCTCGTCCACTAATTTTAAAGAGTGTAATTCAAAAATATATAAAACTTGAAGGATAGGAGGTCTCATCATGAGCCGACTTACCATAACCATAGGAAACTAGTGATGTTGACATTATCATGACTGATCACCAAACCAAGATAATGGCTTGTGGTTAAACAACTATAAGATAATGGGTCTTATCATGAGTCGGCTTGTTCAATTTCATTATAACCTATGAATGCCATTGTCATCATCTGGTCGCCAAGCAAGGACAATGACTTTCAAGTAAGCTTTAAAACAAAGCAAAAATTAAAAGAAAAAATAATACCTTTAAAATGTTACTATAAGTAGATGGGATTCTAGTAGATTATGGTTAAATGGTAACCCTGTCAAGGCTATGGACACCTGCTGGCGGCAGTGGCTCTACCAGTGACAAAAAAGTCTATCTTAAAAGTTAAACTTCTATAGTTCTTAACTTTATCTTTATAACTCACTAAATGACTGACAAAGACAATAAATATTTTCATAAATAACAAGTTGTGAGGTAATTTACAAAATAATGAGCTCTTTCCTTCAGAGTAATCTTTACAAATCAAAACTTCAATTATATTTACCTTTATAAGTTTTTTTCTTTAGTAAGTTAAAATTTCATTTATGTTTACAAAGATAATTGTTTCGCCCAATATGTCACCAATTGTTGCAGTACTCAACAAATCCCCATTAATTTTTATGATAGTAGAACTAATAGATAATGGGGACCCTTTTTAAAATTGATAAAGCTCCTTAGTTCTAATAAAATCAGGCAATTTTTAGGTTGTGTCAACAAAACACCTTTGAAGAAGAAAATCTCCCTTATCGAAGCTTCCATATCAAAGGTTAGCCTCATAAACATAGTATTCGCAAATAACCCAATAGGATTTTGTTTAAAATGTATTATCGGAAGAGTTCTATTGGAAATATTTAAATATCGCAACATTACTTATAGTAAAATCGTGATAAAACTTTCTGTCGATTAAAACTTTCTGATACTTTAAGTCTAAAGTTATATGAAAACGAGTTTTATGGATATAATAAAGAAAACCCTTGCCCCATAAGATTGCCACGATATCATAACTCTAGGAGCAAACACCATTTTAAAACCTCTGATATCTAATACTTCTGATATCTCGATTCTCTGATATTCTAATATCTGTCATCATTTAATATTTCGATATCCTTCATCCTCTGATATTCGCCTCCTATCCTTATCAGAACTTTCATATCGAGAGGAAACCATTTAATATCTCTAATATTGCACTCCCAATATAGAACCCTTGACGCCTCTTCCTGCTCATAACTTATAATCGTTATATATTTGAATAACACTTATCAAAAGGTGACGATATCGTAAGTTTTAAAGGTGTATCCCTAAGATTTCCTCGATAAAATCTGTCGATATGCTGACATGTATAGAGTCCATGTGAATGTGCATTTATAATTTAATGGCCAAAAGCAGCGAAATTATGTTTTTGAATTTTTAAATGATTTAATCATTGCAGCTTGATGTCTCCAAGATTTCCTAATAAAGACATGAATCGTTATGGAAAATAGTTATTTTACCTAAATAACTCTCTGGATAAAGAGTTTCCACTTATTCTTGTGTTTTCCATTACAGGCCAATCCCGAGAAGTAAAATTCTTTACAAATGTCTAGGGTAGCTAAAGCAAGGAAGAAACTTGTTGTTCAATAGTAATTGGTCACTTCTCTTCCTAAAACTACCAAAATGCCTGCATTATTCTCAGATACAACTTGTTCTCCAGATGTTGGAAGCTCCTCTTGGGAAGCTATTTATAAGATTTTTGAAGATGAAGGACCAAAGGAAACAGAGAAAAGAGCTATGGTCGATGATTTTACCTCGGTATCTGAAACTACCTACAGTGATGTCGCCAATTCATTTTTTCATAGGATTACAGCACGGCCCAAGATCCTTCATTATACAGATATGGTTAAATGGGTTATTGATCATATGAACATTGCACTAAATAATTTCATGACTAAGAAGAAAACAATCATTAGGTCATTCACTAGCAATGATTTGAGCAAAATCTATCATCTGTCGCAACCTCAGCAAAAATATGACAAGATTTTTATAGAGAAGTTCATGAAGGAGAATAAGCATCAATAAGAGCCCATCAAAAACTGGAGAAGAGATCCTAACTAACATAAGCGAGAAGATAAGGGTATGTATTATATTTCCTCCCTTGCTAGTCCATATTGTCAAATAGCCTCTACATTATGTAGGATATATGGTTACCCTGATACAACTAAATTCTCCGGCCAATGGGTACCACTCATTGATGCTTCCTCTAATGGATATATTATGGACTGGGAAAACATATTGTCTGACAATATAGCCACCCAAATCATGAATTATAGGATCAAATGTAGTTTTTCACATAACGTGGTTCCCCCTTTTTATATGAGTGCCTATATAATGGATGCCATCTGTTTCACCTCTTATTTTACTTCTATGGGATGGAGATGGACTATATAATGCCCTACTCCTATCCATTTTTATCATGACATACTCTAGGAAACAAAATTTCACCCTCATTTCTATAAAATTTTCCATAGAGTAGTTTTTCCCATCCACCAAAGTGTCTTTGATGATAAGGCCCCTAGGGTTTCACCTGAAGCTAACAATGATTTGTTATCAATTGGGAACTGGTTTGGAGAAGAATCACTCACTTATGTCCAGATCTTTCGTAGTTTTTAACATCCCCATGTTTTTCCCCTATACATCCCTGATAAACTTCTTGCCCGGGAAATAGCTTACCAAACCGTAGGATATGGTCTTTCAAAAGACCTGAGTCATGCTAAAAAGACAATGTGACCTACTTTTCCTATTCAATGTGGTTTGTATTATAGATAATTATAAACATGTTGATCTTGAGATTGAAGAGAATCAGATTTTAAACTTCCCAACTATTTGGAATAGGCAATATGATCCTAAGGTAACTGCCAAGAAGGTCACTGCATGGTCAAGTATCAAACAATTTATGCATGAGCCAAATAAGTTTGATGAATTATTTGAATCAGCCTCTGCCTATTCAAAAGAAGCAACACAGTTAACTCCAGAGGAGATAACTCAATTTAATCAGTACAAAGATAAAAGGATAGCTAACATGCCTATGGATTTATTAAAGATCCCTCAACAAAACACAGAACAGAATAAAGTTTTGGCTATTTCAGCACAGTCTATTGATGTATCCCAAGTAAAAGAGACAGGTACTTCCTATTCTTCTGAGGTGGAAGAAACTAGGTCAGATAAAAAAACTTGATGCAATATGGGAACAATTTAATCAATTTATTCAATAAACAGGGCCTCAGGATCTAAAGACTGCATTGCAGGAGAACTTTTCTCATACTCTTGAAAGTATTGAAAAAACCCCACTTACTATTGGCACTTCTGATAGGCCTTTGGACACTGATGATATAGAAATAACCTAGAATTCCCGACCTCCAAGGTCATTTTGAGGGTCGAGGAGATTCCTCCTCTTAGCATATTTTAAAGTACAAAACATAAAGTTGTTGTAAAAAGACAAAGGAAAATAAGGAATGTTGATGAAACCCAAGCCTTAGTCCCTCAAAATACTTCATTTGAAGTAGTATGGAAAGGATCTCAATCTACCCCTAGAGAGGATCTCGGGAGGCCCTCACAATTTGCAGGAGCATATGCTTCTGCCACAATAACCAAGGCCATCAAAGTACAACAACTTCTGAAAGAAAAGGATGAAATAATTATGCAGTTGGAACAAGGTATGGAGAATGAGAAGTAAATGATTTCTCAACGGTGGCAAGCACAGCTTGCAGAACTTCAAAATAATTTTGATGCCTTAAAGATTCAACATGAATTTGATTTTAAAATTCAGGATACTCAAATCTAAGAGTTACAACACATGATTGAACAATTGAAGATTAATCCCAAGTTCACTGAACTCAAAAATGAAGCAGGAGAATTGAATACTCTCCTTGTTCAAAAACAGATTACTTTCAGTCAAAAATTAGCCATTATTCATGATTTATGTCAAACAACCAATTCATTGGTGAATTAGTTGTTTGATCTCAGGACATACTTTGATGAAATTGAGGAGAAAATCTCAGATTATATAAACTGGCAAGAAAGTGTTGAAGGGAGATTAGCCAATCTTCCTACAATTGAAGAGACACAAAAGGAGATAGTGTTTCGAGATTAGGAAACCAAACTTAAACATGCAGAGACGGCAATATTCAGTGCCAGGGATATTTCTAATGACCTCACTAAATCTATCAGTGACAATTTACCACAGGCCAACCTTATTCCAAACTGCCTTGAGGGAACTCTTTCTGATATTAAATTATTGACCTAGACATGGCAGGAATTATCAAAGAAGAAGGTAGAAAGAATCAACAAACTATCAAAGGTTAACTTATAATGGGTTAACTTAGAATGCCATTGGCATTTCTTCGTTAAACCTCGTAGTTAATCGTTAATGCTGAGGTTTTTATCCAACGCGGCCACTCATATGCTACCAACACTCAGGGATGCGATATTCATTGGTCAGATGTGTATTCAACCACAGTCTCCACCCAAATTGAAGCCTATGAGTGATATCTATGAACTACGGCGGTGTATGGGAGAACAGTCTTCCTCAAAATCTTAGCTAGGTTGTTGTAACCAAATCTAAAATTGTCTTATGGTTTTATTTCAGACGGTGTTTTTTAAAACCGCTCAAGACTTTTATTCTACTTTTCTATATTTGTATTTTGTTTGAAAACTATAAATCCCTTTCATTGTGAATGAAGAAGGGTCTGAATTTTGTGGAGAAAACTTGTGTTTACACTATTGTAACTCAAGTAATCTTAATAGAAGGTTGGACTGATACTGTTTTTCTCATGAACAGAGTCATAATAGTTCGGGTATTATTATCTATTTATTTTTCTTATGTTTTATGAGTTAAGTGGTTATTCGATTTATGTTTACGACGTGCATGAATGAAAGAAATCTTACATTTTTCACTATTATCATGTATGATTGAAATTATATATTGTATGTATGAACAACGAAACCATATATATGTCATAAGTTTTATCAGCAAAATTTAATTAACTATTTAATTAAATTTTAGTTGTCATTCGTTGTTTTAACTTCATGATCATTTGATAATATATATTGTCTTATTGTTTATGAAATTCTTTTTAGATCACATATACAGAATAAGATTTCCCGGGATAGATAGATCAATAGTTAATTTATATATTTCTTTATTCTCAAGTTTCATTAATATTAAGTTTCACACATACATACTTCATCCATTTTTATCATTTACATTAAGGGAGACTGATCCCATAATCCCCAGTCAGAGTCACCAATCCAAACGGAAAAGGATTTTCTCTAAGGTCCCGACCAGGTGCTTTTCCCCAATGTTGAGACAGACATTTCAAGTCTTCAACAGGTCCCTTGAAAAATCCTAAACCATACATGAAGACTTCTTCTCTTTTAGCATGCTTTTGCAATAGCACATAACTTGAAACTTCATCAAAGACATATGTTTCTATACTAAAGTGAAGATTCATATTGGGAAGATGAAGAGCATGAAGATTTTGGATTTTTTATTTAATAATTTCAAGAACCTTTATCATTTTTTCATTCCATGGAGTATTTTTCTTTTGTCTCTACTCCTAGAATTTGATATATTTTTGCTTGTTGATCATGAAAATACTTTATATAATTTAACCTTCCTATGAATTGTTAAAGCTATTTTTTAATCTAGAATTTGATCTAGAAATTCATTTAGAATTTTTAGAACATGATCTTGGAGTTCAACTATTCCTTTTGATAATATTAATTAAATATACTCTATCTTGGTATCAACAAATTCTAATTTATTCTTGCTTAATGTAATGTCATGTTTATATATTTTAGCATAAACTTGCTCCAAATTATTTTTGTGTTGATTAATATTTGTAGAAAATACAAGCAAGTCATTTATATAAACAATAACAAATTCTAAATCATGAAAAACATCTTCCATCATCTGCTAGAGTTTATATGGGGCATTCTTGAATTCGAAAGGTATAACCTTCCATCGATATTGACCATAAGGGACAACGAATGTTGTCTTATATCTATCTTTTGGATTTATCCAGATCTACCAAAATGCAATTTTCAGAGAAAACTTGTTGAAAACATTATTAGATCCAATATTAGCAAGGGAAAAGGATATATGATAAGAAGAAGCGCTTCATTCATTGCTCTATAATTTATCACAAGATGTGATTTTCCTCTTTTCTGTCTTAAATTTTTATTAACATAAAATATTGGGCATGCCTAACGACTTATACTTGGCTCTATCAATTTCCTTTCAAGCAATTTTGTGATTTCTTCTTGCCCAATTCTAGTTATGTTTGGGGCATTTTATTACTTGAATCCTTCTAAGTTCTAAGCTTATAATTTTCTTGGTATGGGAGATCTACAAAATATTTCTCTGTAATCCATGAAAAATTTAGATAATCTGATGTACAATCCTTGTCAATTTTTCTTTTGATCTCACTTATGATTTTAGCTCCATGGATTTCAGCGTGCCTTGTGACTTTATTGATTTTTAAAAGCTTATGCATAGTATCTTCAACTTCATTTGGAGGACTACAGGTGATCAAATTTTAGCTCAAAAATGAAAGTGCCCAAAAATTATTGAAATTGGCATCAAGTCAAAGTGATCGTTGTTCTGAATCCACGAAGTTTGTTTCACCTCAATCCAACACTATATCCTCAAGTTATCGCGTGTTAACCATTTAGCCCAACAGCTAAAATTTTAGCAGGTATGTTGACGGGGCAGCTGACTGGGTGACTGTACAATAAAGTCAGTAGGGTGACCGTGTGTACCCTTGAGCAAATCACAAGCTGAAAAGTGGCATCCTCCAATTTTGGTACATGGTCGAATGTTATTGGTTGATGGTTTGGTAATTTTGACCAATGGTTGGACGCCACGTGGCCCATTCATGTGCTACAACGTGGCACCCCGAGGACAGTCAAAAATTTTGGTATGGTCAGACTAAGGTCCAAGAGATTCGAACCTCTGACCTCATGGACATCAATGAAGCGCTCTACCAAGTGAGTTAGCGGTGGTTCTTGTTATAAATAGGAGTGATCTAGTATTTAAGGTTTTGGCATTTTAAGTTTGTGGGATGGGCTTGAGGCTAAGCACTTGGCCCCCAGTCACAGCTAAGTCACATGACCACATCGCAACATTTTTGGAGCTGGTAGAGAAGGCACTTGGCGGAAGCTCAGCCCCTCATCACATCACCTACATAAGACTGGGTGCGATGGAGAAAGGTGTCAACTGAGCAAAGGGCTAGACCCTAACTCTCGCGCCATGACCATATGTTGTTGCATCGTGACCATAGCGCATGGATTAAGGCACCAAGGGAAATGTGTTTCAGAGAGGGACCATCTGAGGGTCCTTTGAACACCCATGTGACTCGACCTTAGGATATAAAGGGGCCCGACGGGAAGGGCGGGTTATTGGCCTGACCCTCGGTCTCGTGGTACCCGATAAGACAACATGCCCGAGTTTTAAGGGCTAGGCAAGTGAGGGCGGGCGTTAAGGCCTAACTCGCAGCCTTGTGTGGCCGTATGACCCAAATTTTTGGCCTTAAGGGGTTATTAGCTAATTTAAAGTTCCAACAATTTGCACCAGCAGAGGGTGGATTTGTCACTTGGGCAGATTTATAGGACAGATAGACTATTGGTCCGATTTGTAGGATTGTTAACAGTAAAACTCATGGGAGAGCTTGTAAGCCATATATTTTTGAGTTTTTGACCAAAATGAGCTCAAGAAGAGTCTACATAGGGGTTTTTGGATATTTTGGATCTAATGGCGACCTCTAATTACTGATTTGAGCACATCTAAGGAGTCATTTTTCATGTTGAAGACCAAGGGTGATGGATCAATTAGGTTTTTGAAGCAGTTTTGAAAGGTGTTTGAGTATGGAGAAGTCTTTGTAGGGGTCTTCTCACCTTCAAAAGTCTACTACAGCAGTTTTTACTTGCAGGGTTCAACTCAAATTTACTTTTCTCGTTATGTCATGTTGAGGGAAATTTTGTTTTTTCTCTTCAATGTGGAATTGAAGTGCTCATATGCTCATGTAAGCTCATTTCAATTGGAGTATAGGATATTTGTAGGAGATGCCTTATATTGTTGTTTTATGTGAGATTTCTTTGCAGGAGAACATTACCTTATAAGGTTAATAGCCACATGTTTTCATTAGCAAACTTTTTATGTACTCCTTTTTACACTGAATATATGAAGTGGTCTAGCTATGTTGGAAGGCCCGAAGATGTAGCCAAAGAGGGGTGAAATCCGTCAACAAATCCTTTGTTTTTCTCTTCATGATGCATGTATGAGTTATGTGATAATATGTTTCTTACGTTAAGTTTACATGTGAAGACTAACTCATGACTTGAAGAGACATTGAAAAAAAACTTGTTTTGTGTCAAGACCCATTATTACCTTGCAAAGTGTCGGAATAGTCCTTATTTATTTGTTTTCTTGATTTTGGAGAAGAGGAAAAAGAAACCTCCTCCATTTTCAAATCAAATTGGTATCAAAGCTTCATCTAACAAAGTTGCAAGAATGGGCAAGAAGAGTCTCCAAGAGCTAGAGGAGTTGAATTTGACTCTTCGTACGGAGAACATTGAGTTGAGAAGAATGCTAGAGATGGTTGAAGAGGAGAAGAGGCATATGCGTCTACAATTGCAGCATGTGTTAGAAGAACAAATTTTTGAAAGTTCCACTCCTGTGACAACAAAAGAAACCTCTAGAATGAAACTAGTATGTGGTCATAGTTCAAACAGTGGTTATGGACCATATGAGGAAGATGAGGCATGTGCATTTTGTAAGCATCTCCAAGATTGTAACCATATGCCATTTGATGAGAGTGGGTGGCTAGATTCATTTTCAATGTCGTCGTCATCATCACAATTTGAAAAGATGAATAGCAAGCTTAAGGATGCAATAAGCATTTCAAGTACAATTCCTTCGGTTTATGTGCATAACACCTATTTTGCAACATTTAGAAACATACCAAAGGTATAGGTATGAAGTTTCTTTCCAAAATGGTTTATGAAGGAGGCGGCGTCAGCATAAGTGGCCAAGGTATCACCAATCCAATCATGGTTGAGGAGAGACCAAAGTATCAAGGATTGGGATATGGTCAAAGGCAGTTTGGAGAATGCTCTAAACGGTTTGAGGCACATCAACCATCTAAGGATGTGATGCCACCACCACCTTGTGACAATGTTAATTTGTCTCTCAAGCAAGATGAATTCTTGAAGGGACCTTGCATGTCATCATCCACTCCACTGCATCAAAGCTGCAACCCAAGAGATAGGTATAATTATCATGGGTGTTTTCCAATGTATGTTAATTTTGACTACTTGTGGAATAAGTACCCTTGTACTTTCTATGATCCATTTGACCATAGTGTGGTTGTCTATGAGAAACACATGATAATGATTAAAAGAATGGATTAGATTCTAGGCATCAAGTATAATGATTCTTCTTCGCATGAGAGGACTTCTTTGTTGGCAAGCAAGAGAAAGTTCTTTTGTACCCATTGCAAGATGCATGGGCATGGAAATAAATGATGTTGGAAATTACATCTAGGGATTCATTCAAAGAAAGGAAAGGAGATTATGCAACATAATGCAAGGGAAATAAGAGGTGGAAAAGAGGACTCATAGAAATCCAAAGCAACCTTCAAGGCAAATATGATGCAAAAAGAGAATCCATAAGAATAGGAGAGGCAGAGATTGGATAGACTTGTTTATAAAGTTGCTTCGTAAATTTATAATTACTTGTTGTTGTTTACATGTTGGGTACTTTTGTAAAGTGAAAAATAATTGTCAGTATGTGAAACAAGTATGTGTTTTTCATTGATGTTATGTATTGGCTTGTTTATAAGTCCACATGTTCAAGGAGTTTTGGAATGTACAAGTTTTTTGTTCAAGTTTGTCTATAAGTTTGTCATGTACTCATCGATGCAAGTATTCGAGATGAAACTTGTTGTGAATAGAATCTTTTTTTTTAAGATTGTACAAGATGACTATGTTGTTATAGGCAAAGCCAATTATATCATTGAAATTTTGTAGCAGTGTACTTTTTATGTACAAGCTCAGTTTGAGGACGGTAAATCAACTTTATGTTGCTTCTGATTTCCAAGATGGAGTCAAGTTTGTCTTCAACATTTTAACTTCAAGTTGAAGTTGTTTTTGAGCCATGAAAAGATGAGATTAAAGAGAATGTTCATATTCCACTCATCGGTATTTTGTTCTTGTAACAGCAATTAGAATATTGGCTCAATTCTTAACATGACAATAGGTCTTCAAAGAGAAGATAGGTGAAGTGCCTTGATTGGGGCTTGAAGGGAACCAATTGAAAAGTAAGCATTTTGTATTTATTTTTTGGGTCATTTTGATTTTCAGCCTCATTATATTTACTAGGGAAGTAAATTTTTGGAGTCCAAAAGTTCCTCGTGGGGTGTTGTGATCAGGTGATCAAATTTTAGCTCAAAAATTAAATTGCCCATAAAGTCTTGAAACCAACGTCAAGTTGAAGTGCTCATCATTTTGAACCCAACAAAATTTGTTTCACCTCAATCTGACATTGTATGCTTAAGTTATCATGTGTTGAATGTTTGGCCCAACAACTAAAATTTTAGTAGGTCTGTTGACTGTGCCACTGACTGGGTGACCGTACAGCTGAGTCAGTAGGGTGACTATGTGTACCCTCGGGCTAATCACAAGATGACAAGTGGCATCCTCCAATTTTGTCTAATGGTCAAATGTTATTGGTTGATGGTTTGGTGATTTGGACTAATGGTTGGGCGCCACGTGGCCCAATCATGCACTGCCATGTGGCACCCCAGGGACAGTCAAAAATTTTGGCATGGTTAGACTAAGGTCTGAGAAATTTGAACTCCTGACCTCATGGACATCAACAGAGCACTCTACCAAGTGTGCTAGTGGTGGTTCTTGTTATACATAGGAGCGAACTATTATTTTAAGGTTCGGTGCTTTAAGTCTGGGGGATGGGGTTAAGGCTTACATACATGCAAGGTCCCTTCAAGCATTTATCTCGCTTGGGAGACAAATTAACATTGTCACAAGATGGTGGTGGCATCTCATCCTCAGATGGTTGATGTGCCTCAAACTGTTTAGAGCATTCTCCAAACTTTCTTTGACCATATCCCAATCCCTGATACTTTGGTCTCTCCTCAACCATGATTGGATTGGTGATACCTTGGCCATTTATGCTGAGGCCGCCTCCTTCATAACCCATATTGGAAAGAAACATGTCAATACCTTTGGTATGTTTGTAGGTTTTAACCCCGTACAGAAATTACCTGCATACAAATTCTAAAACACGGAAAATAAACAATGCGAGAGAAAAACACATATACACAGAGATTTTCCCCTGGATCCCAAAACCGAGACTACCAAATTGATTTTTCATTATGTTCCTTTCAATGTTACAATGCATATTTATACATTACGAAGCATCCAATACCATGGACCGAAAAGCCATCACCTCCAAAACCATGGACCGAAAACCATCGCGTCTAAAACCATGTGCGAAAAATCATGCACAAAACCCTAGGTAGGTCCGCCCAACCTAATATAGGGTCCAAAAACAAAATTTTCCTGGGCGCTACCCCAGACCCCATAGAGTGGGTTTACCTTCACCCCTTAAACCCCCTATGAACCCCCCCCCCCCCCCCCCCCCCCCCCCCGCGGCTACGCAATTGGCACAACGAAGGGGGGGCTCTACCCCCTTCTAACCCCCTGGTTAACTATGTGGGCTAGTCGTGGAAAGAATATAACACAACCCAACGTTCTCCCACTTATTGTTTTCTTTCCACGGGGGGGCCACAAGAGAGCTTAGTCATTTGTCCAACCCTGCAATGCCCATTGTCTCTCTACACCAATAGAACTTCTCAGAGCTCACAGATTTTGTCAATGCATCTGCAGTATTCTTCAAAGTGTCCAGCTTTACCAGCAACACCTTTTTGTCTTCTATCATATCCCTCACAAAGTGATACTGAACATCAATGTGTTTTGTCTTTGAATGATATGCAGGGTTCTTTGCCAAGAAAATTGCACTTTAAGTCACAATCTGTCCTTATAGCTCCCTGTACTAACCCCATACTTGAACACAATCTCTGCAACCAAACTGCTTCCTTGCTTGCATGAGTGGCTGCCATGCATTATGCCTCTGTAGTTGACAGTGCTACTACAGATTGTTTCTTACCCATCCAACTGACTGCACCTCCAAATAGGTTAAACACATACCCACTTGTAGATATTCTTTGATCCAGATCTCCAGCCCAGTCTGCATCAACAAAGCCATGAATATCCAACACTTTGTCCAATCCTGGTCTTCCTTGGTAGCACAAACCATAATCACTAGTGCCACGCAAATACTTGAAAACTCACTTTACTATTGTCCAGTGCTCCTTCCCTGGTTTTGACATAAACCTGCTCAATACTCCCAATGCATGTGCAATGTCTAGTCTAGTATAGACCATCGCATACATCAGGCTACCGACTATACTTTCAAATGGAACACGGGACATGTCCTCTTCCTCTTCTTGTGTCTTGGGACACTATTCAACAGATAAGTTTACACCTACAGGAATAGGAACCTCACCTGTTTATTATCCTGCATATTAAACCTCTGCAATATTGTCTCGACATACCTCCTCTGGTTTAACCAGAGCTTCCTCTTTGTCCGATCTCTTTTAATTTCCATGCCCAAAATATAGTTTGCAGCACCAAGATCTTTCATTTCGAATTTGGAGGACAAATGGGTCTTCAAATCCTGGATAATTTCTTTGTCATTTCCAACCAGCAACATATCATCCACATATAAGACCAGATAAATAACACGGTCACCAATTAATTTAAAATACACACATTGATCTGCTTTGCTTCTAGTGAAGCCAAGTCCCCGTATAAATGTATCAAATTTCTAATACCACATCCTTGGTGACTATTTTAACCCATACAGAGACTCCTTTAACTTGCATACCAGTTGTTTCTTACCCTTCACCACAAAACCTTCAGGTTTCTTCATGTAGATCTCCTCTTCCAGGTCCCCATGAAGAAATGTTGTCTTCACATCCATCTGTTCTACCTCAAAATCAAAAGCAATAGCAACAGATAAAAGTAATCTAATAGAAGCTACCTTGGGAACAGGAGAAAAAATATCACCAAAACCAATTCCCAGCTCCTGGGAATAACCTTTTTCTACCAACTGAGCTTTGTATTTCTCCACCTTTCCTTCTGCATTTGTCTTCTTCTTGAACACCCATTTTCTACCAATGGGTTTCCTTCCAGCCGGCAACTCCACCAAATCCCAAGCCTCATTTTTGTCCAAATATGCCATTTCATCAACCATGGCCTCTTTCCAGAGTTTTTCATCCTCTGAATTTACTGCTTCCTTCACAGTTCTGGGATCATCATCATTAATCGATAAAGCAAAATTTGAACAAAAAGCAGATGGACTATACCTTTCTGTCTGCCTTCTTTTTCGACCTGATCTTCTCATGCCCGGAGTTTTTGGCTCTTCATCTTCTAATTCCTCCTCTATCGTAGAGTCTGATTCTTCCTCCTTTACCTTAAACTCTATCTTCTCAGGTTCCTTTGGTTGGACTTCATGTTTAATAGCATCTTTCACCTCTCTGAACACCACATCTCAGTTGTACACAACCTTCCTTGTTATTGGGTTCCAAATCTTATAACCCTTTAAACCATCCTTATACCCAATAAAGATGCACTTTTCAGATTTACTATCCAACTTGGTTCTTTTCTCCTTTAGAACGTGTACATATGCATCACATCCAAATACCCTTAGATGTGAAAGAGAAGGCTTCTTACCAGTCCATACCTCTTGTGGGGTCTTATCTTCCAATGTTGATGAAGGTAATCTGTTGACCAGGTAACATGCAGTCTCCACTGCCTCTACCCAGAATTCTTGTCCTAACCCAGCACCACTGAGCATGCTTCTTGCCCTTTCCATCAACGTCTCATTCATTCTTTCTGCAACTCCATTTTGCTGAGATGTATATGGAGTAGTCTTCTGTTGTGTTATACCACACTTCTTACAGAATTCTTCAAATTCCTTATTGCATAACTCTCCACCATTATCTGTCCTCAGCACCTTTATCTTCTTCTCTATCTGGTTTTCCACCATAGCCTTAAATTCTTTAAACCTGTCAAAGACTTCAGATTTTTTCTTAAGGAAATATATCCATGTATTCCTTGAGAAGTCATTTATAAATGATACATAGTACACAAACTTACCCAGTGATGGAACCTTCATAGGTCCAAACACATCACTGTGCACAAGCTCTAATATCTGTTTTGCTCTCTTACCACCAGAGGGGAAACTCACCCGATTCTGCTTCCCATATACACAATTTTCACAGAAATCAAAATCTAGAGAGCTATTACACATACCTTCTACCATACCTTTACCATGAAGTATTTGAAGGCCCTTCTCTCCAAAATGTCCAAGCCTTTGATGCCACAACATGGTCTTCTCTCCATAGACCACTAGATTTTTTGCTCCACTTTCAGGGACCACAGAACTGTTGCACCCATCAACAACAGTGCTAACTTGCAGCTTGTACAAAGTTCCAATCCGAACTCCCCGCTTCAATACCAGTGATCCCCAAACCATCTTGTAGGTATCCTTCTTGAACACTATTTTTACACCTGCATCATCCAGAGTTGCTTACGGAAATCATATTTCTGGCTAATGCAGGAATATGAAAAACACCCAGAAGTGTTCTAACACTTCCACCTTGCAACTTCAACTTTACTTTTTCGTGACCAATGATTCTAGCCTTCATGTCATCCCCCAGGAAGACATCACCACCATCATATTTCTTATACTCGCAGAACCACTCTCTTTGGGGAGTGAAGTGAAGGGATGCACTTGAGTCAATCAACCATGCCTCATGATCTACATGTGTACTTGAAGAAGCCAAGTACACATCCCCACCGTCATCTGAGGTGGTTTTCGCCTCTGCAGAAGGAGCATCATCAGATCCTTTTCCTTTATCAGGAGCTTTAGATTTACAGTCCCTTTTATAGTGTCCTTCCTTTGCGCATTTCTAGCACACCACCTTTACAGGTTTTCCTGAAGATTTAGATCTCCCTCTAGATTTAGATCTCCCACTCGATGACTTATTTTTGTTTGTGTTCTGGGACCATCCTCGTACAGACAAGGCATCACCAGTCTGGCTCTCCATATTTTTCCGTCTCATCTCCTCCATCAGCAAGGATGAGACTATTTCATCAAACTATAAGGCAGTTGTATTGCTACCTATTGCAACAACCAGACTATCCCACGAATCTGATAGAGAACACAACAAATTAATGCACTTATCTTCATCTGAAATTTTAATATCAATAGATAATAACTAACTTACCACAGTATTAAATGTGTTCAGATGCTCTGTCACCAAATCTCCATCTTTCATCCTCAAGTTATACAGCTTTTTCCATAGGAACAGTTTATTCACTAGAAACTTAGATTGGTACAAAGTCCTTAACTTGTCCCACAAAGCCTTCGTTGTAGCTTCCCCTGATCTATTCAACAATGCTGAATCTGAGACACACAATCGTATTATGACCTTTGCCTTCTGATCCAACTTCTTCCATTCTTCATCGAACACTCCCGTTGGTTTAGTACTTGGATCTACCATGATCCAGTGATCTTTATCCACCAACAGATCTTCCACCTTGAGTTTGCACAACTCAAAACTCTGACCATTAAATTTCTCAATCTTTATCTTTCCACTGCTCACCATCTTCTTTCACCACCAGAATCAATCTCGCATAACTCCCACTGAACAAGGTCTACCATAAGGCCAACTGAAACCCCTCAGCAACAAAGGCGTCCCCTTGAAGCCAAAACAACTCCGATACCAAATGTAGGTTTTAACCCTGTACATAAATTACCTGCATATGAATTCTAAAACACAGAAAATAAAAAAATGCGAGAGAATAACACATAAAACACATATACACATAGATTTTACCTGGATCCCAAAACCAGGACTACTAGATTGATTTTTCATTACGTTCCTTTCAATAGTATAATACATATTTATACATGCCGAAGCATCCAATTGTTAGGTCCCTATAATACTAGTGATTACCCCATTACAATTGTAGTTGTATCCCTTATTAATATTGTTGTGCCCCTATTGTCCCCACATTGTTATTACTGTGCCCCATAGAATCCCTCTATTGTTATTTTTGTGCCTTTATATTATTATTGTTAGGTCAGCTTGGTTATATTGTGACTCCTTAGACTCCTATATATAGAAAGGAGGTTTTATCATTTGAATCATCCAAGAATTGTTCATTTATGTAATGTAAAGGAGGTTTCCCCCTAGAAGAGGCTAAATTCTAAGGCGTTAATCTATCTTTTCTATCTTTTTGTGAGCTAGTTTCATAGCATTTGGTATCAGAGCTTTGAATTCTGGGGTTTCGCTGCTCCAAACAGGTCATCGTGGAATTTGCGTTATAAATTTTTTTCTACGATGTTTCAAATGCTACAAAAAAAACCCATTTGAGAAGAAATCACGTTGAACCTCGGGTCAGAATTTTAGAGCTTTTCACGCAATATTTGCAGAGATATGATCTGAGGAAGTCGGTCTTTTTGCAGACTCTTGAATTACATTCCAAACAGGTGACCCGGGGAAAATAGCCATAACTTTTGTTTTGAGCATCAGATTGAAATTTCATAAGAAGTTACAGAAAGAGGACGGGCTGTAGTTTCCTGTATAGATTTTTCAAATCCTAAGGTCGAAACAATGACACATGGCACTTCATACAAGTTCGCTCTTCTGAAAAGGTATATAATCAGGTCATCTTAGGAGATTGTGCATAACTCTTTCTTGGAGAATCTAAATTCGATCAAAATGGTGGTATTGGAAAGAGGATGCAGAGGGTTACCGCAGGTCACAATTTCAGAACTGGAAGATATGAAATTACAGAGATGCATCAGAGGCAATATCGAGCTCCTACAAAGTGAAAAAAGGTGTGTATATTTTTTTAAATTTTTGCTTAAGCATGGTTTGAAAATTTATTTTGAAGGAATTCAAAGGGAATAGTATAGCATTATTATCGGTAACTGATGCCCCGAGGAAAGAAAATGCAAACACTAGTAAGCAACCTGAAAGCTCTAGCATGACTTATGAAGAAGAGGAAGAAATGCAACATGATCTATCAAATTACGAGACCAAGTACAACAAATATCACTCGCACAAAAAGTAACAGAATCTAAGATGGATGGTTTAAAGAAAGATGTAGAAGCTAAGATGAATGACGTGGAAGCTAAGATGGATGGTTTGAAGATAGATTTGAAGATAAATTTGAAGACAAGCATGGCAGATTTGAAGACAGATTTGACAAATTTTCTACAAGAAATACTTACTAATGGTGAACGAGTAGTAAAGGAAACTCGTGAAGAGAAAAAAATAAATGTTAATCATGATTTCAAAGACTCTAACATTGGATCTAAGAACCACCATCTTCCAAAAATCGATATGAGGAAGTTTTATGGCAAGGATCCCCCAACATGGATACTACAGATGGAGCAATTTTTCGATCTCAATAATGTGCAAAACACACAAAAGGTACGTATTGCCACTTTATATTTGGAACCAAATCAGTTTATATGGTATCAATGGCTTTTCTCCCGTAAACAAATTGTCACTTGGGCAATTTTTACGGAAGAATTGACAGCACATTATGAGGATACAAAAAGCAACACTTTTTTTAGCCAACTGATAAGTCTCAAACAAAAGGGTTTACTGATGGATCACATTAAGGACTTCCAAAAATTGAACATAAGGGTAAAATATATTCCAGAAGAGCATAGGATTGATGTTTTCAAAGGGAATTTAAAGGATAATATCCAACATGAGGTTCGCCTTTGGGAACCTAATTCATTGGAGAAGGCATTCAGGGTAGCAAGAAAAATGGAATTCAAAATTATGGCAACCAAGAAACCTACCACTCACAACTATAAAGATGGAAGTGTTGTTGCCCCTAGCTTTCCACAACCTATAAGGCTAACATCACAAAAATTGGAAAAAAAAAGAGCAAAAGGGCTTTGTTACAGTTGTGATAGCAAATACAATAAAGGTCATAAGTGTGTTGAGAAGAAATTATTCTACATAGATTATGAAGAGGAGGAAGAAAAGGAACAAGAAATGTCAAAAGAAGAGGATATACTCCAGGAATAAACCCTAGATAAAGAAGTAATGAATCCAACCATATCTTGTAATGCATTGGCTGGAATTACCACTCCTCAAACTATCAAGATAGAATGACATATCAAGAAGAAAAAGGTAATAGTGTTGATTGATTCGGGAAGTACCCACAATTTTATTCATTGTAAGATAGCAAAAGAATTGAATTGCTTCCTATATCCAGCACCAGAGTGTCAAGTAATGGTTGCAAGTGGAGGAATGATAAATTGCTTTGGAAAGTGCCATAATATCAAGCTATCCATGGGAGAATATATATTGAGTAGCCCAATGCTTTCCATTCCAATGGGAGGTGCTGATGTTGTATTAGGAGTCCGATGGCTACAATCCTTGGGTACAATAGCTTTTAATTTTCAAGAACTTTTCATGAAATTTTCTACAGAATGAAAGGAAGTTGAATTAAGGGGTATTGCAGGGAAACCGGGAAAGATAATCAGTTCTAACGGTATGACAAAGCTTCTAAAAAAGGAACAAAGAGGTGTAATTTCACAATTATGTTCGCTAGATGTTTCCACATCGAAATCATCTATTTCTCCATATCTCCAAAAAGTCATGGACAATCATTTCAAGGTATTTGAGACTCCCAAAGGTCTCTCACCTATTTGTGATCACGATCATACTATTCATCTGATTCCAGGAAGTGTTCCTCCAAACATCAGGCCGTACAGATATCCCTATGCCCAAAAGAGTGAAATTGAACATATGGTTGCAGAAATGCTAGAGGCTGGTATAATTCAACCTAGTCAAAGTTCTTTCTCTGCTCTAGTAGTATTGGTGCACAAGAAGGATGGATCATGGTGCATGTGTCCGGATTATAGGGAGCTCAACAAGCTCACTATTAAAGATAAGTTTCCCATTCCTATCAATGATGGATTACTGGATGAATTGCATGGATCAATTTACTTCACCAAGTTGGATCTTCGTTCAGGATATCATCAAATCATAATGAAGACTGAAGACATTCTGAAAATAGCGTTTAGAAGTCATGAGGGTCATTATGAATTTTTGGTCATGCCTTTTGGCCTTACCAATGCACCTTCTACATTTCAAGTTTTAATGAATTCCATTTTCAAACCCTTCCTTAGAAAATTTGTGTTAGTATTTTTTGATGATATACTAATCTACAACAAGTCTTGGAAGGATCATGTTGAACATGTTGACAGGGTGCTACAAATATTGGAGGAGAAACAATTATATTGTATCTCATGAAGGAGTTAAGGTAGACCCTAGCAAAATTAAAGCCATTAAGGAATGGAAAATCCCCACATCCATAAAGCATCTGTGAGGATTTCTCTCGAGTTGATAGGGTATTATCGCAAGTTTGTTAAGAATTATGGGAGAATAGCAGCACCTCTAACAAAATTATTGAAGAACGATGCATTTTCATGGACTCCAGAAGCAACAAAGGCCTTCGAACATCTTAAAGAGGCAATGTGCCAAGCATCGGTCTTAGCTACACCGGACTTCACAAAAACCTTTATTGTGGAATGTGATGCTTCAGGAAATGGAATTGGTGTTGTTTTAATGCAAGATGAAAGACCCATTGCTTTTGAAAGTCATCCAATCAAGGGAAAGTTTTTACACAAAGCTATTTATGAGAAGGAAATGTTGGCAATACTACATGCACTTAAGAAATGGCGACCCTACCTAATGGGAAGACACTTCAAGGTAAAAATGGATCATGATAGCCTTAAATACTTTTTAGAACAAATATTATCCTCTGAAGAGCAACAAAAGTGGGTCACAAAGATGTTGGGTTATGACTTTGAAATCATCTACAAAAAAGGGAAGCAAAATGTGGTGGCAGATGCACTCTCAAGAAAGGATGAGGATGTGGAAGCATTGTTGTGCGCCATTTCTATTATCCAACCAGATTGGATAAATGAAGCAAGGGAGGAATGAGAGAATGATGAAGAAGTGTGGGCACTTATTCGAAAGTTACAACAAGATTCCAGTACATCTGATACATTTAGCTAGCAAAATGATTCGTTATGGTACAAAGATCGCTTATTCCTCTGTAAGATCGCTTATACCTCTGTAAGATCGCTTAATCGCCTTTGAATCATCCAAGAATTTTTCATTTATGTAATGTAAAGGAGGTTTCCCCCTTGAAGAGGCTGAATTCTAAGGCATTAATCTATCTTTTCTATCTTTTTGTGAGTTGGTTTCATAACACCAATACCATGGACTGAAAAACCATCGCATCCAAAAACATGGACCGAAAACCATTGCATCCAAAACCATGTGTGAAAAATCATAGGTAGGTCTGCCCAACCTAATATAGGGTCCAAAAACAAAATTTACCCCTCAAACCCCCTATGACCGCTACCCCCCCCCACCCGGGTGCTATTCAATTGGCACAAAGAATGGGGGGGCTTCGCCCCCCTTCTAACCCCCCGGTTAACTACGTGGGCTATTACTTGAAATGCTTATTATGTCCTTAAGCTTGCCATTCATCTTTTCAAATTGTGATGATGACAATGAAATTGCAAATTACTCTAGCCACCCACTCTTATCAAATGGCATATGGTGACAATCTTGGAGATGCTTACAAAATGCACATGCATCATCTTCCTCATATGGTCCATAACAATTGCTTGAAATATCACCACATACTGGTTTCATTCTAGAGGTTTCTTTTGTTGTCACAGGAGTGGAAATTTCAAAAATTTGTTCTTTTAGCACATGTTGCAACTATAGACGCATATGCCTCTGCTCCTCTTCAACCATCTCTAGCATTCTTCTCAACTCAATGTTCTTCATACGAAGAGCCAAATTCAACTCCTCTAGCTCTTGGAGACTCTTCTTGCCCATTCTTGCAACTTGGTCAGATGAAGCTTTGATACCAATTTGATTTGAAAATGGAGGAGGTTTCCTTTTCCTCTTCTCCAAAATTAAACAAACAAATAAATAAGGACCATTCCAATGCTTTACAAGTTAATAGTGGGTTTTGACACAAAACAAGTTTTTTTCAATGTCTCTTCAAGTCATGTGTTAGTCTTCACATGTAAACTTAACATAAGCAACATATTATCACATAACTCATACATGCATCATGAAGAGAATAATAAAGGATTTGTTAACAGAGATCGACCCTCCTGGGCTACATCTTTGGGCCTGCCAATATAGCTAGATCGCTTCATATATTCAATGTAAAAAGGAGTACATAAAAGTTTGCTAATGAAAACATGTGGCTATTACCCTTATAAGGTAATATTCTCTTGCAAAGAAATCTCACATAAAATAGCAATATAAGGCATCTCCTACAAAGATCCTATACTCCAATTGAACTGAGCTTACATGAGCATATGAGCACTTCAATTCCACATTGAAGAGAAAAAACAAAACTTCCCTCAACATGACATAATGAGAAAAGTAAACCTGAGTTGAACCCTGCAAGTAAAAACTATTGTAGTAGACTTCTAAAGGTGAGAAAACCCTTACAAGGCCTTCACCATACTCAAACACCTTTCAAAACTGCTTCAAAAACCTGATTCATCTATACACCCTTGGTCTTCAACCTGAAAAAAGACTCCTTAGATGTGCTCAAATCAGCAATTAGAGGTCACCATTAGATCTGAATATCCACAAACCCCGAACTAGACTCTTCTTAAGTTCATTTTGGTCAAAAACTCAAAAATTTATGGCTCTACGAGCTCTCCCATCCGTTTTATTGTTAACTATCCTACAAATCAGACCAACAGTCTAATTTTCCTACAAATCCTCTCAGGCGACAAATCCACCCTTCGCCGATGCAATTTGTTGGAACTTTAAATTAGCCAATAACCCCTTAAGGCCGAAAATTTGGGTCATATGGCTACACAAGGCCGTGGGCTAGGCCTTAACGCCTACCCTCACCGGCTTAGCCCTTAAGACTCGGGCGTGTGGTCTTATCGGGTACCACGGGACTGAGGGTCGGGCCAACAACCCACCCTTCGCGTCGAGCCCCTTAAAATCCCTACGTCAGGTCACATGGGTGTTCAAAGGACCCTTAGATGGCCCCTCTCTAAAATTTGTTTCCTTTGGCACCTTAATCCATGCGCTATGGTCATGTTGCAACAGCGTATGGCCATGCGCCGAGAGCTAGGATCTAGCCCTTTGCTCAGTCGACACCTTTCTCCATCATGCCTAGTCTTTTGCAGGTGATGTAATGAGGGGCTAAGGTTTCGCCAAGCGCCTTCTCCGCCAGCTCCAAAAATGTTGTGATGTGGTCATGTGACTAAGTTGTGACTAGGGGCCAAGGGCTTAACCTTGGGCCCATCCCCCAAACTTAAAATGTTGAAACCTTAAATACCACCTCGCTCCTATTTATAACAAAAACCATCTCTAACACACTTGGTAGAGTGCTCCGTTGATGTTCATGAGGTCAGAGGTTCGAATTTCTTGGATATCAGTCTAACCATACCAAAAAAATTGATTGTCCCCGGGATGCCACGTTGGAGCCCATGACTAGGCCCCGTGGCGCCCAACCATTGGCCAAAATCACCAAACCATCAACCAATAACATTTGATCATGTGCCAAAATTGGAGGATGTCACTTGTCAGCCTGTGATTTGCTCGAGGGTACACACGGTCACCCTACTGACGTTGTTGTACAGCCACCCAATCAGCTGCCCAGTCAATAGACCTGCTAAAAGTTTAGCTGTTGGGCCAAATGGTCAACACGTGACAACTTGAGGATATGGTGTCGGATTGAGGTGAAACAAACTTTGTTGGATTCATAAAAATGATCACTTCGAGTTGATGTCAGTTTCAAGAATTTCTGGGCACTTTCATTTTTGAGCTAAAATTTGATCACCTATAGTCCTCCAAATGAAGTTGAAGATACTATACATAAGCTTGTTAAACTCAATAAAGTCATAAGGCACGGTGAAATCCATGGATCTAAAATAATAAGTAAGAACAAAAGAAAAATTGACAAGGGTTGTACATCAGATTATCTAAATCCGTCATGAATTATAGAGAAATATTTTGTAGATCTCCCATACTAAGAAAATTATAAGCTTAGAACTCAGAAGGATTCAAGTAATCAAATGTCCCCAACATAACTAGAATTGTGCAAGAAGAAATCACAAAATTGATTGAAAGGAAATTGATAGAGCCAATTATAAGTCATTAGGCATGCCTAACCTTTTATGTTAATAAACATTCAAGACAAAAAGGAGGAAAATCACACCTTGTGATAAATTACAGAGCAATGAATGAAGTGCTTCTTCTTATCATATATCCTTTGCCCTTGCTAATACTGGATCTAATAATTTTTTCAACAATTTTTCTCTAAAAATTTCATTTTGGTAGATCTGGATAAATCCAAAAGATAGATATAAGACAACATTCATTGTCCCTCATGGTCAATATCGATGGAAGGTTATACCTTTCAACTTCAAGAATGCCCCATATAAAATCAATTCTTATGTTTTTTTCCTTATTTGGCTTCTTTGAATGTTGCTTACTTGACTCTTGATTTGTCATTTTATATCATTAGTTCATATGTTGAGAGTGTTCCATGATATGCATCCATGTTCATTTCATCCATATATGATATTTCTTCCAGAGTTGATACTTTGGGATTGAATCTTGACAAAAGAGTTCTCAATATTTTTCAAGCAAAAACATCATCCTTTATTTCTTCAGCTAGACCTGCAATAGAGTTGACTTTCAGGTTGATTATTTCATACCTTTTACCCATATAACCACACAAATCCAACCACATGATCAATGGCTTGGCCAAAGACTGTAGGACTTATCTCATGTTACCCATGTGACTGTGCCATAAAACTGGGGAATTAAGGGTCATTATACATATGCTTGTTGATGTCATCATGATGTCATGCTTTCCACATGACTCACTGTAAGTAAGCCATGTGTCATCAGTGGCCAACCAAATATGCATGGCATCATGACCATATGCCATGTCATCTTCACTGCCATTTGGACCTATCATCCTTCGCCACGTATCCTTGAAATTCCACTTGGATTTTCCACTTATACAACCATTGTATGTCTACCACATGTCATCCTTTCATCGATCTGATGGGGAAGTTTAAATAATTTGCATCTCTGCATACCATCCACCTTACATACTTTTGATCGCCATCAGCTAGGTCAAAATTGCATGGTGTTTAATGATGTTAAACAATGTGCATGTTTACATGACATACACTGTACATTACACCGCATGACCATAGATCTGCCTAATATATGCTTGTTGTTTAGCAAATTTGGTGTATTTTAATAAATTTGGTGCTTTTTTCCCTCATTAGAGCTATCAACTTCAAATTATGATAACTTTTCATCCAAAAGGAGTTTTTTTCAAGTGTGATATACTGTTGGAAAGGTGTCAAAGAGAAAGAGGACTATCCAACCATACCATCCATAGTTTCATGAGGACATCATAACTATGACAAAAAAATCAATAAACTTCAAACCTCTTTGACTTCACTTAATGGGGGAATGCAAAAGGTCAAGCTATAAAACACTTCATATGAGGCACTACTGCTTCCTTAGGCCTCCCCTTTTGACATCGATGGCACTGGTTTCCATCAAATGCTAACACTGTGTGCAACATAATATTGGTTTTTTATTTGTACATTGATCACTATTTCAACTTCTAAGCCCTCTTGGTTGCTTCTAACCATGTACTAGGACATTGCATTTTGAATTGTGCTTGAAGATCCTCCTTAAGACCATTAATGAAAAATTCTTTATAAGAGGAATATGTTAAGTTCTTTGTACATATGGATAATTTATCTAAAGTCGATGACTAAACCAGTTTGGTGTAACTTGGTAAATCTCCCCAAATAATTAGTATCCCTCTTGAAATGATCATAGATAGTGTTAACATGTTGAGTCTAGAAAATGTAGCCTACATATGTTTTTCTTATGCCATTGTCATCATTGTTTATCTACATAGAGGACCCCTACCCTATGTTTCCTCATGTCATCAATAATACCTTGGAGAGCGAAGTAATGTTCCATCTAAGTGACCCATCTTGACATGTTAGAACCATCAAACTTGTTCAAGTCCACATTAGGGGGATAATACCATAGGTTATTATCCATTGATATATTGTTGTGTAGACATGACGACCATTGTGGGTGGCTAAATAGATCTAAGTTAGAATTTTGTCCTTGGTGTGGCTCAATTTGTTTTGCAATCATTTCGTTTTCTTCTAGTGTAATTCAAGCTAACATACTTAAAAATTGTTGAATAAATTTTTTTCAAAGTTGTCAAACCTCTCATTCATCTTCCTATTGAACTTCTCTTCTAACCTATTTATGTTTTCATAACATTCCTTAAGTTAACCTTACAATTTCCAACATATTTGTAGTAGAGCATGTGCTCATGTTGTTTGGTTAAGTATGAGGATGTATATAGGTATTATCCTTCATGGGAGAGCTCACAAGAAAAAGATATTAGGTTCTAAGGATAAAGGAGTGTTAGGTGTTATCACTCTCTAATATATATGTGGGGTCCAACAATAATACTTAGTCTAATATCTCAATGCACCAACTAAGGAGGCTAAATTTTCTCTTAAAAAAATTTAAAAAAAAAAAAAAAAATTAAGCTTGATAACCCTAGAAAAAAGCTCTTAAAATGACCATAAATAACTTGTTTAAGGTAGGTTTAAGGCCAAAAATGTAAAGTAATCACAACTACTATTATACTTCTTAGATTCACTATTATCACCCCAAATATGAAATGCAAGATCTTTTTTGGATCTAATGGCACTAGTTTGACTAAAATTTGTGCTCTTTATCAAAAGATATTAAATTTGTGAAATTTGCACCCTTCTTGAAAAAACCCTAGAAGATTTGTAAATTTTAAATTGCAATTAGCTTCACTTCTCATATTCCATTTTGGGCGATTTTTTTATTTGAAATTTGGAAAATTTCAAGAGCAATTTCATTCTCATATTAGATTCTTAAAATTATGCATTAAAACTCTCAAAAATTGACCTCAATACCACCATCCTCCTTTTTTCCATAAAAATTCAATAAAAAGGGAAAAAAAAATATTCTACTTTGTGCCCCAAAATTTTCCCACTTCATGCCCAAGAAAGAGCTATGATACCAATTGTATTGTAATTCACATGAAATAAAGTGCAAAACCTGAGAACCTAAGAAAAAAGAGCGATAAACCGCAAGAAATATCTCTTTGATAATAGAAAATAGAGAGCTATGTTCACTTGCCTCTTCAAGGGGGCAACCTCTAAGGGCAATGCTCTAAATACAATCACAATTCTTCACAAAACATTACATAACCTTCTACTCAATATATATCTATCCATAGAGAATATTACCTATGGGCCCCTTATAATGAAATCCTACAAACTAATTTGGGTTTATTAGGAAACAGGGCCCTTTTTATAATGAGTGACTATCAACAAACTATTTAATGGAGTACATACTTTAATAATGTATCTAAGTAAAAGGGTTAGGGTAGGACCCTAATAATACTAACCCAAAATTTAAGAAGACATAGCAAGGTTCACTATAGAATGTATACTTTTTTGTACCAACAAACTCAGTAATAGGAAGCAGGGTATATGTCATCCCTTACATGTACCCACTCATCTCTCGGAAATCATGTCCATGGATTCTGTGGGAGGTTTAACAACCACTAAGAAGAGACATGACTACTTGTTTGTGGTAGTTAACACGTTTAGCAAGATGTGCATTCTCATGTCCTATAAAAATACCAGTAAATGGAAAGAAGCAACAAAGACGTTCTTTGAATAGGTATGGGTGCAGTTTGTGATACTGTGGAGCAGCATTTCAAACAGGGACACCATAATTCTTAGTGCATTTTGGGCTATGTTGTTGGAGAATATGGACATGAATTTAAAGAGGTCTACAACATCCCATCCATAAATAGATGGGAAACAAAGGTATTTAATAGGACTTTGGTACAATTTTTGAGGGCCTACAAATTTTTTGGGGTCAAAAAGGCCTTAAAAGGTTTCAAACCCCAATTCTCCAAACTGATACTCACTAGTAAAAATGACCTTACAAGTTGATTCATCCAATTTTTCCACTATGAATGCATCAATATAAATGATAAATAAGATAATGATTCAATCATGATCACTTGGACATGGACCTATGTTTAAGGTGGAGCTTGGACTACTTCAACTCCGTGGCTAGCACATGTACATGGGACTTTGGTTCTCTAGCCTACTTTAACATTCCAGTCCACACTCATCCATGGGATTCAGGTATATGGTTATTCTTTCTCACAACAACCATTGAGGGAAATGATTTCTAAGGGGGGTGGAAAGTTAGGATTCTACCTAGGGGTGTAATGGGGTGTGGGGGTGAAGGGACCATAGTAGAGCAATAATAGTGGAGGTCATTTAATGTAAGATGGACTAGGTCCACTATATTGTTAAATAAGACCCACTACAGTAGTTAATATTGAATAAATATAAGAGTTCCTCATTAAATAAGGTCCATTATGTAGTTAGGAGTTTGTTATGATTGGGGTTCTATTGATAATTATAAATTAGAATGGAAAACTCCTTATGAGAGGTGTGGAAGAGTATTGTAATTAGAGCTTAGCTCATTAGGAGGTTGTCTCATTGAAGAGGCAAGTGAATAAGAGTGGATTCCTTCCATAAAAGGATTAATTGTAAGGTGTTGTCCTACCTTGAGGGTTTCACTTTGTCTTTTATTTTTTCTGTTTTTTTTCCAGGGAAAAAAATCATTAACTTCCATTTATAAGATATAAACGAAGGTTACATATTATATATGTTATAGGTATTCTCATTTCCCAAGCCCTCTGAGTATATTCCTTGCAACAATCAAGACTATTGTCATTGGAAACTTGTTTCTACTTAAAATTATTTATTGAGGTATTTTGTGTATGTTTTTTCCCATTGATAAACCAAAATAGACAGTCAAAACTCACTCTTTTGTAAGAGTTATATTACATCTTGTATACGCAATTAAAAGTCAAAAAATGATTGTGTGATCGTATGAAGATAAAAAAATATAATTTATTATGCACAGTCTGAACTTATTTGGTCCTAGGGGTCAAAAATATGTTCTTGTTGTTGGAGTTCTTTATTTTCAATGACCTTGCAGGTGCCTCGGTCCATATCCAAACCATTTTTTTAGTGTCGATCAACTTCCTCGTTCATGTGCCTTTAAATGTGATCAAAATTTATGTCAGAGAAAACAACCATTTTTTGAGATTTTTTTTATATAGTGTTAGAAAGGATTGATATTTTATATTTATTGTTCCTTTCATCCATTTAATGACATTTAGAGAGTCCCCATAACTATGAAGAGACTGAATTCGAATTTTTTGGGCCAATTGTAGAGTTAAGTGCAATGCGAACAATTCAACATAATTGTTTGATGCATGGCCAATATTCTTTGAGGAAGTGAAAAATTGTGAAACTGAAAGGTGTAGAAATCACTTGGCACCACCTATAGAAGGGGAAGCTTGAGTAGATCCATTAAATAAGGCCCATGGAAAATTTTTAATAGTTTCACAACCCAGAGAATCATTTGAAGAACCAAGGGAAGGCACATATTTGAATGAGGACACAATGGCAAGGCTATTAGTATCCACTTTGGCAGAGTTTGGGGGCCTATTTTCAAAAAGGGTTTCATTCCTTTCCTGTCAAATACCCCATCATGTGATAAGAGGGAGCACCTTCATGTGATCTAGTAATTGTTTTGAGACCCAACATTTGAGACTATTATTTATATATGTTGCATGTAGGAAATAAAAATATGGATAACCATTTCCAAATCCTTCCTACATAACAATGTTACGTCCCTATACTACTAGTGTAACCCTTTATTGTTATTAGTGCAACCCCCTTATTATATTGTTGTGCCCATGTAGTCCCCATATTGTTATTATTGTGCCCCATAGAAGCCCACTATTGTTATTGTTGTGCCCTTACATTATTATTGTTATGTCGGCTCTGATTATATTATGACCCCTTAGACTCCTATATATAGAAAGGAGGTCTTGTCATTTGTATCATACAAGAATTATTCATTTGTGTAATGTAAAGGAGGTTCTCCCCTCTAAGAGGCTGATTTCTAAGGCATTGATCTATCTTTTCTATATTTTTGTGAGCTGGTTTCATAACATTTGGTATCAGAGCTTTGGATTCTAGGGTTTCGCTGCTCCAAATAGGTCATCATGGTATTTTCACTATAACTTCTTCTTTTTTTTGCAACATTTCAGAAGCTAACAAAAAAATCCATTTGAGATGAAATCGTTCTAAACCTCAGGTCCGAATTTCAGATATTGTATCTCTATATTTTCAGAGATATGATCTAAGGAAGTTAGGATTTTTGTAGCCTCCTGAATTACATTCCAAACAAGTGACCTTGGGAAAATAATCATAACTTTCTCTCTGAGCATCAGATTGAAATTTCATAAGTTACAAAAATAGGACGGACAGTATTTTTTTTTGTATCTTTTTCAGATCCGATGGTCGAAATAATGACATGTGGCACATTGTACAAGTTCACTCTACTGAAAAATTATATAATCAGGTCATCTTGGGAGATTGGGCAAAACACTTTCTTGGAGAATCCAATTTCGATCAGACTGGTGGTGTTGGAAAGAGGACTTAGAGGGATACTACAGTTCACAATTTCAAAATTTGGAGTCCGATATTGCAAAGTTACAGTCGTTTCAATATCGAGCTCCTAAAATGAAGAAAAGGCGATATGAGGAAGTTTGATGGCAAGGATCCGGTAAATTGGATACTACAAATGGAGCAATATTTTTATTTACATGATGTAAAACTATTACAAAAGGTACGTATTGCATCTTTATATTTAGAATCAAATCAATTTTTATGATATAAAGGGCTTTGTTCTCGTAAACCACTTGTCACTTGGTCAATTTTCATGGAGGAAATGATAGCACATTATGAGGATACAAAGAGAAACACCTTTTTGGCCAACTGATAAATCTCAAACAAAAGGGTTCAATAGGAGAGCACATTGAGGACTTCCAAAAATTGAATATAAGGGTAAATGATATTCCATAGAAGCAAAGGATTGATGTCTTCATCGGGAATTTAAAGGATAACATTCAACATGAGGTTCGTCTTTGGGAACCTGATTCATTGGAGAAGGCATTCAGGTTGGCAAGGAAAATTAATAGCGGAATTATGGAAACAAGGAATCCTACTGCTCACAACTATAAATATGGAAGTGTTTTTGCTCCTATCCTTCCACAACCTACAAGGTTTACACCACAAAAATTGGAAGAAAAAAGAGAAATAGGGATTTGTTACATTTGTGATAGCAAATACACTAAAGGTCATAAGTGTGCTGAGAAGAAATTATTTTACATAGATTGTGAAGAGGAGGAAGAAAATGATTAAGAAAACAAAAGAAGAGGATATAGACCAGGGACCAACCCCGCAGAAAGAAGAAATGAATCTGATCATTTCTTGTAAATCATTAGAAAGGATTACCACTCCTCAAATTCTCAATATAGAACGACATATCAAGAAGAAAAAGGTTCAAGAAGTGAAAGATTACATCGAGCATCAAGAAATGAATCCGACCATATCTTGTAATGCATTGGTAGGAATTACCACTCCTCAAACTCTCAAGATAGAAGGACATATCAAGAAGAAAAAGGTTCAAGCAGTGAAAGATCACGTCGAGCATCAACAACAAGTTCTCCAACTTTTAAATGATAACCCCACTTTGGCGAAGAATAGAATGAAACAACAAGCAGATCAACATTGCAGTGAAAGAAGTTTTGATATAGGTGACTGGGTATTTCTATGACTACATCCATACAAAAAAATGTCCCTCAAGCAAGCTAAGAAGGATAATAAATTATCACCAGAGTATTATGGTATGTACAAGGTGTTACAAAAGCTTGGTACTAGTGTATACAAATTGAAGCTTCCTACATCTTCCCGAGTGCACCCAGTTTTCCATGTTTCATGCTTAAAGAATGTTATAGGTGAGAAGATCCCAATTCAAACAATATTGTCAAAACTTAACGAGGAAGGAAAACTCATATTGGAATTGGAAGCAGTCACAAAAACAAGAAATTGACCACTACAGAACCGATCAATTTTAGAGTATCTCATCAACTGAAAGAACTTACCCGCTGAACATTCCACATGGGAGGATGAGAATTTTATACAAAAACATCTAGAACTACTCAAGCATTGAGGACAACACTTTTTGAAGGAGAGGGGAATGTTAGGTCCCTAAACTACTAGTGTAACCCCTTATTGTTATTAGTGCAACCCCCTTATTATATTGTTGTGCCCATGTAGTCCCCATATTGTTATTGTTGTGCCCCATAGAAACCCACTATTGTTATTTTTGTGCCCTTACATTATTATTGTTATGTCGCCTCTGATTATATTATGACCCCTTAGACTCCTATATATATAAAGGAGGCCTTGTCATTTGTATCATCAAAGAATTGTTCATTTGTGTAATGTAAAGGAGGTTGCCCCCTTGAAGAGGTTGATTTCTAAGGATTTGATCTATCTTTTCTATCTTTTTGTGAGTTGGTTTCATAACAAACAGACGTATCCCTGGTCCCTGGAAGGACCCTTTTTGAAAATTGCTGCAGGTGGGGACTTTATTTCACAACATAAGACACATAAAAAGTTTGGCTTTTAGTGGTCAATTGAGTTTCCATAACCTTTTTCCCCACCAAGGAGAGTCATTGATGTTTTCTACCTAAGCCTAAGAAAGGTAACCATATTTAGAAGCATATGAGAAATGAGGATTAAATATCCAAATGAGCTTATCATATGAATCTTAATGGTAGACGTTTGAGATTTTTAGAGCTTTAAAATAGTGATCCCAAACTTCCACTTCTTCCCCTTCCAAATGAAGGTCTATAGGGGACACCCATTTCTAATTACTCTTTGGAAAATGATTCAACAAAACTTGGTTTAGAGTGTAAAGTCTTATTTTTGAATAAATGGTGGATAAGTGGATCAAGGAGGCAATATTAATGTTAACTACCAATCAAGGGATCTCACCCTATATGAATGTTTTATACTTTATTGACTTTTTGATAGAGGTGGTTCCCATTGGAAGAGGCTTTTAAGACCCATTTCTAAATGATGGAGTTGTTTGAAAGTGGTTTATGGGGATTTCAGATCCATTCCAAAATTGATAAGGGACTGAGGGTATTTTCGATGCATCACATAAGACCATAATTCTTCTCCTTGAAAATTTTTCATACACCTTTTCCCACAAGAGAATTGGAAAACCAAGGTAGACATTTAATTCCCCAACATCCCTGAGATTTCGAGAGAGCAAGGGATTTCCAAGCTATGAAAGAAGTTTTTTATTTTTTGTCTTTCCTAGACTAGAGGAAGCGAATAGATAATTTCTTAATCCTTTGTAATATTCCCATCAGAATCCATGCCAAATAAGTCCAATAAATAGGGATGGATTCAATCATCGATTTGTAAAGGATTAGCCTTCACGCTTTAGAAATCCATTTGTTTTTGCACAAGTAGGTTCTTTTTTCTATTTTCTCTGGAACCCAATATCAATATGATACTTTATAATTGCAAGGATTTATGATGAAGCCCGTATATTTTATTCCTTGGTTGATATCTTTAACATGGGATGAGAAGATTTCGTTTACTGATCTTTTTTCATTCCTCGACAAGCCCCATTCAGTAATTGATGATTTCCTCAATTTTATAATCATTCTAGTAGCCTGACCAAGGGTGTTCGGGAGATCCTTTAAAGTATGGATATGAGCTCATTGACCAGTTGAGAATATGAGAATGTCATCTATAAACATGATATGAGTTAGAAAACATTAAGGAGTGATGTTTATCTCTTTAAATTGACCTCTTTGAGTTGCATAAAAATAAGCATGCTTAAACCTTCTACCACTAAGAGGAAAAGAAGAGGTGATAAAGGCATCCTTGTCTCAATCCCCTCTCACCATGAAAATAAGAGGAGGCTTCCTCATTTATCAAAATGGTGAAGAGGATGTACTTATGTAGTTCATCACCCAAGTGACAAAGGAGTGACAAAACCCCATATGGATAAGTACCAATTTTAAATAGCTCCAACTCATCATGTCAAAGGCTTTTGAGAGGTATTTTCAAATCATTATGTGCTTGTTGTCGGTCTGCAATGCTCACTCCTATAACTAAACCCTAGACGCAATGCTCCATGAACACCCTCGGGGGGGGGATCGACCCCCCCAGCCTTCGGCCCCTTCGTATTCGGCAGCCTCCCTCCTGAGCCCGCCTTCACCTCATCAGCCTCCCGATCCAGGGACAGAGGCAAAGCTCCGGCGGCAAACTATACCTCGAAAGCCAACGGATCTGCGGCTGAGAGAAGCGTCCCCAGCCAAAGCGGAGCAACAGGATCATCCCCCTGCAAACCGATATCGAAGGAAACACCCTCATTAATCATCGAAGACCCATGGATCGAAGAATACAGAGATCACATGTGCAAACATGCCCTAATCTGTCGCTTCATGGGAGTGAGACTCAATGAAAAAGCTCTCTGCTGGTGGATAAACCAGAAATGGAAGCCCAAAGGGAACTATGAACTACAATTAGGAGCAAGGAATTTTTTCACGGTCATCTTCACCCACAGGGAAGACAGAGATCGCACTTTCGAAGGAGGCCCATACTTCTACAACTCGGCAGGACTCTACATAACGTACTGGAAGCCCAACTTTGTTCCAGAGCAGGAAGATTTCACAAAAGTTCCAGTCTGGCTCAAACTCTACTCCTTGCCGGTGGATTATTGGAATAAGTGGATCCTGGAAGCCATCGGGAACAAGCTGGGCGTCTTCATCAAAACTTCAGATCTCACATCTCAAGGTAAATACACTGCCTATGCCAGAATCTGTGTTTATATGGATGTCTCAAGACCTCTCCCAGGTCATATTGCTCTGATCCACAAAGGAATTCATTGGAAGCAGTCCATTTCCTATGAAAATATCCCTTTTAGATGCAGGAAATGTCGACAGCACGGACATCTTAGTCATGGTGCCCCCTAAATCAACCCCCACCTCAACCTCAAGCAGACAAGGCAGACAACCCATCCCCAGATTACATCCCTATTGCCAGGAAAAGCAAAAAGCAGAAAGGGAAAAATCCTCTGAAACACCCCTCCAACCCAATCCCCACCCAACAAAATAGCTTTGAAGTTCTAGGCAACCTTGATCCATTCGAAAACCCTCTGGAATCCCATGCCCCCCGACTCAAGATCCACCCAGGCAGTCTCAACCATCTAACCCTTCAATCATCTCCATCCCAAGCTCGGACCATCCCCAAACCGAGAAACAGCCTCAAATCCCCCAGCCCAACTCCGACCACAGCGATACAAACCTCGATCCTCTGCATACCCCTCCCTGCATTGAAACTCATCCAAATCAGATGCCCTCAACTGCTCCTATCAATCCCCTGGAAGAAATCCTGGGTGACCTGGATCTCCAGGAGGTCACCGAGCAATGGTCCAAACAGGGAGTGAATGCCATTCCCCAGGAACACTTGGAGAAAATCGAAATGGCATACTGCAATTAGAATATCTTAATCAGAATGCAGCCAAAAAGAAATGGGGAGATAGCAGCCAAATAGGCATCCAAGCCAACCTAGACCTGGACCAATACAAGCCGAAAGGTCCAGGAAGAAAACGGGGGAGAAAATCGACAAAGCAACAAATACAAGAACTCGGCAGGCACCTAATCAATGAAGGAAAAATGAGGGCTCTGGTCCTATCCACACCGAAGATTTCTCAATGAAGATAACAACATGGAATATCAGAGGGCTAAATGGCACCTCCAAAAGACGAATCCTCAAAAACCGTCTTTTCACGCAATCTCCAGACCTTGTCTTACTACAAGAATCCAAATGCTCAGCCAACGGCATAGAAATGCTCAAGAAACTATTTGCAAAAGGCTTTCAATGCACAAGCACAGAAGCCATTGGGCAAGCAGGAGGGCTCCTAATGTTTTGGAACAAAAACAAGCTTTTTATGCAGAATGCTCTGTCCACTAAGCATTCGCTATCAGTCATCTTCAACATGCCAGACTCACAACAAACGATATGCATCACCAATGTGTATGGACCTCAGCGAATTCAGGAGAAGTTCAAGATGCTGGAAGACTTGAACGAAATCAGACAACACCATGGTGCCAACCACTGGATCCTAGGTGGCGATTTCAACATGATCACCAACCTAGTGGAGAAGAAAGGAGGCCTAAGAAGATTGGATAAAGATGCGGAAGCTTTCAGTACCTTCATAGCAGCATCTAAACTCATTGATGTTCCCACAGTCAATGGTCTACACACATGGAACAATAAGCAAGGGGGAAATAGACAGGTTGCATCAAGGCTTGACAGGTTCCTCATATCGGAATCCATCATGCTCCAGAATCTAGACATGGAAGCCAACATTCTGCCCATTGGGGGATCAGATCACTGGCCAGTACAGTTGCACTTCACCAATATGATCAAGCCCCAAAACCAGCCTTTCAGGTTCGAAAGCTTCTGGATAGATCACCCAACCTTCATGCAAAATATACAAAGTTGGTGGACCCAAACCTCTGTAAAGAGCGACAACATTATGTACATCTTTCAGCAAAAGCTCAAGAGCATTAAGACCAAGCTCAAATGCTGGAACAAGAACACATTTGGTAACATTTTTCAAGCCAAAAAAGAGCTCGAGGAAAAAATGGCGGGCCTCCAACAATCAATGATCAAGGACGGGCCTAACGAGGACAGGTTAGCTCAGGAATCAAACCTCCAAAAGCAATGGGAAGACAGGCTAAGACAAGAAGAGCTGCTATGGAAACAAAAATCATGGGTGCAGTGGCTAAAGCATGGGGAACGAAACACAAGCTTCTAGCCAACAACCATATTCTATCCCTCAAAAAAGATGATGGTGATAAGGTCTCAACCAGAAAGCAAATAGGATCCCAACTAAATTTATACTTCAGGTCACTGCTCTCTGAGCCCAATCAAGATAGAACCCAAGCTATCAACAAAATCATTAGTGTTATTCCCCCCTTAGTAACGGAGGAGCAAAACTTCCTTCTCTTAAGAGAGTTCACTGAGCAGGAGATTGAAGAAGTCGTCTTCACCATGGCCTCTGACAAAGCCCCTGGACCAGACGGCTTTACAATTGAATTCTTCAAAGCTTGCTGGCACATCATCAAAGCAGACCTTTTCAATTTGATAAAGAACTTCCACAGAACCAAGAGAGTGCTGCCGACCATCAATGCTACCTTCCTCACCCTCATCCCCAAATCTGATCATGCTGACTCCCCCGACAAATTCAGACCTATAACCCTTTGCAACATCATCTATAAAATCCTCTCAAAATTGACGGCCAACAGACTTAAACCCATCCTTCCCTCAATCATTTCTCATGAACAGTCTGGATATGTTGAAGGAAGATAGATAACTGACAGCATCATTCTCAACCAGGAGGTGTTGCATTCTATCAAAACTCAAAAGATCCCGGGCATGCTCATTCAACTTGACCTCTCCAAGGCCTTTGACAAAATCAGCTGGATATACATCAAAGAAATCCTCCAGGCTTTCGGCTTCAGTCAGATTTGGATAAAATGGATAATGGAAATGGTCTCAAGAGCATTCTTTTCAATCATGTTGAACGGAGGCCCCTTACAACCATTCCTCCCATCCAGAGGCATACGGCAAGGAGATCCTTTGTCACCTTTTCTCTTTGTCATCATGGCAGAGGGCCTCAGAAGATCTCTATCCCAAGCGGTCCAAACGAATCAGCTCAAAGGCATCAAAGTTGCGCATCAAGGACCCACAGTAACGCATCAGCAATTTGTCGATGACACAATGCTTATGGGAACCCCCACAGTAAAGGAAGCTCGAACCTTCAACAAGGTGCTAAGTACTTTCACAGAAGCCTCAGGTATGGAGATCAATCTAACAAAATCCAAATTATTTTTCTTCAACACTTCTATTCCTGTGCAGAGAAATCTCAGCAAAATTCTCAAGATTCAGAGGAACTCCCTTCCAACCAAATACCTCGGCATCCCACTTTCAGAATACGCCCCCAAAGCTGCAAATTGGGAAGATCTCCTCAACAAAATGAAGGCCAGATTAAGCAGCTGGACTCATCGAGCCCTAAACATGGCCAACAGACTGGTACTAGTCAAATCAGTTCTTCAAACTATGCCAGCCTACATGCTCTCAGCCCTTGCGGCACCCAAATCAGTCTACAAATCCATTCGGAACATCCAGCGATCCTTCCTCTAGAATGGAGATTCAAAGAAGTGCAAATGGGCCCTCCTCAAGTGGACAGACATATGAAAACCAAAGCTGGCAGGAGGACTGGGCCTAAGAGATCCTGAAATCCTAAGCAAGGCTATTGCAGCAAAAATCTGGTGGAGATGGGTGGAGAATCCTAATTCCCTATGGGGCACCTTGTGGAAAGCAAAGTACACAAATCAAATACAGGACAAAGACCTCATCAGGCTCACTGGCAGCACTCAAGGCTCTCCCCTCTGGAACAAAGTATGGGAGAACCGACACATTGTTCAACAGCACTGCTTCTGGGAAGTGCACCAAGGCAACACTGCCCTCTTTTGGGAGGATGCTTGGTAGCAACTCCCTCCTCTGGACCACCCAGATTGGACTACACTCAAAAATGACATGCAAGAGGTAGGGCTAAAAAAGGTAGAAGATTATTGGCAACCCCAAACAGTGACCACCACTTGGCAAAAATGGCTAACCAAAGATCAATGGCCAACTCAAGACCACAATGGAAATATAGAACAACTCCTACAACAGCTAGAACAGCGCAGGATCCTCACCTCAACCAGAGAAGACATCCTGCGATGGGGAAACAATTCTAAAGGAACTTTCAATCTAAAAGAAGCCTACAGAATCATCGCTGCTTCACCTGACTGGCAACCGGACCCCAGATGGCACGCCCTCTGGACCAGAGGCACTTGGCCCAAAATAACCCTGTTCTCTTGGCTGGTCATGCACAACAGAGCGCTTACTTGGAACAATCTACAGCGACAGGGTTTCATCGGACCCTCTCGATGCGCCCTCTGCGAGAATGATAATGAAACACTCAACCACATTCTCAACACATGCCCCACCGCCTGCGCGCTATGGGATGATATAGCTTTTGTCTTCAGGCAAACCGACAGAAACAGAGACTCGATCTGCCTTACCTTGAGCAATTGGCGATCCACCATGTCCACCAATAATCTGATCAACAGGGCATGGAACCTCATTCCTGGAGCCATGGTATGGATTCTCTGGAAAACACACAATGCTCGAATCTTTAAGAACTCTGCAATGTCAATGGATAGGTTAATGGAAAAAACAAGGCAGCTAATAACAGAAACGACCCATGCCATGGACATAATGCTGCAAGAGGGGAACCTGTCACCAAAGGATCAAAGGATTGTCCAAATCCTCAATCTCAAAGCCCGGACCAATCCTACAGGCAGGAACCATACCACAGAAGCGATGAAGCAGGACAAATGGGGAACACCACCATTTCCAGTGTTCAAACTAAACTTCAATGGCGCGTCAAAGCAAAACCCGAGAAAAGCTGGGTACGGCGGAGCAATCAGGGACCACACGGGGAATATCCAGCTTATCTACCATGGCAATCTGGGAAACAACACCAACAATGCTGCAGAACTGATTGCTCTCATCAAAGGCATCACCCTGGCTGACCACTACAAATTTCTACCCCTGATAGTGGAAGGAGACTCGGAGATTGTCATCAAGATGATGAGAAAACTTCAAAACGGCACTCAAGTGGACAAGATCACACCCAGTTGGAGGCTCTCGGCAATCCTGAAGGATCTGCAAGCCCATCTCGGCAACATTCAAGGCATTACCTTTCAAGCAGTCAGAAGAACTGCAAATAAGCTGGCCGACACCATAGCCAATGCTGGCGTTCAGTCCAATAGTGAAGACTATCACATCCTCTGGCAAGACTTGGAGGAGGGGGAACTCAAAGAGAAATGCCACACCATAAACAAGGTAGACCAGCAAGCATAGCGAATGCCAGGCTCCTTTGATTCTTCCATATCTGCATCTACTGACAATTATACAAGTTGTAAGCGACCCACTCGAAGGAAAAAAAAAAGAGAGTGAGAGCAGAGACTAGACCAGCTCAGTTGTACAAAGGCAGACACAGGGAGGTCCCATCGACTCCCACTCTGCATCATGTATTTTACTATATTTTATTAATATAAAGTCTCGTTGAACCTTACAAAAAAAAAAAGGCTTTTGAGAGGTCCACCTTATCTAACAAGGCTTTCTGATGCTTAGTGCGAATAGAATGTAGACTTTCTTATGCAAGCCCAGTGGCTTCATTTATATTTTTGTTGACTAAGAACACAAATTGCTCCTGAAAGATGTTGTGACAAAACATATTTTAGCCTAAAGACTGTTAGGCCCCTATACTACTAGTGTAACCCCTTATTATTATTAGGACAACCCCCTTATTATATTGTTGTACCCATGTAGTCCCCATATTGTTATTTTTGTGCCCCATAGAAGCCCACTATTGTTATTATTGTGCCCTTACATTATTATTGTTATGTCGGCTTTGATTATATTATGACCCCTTAGACTCCTATATATAGAAAGGAGTTTTTTTCATTTGTATCATCGAAGAATTGTTCATTTGTGTAATGTAAAGGAGGTTTCCCCCTCGAAGAGGCTGAATTCTAAGGCGTTGATCTATCTTTTTTATCTTCTTGTGAGATGGTTTCATAACATTTGGTATCAGAGCTTTGGATTCTAGGGTTTCGCTGCTCCAAATAGGTCATCGTGGAATTTTCGCTATAACTTATTTTCTGCAACGTTTTAGAAGTGAAAAAATAAAACCATTTGAGATGGCATCACGTTGAACCTCGTGTCCAAATTTCAAAGCTTGTCTCCCTATATTTTCGAAGATATGATCTAAGGAAGTTAGGCTTTTTGCAAGCTCCAAAATTTAAGCTAAAACAGGTCATCGTGGGATTTTCACTATAACTCTTTCGCTATGAAGTTTCAGAAGCTAAAACAAAAACCCATTTGAGAAGAAATCGATCTGAACCTCAACTCTGAATTTCAGATCCTGTCTCGCTATATTCGTGGAGATATAGTCTGAGTAAATTAGGGTTTTTGAAAACCCCCGAATTACATTCCAAACAGGTCACCTTGGGAAAAGCATCATAATTGTCTCTCTAGGCATCAGATTTCAATTTCATAAGAAGTTACAAAAAGAGGGCAGACTGTAGTTTCCTGTGTATATTTTTCAGATCCAAAGATCAAAACAGTGATACGTGGCACTTCATACAAGTTCGCTCTACTTAAAAGGTATATAATCATGTCATCTTGGGATATTGTGCATAACTCTTTCTTGGAGAATCCAATTTCAATCAGACTGGTGGCATTGGAAAGAGGACACGGAGGGCTACAATAGGTCATGATTTTAGAACTGTAAGAGTTGAAATTATAGAGTTACAATCATTTCAAGATCGAGCTCCTAAAATCAAGAAAAGGCAATATGAGGAAGTTTGATGGCAAGGATTCGGTAAATTGGATACTACAAATGGAGCGATATTTTGATCTACATGGTGTACCACTATTACAAAAGGTATGTATTGCATCTTCATATTTAGAACCAGATCAATTTTTATGGTATAAAGGGCTTTGTTCTCGTAGACAACTTGTTACATGGTCAATTTTCACGAGGAAATGATAACACATTATGAGGATATAAAGAGAAACACCTTCTTTAGAGTAACACCACAACAATTGGAAGAAAAAAGAGAAAAAGGGCTTTGTTACAAAGTGGAAGCAAAATTATGGCAACAAGGAAGTCTACCCCTCACAACTATAAAGATGGAAGTGTTGTTTCTCCTAGCCTTCCACAACCTACAAGGGTTACACCACAACAATTGGAAGAAAAAAGAGAAAAGGGGCTTTGTTACAATTGTGATAACAAATACATTAAAGGTAATAAGTGTGCTGAGAAGAAATTATTTTACATTGATTGTGGAGAGGAGGAAGAAAAGGTTCACGAAGTGAAATATCACATCGAGAAAGAAGAAATGAATCCAACGATATCTTGTAATGCATTGGCCAGAATTACCACTCCTCAAACTATCAAGATAGAAGGACATATCAAGAAGAAAAATGTTAAAGAAGTGAAAGATCATATCGAGCATCAAGAAATGAATCCGGCCATATCTTGTAAAGCATTGGAAGAAATTACCACTCCCCAAACTCTCAAGATAGAAGGACATATCAAGAAGAAGAAGGTTCAAACAATGAAATATCAAGAAGAAAAGTATCAAGAAACATCAAAAGAAAAGGATACTCACCAGGAACCAACCCTAGAGAAAGAAAAAATGAATCTGACCATATCTTGTAATGCATTTTTCGGAATTACCACTCCTCAAATGGTAAAGATAGAAGGACATATCAAGAAGAAAAAGGTAATAGTGTTGATTGATTCAGGTAGTACCCATAATTTTATTAATTGTAAGATAGCTAAGGACTTAAATTGCTTCCTAGATCCAACACGAGAGTGTCAAGTGATGGTTGTAAATGGAGGAACCATAAATTGCTCTGGAAAGTGCCATAATATCCAGCTATCCATGGGAGAATATGTATTTAATAGCCCAATGTTTTCCATTCCAATGGGTGGTGTTGATGTTGTACTAGGAGTCCAATGGCTACAATCCTTGGGTACAATAGCTTCTAATTTTCATGGACTTTTTATGAAATTTTCTTCGGAAGAAAAGAAAGTTGAATTAAGGGGTATCACAGGGAAACCGGGAAAGATAATTAACTTTGACGGAATGACAAAGCTTCTAAAGAAAGAACAATGTGGCGTAATTGCACAATTATATTCGCTAACTGTTCGCACATCGAAACCATGTATTTCTCCAGATCTCCAAAAAGTCTTGGACAATAATTCCAAGGTATTTGAGACTCCCAAATGTCTCCCATGTATTCGTGATCATGATGATGCTATTCATTTTATTCTAGGATGTGTTCCTCCAAACGTCAAGCCTTATAGATATCCATATGCCCAAAGGAGTGAAATTGAACATATGGTTGCAGAAATGGTAGAGGTTGGTACAATTATCCAACCAAATTTGATAAACAAAGGAAGGTATGAATGGAAGAATGGCGAAGCAGGGTGGGAAATCATTCAAAAGTTGTCGAATATCCCAGTTCCAACAATATTGCCAGAACTTGACAAGGAAGGAAAAAGCATATTGGAACCCGAAGCATTTACAGAACCGAGAAGTCGATAGCTACGAAATCAATCAATTTCAAAGCACATCATCAAGTGGAAGAACTTACCTGTTGAAGATTTCACATGGAAGGACAAGAATTTTATACAGAAGCATCAAGAACTACTCAAGCGTTGAGGACAACACTTTTTGAAGGAGATGGGCATGTTAGGCCCCTATACTACTAGTGTAACCCCTTATTATTATTAGGACAACCCCCTTATTACATTGTTGTACCCATGTAGTCCCCATATTGTTATTATTGTGCCCCATAGAAGCTCACTATTATTATTATTGTGCCCTTACATTATTATTGTTATGTCGGCTTTGATTATATTATGACCCCTTAGACTCGTATATATAGAAAGGAGTTCTTTTCATTTGTATCATTGAATAATTGTTCATTTGTGTAACATAAAGGAGGTTGCCACCTCGAAGAGGCTGAATTCTAAGGCGTTGATCTATCTTTTCTATCTTCTTGTGAGCTGGTTTCATAACAAAGACTATATTTTTCTAATTATCTTATAAATTCGGTTGCAAATTTAGATGGGTTGAAAAATTTCAAAGGAGTTTGTGTTGCCATATTTAGGAATTAAAGCAATGAAGGTGGAATTGAAGGGAGCACAAATTGATCAGAGTTCATAGAGTACTCAATAATAGAGAGGAGATCATCTATAATAAAATCCAGGCAACTGGTGTAGAATTCAATGGATGATCCTTTTGGACCAAGGATCTTTGAATTTTTGAAACTATAAAGGACTTTTTCAAGTTCTACCCTGGTGACCTCATCCATAAGGACATCATTCCCTTCTTGATCAACAAAACTAGGTAAAAGCCTGACCACTGCTAGAATTTTCTTGATGGTTGCCTCATTATCTTAGAAGAAAACATCCTTAAAGTAAATACATCCCACTAAGCCAATATCTGAAAGGGAAGTGGCAAGTGAGCCATTTGGATTTTTTATCCCCCAAGCAATGTTAATATCTTTTTGATAATTTTCTATTTTGTGAAAATATTTGGTGTTATCATTACCTAATTTCAACCTAATAACGCGACTTTTCATTCTCCACTCTTTCTCCATTTTTAATAGAATTTTTCTTCTAGATTTTTTGAGATAAAATATCCTTTATCTTAACTCTTATGGGAGCTCCTGGGTGGCCTCTGTTGAAAATAGCAACAAGAAATGCTAAATATAGAAGTGTTAAATTTAGTACTGCTATAAATAGCATTTCGGGATACCTTCCTATTTTAGTTAGTCCCTGAACTAAAATAGAGAAGTAAAAATTCGAATTTAATCTTAGCAAATGTTTGTAATAATAATTAATTAATTCACCATGAGTTAATTAGTTGTAGAAATCAAACATGAAGTCTATGTGGGGACATGCAACAGTTTCCCCACTAATTGAGGAATTTATCCATCAGTTAAAGAGATAAGGATGAGTTGTAATATTGAGTTGTAATTAGTTGGCTCACTTAACTGAGTCAAGTCTAGATAGATTAATTCAAACAGTTTGTTGAATTAATTGTGAGTTCAGTTAGTTAATGCATGCATGCATGTAACTGCTGCACTTCAAATAACTGAATATTCTCTCATAAATAACCATGTCAGTTCAGACAGAGACCCAGTTGAGATCAGATGGAGGGGCATTGTACTATTAGTTGCTAGAATATTCCATTGTGAATATCTCTTGCATGCAAAAGGAATTCTTTCCTTGAGGATTGAGCAATTACTTCTTCGGGTTTTGTGAGTGTGATGAGGCCAATTCACACATGTGGCATCACTGGACCCCAAGAAAAACTACGCAAGGAAATAGGAGGCTTGGAGGGCTTGAGAAGGACATATACAATGTCTATTCAATCTGTGAGTTGTATTGTTTGATTGCAGAGAGAGCAGGATAGCTTGAGAGTTGATTCTTTTTGTAACTTGAACAAGATTTCCACTTGTATGATAATATAGAGATTGGGGTTTTAAGCTAAGGCTTTCCCAGGGTTATTTCTTCTGTGTTATGTGTGATTGATTTCTCATTCTTAGTTATATGTGTTCTCATTGATCTTGCTCAATTCGATTAAGCTTCTGCAAAGTTTGTTGTAGAAGTAGATCTTGTATTTTGCTTTAGTCTATTCCATAATTTGTTGATCTACAGTGGGAATTTCTACATGGTATCGGAGCAAAGGTGATCAAAGAAGAAGAACAGTATACAAGAAGGGAGAAGTTCAAAGTCTGTGGTTCCTGAATATAGAAATCGAGTTCTTATCACATCTCAATTTCACAAATGGCGTTCAATGGTTTAAGACTCGAGTATGACCTTGATGGCAACTTGAATTATATAGCATGGAAGGATCGCATGGAAGCAGTATTAGAGGATAACGGTCTAAAGGACTTCATTGATCAAGAAGTCCCCAAGCCGACTAATGCTACTCAATTGGCGGAATGGAAGAAATGTGTGGCTAGAGCAAGGAGAATCCTCCTGGAGGGAGTTCGAGACCACATATTCTCAAGTCTCCATGGGAAGGAGACACCATTTTCGATGTGGATCTACTTTATGCAAAAGATGTTGGAAATAATACTGAGAGGGGGGGGGTGAATCAGTATTATCAGAACTATAAAACTTTTTCAATGCTCAGAAACATACACGCAACTTTCGTTAAGTGAAACCGCGTGTACATGCGACTGTGTCTAATGCAACAAGCGTATACCCAGAGATCTTATAATTCAGTTAGCTTTAATCTTCTGTAAATGCATCAGAACATTATTAAGCATATTAACAGTAAACAGGTGCAGTATAACAGAACAGAACATCACACAAGAGCCACACACATGAACACCATGATATAAGGTGGAAACCCAATGTGGGTGAAAACCACCTGCTGCAATTCGTCTCTTTCTTCTTTAATGAGAAACTTCTTTTACAATGTACTGGTGCAGTCCTTTACCAGTACGCAGGCTACAACCTGCAGAGGGCTACAACCCTCTCTCGTTTTCCAACTACTTCTGGAAGGGAGCTACAACCCCCTCAGCTCTTGTACTAGCTGATCCATTTACTAGTACGTAGGTGCTGACCCTACAACCTTCAGGGACCACGTTTCATCAATTTTCAGACTGGATCCAAGAGTACAAAACAAACATTACTGCAATACAATCATCAACTTATACTTGCATCATAATTCATTAAACAACCCAATACTGAATCACTGAAACCCTGTCATCAAGAACACAGAACCCAAACTAGAGCCCAGAACTCTGCAACAACCACCAGAATCAGCAGCAACCTGAAATATCAAATCTTATTATGCATACGCTACTTCATTGTACCAAAACCGTGTGTATACGCACTTTCACCAAGGGAAACCCGCGTGCAGATCTAGAAATAGTTTCTTATGCCTTCGCTGTCAGATCCGACCCTTGCCAAGCGTCCCGAACAGATAAACAGTAATACCAGATCTTCTCACTTCGTCAGACACACATTGCTTGCTCAACTTGCCTAATGATCTTCTCCTTATATAGCCTTAGGCCTTGTTCAATACCAAGAGCCAAAACCATAGTAACCCAATACCATCAGCCTCAAAACGAGGGATCGACACGCCCGTCGAGACACCATGGTCCGAAACCATAGGCACAACTTCCAAGGACTAACCGCCACGGACCAAAGGTACTTTTCCACATACACGCACTTTTACTGAAGCCAACCTGCGTGTACACGTGACTTGGGCTTAATGAACCTGCGTGTATGAACTTTCTTGGCCTGCTGTACTAAGATCTGTCTTCTGATTAAGTTGCCATCACCTGTACTAACCTCTGAGCACCTGTACCAACCTCTGAGTGAGTTGCCATCAAGGACAACACTTGAATCATAATGCCAACAAAAGAAGGATGAGACCTTCTTGAGGTTTTGTGAGTTTAAAGCCTTAGGAGAGAAAGAATCTGGAAAGAAAATAAAAGCCTTGCACAGTGACAATGGTGGATAGTATGTCTCCCAACAGTTTAAAGACTTCTGCGTTGTAGAAGGAATTAAACGAGAGTTGACAGCACCCCATAACCCATAGTAGAATGGGGTGGCCGAAACGAAGAAGAGATCGATTGTGGGAGCAGCTCGAGCGATGTTGCATGACCAAAGCCTACCACTGCATTTGTGGGCTGAGGCATGCAATACAGCAGTATACTTGCAGAACAGAAGCCTGCATCGTATACTGGGGATGAAAACACCTATGGAGGCCTTTTCCGAGAAGCGACCTGATGTAAGTCACTTCTAAATCTTTGGGTCATTAGTTTACTACCATGTGATCAAAGATGCCAGGAAGAAGCTAGACCCAACAGCTGAGTTGGGAATACTTGTGGGGTACACGGATACGGCCCACAACTATCGGGTGTACCTACCTACCACTCAGAGGATAGTGGTACGCAGGGATTTGAAGTTCGACGAGCAAAAAGCCATGCGCTTATCACTTGAGAGGGAGCTCAAGTTGCATGCAGAGGAGGAACTTTCAGTTCCTAAGGAGGAGGAGCCTCAGATTGATGTGGAGTAGCCGCATGCAGAGGATCCAAGAGTGTAGACATCCACTCATGCTGAGACTTCCAAAGATGAGTGGAAATGCTCAAGGGAAGCTGACAGGTTGATGCTGGATGCACGAGAGAATGTGGGACAGCCATATTCTCAGCACAAACAGAGGAGGTCACCTGAGCAGTACACTGGGTACATGGCCCTGGTTGGGGAGTCTGTAGATATCGAACCTTCTTCATTCGAGGAGGCAATGCAGCAACCAATCTGGGTTGATGCAATGGTAGAGGAGTATGACTCTATCATTCGAAACAGTGTGTGGGATGTTGTCCCAAGACCTTAGGGTAAGTCAGTGGTGAGTTCCAGATGGCTTTACAAGGTAAAGCAGGTAACTGATGGTAGTGTTGAGAAACATAAGGCAAGGTTTGTTGCCCGGGGTTTCTCACAGGTCGAGGGGATCGACTACGATGAGACTTTTGCTCCCGTAGCAAGGTACTCATCGATTAGATCGATGTTGGCACTATCAGCTCAGATGGGGTGGAAGATCCACCAGATGGATGTGAAGACGGCATTCCTCAATGGGAATATCGAGGAGGAGGTGTACATTAAGCAGCTAGAAGGTTTTGAGACCTTCGATCGTGAGTCGCATGTGTGCCGACTCAAGAGGGCTTTGTATGGGCTGAAGCAAGCACCTCGTGCTTCGTACACCAGGATCGACAGCTATTTCACTGAGTTGGGCTTCACCAAGAGTGAAGCAGATGCAAACCTTTACTACATCATGATAGAAGGTAAACCATTGATCATTGTTATTTATGTCGATGATCTAATTTTGACAGGTGATGATCAACTGATACAGTCTTGCAAGGAGGACCTTGCAAGAGAGTTCAAAATGAAAGACATAGGTCTTATGCACTACTTTCTAGGCATGGGGGTGCGGTAGAAAGATGATGAAGTATTTGTGTCTCAAGGCAAGTATGCCAATGAGATACTTAGGCGCTTTCACATGGAAAAGTGCAAGCCCATGCAGACTCCTCTAGCTGGGAACTGGAGGAAGGAGGATGCTACTTCAGGTGAGGTAGTAGCTACTACTGTTTATCAGTAGCTGGTGGGTTCACTTATGTATCTGGTGAACACACGACCCGACTTATGCTTTGCGCTAAACCAACTGAGTCAAGCTATGGTTCAGCCTACCAAGTTGTTTTGGAAGGCAACGAAGCATGTGCTGAGATACCTCTGAGGCACATCTCAATTCGGATTGTGGTATAGACGGACAGAGGGAGTGAAGCTTCAGGGCTTCACAGATGTGGATTGGGTAGGGAGTCCATCAGACCGGAAGAGCACTTCTGGAGGAATCTTCAACCTTGGTTCAGCTGTATTTTCCTGGTACAGCAGGAAATAGAGATCAGTTGCACTTAGCTCAGCAGAGGCTGAATACATCGCTGCAGGTGAGGCCATTTGGATCCGGAAGATTCTAGTGGGATTGTTTGGTCTAAGGATGGATCCAACCGTGATCTACTGCAATAATCATAGTTGTATCAAACTCTCTGAGAATCCATATTTTCATGACAGGTCCAAGCACATTGATATCCGATATCACCATCTTCAAGACTGTGTGGTGAAGAGGATCATGTTGTTGCTGTATGTTTCGATCGAGGAACAGGATGCAGATATTTTGACTAAGGAATTGTAAAAATGAAAGTTCGAGTTGCACAAAGACAAGATTGGGGTTACTAATAATCCCTTTCTTGTTGAGAGGGAGTGATGAAAATAGCAACAAGAAATGCTAAATATAGAACTGCTAAATTTAGTACTGCTATAAATAGCATTTCGAGATACCTTTCTATTTTAGTTAGTCCCTGGACTAAAATAAAGAAGTAAAAATTTGAATTTGATCTTAGCGGTTGTTTGTAAAATAATTAATTAATTCACCATGAGTTAATTAGTTGTAACAAATCAAACATGAAGTCTATGTGGGGACATGCAGCAATTTCTCCATTAATTGAGGAATTTATCCATTAGTTAAAGAGACAAGGATGAGTTGTAATATTGAGTTGTAATTAGTTGGCTCAGTTAACTGATTCAAGTCCTTGTTAGATTAATTCAAAAAGTTTTTTGAATTAATTGTGAGTTCAGTTAGTTAATACATGCATGCATGTAACTGCTGCACTTCAGATAATTGAATATTCTCTCATAAATAACTCATGCATGTCAGTTCAGACAGAGACCTAGTTGAAATCAGATGGAGGGGCGATGTACTATCAGTTTCTAAAATATTCCATTGTGAATATCTCTTACATGCAGAAGGAATTATTTCCTTGAGGATTGCGTAGTTACTTCTTCAGGTTTTATGAGTGTGATGAGGCTAATTCACACATGTGGCATAACTGGACCCCAAGAAAAATTGTGCAAGGAAATAGGAGGCTTAGAGGGCTTGAGGAGGACATATACAATGTCTATTCAGTTTGTGAGTTGTATTGTTTGATTGCAAAGAGAGCAGGATAGCTTGAGAGCTGATTCTTTTTGTAACTTGAACAAGATTTCCACTTGTATGATAATACAGAGATTGGGGTTTTAGGCTGAGGCTTTCCCTGGGTTATTTCTTCTGTGTTATGTGTGATTGATTTCTCATTCTCAGTTATATGTGTTCTCATTGATCTTGCTCAATTCGATTAAGCTTCCGCAAAGTTTGTTGTAGAAGTAGATCTTGTATTTTTCTTTAGTCTATTGCATAATCTATTGATCTATAGTGGGAATTTCCACAGCCCGGAGCTCAAGAAGGGATTCTAATATAGCTTAAATGTCTTTAAGACTTTTGGAACATGATTTCCCTTTTTGTTTAGCTGAATTTGTTATAACGCCTTTAGAGTATTTAAGATTCTGCTAAACTGGATAAAAGTGGATTCAAACTTATTTGGGAAAAGTGGTGGGTCCAATTTTGCTTGAGGGATTCTAGAATGAAGGGGTACTCAAGCCATGAGGGATTCAATTTAAAAGGGCAAGGGGACTTTGCTAGAAAGGGCTCAATTTCATGAAAAATAGGAGCATGACCCTATTCTCCCCCAATTAGAGGTCCACTGTTGAATTTTTAAGCAGGTGTCAAGCAGATCAACTGCTTTATGGAAGCAATCTAGGGATTTTTAAATTATGCAGGGTTTGATTTTTTTTGTCTCTAGATTTCATGATTCCCCTATGTGAAGTTTAAAACCCCTCTAATAATTTTTCATCCTGAGTCGAAAAGATGAAGGGTAGTGAAGGTTGATTAGAAATATATCCTCTCTACATATGACCTGTATACATTAACACATGAGAGGACGTATCTTTCTCTAAAGAGAAAATATCCAAAACCAGACTTGATTAGAAATTTGAGGCAATGTATAAACAAATGTAGGGGGAATTACATCAAGAGATAAGAGCTCTTGATCTACCATTTTCACTGAGGCTAGGAAATCCCAATAAAAAAGGGAGGAATTCAATAATTGGATAGCTTTGTCTCCTTGAAGCATTGTTTCTTGTAGAAATAGCACATGGGGGGAGTGTTTCTCAATCAACTTCTTGATTACCAATTTTTTTTGTGCGGTGGGCTAAGCATTTTTGGTGTAAGAAAATTATTGAGAAAACCAAAAGGTGGCGAAGGAGGCAAGTATAAGGCCATAAATTACGAAGGGGAAAACCTAAAGGGCGTAGGTGAGGGACCTGAGTAGGGAATGTACAACAGGGAATGTAAAGAAAGCGAAATGTTGGGAGGGGCGGATGACAATCAACAAGGAGAAGTAGGTGACGTGGGGGATCAGTAAATGGAGGATGTGACGAAGTGTTCACCCATTATCATTTTGATGGGTGGTACTGCCTCCGAGACTTGTACCCACGAAAGTGTTGAAAATAAGGGTACCAGGGAGGTGTTTCCTAGTGAAATTATCCTTTTGGCCTAAGAAGACACATTAATGACTTTTTGTCTTGGGAAATTATGAGTTTTATTGTTGTCATGGAGAAAAGTATTTTTATGAGTTATGTACCATGTACTTTAATTTATTAAAGTCACTGGTATTATAAAGTGACTTTATGTGAAAAGTACAAAGTACACTTTCTAATATTAAAGTGACTTTTATGTTTTAAAAGTGACTTTATGAGAGAAAAAGTGCACATGCTATAAAACATTAGAAGGTATCCAGGGGGCTCATTAATTGAGGGGGACCACATGAGGGAGGGGGTAAAATGGGGGACTTGATTTCATCAATTGATCTCATGGCATGAGATTTAACCTCAACCCTTAATTTCAAGGTTTAAGGTTCTCATGACTTTAGAAGACAAAAAGGGAAAAGGAAGGGAGAACTGTATTCATTATCTCATGTGCATTTGAGAGAAGGAGTGAAAGAGTTAGAGAGGAGGCTTAGATTGCAGCAAGGAGAGGACAACATACAACAAACTTGAGTTTTTTGATGTTGACTCGCATGCATCCTCAGATTTTTGGGCTAGGATATTAGGCCGAGTTTCCAACGATTTCTGGCCAAGATTTAAGTTAGAAGTCAGTGTTGATTTGTTGGTTAGCTAAGTGTGAGACTCAACGTATTTCTAGTCATGAAAAGGAGTTGTTCAGCCTTACATCTCACTGCCATAGTTACAAAGATAGAACTAAGATTCAAGGAGGTTTGGCTTTGTAAAGAGTTAGTGGACATAAAACATGATTTCCAAGGCTTTAAAGCGTGAAAATTGAACCTGCTAAGAGAGGATTGCAGCACGAAAATATGGGAACATTTTTTGTCAGTTTGATACCCTTTTCTAGGCATTGTAAGGTGACATCAAGCACATATTTCAAGGCAAATCATAGGTTGAGTTTATGACTGTGTGGCATGATTTTTTGTGCAAATCTGGGCAGTAGCATTACCAAGAAAAAGATAGATAAGTTTTCTTATTTTTGTTATGTATATAATTTCCTTAAGAGCAATTAAATCCTCCTTAGAGTTGGTTTTCCCCTTATGGGTTTTTCTAGGGTCATTAGACCAAATCACTGTGTAAAAATTATGTGTGTATCAGCTAATAATGTTCAAAGAGTAGAGTAGTCATATGTTTTAAGTTGAATGCAAATATAACATTCATATCAACTATATGTCATGTTGGGGTTTGGGCGTTAAACCTTATGCAAAAACTTGAAACTGTGTTGGGGCTACAACATAGATAAATTTTCTACATGGTATCAGAGCATGAGGGACTTTGGATCTAATTTTTGCATCATCTGATAGAAGGGACAAACAATATAACTAATTCCATATTAGTGAACAATGGTCATAAAGCCTCTGTTAAAAACCCAAACAATTGTTGGTTGGGAGGGAGGAGGATTTCCTAATAATAAACTTCATTGTTTGTGTTAGTTGTGAGGGTCATGGCAACTAGTTTGATGGTGGAGGACAAATTGAGTGGGGCTGATAATTTTTCCACTGGAAGGAGAGGATGATGCTTTTATTTGAAGAATTTAAAGTGTGGGATATACTGGAGAATCATGTGCAACCTCCTACTGGTCCTGCTTAGTTGGTGGACTTCAACAAGAAGAATGTGAAGGCAAGGAGAATCATCTGTGATTCCATCAAAGACCACACATTCCCTCATGTGACAGGAATGAAGTTTTACTACGAGATGTCAAATTTACTTGTCACATTACACCAAAGTTCTAATGAGAACAGGATGGTGTTAAGGGAGAAACTACGAAACACCAAGATGACCAAGACTGATAGTGCTATGACCTCATACCTCACCAAGGTCTCACAGGTGAAGGATGAGTTGGTTTTCATGAGAGAGTTTATCCCTAAGGACCAGTTGGTAAGGATTGCACTAGATGGTTTCACCCAGAAGTGGGATGGATTCATACATGGCATTGTGGCCAAAGACCATTTTCTAGATTAGCGGAGGATGTGGGATGATTTCATCTAGGAGAAGTGAGAAGATGAGCAGTCAACGTGTGGGGGAGATGAGGAGGATAATGTTTCCCTTGCAACAAAGGGAAAGAATAAGATCAAGAAGAGGTCTTATAATGGAGCTAAGAAGGAGAAGGTGAAGGAGAAGGACATGAGAAAAGTGAAATGCTTTGCTTGTGGGAAGATGAATCACTATGTTGTTCAGTGTCCCAACAAGAATGGAAAGAAGAATAAGGGATTTACAGCTTCGGTAGAGGTGGATGAGTTCACTTCCAAATTTGACACATAGTTTTCCTTAGTGGTGAGTTTAGCCACTCATGTCACATCTTTCGGTGTGTGGTTTGTAGACAGTGGAGCATCCTACCATATGGCTGGAGTGAGAGAGCACTTCATGAGTATTACAGAGGATGATATTTACTTGGAGGTTGTGCTTGGAGATAACTCCAAGGTTAGAGTAGTGGGAGTGGGTACAATATCATTCTAGAGGGATTTATTACCTCCACTAAAAGTGACAAACGTTCTTTATGTTTCAGGGTTGAAAACGAACTTGATATCGGTCTCTAGTTGAGGATTTTCCCATGCCAATAGAGGAGCCTAATATAGGGAAGAGGAAGCCAAAATGGATTCATGAGACCCTGAAGGAATCTTAAGAGGAAGTGGGGAAACCCAAGTGGTCAATGAGGGAGAGTAGAGAACCAAAGATTTTGGGTGGCTATGTGGCAAATGTTATGGAGACATAGCCAGCTAGTTATGAGGAGGTTATCAGTCAACAGATCTAGGGGGATGCCATGGTGGAGGAGTATGCCTCCATCATGAAGAATGATGTCTGGGAGGTAGTGTCGATACTCGAGGGGAAGTCGGTAGTGACTTCCAGGTGGCTTTACAAGATTAAACATGTTGTGGATGGCAGTGTGGAGAAGTTGATAACTTGTTTTGTGGCACAATGGTTCTCATAGGTAGAGGGAGTTGACTATGAGAAGAACTTCGTACATTTTTCTCATTATACTTCAATTAGATAAGTGATATTTATAGTAGCTGAGATGGGTTAGAGGATTCTCCAGATGGATCTGAAGACCACCTTTCCAATGGTGTTATTCGAGAGGAGGTGTACATTGAGCAGCCACATGGATTTGAGGTGCATGGGAGGGAGTCGCATGTGTGTAGGCTTAAGAAATACCTATATGGACTGAAGTAGGCACTAAGGGCATGGTACGAAAGGATAGATGCCTACTTGTAGCAGATGGGTTTCCAGAAGAGTGATGAAGATATGAATCTATAATTTATCATGGTAAGTGATGACCCACTCATTATGGTTATGTATGTGGATGACTTGTTTATTAAAGGAGAGGACAAAATCATCCAACACTGCAAGAGAGATCTTTCTTCAGAGTTTGACATGACCGATATGGGACTGATGCATTACTTTTTGGGGTTGGAGATTTGTCAAGAGGATTGGCATATCTTTGTTGGCCAGGGCAGGTATGCAGGTGATATTATGAAGATATTCCATATGGAAGGTTGCAGCCCTATGGCTACTCCTATGATCACCAACTGGAAGACGTTGCATGCTTTAAATTCCGAGTTAGTAAACCCCACCTTATATTATCAGTTGATCAATTCTTTAATGTATCTGGTCAACATTAGACTAGATATATCTTTTGTAGTTAACACATTGAGTAAATTTATGATGAAGCCCGGGAGAGTGCACTAGGTGGCTAGGAAACATATGTTAGGTACCTATAGGGTATAGTGGACAATGGTCTAGACTATGTCACTGGTGGTGGAGTTAGATTGATTGGTTGCACAGACTCAGATTGGGTTGGCAGTGCTAGTGATAAGAAGAGTACTTTTGGGTGTTGTTTCTTGTTGGGCTCAGTAATTGTGTCATGGTTCAACATGAAACAAAGGTCAATGACATTGAGCAGCGCATAGGCAGAGTATATGGTAGCTAGTCAAGCTAGTTGTGAGGTACTTTGGCTTCGCAAGATGCTACATGGGTTATTTGGTGAGAGGCTGAAACCAACTACGATATATTGTGAAAATCAGAGTTGTATCAAACTCTCTCTAAATTTGTTATTTCATGCTCGGTCAAAGCATTTTGAGATCATATACCACTTCATTAGAGACTATGCTTAGAGGGTAGTTGAGAAGATTGAGTATATATCCATTGATGGATAAGTAGCAGACACTCTCATAAAGTAATTATCAAGGGGAAAGCATGTATATTTTAGATATAGGATCGGAGTGGTGAGAAAAATCTTTCTTGGTAACAGAGAATGTTGAAAATAAGGGTCCCAAGTAGGTGTTTTCTAGTGAATTTATCCTTTTGGCTTAGGAAGACACATTAATGACTTTTTGTCTTCAAACATTATGAATTTTATTAATGACATGGAGTAAAGTTCTTTTTATGAGTTATGTACCATGTCCTTTAATTTATTAAAGTCACTAGTGTTATAAAGTGACTTTATGTGAAAAGTAAAAAGTACACTTTCTAATATTAAAGTGACTTTTATGTTTTAAAAATGACTTTATGAGAGAAAAAGTGCACATGGTACAAAACATGAAAAGGTGTCTAGGAGGCTCATTAATTGTGGGGGACCACATGAGGGAGGGGCTCAAGTGGGGAACTTGATCTCATCCATTCATCTCATGGGCTAAGATTTAATATCAACCCTTGATTTCAAGGGTTAGTGTTCTCCTCACTTTAGAAGACAAAAAGGCAAAAGGAAGGGAGAACTCCATTCAATATCTCATGTGCATTTGAGAGGAGTGAAGGCACGCATCCCAAGATTTTTAGGCTAGGATATTAGGCCGAGTTTCCAAGGATTTCTAGCCGAGATTTAAGTTAAAAGTCAGCGTTGATTTTTTGGGTAGTTGAGTGTGAGACTCAACGTATTTCTAGTGGTTAAGATTATTTGATCAACCTTACATCTTTCTGCCATAGCTACAGTGACAAGACCAAGATTCAAGGATGTCTGTCTTTGCAAAGAGTTAGTGGACAGACAACACGATTTCCAAGGCTTCAAAGGCATGAAAATCACTTGCTAAGAGAGGACTATGGCAGGAAATCTAGGAAAAAATTTATGCTTAGTTTGATGTCATTTTCCATACATTCTAAGATGACATCAAGCATATATTTCAAGACAAATCACAGGTTGTGTTTATGACTATGTGTGGCACGATTTTCCATGCAAATCTGAGCAGTGACATCACCAATAAAAAGGGAGATAAGTTGTCTTATTTTTGTTGTGTAAATAATTTCCTTAAGAGAAATTAAATCCTCCTTAGAACTGGTTTTCCCCTTGTGATTTTTCCAACGTCATTAGAACAAATCATTGTGTATAAATTGTGTGTATGCTTGCATTTAATTCTTGTATCAACTGATAATGTTTAAAGAGTAGAGTAGTCCTATGTTTTAAGTTGAATGCAAGTCTAACACTCATATCTGTTATATGGCATGTTGGGGTTTGGTAATTAAACCTTATGCAAAAACTTGAAACTATGTTGGGGCTACAACATATATAATTTTATACAGAAAGAACTTGTGATGCCATCTCGAACAATGACTTGCTCTATATCATCGTCAATGAAAGGGGATCTCAGTCGATAGGAAGGAGAGGTGATGAGGCACTAATGTTGCGAGGGGAGGCCAAAATGTTGACACCCTCTAATAGGTCTAGGGGGTAGCCCACCTTTTAATCATAAATAGCTCAGGGGAAAATTAAGGGGACAAAAATCGAGCAATCGACTAGGGAAAGTGATCGTGGTTGTAGAGCTCTCAACACTAAAACCCAGACCCTCAAAGCCAACAAAACCATTAACCACCTTAATTTTTTCTCTATTAATAAAGTGAGAAGAATTTATATCTTCCCTTACATCTCGTGTGTGATTTTATAGAATCTTGGTCTATATTGAATGGACCTTTAGATGTTTATAGTTGTATCCATTGTTCACAATGATCCCAAATCATAATTATATAGGTTAAATAATATTACCATCTAATTTCAATGTTGAAATAAAAGATAATGACTTCAATAACTTGAATGTCAAAGAATGGCATATTGGAGCGCATACTTCACATTTTAGAGGTGAAGATGTTTATGTGCTAGTGTTGGTTAATCCATAAACTACCGTAGATATTCCACTAGACAATTCTTCACATATATTTGATAAAATTATACTTAAAATATGAAATCCCTACTATGAGGGTTATTTTCCTTAGGCATCTTGATTTATTAAGTGTTTTTGTTGCAACAACACCCTCCAAAATTTCTCTACATTTGAATTTTGGAGCCTACTATCACTTGTCAAATCTAGAGTCACTTTGATCACCATATGTTGTTTCATGTTATTCTATGTGTTTCAAGTGTCTTTCGATGGTATCAAGTGTTGTCGCATTGACCAGAACATCTTTTGGTGCGTTTTGTGGTCATAACGTCTTTATTGTCATAAAATGACGCTTTTGGGTCGCAGTCGCACACACTACACTCATTGCACTTGGAGAATGTGTACAAAGTGGTGTTTCAATGAATATTTACCATTATTCAAGTTTGTATAAGTTTTCTTGATGATACAGTGTGTGTCACACTTGGTTCTATGTCTAAACTCATCTTGTTCACCCCACACCCTATATCTCAGAGTTGGACAAATTTTTGATTCAAAGAGAACTCATTAAGGTCAAGAGTGCACGACCACACTCTGAAGCCTTGATGAGGAATCATTCGTTGTTCACAAGTGTGTCATGCACCCTCCAAGAGCACTAGGTGCACTCCTAAACCATTTTTCCCCTTCCTTACTCCGAATTGCACCCTCCTGGAGACCAAGTCTTCCTTGAGCGCACTTCTTCGACTCGAAGAAGTGCACCCTCCTTGATCGCATAAGTGCACCTTGAAGGCCTTAAGCTTCACCCTTCAACCTTAATTGATGCACCATAGCCCACTTGGACTCTTTGAGTGCATGAGCACACTCTGAAGGAACGAATCACCAACCTTCAGGAATGTGCCCTGCGCCCTCCTCGGCCTCTTGAGCGCATGAGCACACCCCGAAGGGATGAAGCCTTCATCCTTCATCTTTCAGGAGTGTACCCTGCACCCTCAATCACTCCCTTGAGTGTAAAACACACTTGGGAAGCCTGAATCTTTCCCCTTCGTCCTTTAGACATGCGACATGCACCCTTCCTTGATTGTCTTCTTCCTTTGAGTGCATATTGAAGCCTCGAAGCCTCTCCTCTTCATCCCTTTAGCCTTTCAAAGTGCACCCATTTGCCCTAAAGCCCCTTATGTCATTCTTGAGCACACCGAAAAGGCCTGAAAGAGATAATATGCATGAAACATGGTAGGATAGGAGATTTCCAAGCTGATGGTTGCTTGTCATGAGTGATTTGCATATACAGGTATTTTAGAAACATCGTGGCAAGTACATATGAGGAAGATCGGGTAAGGAGAACGAACAAAGGAAGCTCAGAAAGAATGAAGAACATGCTTGAATCTTGATGATCAAAGCAACCCAAAGACTCAATCTAATTAAAGACCCTTTAGAGGGTGAGGACATCAATGATAAAAGTTCTATGAAGAAAAAAGATACATCTGGTAGTCATGTCACCACTAGATAAAGTCCATGTCATTAGTAAAAATTAGTCACATACATCAAAGATAGTGACATGTCAAGTCTGATCACATGATGATGTAGAAGTCGTGATGTATTGTTGTAATCATTGTAATGACAAATAAGTGGAAGTACGAGAGTCATGTATGAACTAAAGAGTCACAGAACTCCAAAAGACATAATATCAAAGTCATATGTAATTCCAAAGGTCATTTGGAATTCCAAAGGTTGTAGAAGTCCAAAGATCACAAGAAGTTAAAGTCATGAGTCATGAGGATGTGAAAGGTCATTCCTCAAGTTATAAATAGATCCCCATTTCTCATGTAAAGGACTTTTAACCTTTGCTTCTCTTGCAAGACATTATAGAGACAAAGTTAGTACTTTTGGGGAGCAAGTAGTGGCTCTAACACTCCACTATTGGAGCTAGTGGTGTTCATTGCATTTATGTGTCTAAGGACTTTTTCTTAATATTGAAGCCTTTCAGGCCAACACATTTTCACACATGGAATATGAATGTTTCTAAGACTATTATTTTAATATTTATGGTTCATGTTTGCTTCCATTAGTACTATATTAACTAAACTATTTTAGTTACTTCGGTGCTTCTTGTTGGAAATATGTTGTTATGCTATAATGATCGTCGCATCTGCGTCAACTATTTCACTTGATGTTATACGAGTCTTACTTATTTGTGTATGTCTCTATTAGGGAAGTACTATTACTTCTCTCTTAGAGGCTCACTTGATTTTCCCCTCCGCAGTAGAAGAACCTTGACACATCGACAATTGAGCATTCACAAGGCATACTAGCTAGCTCATTCAAAAGGAAAATTGCACTTCTCTCTCGTGCCAATAGTTAAAGCCAAGGTACATCTTTAAGTAAAAAGACAGCCAGGCCATATTCCAGATGGTACTCCTACACCAAATGATGTGAGGTCTAGATGGGACCTTATATTGGGGAGATCCCCTGTATGTTGGAGGTATCCAACACTGTCAACATTTTGGCGCTAGAAGGTGGGTTTCCAATTTTTTATGGTTGATACCTCTGCACACCCAAATCATTCTTCTTCTCGACAAGGTAGCAACATTCTGAGCACCACTCTGACTCCTAGTCCCGAAGCAGAAGAGTCTTCTTAGTAAGGATCAAAATCCACTTGCGAGGTTACCCACAAGTGGATCTAGGCAATTCGACCCATAACCTGTCGATACGCAAAAGCCATCGGATTAATCCCTGGAGCACAAAATATTCCACACTTTCAAAAGAAGAAAGAAACAACCAATACTGGTATATTAGTTTCTAGAGTGGAAGATTTGTTTTTTTCACCCTTGAAGAATTGGCAGAATCTGCAGATGATACAGAACATCTTCCACCTCTTAACGAGGGGTACGAGGACGATATAGTTGTTCTTTCTGATGACCTCTTTGATGGATTAGATGGTGAAGATTCCTCAGATTCTGATAAAAAGGAAAAACACAAAGATGAGAACATGGCAAACCAGGATTTGGATTGGATGGCCCAAGGGCCTCTTTCTCTTTTGGATAATTTGCATAGGATGTCAAGACATTCGGAAAAGTTTCTCTCAAAGTATGAGCCAGATAAGAAGATGAAGGCATAAGACCATCTTGATGATTTTTACCTGCATTTACAAATGTTGGAGATGAGGTATGACGATGTTGCATGCAAGATTTTCCCCGATACATTAGAAGGCAAAGCAACATCATGGTACCATAATCTTCCCATCAATTCAATCCACACCTAAAGGGAGTTTAAAAAGTTATTTCTTGAGAAGATTTTTTATGACAAGACTCCCGTTATGCTACTCAAAAAGCTTGGAAGCATGAAGATGGGGGAAAAGGAGCAAGCAAACGATTTTAATCAAAAATTCAATCATATATTGAATAAATTTCCCCCATACATGCAACCACGTGATTCAATCGCCATTGATTATTAGATGACTGCCTTGCCCACCAGTATTTCCAAGTTCGTAAAGAGAGATGCAAAGGCAACATTGGCATTAAATTTTGTAGAAGTGATCGTAGTTGAGAAGGAAATGCACGCGATTGGGGTCATTACAAATAATAAGGAATCAAAAGAATCCAAAGAGACTAGTAGTAAGTCATAACCTTCTTCTAGTAACGCCAAAGAGAAGGAATCATTAGACATCGAAACCTTAACTAGGATGGTGAAGACACTCATCAATGAAATTTTAAAACTAAATAAAAGTTCAAGTGAGACTTCCACCAGTAGCAAGCCTCCCAAGTCCTTCCCTTTTCTGAGGAACAATAGTAAGAACAGCAATTAACCCGCCAAGTCTGCACAAATCTCGAATGTTGAGATGACATAGAAAGCATCGACATGGACAATTATTGTTCTTTCCATTAGGAATATCACTCAGAAAAGACATGCCCTCAATGGAACCACAATATGAACACTCTGGCTGCGCACTTCATGGATACTCTATTGGCATATGAGTAGACATAACAAATAAAGGAAACAGAAGAACGTGCGACAACTGAAGAAAGTAAAAGTGTTGGACATGAAGTGAACACATATCAGTGTATCTACAATGTTGATAAGAAGGATGTTGAAGAACCACCACAGAATGAGCCCCCTCCTCAGAAGCAAAATGGTCGATACAGTTTAAGGAGTAAAGGGCCTATATCTGAACAAGAATTGACTAGACATAAATTGAAGGAGAAATTGTTGAGAAGAATCTTTCCACTTGTAAATACTGCTTAGAAATCACAAAGTAAGCCTAGAGAGGCAGCTAAGTCAAAGAACACTTCCTCGAGTAACAAGAGTAAGTCTAGCATTCTGGAAGCATCGACTAAATCCACCTCTCCAAACACTTCAACCTTGCCTGCTATAGGTGAAATGATTGATTATAACATTGTGGAAGATATGAAGAAGACATGAGCCAACATTTCCATCTATGAGATCGCAAAGATTGCAAGCCAACGTGAACTTATTGTTCAGACGTTTTCACAACATTTGACAAGTGATAAAGATTCCTCCACTCAAAAGGTGTCAAGTAACTCTTGTGTTCCACTTGAATCTGTAGTAAATTCTTTAAGATTAGAAGCTAACACTCTTTTCCCACTGTTTTTATTAATGTTTGAAATTGTTAATATTAATTTCCATAATTGTTTAGTCGACTCTGGTGCATCTTTGAATGTCATGTCGTTATCTGTAGCAAAGAAAATAAATGAAAAATGGGAGAAAACCGATACACAGATTATTCAGCTGCACAGGCCTCTTGTTTAGGCTATTGGTGAGATTAAGAACGTTCTTATCATATTATCAAAATATGATCGAGTTCACCAATGTCTAAATATTTTAATTGTAGGTATACCAGAAGCCTATGGTGTACTACTTAGCAGAGACTGCTCTCATAAATTACAGGGATATTTTGCAACAGATTGGTCACATTTGTGGCTTCCATATAAGGGCAAGAATAATCAGATTCGAGTGAACAATGATTCATACATGAAGCACACCGTGACATCACTTGAGGGACACAATGAGCCACTTGCTTTTTCTTATTTGATTTTTGGGAACTGTTTTCTTGAAACCGACCTCGGGTGCTATCAGGCACAACCATCACCCATTCCACTAGATACACAGCTAGAACTCCTTCCTTGTTCTCCAGCTGGTGTAAATGAAACATGTAATATAGATGTACATAATAGTAGAAGTAGTAGTAATACTAGTAATAACAATATGGGAAGTAGTTTAGTATCTCAAAGTATTTGAACTTTATATTTTTATCATTCAAAGACGCAAGATGGTTCTAGAGCAGGTTGAGTTCTTACAAACCCACGTAATAAGAAGAACATTCTTTCATGTTGTTTGGAGTTCGAGTGTACTAATAATACTTTCGAATATAAAGTGATTGTGTGTTATGAAACCATCTCACAAAATAGAAGAAAAGAGAGATCAATGACTTCAAAATAAGCCTCTTCGAGGGGGCAACCTCCTTTACATTACAAAAATGAATAATTCTTGGATGATACAAATGACAAGACCTCCTTTCTACATATAGGAGTCTAAGGGGTCATAATATAATCAGAGCTGACATAACAATAATAATGTAAGGGCACAATAATAACAATATGGGGACTACATGGGCACAACAATATAATAAGGGGTTGCACTAATAACAATAAGGGGTTATAACAATTTCGTAGTTGTCGATTTCTTGTTTCTGTGGTTGCTTCACGTTCCAATATGATTTTTCCTTCTTCGTCAAGTTCTGACAATATTATTTTAACTGGGATCTTTTGCAACTTTTGAATGAGTGGCCACACTTCTTCGTCATTCTTCCATTCATCCCTTGCTTCATTTATCCAATCTAGTTGGATAATAGAAATGGCACAAAACAATGCTTCCACATCCTCATCCTTTCTTGAGAGTGCATCTGCAACAACATTTTGCTTCCCTTTTTTGTAGATGATTTCAAAGTCATAACCCAACATCTTTGTGACCCATTTTCATTGTTCTTCTGAAGATAATCTTTGTTTTGAAAAGTATTTAAAACTATCTTGATCCATTTTTACCTTGAAGTGTCTTCCCATTAGGTAAGGTCGCCATTTCTTAAGTGCTTGTAGTGTTGCCAACATTTCCTTCTCATAAATAGCTTTGTGTAAATACTTTCCTTTGATTGGACGAATTTCGAAAGCAACGGATCTTTCTTCTTGCACTAAAGCAATACCAATTCCATTTCCTAAGGCATCACATTCCACAATAAAGGTTTTTGTGAAGTCTGGCATAGCTAAGACCGGTTCTTGGCACATTACCTCTTTAAGATGTTCAAAGGCCTTTGTTGCTTATAGAGTCCAAGAAAATGCATCTTTCTTTAGTAATGTTGTTAGAGGTGCTGCTATTCTCCCATAATTCTTAACTAACTTGCGATAATACCCTGTCAACCCGAGAAATCCTCATAGATGCTTTATGGATGTGGTAATTCTCCATTCCTTAATGGCTTTAACTTTGCTAGGTGTTAGAGCCTAGATTTGTCTCAGGCTGGAAAGACAAGGTTCTAGGTCCACATTAAACCACGCTCAACCTCGTAGCTAGCCCTACGAGGACAGGAGAGGGCTCTCTCCGGGTCAATCTTGGCAAAAGACAAGCAGTGGGGCTTGAGATGACTGATTTTGCAACTGATTTTAGGCTAGGTATTAAGTGCAAAGGATTTGATTTGAGTTTTTGAGGGTTTTGTGTTGGAAACATGGAAAGGCAAATTGGGCTTGGGGATGAGGCACAGTTTCTGCAAAGTTCTGATTGGGGCAAGGAAGGCAATCGTTTTGATGCTTTGAATTGAATGAAATGGATAGATAAGACTGGTGAGGAGCTAAGGAGAGCAAGAGAGTCTCAAGAATTCTCCTTAAACAGATGAAAACATGGAAATTTAAACATATTCAAAGGCAGAGCATAACAGTTAATATATTCCACCTTAATCACTCATTTGTTCACATTCAAAAGAAAAGAGAGGAAAATGATACACATAACACTAATGAGCTTACAATTACTTAGAAAATCACACCATCAAAACATAAAGCCACATGGATCCCAAACAGTGCTACCAAACCCTGGTCTTTCCTTAGCCAAAAATGCAGAGATAGAATGTACAATGATATGCCAAAGCAATCCCAAGTGTCCAACCCTGAAAATGACTTAGGAATTACATGATATAGACTAGCCCAACTCATTCCCTTGCCTCTAGGGGTCTAGCTCATCATTATAGGATCTATTTCAACCAATTCTAAATAAAGCACTAGAATCTAGGCAATCAAAACAACTTGCCTCTATAAGGTAGGAAACTGATTCATTCATTAAATTTTCACTTTTTAGTGAATGAATCCTCTAGAACAAGTAAACAAGTGCCCAAATTACATAATGTTTATCCAATTACATCAATATAGATAAAAAATTACATCACAAAGAAAAACTAGTCAAACTGGCAGAATTTCTGAGCTGGAAGGTGAAAAATTGGGCAAAAAACCTCTGTGTGCCGCGCCAAGTTCTCTGTGCGTCACGCCACTTTGAAGCTGAGTTTGAGGCACTTCCGGAAGTCCAAATTGTGCCCAAGTGTGCTTGTTGGAAATCCCTGCCTATCTACTTTCCAACCCAAGTGGAATTTCTAAATTTGGTTCCCATTTGCCCCTCCAAAACCTCAATATCCCAAGAGTGCTTCCTGTGTGTGAAATTAGGGGTAGAGAGGTCATTTTTGGGAGTTTTTGACCTCCTGAGGACTCAAAACTTGCCCAAACTTCTTGGCCATGCACCAGGAGTCATGATTTTTCATGAAAAATCCAAAAATATAAACTTTTTTGCATTTGGAGCCTCCTATCATAAGCGTGCGCCACGTGGCGCGGCGCACAAGGAGAAAAACCTTGTTTTTTGTACAAAAATTTGCAAAAATACAAAAAATGCCCCAAATTTCTTGAAATTTGGGTTGGAGATTCTTCATTAAGTGTTATGCTGGGCTACAAAGGCTTCAGCCAATATCTGAAGACGATCGAGCTCCCTTTGCCTCTTTTGCTTCTTTATTGCCTTTCTCAATTTTGCCTTCAAATTCCTGATTCGGGCCTTGCAAACATGATTTCGTGCCCAATAATGGTTTTTCATGTGCCTTAACATGTACTTGTCCTTGTTTTCTTTCACCAACAGCTTCGCTAAGTGGATGTTGATCCTCTCGAGATTGGCCTCCTGATCCTCATTAATCTCTTGCTCCAATGATGTGAGCTCAATTCTTCTCCTTTGTGCAGCTTGGCGATTCTCGCGGATGTTTTGTAGCTCCATGATTGCTTGCTGATCTTCAAGCTATTTTTTCCTCTGCTCCAAGTATTTCATGGTCCACTTAGCCCTCTCTAAGTCAAGGTATAAGGCTTCGATATCTGTTTGTTGCTCCTGGATGATCTCCCTAAGTTTGACACTTTGTGGACCCGTATCAGTATCATCATCATGAATGAGAATGAAGTCAGTCTCTCTTTCACCTGAAGGCCCCTCATCCTGAATTGGCCTCTTGCCTTTGTCCTGTACCTATGATGCTGATGGAGGAAACAAGGCCCCTTCCACCCCGGGTGGACATAACACTCGCTTTGCCACTGCGAACAAATGTCTGGTGCCTCTCTGATATGTGATGAATACCGGCACACTAGCGGTCTCATGGCGCTCATACTGATGAGAAGGTCCACCTTCATGCTTAACCTCTAATAATCCCCGTGAAGCTCTGAAGAAGTCACGAGAGATGAAATCATCCCAAGTGATGCCCTTTACTCCAAGCTGATGAACCACCAAAATCTTAATAAGAGCAAAATCATAGACACTGTTAAGTTGTTGCTAATGGGTTTTGTGTTGCATAAAGGTGGTCATCCTCTCTATGTTCCGACAAATGAAATACAGAATGTTCATCATCCATACCCTGGTGAAACGCATGAGCAACCTGATGTGATAAGCATAGAGACGAGAGAACCGTCCCTCGCAGCTGAAATATTTCATGATCAACTTCGTTAGTGGAGCATATTCATCTTTCAGATATCGGAACGGGAACACTCTCTTGAGCTGCCTCAAGAAACTAGTTTTAATGTATGGCTCATAATGCTGCCGATCAATCTTCTATTTCTTGTGCCATGGTTCACCAATGTTCGGTATACCGGTTGCTAATGAGACAGATTCTGGTGTAAGCGTGAAGGTGACACCGACTAAGGTAGCTTGATCTCCATGTAAGTGCAGCACAAAAAAACGAGCCAGCTCATGATGAAATAGGACACTAGCCACCTTTTGACAAAACTCATAGCATGACTGATGCTGAAAACAAAACAAGGAAAGAGGGCAGGCCTGCAATTCTGTAAGGGTGGTCAGTTCTTCCCTAACATGTATGCCACCTTTATGAGGCCTCCGGGGTGCCTGTTCTTCCAAGGGTGAGTCACTTTGGGTTTCCACTTCATAGTCCAATGAATTCTCAGATGCCATGACTGTTGTACAAAATACCTTGAAGAAAAGATGCTGTTGTATATGAAAATTTTTTAACTACTCTTTAGAGTGCAAAGTTTGCCAGCAAAGGGAAAAAACAAATGAAACAGGGACTGTTAGGAAGGAGAAATAATAGTGAGGAATGGGAATTATTGGGAGAAATTTGATAGGGAAATATGGGAGAGGGTTTAAGGGATTTATGTATGGGAATAGGGTTTAGGGTTTGGGATTGTTGTATAGGTTTTGAGGTGTGAGGTTGGAGGATTTGGGACAGAGCATGTAGGAGAAGGGAATAATGAATTTAGGTGATAGGGAATTAGGGATTGGTGAAGACAAGGGAACAATGGGAAGGAGAAATTATTTTGGTGGCAAAACAATGAGTTCTGAAACCCTGGCAGCAAGTTTGTTTGTGTTTATAGAAAGAGGGTTTGATATATGTGTTCATCCATTGTCATCCATAAACCACCATCACTAATCACAAAACTGGATGAAATATCAAAATAGCAACCCTACCTGGCAAATCCACGCAAGTTATGAGCAAATTGGTGAAAAATGAAACAATTTCGGGCTTTTTACTGTATGCGCTGCGCCAAGAACCCAGTGCGCCGCGTGTTCCCAGTGCGCTGCACCCGTTCAGAATAACACTGGGCAGTTTCTCCGAGTGCGTCGCGCGCTTCCAGTGCACCGCACCACCTGTTCTGTGCACTGGGCCAGCTAGTTGCAAGCAGTTTCACCCCAAAACACGCACTTGCTCACCCAATTCAATTTGAAATGATTTTCTTTGACCTTGGCATGAAAAATGACATTAATATTCATGGCAAAAGCTTATAAAGACATTGATTTGATTTTTGGTTCTTCAAAACCCATTTTTGTAATGTTTTGAAATTGGCACTTTTGCACAATTAATACAACTCAGTCTTTTTGTTTCCTCCTTGATTTTTTGGTTGAAATGATGAAATTCTTGGAAAATTTTTGCAGGAATAGCTGACATGGGATTTGGCAAAGGAGACCAGGGCTGCGCCTGAAGAATTCAAGAACTGGAAATTTTGGAAAATTATTACAAAAAACGAAATCTCGACTTGTCTTCAAAACAGAGTTTTGAAGAAAAATCATAATCCATCCATATGACGATAAAAATCTTTGAAATAACAACTTATCAAGAACTTCCCTCTGGCCTGTTGGCTTTATTAGACCTTGTTGAAGACCAAATTGACTAACCCTAGACCTAATGAATAAAATGACTGTTATGACCTAGAAACTGAAACAGGACTGCAAATGACTTTTAAGACTTGATTTTGATGAACAGACCTAAGCCAGTAGTGCAAAGCATGAGGGGGATGAATGACAAAAGCCCTTCCGACAGATTTATGGCATGCTCCTAACGAAATGCAACTGATCGAGCGAGATGGGACACCTAAACATGAAATGCAAAAAAAGTTTTGATCTCTAACGGAGGGATGACCAGACCGACTCTAACACTAGGGTCTACCTTAACACTTTCATGAGATACAATATGACCCAAATATTCCACCCCTTGTACTCCAAAGAAACATTTGGAGCTTTTTGCATATAATTGTTTCTCCTCCAATAGTTTGAGCACCCTGTCAACATGTTGAACATGATCCTTCCAAGACTTGTTGTAGATTAGTATATCATCCAAAAACATTAGCTCAAATTTTCTAAGGAAGGGTTTGAAAATGGAATTCATCAAACCTTCAAATGTAGAAAGTGCATTGGTAAGGCCAAAAGGCATGACCAAAAATTCATAATGACCCTCATGAGTTCTAAATGCTATTTTTGGAATGTCTTCATTCTTTATTCTAATTTGATGATATCCTGAACAAAGATCCAACTTGGTGAAGTAAATTGCTCCATGTAATTCATCCAATAATTCATCAATGATAGGAATGGGAAATTTATCTTTAATAGTAAGCTTGTTGAGATCCCTATAATCCAGACACATGCACCATGATCCATTCTTCTTATGTAACAATACCATTGGAGCGGAGAAATAACTTTAACTAGGTTGAATTATACCAACCTCTAGCATTTCTGCAACCATACCTTCAATTTCACTCTTTTGGGCATATGGATATCTGTACAGCCTGATGTTTGGGGGAACACTTCCTGGAATTAAATGAATAGCATAATAATCATCACGAATAGGTGGGAGGCCTTTGGGAGTCTCAAATACCTTGGAATGATTGTCCAAAACGTTTTGGAGATATGGAGAAATAGATGATTTCGGTGTGGGAACCTCTAGTGAACATAATTGTGCAATTACACCCTGTTATTCTTTCTTTATAAGCTTTTTCATGCTGTTAGAGCAAATTATATTTCATGGTTTCCCTACGATACCCCTTAATTCAACTTCCTTTCCTCCCAAAAAAATTTCAAGAAAAGTTCTTGAAAATTAAAAGCTATCGTACCCAAAGATTGTAGCCATTACACTCCTAGTACAACATCTGCACAACCCATTGGAATGGAAAGCATTGGACTATTCAAGACATATTATCCCATGGATAGCTTGATATTATGGCACTTTCCAGAGCAATTTATGGTTCCTCCATTTGCAACCATTACTTGACACTCTGGTGCTAGATGTAGGAAGCAATTCAATTCCCTCGCTATCTTACAATGAATAAAATTATGAGTACTACCTGAATCAATCAACACTATTACCTTTTTCTTCTTGATATGCCCTTCTATCTTGAGAGTTTGAGGAGTGGTAATTCCTATCAATGCATTACAAGATATGGTCATATTCATTTCTTATTTCTCTGGGATTGGTTCCTGGTGTATATCCTCTTCTTTTTACATTCCTTGTTCCTTTTCTTGCTCCTCTTCCCCATCTATGTAAATTAATTTCTTCGCAGCACACTTATGACCTTTAGTGTATTTTCTATCACAATTGTAACAAATCCCTTTTGCTCTTTTTTCTTCCAACTGTTTTTGTCTCAACCTTGTAGGTGGTGAAATGCTAGGAGAAACAACAGTTCCATTTTTATAGTAATGAGGGGTAGGCTTCCTTGTTTCCATAATTTTTCTTTCAAATTTTCTTGCTAACCTGTAGGACTTCTCCAATGAATCAGGTTCCCAAAGTCGAACCTCATGTTGGATGCTATCATTTAAATTCCCTAAGAAGACTTCAATCCTATGCTTCTCTGGAATATCATTTACCCTTATATTCAATTTTTGGAAGTCCTTAATGTGCTCTGCCATTGAACCCTTTTGTTTGAGATTTATCAATTGGCTAAAGAAGGTGTTTCTCTTTGTATCCTTATATTGTGCTATCATTTACTCTGTGAAAATTGACCAGGTGACAAGTTGTTTATGAGAACAAATCCCTCTATACCATAAAAACTGATTTGGTTCTAAATATAAAGATGCAATACGTACCTTTTGTGTGTCTTGCATATTATGTAGATCAAAATATTTCTCCATCTATAGTATCCATCTTACAAGATCCTTGCCATAAACTTTCCTCATATCTATCTTTAGAATATGTTGGGTCTTCAATCCAACGTTAGATTCTATGAAATCATGATTAACATTACTTTTGTTCTCATCATGAGTTTCCTCTACTACCTTTTCGCCATTAGGAGGCCTTTCTTGTAGCAGCTTTGTCCCACCTTCCTTCAAACCTTCCATGTCTTTCTTCAAATCTTCCATGCCTTTCTTCCAATATGCTTTCATACCATCGATATCAGCTTCCATGGCATAGATAAAACTATTTATCTTAGCTTCGATCACATTATTCAAATCATCCATCCAATTTTGATTACTAGGTGTTTCTATTTTCTTGATTCGAGTCATTCGTTTTCTTGATTTTAGGATCTCGATCTTGAATCTATTGTACCTCTGAAATTTCGAATCTCCAAGGTTTGGAATTGGGACATGCGGTAGCCCTCTATGTCCTCCTCCCAATGCCACAAGTCTTATCGAAATTGGATTCTCCAAGAAAGAGTTATGCCCAATCTCCCAAGATGACCTAATTATATACTTTTTCAGTAAAGAAAAATTGTATGAAGTGGCACGTGTCACTCTTTCTACCTTCAAACCTAAAAATGAGATACAGAGAAGTAAATTCCATCCTCTTTCTGTAACTTCTTAGGAATTTTCAATCTGATGCTCAGAGAGAAATTTATGACGATTTTACCAAGGTCACATGTTTGGGATGTAATTCGATAGCCTACAAAAACCCTAAATGTCTTGGACCATATCTCTGAAATTATAGCAAAAAAATATCTGAAATGCGGACCCGACATTAAACAATATTTCGGCTCAAATGGGTTTTAATTTCAGAGTCTGAACCTTTGTAAAAAAAAATTATAGCAAACATTCTATGATGACCTGTTTGAGATGGAATTTTCGAGCTTGCAAAAACCCTAACTTCATCAGATCACATCTACGAAAATATAGAGAGACAAGATCTAAAATTTGTACCCGAGGTTCATAATGATTTCAGCTCAAATGGGTTTTTTTTTAGCTTCTGAAACTTCGTAGAGAAAAGGTTATAGCAAAAATTCCACGATGACCTATTTGGAGCAGCGAAACCCTAGAATCCAAAGCTTTGATACCAAATGTTATGAAACCAACTCACAAAATAGAAGAAAAGATAGATCAATGACTTCAAAATAAGCCTCTTCGAGGGGGAAACCTCCTTTACATTACACAAATGAATAATTCTTGGATGATACGAATGACAATACCTCCTTTCTATATATAGGAGTCTAAGGGATCACAATATAATCAGAGATGACATAACAATAATAATGTAAGGGCACAATAATAACGATACGGGGACTACATGGGAAAAATGATATAATAAGGGGGTTGCACTAATAACAATAAGGGGTTACACTAGTAGTATAGGGACCTAGCATTGTGATTGGTTTAAAAAAGGCCATCAACCTGAAGGTAGAAGCCCTTAAGGTAATTGGTTATTCAAAGGTAGTCACTTGTCAGGTATGAGATACTTTCCACTATGCTTCACCTCATCTCAAAAACTACCAGTAGGAGGTATGGCATTTAATCAATCATTTCAAAGCTTTCAATGTTTTTTCTATTCTTAGAGTTAAAAATGCAATAGTAGATGCATTAGAAAATGCAGTTGCTAGGATGTCTCCATTTTGAAAAATGGTTTTCCTATTGAAATTGTATATAAACCATCTATATCAGACAATGTCACTAACTTACACATTTTCAATGATGACCAACATATACTGCACTTTATGGCTAATTCGTATGTATTCAAAGATGTTTCCATAAATGAGGATGAGCATGATCGGGATTTGCAGGATGCATCGAATGTAGCGAAAGGAAACATTATGCCTAAGGGTGTGGTATCCCTAGAGAAATTATACGACCTGTAGAACTGACTCAGGGGACCAACTAATACAAAGACTCGGAGTTCAAGGTTGTCATCTCAACAAGTCAATCTTGGGACCCAAGAAGATCTGAAGTATGTGAACATCGGTACATGTTGTTCTCCACCTGAACAACAAGTGTTATTCGTTTATTCAAGCAGTACCAAGATGTATTCACATGGACATACAATCATTTAAAGAGATAAGACACTCTTATCATTCAACATGACATTCCCATAAAATAAGGGGTAAATCCTTTCTAGCAGAAGTTACGAAAAGTTCACCCAACGCTAGAACCCCTTATCCAAAAGGAATTGAGAAAAATGTTGGATGCTCGGATCATATTCAAAGTCATACATTCCACTTGGGTCTATAACTTGGTCCATGTTAGAAAGAAGTCTGGAGAAATACATCTATGTGTTGATTTCAAAAATCTCAAAATCGGGCTTCTGACAAAGACAGTTACCTAATATCATCCACGCAGAAGATACTTCAGACAATATATGGGTTTGAGATGTTTTTTCTACTAGATGGGTTCTCAGGTTATAATCAAGTGCTAGTAGCAGAACTAGAAAAGTTTAAAACTACCTTCTAGACCAAATGGGGAACATTCACCTTCAAAATAATGTCATTTGGACTTATAAACGCAGGTGTGACTCCAAAGAGAGATGAACATCACCTTCCATGGCCTGATAGGTCAGAGCGTTGTCATTTATTTGGATGATGTTATTGTGTTCTCTAAGAAAATATCAAATCACATACGTCATCTGAAACAAATATTCGAGCGATGTCGAAAGTATGGTATTTCCCTTAATACCAAGAAGAGTGCCTTCGGTGTGTCTGAAGGAATCCTGTTGGGACACATCATAGTAAAGAGCGGAATCAAGATTGACCCCAACAGGGTCAAAGCTATCATGCAGATCTTGTCTGCGGTGAATAAGAAAACTATGCAGTCTTTCTTAGGGACAATTAATTTCCTGCTAAAATTCATCTTCGATTATGCTCAAATAGTCAATCCTATACAAAAGATTATCAAGAAAGATGTAGAATACAAATGGAATAAATGAGAAGAGGGCGCATTAACCCAAATTAAGTGCGTTATTGCCAATGCACATGCACTATTCAATCCAGATTATGGCAAAGATTTCTTTCTCTATACGTTTGTTTCAGATTTGTCAATCATGACCATGTTGAATCAGAAAGATATTAAAGGAAATGAGTGACCTATCCCTTTTATGAGTGCTAATATACAAGGGTCAGAATTAAATTATCCTGCCATCAATAAACAAGCGTACGTTGTATATAAGGCAATCAAATATTTCATGCCCTATCTATTTAAATCTCACACAATTGTATTCATTCCTCATCCAATAGTAATAACATTGTTTGTGCGGCAAGATTTGGGTGAGAAGAGGGCTAATTGGATGACCTATCTTCAAGAGTATGATCTGGAGTTCAAACCAGTTCATACCATAAAGGGTCATGACCTATGTATGCTAGCCTCTGAAGCAAGAGATGCTCCCTAACAAGACCTTTTAGGATGGGAGTAGGAGATGGAAATGTACAACATTGATCAAGCTCCTCGGTCCACGTTTACAACACCATGGTATGCATATTTACTATAATTTCTAGAACATGGCACCTTGACCTCACATTTATCGAATAAACCAAAAAGAGAAATCTGTTTAAAAGCTTTATCTTACTAATTGGTTCATGGAGTGCTTTTCCGGAAGCACCACAATGGTGTCCTGTTGAGGTGCCTTGAGCCTTAGGATACAACGAAGGTCTTGAAAGATTTACATGATGGATCGGTAGGTGGCCACTATGCATGTGACACTACGACGCATAAGGTTATGAGGGCCATTATTATTAGCCCACTCTTTTTGAGGATGCTCACGCTTATGTCCGCAAGTGGCAAGCATGTTAGAGATGCGCCAGCCGCAATCATAGGTCAGTTGCCCCATTACTACCAGTAGCAGTCGAAGAACCATTCCAATGGTGGGGCCTTGATGTTATTGGAGATATTTTTCCGCATTCATTAAAGCAACACCGGTATATTCTCATGACGACATATTATTTCACTCAATGGTCGAAAGCAGTTCCTCTCAAATAAGTAAATGACGAGGAAGTCATCCACTTCTTCCAACAGAATATTATAACCAGGTTTGGTGTTCCTACATCACTTTTCTTTGATAATGTGAATTTCTTTTCATCGTTGAAGCCTTACGAATTCATAATAGAAAGTGGAATTGTATTGAAACATGCATATGATCATTATCCACAGGGAAATGCTTTGGCCAAATCAGGGAATAAGAATCGTATCCGCATAATTAAGGAAACCATCTTCTTTGAACAAAGGAACTGGTTCAAATCAAGATAGATACACTACTTAAACTTGAGGAAGAAAGGCGCAAGTTCAAAGACCGATTTGTTGTACATCAAAACTATGTAAAGCACTGGTTTGATAAGAAGTCTACAGGGGCAAAGAGATTTCATGTGGGTGACCTAGTCCTGAAGTGGGATAAACCTCATCAAGAAAAGGGGAAACACACAAAGTTCCAACCTTTGTGGATTGGACCATTTGTTGTTGATGAAAAGCTCGGTCGCAATTATTTCAAGTTGAAATCATTAGATGGGAGGATTGACCTCCTTCCCGTAAATGGTCGATATTTAAATATTACTTTCGATAACAATTACAAGTTGCTCTTATTGTATAGTTGTTTTGTTTCTTTTTCTTTTGTTTGTGTCCATTGTTTGTCCATTATCTAATTTGTGTCTTGTCGCATCTTGTTGGTCGGTCAGTGTACAAAAATAAGACCCTCGTGTAAAGTGCATGGCTCGAAATTCTTTGTAGTGTAATAAAATAGGAGTGTGACAACCACAATGCTTGACTTTCTATTGTTCACCTTCGTTGTTTAGGAAAATTCCATAAGTTGAGCTAAATCCATATGGAAAAATATGATTCATCCAAGACGACAACCTTGAGAAAACCTGTTATATTTGTGCATATGTTGGTATCTAAACTACTCAACTTGGTGTAAATCTACTTGTGTTTTTTTGTGCTTGTCCAATCTAGTAGAGAAGGGATGAAGGAAAAATATAAAGTGAGTAAACAAATATCAGAGGTCTTAAAATACTTCTCTGAAGGGGCAACATCCTCTGCTCTCAATAATTTTGGATCCCTCTTCTGCCCGTTGAAAATAATAAGTGCCAATGCACAATTCTATTAAAATAAGTAAATAAAGGGTGAAAGGAGAGAAAGGCTTCTTGCGCATGGAGGTGAAGCAAGTGACTTCGTTGGGGTATTGTCCAAGCTTGTTGGCAGCAAAGCAACATTTGTGCTCCTGAAGTGACTCTGCTGGGGTACTGTCCAGGCCTACTGGCAGTGGAGCAACACCAAAGATGAAAACTCATACTCTGAATATCATAAAATCGTCATGCACATTACCCTTTCTTGTATTGAAACAATTGTGATATGGTGTACCTTTTATCTATGTTTCAACCAAGTTGAGAAAAGTGAGATGCTATGTGTAAAAATGCGTCGAGAAGGGGAAATCAAGGTAGTCAATATTTCTTGAAGGCCTGATCATCAATTGAAATCTCTTCCCAGAAAAAGAAGCTAAAGTCCACCCAGTGTATTTCCAAGTGTTGTTGTTGCTACAACACCCTCCAAAATTTCGGTACATTTGAATTTTGGAGCCTACTATCACTGTCAAATCTAGAGTCACTTTGATCACCAAATGTTGTTTCATGTTATTCTATGTGTTTCAAGTGTCTTTGTGTCAGGTCCCTATAATACTAGTGATTATTTTATGCAACCAACTCAAAAGATAGAAGAAAATATAGATCAACGACTTCAAAATTAACCTCTTCGATGGGGAAACCTCATTTACATTACACAAATGAACAATTCTTGGATGATACAAATGACAAGACCTCCTTTCTATATATAGGAGTCTAAGTGGTCCCAATACAATTAGAGCCTACATAACAATAATATTGTAGGGGTACAACAATAACAATAGTGGGCTTATATGGGGCACAATAATAACAACATGGGGACTATATAGGCACAATAATACAATAAGGGGGTTGCACTAATAACAATAAGGGGTTACACTAGTAGTATAGGGACCTAACATGCCCCTCTCCTTCAAAAAGTGTTGTCCTCAACACTTGAACAGTTTTGGATGCTTCTGTATAAAATTCTCATCCTCCCATGTGAAATCTTCAGCGGGTAAGTTCTTCCACTTGATGAGATATTCTGAAATTGATCGATTTCTTAGTTGTCGATTTCCTACTTGAGGTTCCAATATGAATTTTCCTTCCCTGTCAAGTTTTGGAAATATTATTTGAACTGGGATCTTCTGCAACTTTGTAGAGAAAAAATTATAGCGAAAATGCCACGACGACCTGTTTAGAGCAACGAAACCCTAGAATCCAAAGCTCTGATACCAAATGTTATGCAACCAGCTCATAAAATAGAACAAAAGATAGATCAACGACTTCAAAATCAGCCTCTTTGAGGGGGAAACCTCCTTTATATTACACAAATGAACAATTCTTGGATGATACAAATGAAACGACCTCCTTTCTATATATAGGAGTCTAAGGGGTCCCAATACAATCAAAGCCTACATAAAAATAATATTGTAGGGGCACAACAATAACAATAGTGAGCTTCTATCAGCCACAATAATAACAACATGGGGACTATATGGGCACAATAATACAATAACGGGGTTTCACTAATAACAATAAGGGGTTACATTATTAGTAGAGGGACCTAACATGCCCCTCTCCTTCAAAAAGTGTTGTCCTCAATGCTTGAATAGTTTTGGACCCTTCTGCATAAAATTCTCATCCTCCGATGTGGAACCTTCATCGGGTAAGTTCTTCCACTTGATGAGATATTCTGAAATTAATCTATTTTGTAGCTATCGATTTCCTGCTTGAGGTTACAATATGAATTTTCCTTCCTCATCAAGATTTGGAAATATTATTTGAACTGGGATCTTCTGCAACTTTGTAGAGAAAAAGTTATAGCGAAAATGTCACGATGACCTTTTTGGAGCAGTGAAACCCTAGAATCCAAAGCTCTGATACCAAATGTTATGCAACCAGCTCACAAAATAGAAGAAAAGATAGATCAATGACTTCAAAATCAGCCTCTTCAAGACGGCAACCTCCTTTAGATTACACAAATGAACAATTCTTGGATGATACAAATGACAAGACCTCCTTTCTATATATAGGAGTCTAAGGGGTCCCAATACAATCAAAACCTGCATAACAATAATATTGTAGGGGCACAACAATAACAATAGTGGGCTTCTATGGGGCACAATAATAATAACATGGGGATTATATGGGCACAATAGCACACTAAGGGGGTTTGACTTATAACAATAAAGGGTTACACTAGTAGTATAGGGACCTAATAGATTCCACCATTATTATTGTCATCGTAGCCCTTATTATTATTATTGTTGTGCCCCTATTGTCCCCATATTGTTATTAGTGTGCCACATAGAAGCCCACTATTGTTATTGTTGTGCCCTTATATTATTATTGTTATGTCGGCTTTGATTATATTGTGACCCCTTAGACTCCTATATATAGAAAGGAGGTCTTGTCATTTGTATCATCCGAAAATTGTTCATTTATGTAATGTAAAGGAGGTTTCCCTCTTGAAGAGGCCGATTTTGAAGTCGTTGATCTATCTTTTCTTCTATTTTATGAGTTGGTTGCATAACATTTGGTATAAGAGCTTTATATTCTAGGGTTTCGCTGCTCCAAACAGGTCATTGTGGAATTTTCGCTATAAATTTTTTCTACAGCATTTCAGAGGCTCAAATTAAAACCCATTTGAGTCGAAATATTGATGAACCTCGAGCCTGAATTTCAGATATTTTCTGAGATATGATCCAAGGAAGTTAGAGTTTTTTCAGGCTCCCCAATTACATCCCAAACAGGTGACCATGGGAAAATCATCATAACTTTCTCTATGAGCATCAGATTTAAATTTCATAAGAAGTTACAAAAAGAGGATAGACTGTAGTTTCCTTTGTATCATTTTCAGGTCTGAAGGTTGAAATAATGATACGTGACACTTTGTACAAGTTAGATCTACTGAAAAAGTGTGTAATCAAGTCATCTTGGGATATTGGGCATAACTCTTTCTTGGAGAATCAAATTTCGATCAAACTGGTGGTGTTGGAAAAAGGAAGCACGGGACTACCACAAGTCGCAATTTCTGACCTTGGAGATCCAAAATTTCAGAGATACAATAGATTCAATATCGATCTCCTCCAAAGCAAAAAAAAAATTGTAGTTTTTTTTTGCATAAGTTTGGTTTGAAAAACGATTTTGGAGATATTCAAAGGGAATAGTGAGGCATAAATATCATTAATCGATGCCCCGAAGAAATAAAATCGAAACATCTAGTAAGCAACCTGAAAGCTCTACCATGACTCATGAAGAAGAGGAAGAAATGCAACATGATATATCAAAATTACGAGACCAAGTGCAACAATTTTCACTCTCACAAAAAGTAACAGAAGCTAAGATGGATGGATTAAAGAAAGGCATGGAAGGTAAGATGAATGGCATGGAAGCTAAGATGAATGGTGTGGAAGCTAAGATGGATGGCATGGAAGCTAAGATGGATGGCATGGAAGCTAAGATGGATGGTATAGAAGCAAATCTTAAAGGCAACATGGAAGATTTGAAGATAGATTTGACAAAGTTGCTACAAGAAATGCTTACTAATGGCGAAAGGGTAGTAAAGGAAACTCATGATGAGAAAAAAATAAATGTTAATCATGATTTCATAGACTCTAATGTTGGATTGAAGACCCACCATGTTCCAAAGATCGATATGAGGAATTTTGATGGCAAGGATCCCGTAACATGGATACTACAGATGGAGCAATATTTCGATCTCCATAATGTGAAAAACACACAAAAGGTACGGATTGCAACTTTATATTTTGAACCAAATCAATTTGTATGGTATCGACGACTTTTCACTCATAAAAAAATTGTCACTTGGACAATTTTTACAGAAGAAATGATAGCACGTTATGAAGATACAAAAAGCAACACCTTTTTTAGCCAATTGATAAATCTAAAACAAAACGTTTCAATGATGGAGCACATTGAGGACTTCCAAAAATTGAATATAAGGGTAAAATATATTCCAGAGGAGCATAGGATTGATGTGTTCATAGGTACTTTAAAGAATAACATCCAACATGAGGTTCGCCTTTGGGAACCTGATTAATTGGAGAAGGAATTCAGATTGGCAAGAAAATTTGAAAGCAAAATTATGGAAACAAGGAAGTCTACCACTCACAACTATAAAGATGGAAGTGTTGTTGCCCCTGGCCTTCCACAACCTACAAGGTTGACACCACAACGATTGGAAGAAAAAAGAGCAAAAGGGCTTTGTTACAGTTGTGATAGCAAATACATTAAAGGTCATAAGTGTGCTGAGAAGAAATTATTTTACATAGATTGTGAAGAGGAGGAATAAAAGGAACAAGAAACATCAAAAGAAGAGGATATACATCAGGAACAAACCCTAGAGAAAGAAGAAATGAATCCAACCATATCGTGTAATGCATTGGTCGGAATTACCACTCCTCAACTCTCAAGATAGAAAGACATATCAAGAAGAAAAAGGTAATAGTGTTGATTGATTCGGGCAGTACCCATAATTTTATTCATTGTAAGATAGCCAAGGAATCGAATTGCTTCCTATATCCAACACCAGAGTGTCAAGTGATGGTTACAAATGGAGGAACCATAAATTTATTTGGAATGTGCCATAATATCAAGCTATCCATGGGAGAATATGTATTGAATAGCCCAATTCTTTCCATTCCAATGGGTGGTGCTGATGTTGTACTAGGAGTCCAATGGCTACAATCTTTGGGTGTGATAACTTTTAATTTTCAAGAACTTTTCTTGAAATTTTTTATTTTCGAAAGGAAAGGAAGTTGAATTAAGGGGTATTGCAAGGAAACTAGGAAAGATAATCAACTCTAACGGCATGACAAAGCTTCTAAAGATAGAACAAAGAGGCGTAATTGCATAATTATGTTCGCTAGAAGTTCCCACATCAAAATCATCTATTTCTCCAAATCTCCAAAAAGCCTTGGACAATCATTCCAAGGCATTTGAGACTCCCAAAGGCCTCCCACCCATTCGTGATCATGATCATGCTATTCATTTGATTCCAGAAAGTGTTCCTCCAAACATCAGGCCTTACAGATACCCTTATTCCTAAAAGAGTGAAATTGAACGTATGGTTGCAGAAATGCTAGAGGTTGGTATAATTCAACCCAGTAAAATTTCTTTCTCAGCTCCAGTAGTATTGGTGCACAAGAAGGATGGATCATGGCGCATGTGTATGGATTATAGGTAGCTCAACAAGCTTACTATTAAAGATAAATTTCCAATTCCTTTCACTGATGAATTATTGGATGAATTGCATGCATCAATTTACTTCACCAAGTTGGATCTTCGTTCAGGATATCATCAAATCAGAATGAAGACTGAAGACATTCTGAAAACAACAATTAGAACTCATGAGTGTCATTATGAATTTTTGGTCATGCCTTTTGGCCTTACCAATGCACCTTCTACATTTGAAGGTTTGATGAATTACATTTTCAAACCCTTCCTTGGAAAATTCATGTTAGTATTTTTTGATGATATACTAATCTACAACAAGTCTTGGAAGGATCATGTTCAACATGTTGACAGGGTGCTCAAACCATTGGAGGAGAAACAATTATATGCAAAAAGCTCCAAATGTTTCTTTGGAGTACAAGAGGTGGAATATCTGGGTCATATTGTATCTCATGAAGGTGTTAAGGTAGACCCTAGCAAAATTAAAACCATTAAGGAATGGAAAATCCCCACATCCATATAGCATCTGCAAGGGTTTCTCAGGTTGACAAGGTATTATTGCAAGTTTGTTAAGAATTATGGGAGAATAACAACACCTCTAACAAAATTCTTGAAGAAAGATGCATTTTCATGGACTCCAGAAGTAATGAAGGCCTTTGAACATCTTAAAAAGGCAATGTGCCAAGCATCGGTCTTAGCTATGCCGAACTTCACAAAAACCTTTATTGTGGAATATGATGCCTCGAGAAATGAAACTGGTGTCATTTTAATGCAAGAAGAAAGACCCATTGCTTTCAAAAGTCGTCCAATCAAAGGAAAGTATTTACACAAAGCTATTTATGAGAAGGAAATGTTGGCAATACTACATGCACTTAATAAATGGCAACCCTACCTAATCGGAAGACACTTCAAGGTAAAAACGGATCATGATAGTCTGAAATAATTTTTAGAACAAAGATTATCTTCAGAAGAGCAACAAAAATTGGTCACAAAGATGTTGGGTCATGACTTTGAAATCATCTACAAAAAAGGGAAGCAAAATGTTATTACAAATGCACTCTCAAGAAAGGATGAGGATGTGGAAGCATTGCTTTGTGCCATTTCTATTATCCAAACAGATTGGATAAATGAAGCAAGGGATGAATGGAATAATGACGAAGAAGTGTGGGCACTCATTCAAAAGTTACAACAAGACCCCGGTACATCTGATACATTTAGCTGGAAAAATGATTCGTTATGGTACAAAGATCACTTATACCTCTATAAGAATTCCCAACTCAAACAAAAGATTCTTATGGAATTGCACACCTCTCCCTTAGGAGGGAACTCAAGAATTTTAAAAACTTACCACACGGTTAAGAAGATTTTTTTTTGGGATGGCCTTAAATCTATTATTCAAAAGTTTGTGGCGAATTGTTCGGTTTTCCAACAAAATAAAGTTGAAACAATTAAGACGCCAGGTCTATTACAACCTTTATCCATTCCAAGTCAACGTTCGGAGGAGGTTTCAATGGATTTTATCACAGGTTTACCCAAGTCCACAGGAAAGAGTGTCATCATGGCGGTAGTTGAGAGACTTACCAAGTATGCACACTTTTGTGCATTATCTCATCCATTTAAAGCCAATATAGTTGCTATTGTGTTTATGGAAACAATTCAAAAGCTACATGGAAACCCAAAGATTATTGTAAGCGACAGAGATCCCATTTTTACTCAAAAGTTTTGGACAAAATTATTTTCTTGTCTGGGTACTCAGTTAGCTCATAACTCATCTTATCATCCTCAATCTGATGAACAAACTGAGATAGTAAACAAATGTTTGGAAGGATATCTTCATTGCTTTTTATCTGATAAATAGACATAATGGGTCAAATGGTTGCCTCTAACTGAATGGTGGTATAACACTTCCTTCCATACTGTAGCAAAAATGACCCCATTTATGGCACTTTATGGATATCATCCACCGTCCATCACATCATATTTAAGAGGAAATTCTAAGGTTCAAGCAGTGGAAGATCACATTGAGCATCAACAACAAGTTCTCCAACTCTTAAAGGATAACCTCACTTTGGCACAGAACAGACTAAAACAATAGGCAAATCAACATCGCAATGAAGTTTTGATGTAGGTGACTGGGTATTTCTATGGCTACAACCATATAAAAAAATGTCCATCAAGCAAGCTAAGAACGATAATAAATTATCACCAAAGTATTATGGTCCATACAAGGTGTTTCAAAATATTGGTACTATGGCATACAAATTGGAGCTTCATGCAACTTCCTAAGTGCACCCAGTTTTCCATGTTTCATGCTTAAAGAAGATTATTGGTGACAAGCTCCTAGCTCAAAATATATATATATATATATATATATATATATATATATATATTAACAAGGTCGGGTAGTTGATATATTATCAAAATCTTTGATGGAGTAAGCTCCTATTACAATCGACTGTAACATGATAAACATCTAAGCCATGAGATAGGAATGTAGTCTCTTCTCCTAAGCTTGTGTTCAAAACTTCATGCATTATTATGAGTATTCTAGTATACTGCCTAACAAACTCATCTACTAGAAAGAGAAATTTACATGTCATGGATTCTCTAACAGATTTTCATGGCTTGTAGACTGAATGCTCCTGAGTTGAATTCCATTTAATTTGTTTGTTTGTTCTTCCTTTGGCTCTGCTTACTGCTCCTTGTTTTGTTGTGCTTCGTTGATTTTGTTTTGCCTGAGATACTTCTTCTTCTTCTTATGTTAAGCGCTTTCCTTTTGTCATACACAGGAACCGTTGGATATCGGAGATCAACAGACAAGATTGTCAGATGAATAGTGGCCAATATTAAATCGTGTAGATTGGAATCAAGGGATGAACTGTGGATATTAACAAGAAGCGTTGGTGGAAAAGGAATCTGGAGGAGCCGTCGTAGCTATCGATGGTTGAAATCTACAGTCATCAGGCGTGAACAAGTCCATACATTAACCAAGAATAAAAGTGAATTTATATGCGGAAGTGGTATTTCGAGCGGGGTAGAAACCATAAGTGGTAAAAAGGAGTGGTCACCCGATTCCACTAACCGAGCGACACGTAGCAACGGAGGAGAGAGAGAAAACTGATTTTCAGGAAAGTATTCTCCGTGCTTGATATCTACCCGAAATTGATGTGGATTGTCAGATCCATTGAGTACATATCGACGGTGGAGGATTGTTGCACAAGTTTGATTGATCAGGCTAAGCGACCATGGTCGGATTCAGCGCCAGATCAACAGTCCTGATTTGATCGAAGGCTGGAGCAAGGAAGGAGTAGCGCTGCGGAAATGGCTTGGGAGTGTGGACCCATCGATAATTATAGTTATGGGTGAATATTTTTTTGAAGTCTGGTTTAAGCGCTCGGTCGGGTTTTCCCCATGTATTCTGACAGAGTTGAAGTCCCTGCGAACGACATAATTGAAGGAAGACCAAAATCTGGTTATAACAGTTAGGGAGGAGGGCCCAGATAATGGGAGGGGAAGATGGAGGGTGTGGATGCTCCGAAGGGCTTTGGGCTACAATGGATCACTGAGTGGAGGGAGTGAGGGGAGTGAAGGGATACGGGGTGAGCGAGCTGAGGGGAGTGAAGGGATACGGGGTGAGCGAGCTGGGTAATAATAAAGGTGGGGGCTTAAAATGAAGTATGTGCACTGAACAGAGGAAACACTGCGAGCTATTAGAGAAGACATGGAGGAGCTTTGAAACCAACGTAACACTATGCTAACATGGAAAATGAAGATTTCTTCATTGAAATTGCTACTGCAATTTTTGTGAATGCACCGTCTATTCTTGTAGTGCTTTAACGCAGCCCGAGACCTGCCTTCAATGAGATAGATTGCAACGTGGTTCTTGTGACCAAGATTGCAATTGTCCTTCCTGTTGTTGCTCATATGAGAGTCTGAAGTTTCATGATTTTTCCTTTGCATTCCCGTGATTTCCTGGCTGTTACTACATTGATATGTCCTTTGTTGTTTTTTGACTGTTGTTTTTTTATTTATTGCTTTTATCATTGTGATTTTTCCCTTGGTTTTGGTGAGCTTTATACTTGTGATTTTTTGTTGATTATTAAGGAACAGAGTTGTGATATTCCTCCTGGTTTTCACGAACATGCCCTTCATTTTTTCCACTGCTTGGTTTGCAAAATAATCCTCTTGGTGATTGTGAATTCTCAAGACATGTCTAAAGATTACATCGCCGGAGCCTTCCAAGTTCTTCCTGATTCTTCTAAAAATTCTATTCATGAACTCATTCCTTGGATTTTTGTTTCTTGCCATTGCCTCTATTATTATGGTTGAATCTCCTATTATAAAAGGATTTTGAATTTCTTTTTTTTTTTCTATTATTCTTGTTCCCGTCAACAAGTTGTATGCTTCTGCGTTATTATTTGAGATTTGTCCCAATCCCCATTCATATGTGACATTTTCTTTCCCATCAGGATTGAGGATTATTCCCCCTACCCCTGCCTTTCCCGGATTATGCTTTGAGGCCCCATCAAAGTATAGACAGTATCTATTCTGATTTTTCCTCCAGTTTGTCAGTTCCTCTTCACTCATTCTTATTTTCCATATATTTCCTGAGTTTATCTTCCTCTGTCCTTTTTGTCCATTATTATTTATTATGGCTTTGCTAAGCCAATCTCGCTCTTCTTGTTGAAGAGTGTTATAATCTGTTGATGTTGTTCCTTTGACGTTGAGGATTTCAGAAGTTAATCCCCACGTTTTTGAGAGGGTCTTCCCTATCCTTGGAATTTGATTTTTGAAAATGCACTTGTTTCGTGTCAACCAAATTTGCCAACATAGGACTACTGGAATGCACTTCCATATTCTCTGAATTGTGACTTTCTTCTTTGTTGTGTATGGGTAGGCCTTCTCAAAGGTCTGAAGAAAATCCAGCAAGAGCTTTTCAAATTGATTCTTATTTCCAATGGACTTATCAACTGCTGCCAGCATTCTTTGGCAAAAGTGCATTCTTGGAATAAATTTTGTATATTTTTTTCAACCTGCATGCATAATGGGCATCATGTTGGGCCTTGAAAGACATTTTTTTAAAGTTTTCACTGGTCAATATTCTCCCTTTTAAAAGAGTCCAGATGAACATTTTGATCTTAGGCAGACTTTTTGATTTCCATGCTATTTTCCAAGAATCCCAATCTTGTTGATTTGGTTGTTCTTGAAGGACTTTATATCTAGTCTTAACTGTGTAATGTCCACCGCTTGGGTCCCAGAGATAATCATCTTCCTCATCATGGTGGATTGGCGCTGCCCCTTTTAGGAGCTGCCTGATTTTGCTCCATTGCCCTTCCAGATCTGCCGGAATTGCTGAGATTTTCTAGTCTTGCCACTCCTTTTGGTTCCATTGAGAAATTGAGTGTAAAGTATTGAAACCTTTACCTTTCATCCACTCTTGTATGTCTTCAATTCTGGATGAGTCTGTAGCAGTTCTTTTCCCATAATTTTTCCTCCCAAATTGAAATTGTTTTTCCATTACCTGGGATTTTAGAGATGTATCTACTCATTGATGGAATTGTTTTTTTAACCAGCTTCCATACTTGGGTGCATTGTCTTATTGGGATATTTCCATTAAGTAGTGTTTTCCTGGTGCCATCCATGTATTTTGATAGAAGATTCTTTTTCCACCAGCTCTCTTTTCCTGTAATTAGTCTCCATACTATTTTCATTCTCAGTGATGCATTCATGAGCCCAGGTATCCGTATTGATAGGCCTCCTTGTTCATAAGGTAGTACTACTTGCTCCCAGCTGACGAAGCTAAATTTTGTGTTTTCTTGCTTCCCCCCTGCCACAAAAAGTTTCTTAAGGTTAACTCCATTTGTTTGTGGGTACTTGTTGGGGCCATGATTATTGCATATTGGTAGATAGGTAGTGCTACAAGGAGTTCTTTGATTAGTATTACCCTTACTACCATATTCGGCCACATCATACCCCAGCATTGTATTCTGTTTTTCATTTTTTCAATTTGTTTAGTCCATATTCTTGTCTTCACGTTCTCTTTTGAGATTGGAAGTCCCAGGTAAAAGAAATGTGTCCATTTTTCCTATACAGGGATGTCTAAGATTTGTGAGATCCTTTGCATAGTTCTGGGAGGGGTATTCCATCCATATATCCTGCATTTTGTATTGTTTAATAGCCCACCTAAAACCTGTAAAAAATCATCCAGAAATTTTTTAAACCTCCTTGCTATTATTGTTGGTGCCCCTCCTAGCAGTAATGTGTCATTAGCAAAGAGTGAGTGGTTTATGGTTTTTACTCCTTTTGCTATTCTGATCCCTGTGATATTTCTTTCCTTTCTTTGTTTTTCCAGAGCCATGCTTAACGTTTCCGCCATTATAATATATAGGAAGGGAGAGAGAGGACAACCTTGCCTAAGGGCCCTTGTGCTTTGAAAAAGGTCATTGGGCCTTCCATTTATGAGGGGGGCAATCCATGGAGTAGAAGTGCATGCCTGTATGACTTCCATTATTTCTCTTGAGAACCCAAGTTTATGAAGGACAGCCATTAGATATGGATGGTTGACCCTGTCAAATGCATTTGTCATATCTAGTTTGATTATGAGGCCTTTTTCTTGCCTTAGCATACTAGAGTGTACAGCTTCCTGTACAATAATTACATTATCTATGATTTGCCTGTTGGGCACGAATCCTCCTTGATTTTCAGATATGACTGTTCGAAGCACTTCCTTGATTCTATTTGCAATTATTTTTGTTATTATCTTATAAGATGAATTGCAAAGAGAGATAGGGAAAAACCTGTTGAAAGTTGAGTGGTTTGCTTCCTTTGGGATTAGAGCAAGATAGGAGGATTTTGTGTTGCCTCCTATTTTTTTTTGAAGACATTCTTCACCATTCTTAAGAAATCCTTTCTGATGGTATACCAATGAAATCTGTAAAATGCTATTGTGAAACCATTTGGCCCTGGGGCTTTGTTCGAATGCAAGCTCCATATGACCGCCACTACCTCTTCTTCTGTGGGATCCTTGCACATTGCTACATTTTAATCTTTTAAAAAAAAAAATTGTGTGCTTTAAGAAATCTTCATTTTCAACCATTTCTTCATTGGTTGAAAGTAAGTTTTTAAAGTGTTGATAGGCTGCTTTTTTTAGTTCCTCCACACCTTTGACCTCTTGGTTGTCGACTTGTATTTTTTCTATTTGGTTTCTTACTCTTCTTATCTTCATTGTGTTGTGGAAAAATGATGTGTTTTTGTCCCCTACCTTGAGCCACAAACTTCTGGATTTCAATCTTGCCTCTTCTTCTTTTTTCTTGTTTTCCCTATATATTTCCCAAAAGATTTCCTTTTCTCTTAGATAATCTTGCTTGCCTTCTTCTTTTCTTTCTTTTTCAATTTTCATGCTGTCCATTTCTGTTGTAATTTTTTTTTTTTTTGCTCTTGCCCATTCCTTTAATTTGGTTCTTGTAGTTTTTAATTTTGTTTCCCAAATATACTGTGGTGATCCTGTTACTCTTGGCTCCCATGCTTCCTTGACTAATTCGTTGATTTCTATGTTGTTGTCCCAAATTGAGTTGTATCTAAATGGGAGCGGTCCCTGGTTTTCCATTTTGCCCATGACTATTTTCATCGATTTATGGTTAGCTGTTGTAGTGTGTATAATTTTTTATTTTATGGAGTTGTGCACTGCTGCTATGTTTTCTTGTATCAGAATTCTATCCAGCCTTTCTTTTATGTTGCTTTTGCCCACTCTTTTATTGCTTCAGGTGTATTTCCCGTTGCTTGGTGGGATGTCTATTAAATTGTGTTGTTCCATTATTTCTTCTAGAATATACCTGGATGGGTCTGTGTGGTATGTTCCTCCAATATTTTCTTCTATACTTCTTACCAAATTTAAATCTCCTCCTAGTATTATTTTCCCAGTGTGCATTTCTTTTAGTGCTTCTTTTATGGTGGCCTAGCATTGCTCTTTTTCTTTGTAGTGATTTGGGGCATATATATTTATGACATTGTACTTATCTTTTGTATTGATGTGCATTAGATCCGTTTGGATCCAGTGCTGATATTTTTTGTATTTTATTAATTCCTAGGTTTTTTTTTCCATATTATGCAAATACCTCCTGACGTTCCTGTTGCCTGTATTGCCTCCCCTTCATAATTTCTGAATTTCTTTTATATTTTCAGTTTATTAGCTGTTTGTTTTTATCTCCTGAATCAATAGGATGTCTGGGTTTTCTTTTTCCAGAATACCTCTTGTGGCATTTTCTTTGACAGATGATCCCATTCCTTTGCAATTCCGGGAGACCATTATCATTATTTGCTTGGTGGGTGGTGCGTGGCTCCTTTCCCTCTTTGCTGGATATTTTTGTTGTTTCATGTGCTCCTTCTGTTGAAGCCTCGTAAATCGGGTCCACAACAAGGGGGATACCCGCCCGGTCCGGACCTTGGTTGGCAGCTCCTTTTCCGTTTGGTATAGTGGGTCCGACTGGGGATAGGGGACCAGTTTCCCAATTTATGTGTGTGTGTGAGAAAGATTGATATTTCTGATCTAACAGTTTCTAAATGGAATACTTCTACTCTAATTCTAATCTAATAATAAGGAAATTATTATTCTAATAAGCAGAAATATCTAAATCTACACTAACCCGGGGTGTAATCTTTCCTTTATGCGATCTAAAACGATTTCAAATAAAAACTGGTAATAAAGATCATTCAACTGTTATGAGAAAAGAATTCAATAAAGATGAACCACTTCGTATAAAAAGTTAGACAAAAAAGTTGTGAAAAACATATCGCATAGTAAGCTATTCATACACTAAGCATAAATAAATAGCTATCACCGTACAAAAGTGCCAAATGATAACTCAGGCATTCATACATCAATATATAAATAACTGAACTTGAAAATCACTCTAACACAAGGCAGAAATAGTTAAGAGATAGAAATACCATTTATAACTAGTCCTACTCATGAGCTTCAAGCAATAACGATTTATCTCTTCCTGATCAAATATCCACTAAGAGTACAAAAGTGCAACATCAGTAGCAGATATCAAATGCAAACATCAATAAATCTTGTTCCATTCATTCATCAAAACCTCCTCAGAGGGTACAAAAGTGCATGTTCTGGGGATAAGTTTTTGATCAATTTCAGGACCCTGTTGAGGGCCCCGAAATCGGGTCGACAACAAGGGGGATACCCACCCGGTCCGGAACCTGGTTGGCGGCTCCTTGCCCGTTTGGAGTAGCGGGTCCGACTGGGGATAACGGGACCAGCTTCCCGATGCAAAGGGTGTGTGTGTGAGTAAGTTTTGATTTATGTTGTTTCTAGAGAGCTTTTGAGAACTAATTTTAATCTAACTCATCATTCGACTATAAGCTGCTGAAATCAGAATAAAAATAACATATATAACCTACGCTAACCTGGGATATATCCTTTCCATCATGCGATCTAAAAAGATTTCATATAATAACTGGTAATGAAGATTATTCAGCTACTATAAGAATATAAACCATTTAAGATAAACCATTCTGCATAAGAAGTTAAACAGGACAGTTGTGGACTGCATATCACATGATAAATCATTCATATGTCAAACATAAACAGATGATTCCACCGTACAAAAGTGCCAAATGGTAACCATAAATCTATACATTAACATACAAATAACATCAGCTGTATATCACTTTAAGCAAATCAGTAGAAATTCGTCAAGAGATAAAAGTACCATTTATGACTAATTTCTACTCACAAACTTCAAGCAATAATGATCTACTTGTACTTACTTTGAACGCCTACTAAGAGTACAGAAATGCAACATCAGTAGCAGACATTAAAATGCAAATATAAATAAATCCGATCCTTCCATTCATCAAAACCTCCTCTGAGGTGCAGAAGTGCATGTTCTGAGGACAAGTTTTTGACAAATTTCTGGACCCTTCTCCAATGCAATGAGAAGGGTTGAAATACTACTATCTAATCCTAATAATAGTATGTTACAAAATTGAGGATACGGTTCTCAAATGACCGCCCTTTTTCTAATTCAGTTAAAAAGGAAAAAACAACATTCTAAATGAAATTACTTCTGAATTTGGTCTCTGAAGTTGCAGCTGTCAAGCATAGGCTTGAGAAGAGTAGGCTGGCTGATTTCTGTGCTTAGCTGGGCTGCGAAAACGGCATCCATAAGAGCTGGCACTACCTTCTCGGCTGCGTTCATGATGCATCTTACCGTCATGCATTGGCTGTGTGGCTTAACTAAGTAAGTCCAGTAACTTTCCCAATTTAGTCTAGCCAATGCCTGGATTGTTTTCCCGCTTGCCTGCGTTCTCTGTCTCCATTCTGCCTCCAGTTGCAACGTGCTCGGTAGGTACCCCGGGGTGGTCTCTGAAATCAAATTAGCCCTATGTAAATTTTCATTTACACAGTCGATAAGGATGCTCGCTTGTGTCGCCGCTGTCTCTGCTGCTTGCTCCTGCAGGTTATGAGTGAAATAGAAAGATTGATCAGAAAGGTGATGGGAGAGTTTTAAATGCAAGAGATAAATTAGATACGCCACCTTACGTGAAGCAAATCCGCATTAAGGCACGCGTCTTTATTCCACTTAATAACTGACAACTGATTTATTACTATCATTAAAAGCGCATAATTCCAAGTCAGGTTATAGTAAGTGGCTTTTCTTTGGGTGGCGCGCCCGAGGGATTCGTACTAAGGTGCTTTTATGATTTGCCAACGTACCCTTGCATGTCGCGCAATCGCAAACAGTAGTGATCGCAATATCGCAGATCGCCATATCGCAGATCGCAATAACTCAATGCTTGCCAATCTTCGCCTGCCTCATTTCTGTGATATGCGATCGCGCGATCGCAATATCGCAAATCGGTGGGTTTGTAAGCTTTTCTTTATGGGTACTAGCATGTTGCGATGCGATGTTGTTATTAACACTGAGGCGGTGCGCATATTGGTCTTTAGAAGGGAAATGAAGGTGTTTCTCATTCCTTTGTGATGCAACCTTAAAGATTTGCTTTCATGAACACAGGTTTAGGCTTAAGTCATTCAAGAAACCTTTTCTAAGTGTATGTTTGTACTTTAGAATGAAATCCTTGCTTTTCCAAAAATTAACTAAGGGTCCCCATTCATTCTGGTATCGTGGCTGATACTAGATTGAACGAAGGGGGGGGGTTGTTGCTGGCCACAACAGACCCCTCTCTAAATGCATGAGAGGGGTTTAAATACTACTAACTAAATCTAAAAATAAATTATTACAAAAATGTAGGATGCGGTTTAAATGACCATCCTCATTTCAGGAAAATAAAACAAAATTAAAACTAAAATTGAATCTAAAATTAAACTATTTCTATATCTGGTCCTTGAAATCGCATGCATGCAGCATCCGTTTGAGAAGAGTCGGCTGGTCGACTTCCGATTTTATCTGAGCTGAGAAAACAGAATCAACAAGAGCTGGCACCATTTTTTCAGCCGAATTGATGATACACTTGAGAGTCATCCACTGGCTATGTGGCTTTACCAAGTATGCCCAGTAATAATCCCAGTTCAACTTGGTTAACCCTTGGATTGCTTTTGCCTTTTCTTGGGCCTTCTGTTTCCAATCTACCTCTATCGTTGCTTTTATGCAATTTTCGGAGCTTGCAGGTGACTGGGCAATTAGCAGCTTTCCTTTTTGAGAATTTTTTCTCAGCGATGCACGATTAGGCGCTAATCACGCATCGGAAACTGCCTTCGTTCCTTGATCCGGGTTTCCTTGATGCGTTTTTCGCCTTTTGCGCTTTTTCCTTCCAGCAGATATAAAGTTCAAAATTTGTAAAAATAATACTTCCGTGAACTCTTGACTTTGAGTCTTAAACTGTGTGTTTCTAATATCAACGTTGTCCAGTGTCCACTTGACCATGTCCGTGTATGGGAGAATTTTGGGCCTTGCTGCTATCCGGTGTAAGAATGAGCAAGCTAGCTCTGTAAGGGATGCTTCAGAAGAACCATTTGAGCCTGCAGTAGCAACAACTTCCATTACTCTGGGATTCTCCTCTTCAAGCAGATTATACATGCCTTCCCACGTAGCAATTCCTACATCTCTGTTACAAGCCGTGTCTGTATACAAGGGCGCCATTTCCTTTTCTTCAGAGCTCGGGGCTTTGCTTTTCTTTCCCATTTTAACCTGCGTATTGCTTTGTATCGTCCTCTGTTCTCCGTTCCTGCAATTCACAAGTGAAGTGAAAATGAATGACAAGGAAGGGTGATGCGAAAGTTTTAAATGCCACAGACACATCAAGTATACCACCTTACGTGAGATGATTTTTTCGATAAGCACGAACCCATATTCCATTAATAACTGGCAACTACCTTATTTATTAGCATTAAAGTGCATAACCAGGTGTCAGCTTATGGAAAATACTTTTCTTGAATAACGAGCCTGAAAGATCTGCGATGAAGCGATTTTGCGATTTGCTTCGCAATATCGCAGATCGCAACATCGCGAAATGATAACATCGCATAATCGTAACATCGCAAAATCGTAACATCGCAAAGTTGGTCGCTCGTGATATCGCATTATCGCATTGTCGTTGTATCGCGAGATCACAATATCGCAATATCGCAGATCGCAGGAATGTTATGTATGACAATCTTTGTTAACCTGTTTTCTGCGAAATGCAATTTTGCAATCGGCGTCATCGCATATCGGCAAATTAAAGTGTTTCGTTGTAAATTGTGCTGCATGGGATGCAATATTTCATTATCGCACATTGCAATCTCGCAAAGTTTAAAATTCAGCTCATAAGGAGGTATCCCTTTATCTTTTTGCGATACGCTATTCCTAAGGAAAGATTTATGTCTTACCTTATCATAAAACTTAGGTTTTTAGATTTTTCAAGGGGAGCTTCCTAAGCTTATGATGGTAAGTTTATTCGAAAAGGAAATTTAAACACTAATTTGATTTTTAAATTGTTTTGCTAAGGGTCCCCACTTATTTAGTGTTATTTCTAACACTAATAAGAAGGGGGCTTGTTGCTAGCCACAACAATTGGTGATTCACTTGGAAGAACCAGTTATCTCTACTACTTTTTGAATTTTCAAAACTTCCAAAACAGAAAATTTTCCAGAAAGTTAAACTTTATTATAGAAAGATAAAGTACATTTTACTTTAACCTGTCAATGACATTTTGTTTCAACTATTTTCAACTTTGATTATTTATTGCCTCAAGCTAGTCCTTGTATTTACATCAGTCATTATTTGGCTTGTAAAGATAAAACAAAGTCTTCTCTGTAAACTAGTTTTAAATATGCCCATTTGTCGTAGGTAGAGCCTCTGCTGCCAGCAAGCGTTTATAGCCTCGATAGGGTTACCTGTTACCCAGCAATGGTCTTGTATCCTACTTAAAGAAACCTACAATTCCCAAAGAAGAATCCACATTCACACTTTCTTCTTTCATTTTCTTTTTTATTCTTAAAGAGCAATGTCTTGGTTTGGTAGCCAATTTTTGACACAGTCATTCACCGATTTATAACTTTACTGAACAAGCTGGCTCGTGATGAGACCCCTTGTCTTTTGATTTTAACAATCTCGAGTCATTCCCCTGTTGTGGTATGCAGTATTGGCAAAGTCAGCAAGTTATAACATCTATGATCATGATAAGCCGGCCGATAAGCCGACTCGTGATGAGACCTCTCACTCTTTAAGATAAAGTGTATCCTTGGATTGTTCCTCTGAAAGTTGTGATTTCCTTAGTAGGGAGGAAGTCATTGTTTCCTTAAGATAGCTCTGGACGACAATAATAGAGTTTTTGGAAATAGTTGTTCTACAAAGAATTTTTATTTTGTTATTGATACCTTTCATTGCACTGATATAAAACAATTTCTCACTAAAGGTTGTTTTCATCAAATTTTATGAAGTTTCAACTAGTATCATATCTAGGCTAGAGTTTTTTTACTATATCTTTCAATAATAAAGATCAATTTTCCAAAAGATTTGCTATTTATACCAGCGAAAGATCAAAATTTGAAAGAGAATTGGTGTCTTTTTTGTAAATGCCTATTGTAACCATTCACAACTGGTTTTATTATGAAAAGAAAAAACAACTACTCTACAAAATAGAAGAATGTTCTTTTATGGAAAATATTTCTTAAGTATCTAACCATTAACAGGTAGAGATTCTATTTTCCCTGTTAAATCTTGTAACATGAAGGTAGATGGACCTATGACTTCTATGATCTGAAAAGGACCAAGCCACATTCTTTGAAATTTTGTATGTTTTCCCTTTTCCTCATGAGTTTTGTCCCATTTTAAAACTAGATCTCCCATCTGAAAATATTTTCTGGATATCATGTTGGAATCAAAAGAGGCCTTTACCAATGCTTGATGATGAGCATGAGTTGTCTTAGCCCTTTCTCGTTGTTCTTCTAATTTAATTAATTCCAGTTGCCTAAGTTGTAAAGAGGAAGTTGGTACTTCATCAATATATTGAACCAAGGCTAAAGAGGGAATTGCCAGATGTGTTGGAAGAACCACTTCTTTCCCATAAACAAAATTAAAGGGAGAAGTGCCAATGGAGGCTTTCTGCGTTATTCGATCTGCCCATAAAGCATATATTAAAGACTTGTGCCAATTTTTATGATTTTGGTCAATGATTCGCTTAATGATTCTGATTAAGTTTTTATTTGTAGATTCAGCTAACCCATTCCTTTGTGGATAATAATTGGCCGAGTATTTAAGCTTGAAACCCCTTTTGAGTGCAAATTTAGTCATTGCATTTCCAGAAAAATATGATGCATTATCAAACATTAAAGCAGAAGGCAATCCAAACCTAGTGATTATGAGTTGATCTATGAATTCAATGATATTTTCAGCATTAGCCGTCTTGAGTGGAACTGCTTCTACCCATTTAGTAAAGTAATCTGTTGCTGTAAGGATATATCTATGTTATTTAGAAGAGTGAGGAACGATCTCACCTATTATGTCCAATCCCCACTGATCGAAAGGTTGTTCGATGGTAACTGGTTGCAGTGGCAAGGATGGTTTCTTTTGTCTCCCAGCAGCGGTTTGACAGACTTGGCATTTCCTTACGTAGTTATGTGCGTCTTTGAATAATGTGGGCCAGTAATAGCCTGCGCGTAAGATCTTATGAGCAGTGGTGTCTCCACTGTAGTGTTCGCCTGCTGGCCCATCACGGAGTTCCTGCAAGACTTTTTTAGCTTCAGTTTTCTCAATACAACTAAGGAGAACATAATCATAATTTATTCTAAAAAGAACATCATTCACGAGCTGATATTGTTTGGTTTTTAACCTTAGAGCTCTTTTCTTGGTATGATTGAGGTTTGGAGGAGCATATCCATTCTTTAGATAATAAATAATATCAGCATATAATGACTCAACATCATTTAGGCTTACCTCGTATACTTGTACCTCTTCAGATGGATTTTCGGGCATTAACGATGCTCCTGCCAGCATTTTGCAAAAGCCTTGACCTTTTACAATACTTGCTGGTTTGATTTCTAAGTCGTATTCCTGTAAGGCAGTAACCCAATTGGCCCTTTTCTCACCCACATCCTTCTATACTAGAAGATTTCTTACCGTTGGAAACGGTACTATGATCTTGGTATGTGTTTTGAGTAAAAAAGGTCTGAAATATTTAATTGCTTTAAAAACAGCATAAGCTTGTTTCTCCACATCTGAATAATTCAGCTCAGCACCTTGTAAATTGGAACTGAAAAAAGCAATTGGGGCTTCCGCCTTTTCTTGATTTGCTTGAGTGAGTATCACAGCATATGATCTATCTGAGGCAAATGTATACAAAATAAAAGGATCGGAAAAATTTGGAGTTGCTAAAGATGGAGCATTGATAATTGCTTGCTTGATCAGATTGAATGTCTCATGTTCATCTTCGCCCCATTTAAAGTTTGTGTTCTTTTTAATCATGGCTTGTAAAGGAGACACGATTCTTGAAAAGTCTAGAATGAATCTCTTTACAAAGTTAATCTGGCCAAGGAAAGATTGCATGGCTTTCTTATTGTGAGGTAGGGGTACTGCGGAAATTTCCTTGATTCTGTCGGGATCAATGTGAATTCCAGATTTTGACATTATGAACCCTAGAAGCTTTCCTTCACTTAATGCGAAAAATATTTTTTCGGGTTAAGCGAAATCCCATACCTTAAACAACGTTGGAAGATTTGTTTTAAATCCCTGAGATGGTTGTTTCGTTTCTTGGAATAAACAGTAATGTCATCCAAATAGATTACCACTAACTTATTAACTAACCCTTTGAATGCAATGTCCATGGCTCTCTGAAATGTGGCACCCGTGTTAATCAAACCAAATGGCATCTTTTGATATGCGTATGTGCCCCACTTAGTTCTGAATGTCGTTTTTAATTGATCGTCGGGATGTACCAACACTTGGTTGTATCCTGAGAATCCATCCAAGAATGACATTAATTCTGAGCCCGCAACTGCTTGCAGTATTTGTTCCATGGGAGGTAAAGGAAAATTATCCTTTTGGCAGGCCTTGTTAAGGTTTCGAAAGTCAATGCAGATTCTAATATCTCCATTTTTCTTTCTAACGGGTACCATATTGGAGACCCATTTAGAATGTCTAACGGGAAAGATTATTTTGGCTTTCAATAACTTGTTGAGTTCAATTTTGATCTGATTTTCCAAATTTGGATGGATCTTTCTCAACTTTTGTTGGAAAGGTTTTTCATTATCAATCATTGGGATAGTATGTTGGATGATGGAGGTGTCGTATGTTTTGAGTTCATCGTAATTCCGAGCAAAGACACTTTTGTACTGTTTCAAGAGATGGATATAGGCTAATTTTTCTTCAGGGGCTAGGCCAAGGCCTAGGTTGATATTCTGTGGTTTGGCATTAGTTCCTAGATTTAATAATTCATAATTCAAAGTTGAACTTTGGAGTTTTGAATTGGTAGATCTTTTGAATCGATCTTTCAAATCATAAAGGTCTTCTAATTTGACTATTGATTTAGGTATAGCATTGTTAGTACTATCCTGTTGCAATTGTTGGTCATGTTGGTCTTCGTCAATTATTTGATTGGTGTAGGATCCTTTAGATGTGAGAAAACTCACGATATCAGGATCGTCGTTGAAAATCCTCCAATTTGTGATGTTATCAGGAATAGATGGTCTAAAAATTAACTCAATTGAAAATCGGTCAGGGCTAAAATCTTCTGAAGGAATGAGCTTGGAAGCTACGTTGGCTAAGAGATCTGCGCTAACATTCTGAAGTCTGGGAATTGATGAAATGTTAAATGCTATAAAATGTTCAGTCAGATCTTGAACTAAAGATTGGTAATGCTTTAAATGACCTGATAAACAGTGTATAGTATTATGTACCTGTCTTATTACATTTCAGAATCTCCAAAAACTTGCAGGTATTTGACTTCTAATCTGATTGCCTTGTACAACCCTTGGATTAGAGCCTCGTATTCTGTGGTATTGTTGGTGCACTCAAATACGAGTCTGCAAGTTAGCATGGTTTTATCTCCCTCTGGGCTTACTAACACGCATCCTGCTCCTACTCCTTCATTAGACTTAGAACCATCAAAAAATAATTTCCAAAACAAAGATTTATTTACAGGACTATCTATAAAATTAATGCATTTAGAACTATCTGTTTGAGAAATAAATTCTATTTGAGATAAAACAGAATGTTTTAAGTAAGGTGAAGTATGAGCATTAAAATTTCCTAGAAAAGAATCTACTGAATAGTTGCCAATAATGTTAGAATTGTATGCTATTGGTTCGTTTTCTCCCTCGAGTTCTATTACTATGTATTTCTGATGTTTTTCGCGTTCAACTTTTATCTGGTTTGGTTTACCATTATAAGGCAGCCACATGTGCGACCAGTCAGTTGCAAAGTATCCATGAAGTTTTTCTGACCAATATCTTCTAAGAATTAAGCCATAAAATTTAGGAATATCAGCAACTAAAATGTCGATAACTTGACTTACCTTTGGGTTGGATGACAGCCTTATGGTAACCTGATTTAATTTGCCGATCACTTCGACTTGCGATCAATCTAGCTGAACTATGCGCACAGCGGATTTCTGTGGTTGAACGTTCAGTTTTGCACAAATTGATCTTCGCAAAATATTTGATGAAGCTCCAGAATCGACTAAGCAATTATGCACGTTTTTATTGAAAATTTCATAAGGAGAAATGGGGGAGTATGCGATCTCGATCTTCCTCCAATTAATGCGATATCGTTTGGATCAACCTTATTCATCATACTAGTTGGAGGTCTTCCCATATCATGGGAAGCTTGAGAGATTACAACAGCTGGTAAAGGTGCAACTGGTACAGCATGCAATTCTTTCAAAAGTACTTTCTGCTGGTGTTTTAACTTGCTCAATTCGAAAAGAGTAATATTGGCCCTCTTTTTCATATCTTCTACGATATTATACTCCATTTCATCCGAAACGATTAGCGTTTTAGATGGAGTAGATGTGTCTGTTTGGACTGGGCTGGTTTGAGTCGCTTTAGGTGATGTTTTCTTAGCTGCGACTTTATCCTTAGACATCGAGCTTGCGCTCTTTGGCTTAGGTGTAGGTTGAGGAGGATCAAGTTGATTTCTGCTGCGAGTACTAACCGGGAATGCCTCTTGATCCTCTTCATTTGGGAGGATGAAATCCCACATACCTTGTAACTCTACAACTTCTTCTTCATCGGTTTGTTCTTCAGTAGCATTTTCTTCTTCTTCTTCTTCTGATTCAGCATTTGAAATAGCGCTAGGGGGTTTGGAATCAGTTGAAGGATTTCTTTTAAAAGGCCTGTATGGCTTGTTAGAAGAAGTTTCTGCCACTTGTTTCTTGATGTCGACCATTTCGTTAGACATGGTCTTCAAAACTTTTTGTAATCCTTCTAAATCAAATGGATCTTTGGATTGTTTTTTCTTGGGATCTTCTTTGAAAGAAACCTTCTTAGTTTTGCGTTCTTCTATCGCATTTTTCTTTTCTAGGGCCATAATATGTTTCTCTACTGCTATTGCTTCTTTCATATTTTCAACCAAGGTTGTTTTGTTAGCCCTATCAACAAAGATTGCTAAGTTTGATGGTAAAGCAGTAATGTACCATTCACTTCGCACTTCTTCACTAGGCTGAGAAGCAGTAGGAATTTTGTTTAAAATTTTATTGAAACGTAAATTGAAATCTTTGATAGGCTCTCTTGACTCGGCCCTAAGGTTAGACAAGTCATTGATCAGTGTCGTTGTAGACCTTTCGTCACCAAACTTGGTCAGAAATTGTTCTTGGAAGATGTCCCAACTAGTAATAGATCTAGATGGTAATGAGAAATACCATGATCCGGTTGTTCCTTGCAGAGTATAAGGAAAAAGTCAAACAACAGCATCTTCATTAACAACTCCATTGAGATTTATAGATAACATAAAGTTATGTATATGTTCTTCCGCTAGCATGCCTGCCTCAGGGTTAAACTTAGGCAGCCATTTTTCAGGATGGGCCGGTATCTGACTCAAGGGTGCAGGCATTAAGACTGCCCCTGGGTTATTCCATGGAGTTTAGGCCATCGTTGAACTACTAACAGAGGAAAGTGTAGAAGATGATCCCTGTGGTTGAGAAGATGAGGATATTATGACTCCAGATGGTTGAGAAGGAGTTGAGGAAGTTGCAATAGGTTGATAGACAATGAATTGAAGTGGAGGAGTGGATGGTTGACTTCGCGGTGAAGAGGTTGAGATGGATGGTGATGATGAAAGAGTCTCACTATCAGATCCTTTAGGAGACTTCCTTGCTCTCTTCCTAGTAGGTAGAGGTAATTCGATTGGCTGAACACCAAACTTTTCACTCTTTAATCTGGTAAGAGGATGAGCAGGATTATATTGTGAAGTCACGCTGCCTTGAGATTTATCAAATTTTTTAGGAGATATTGAAAATCGTTGAAGTTTGTGAATCAAAGATTCAACTTCAGGAGGTTCAATAGTAGATTGTTCTGAAATATCAGGGTTTGTAGCAGCGGCTGTTGCTCCAGCGACTTCTAACTCTGGATTTAAGGTTTCTGAATGTAATGGAGAAGTCGGAGGAGATGGTGAGGACGATTTACTCTCAGAATGGTATTTAGATTTAGATTTGCTTGCCATTCACAGTTCGGGGCCCTCCTTCTAGCACCAAATATGTTGAAGCCCCCAAAATCGGGTCTACAACAAGGGGGATACCCGCCCGGTCTGGATCTTGGTTGGCAACTCCTTTTCCATTTGGTATAGCGGGTCCGTCTGGGGATATGGGACCAGTTTCCCAATTTATGTGTGTGTGAGAAAGATTGATATTTTTGATCTAACAGTTTCTAAATGGAATACTTCTACTCTAATTCTAATCTAATAATAAGGAAATTATTATTCTAATAAGCAGAAATATCTAAATCTACACTAACCCGGGGTGTAATCTTTCCTTTATGCGATCTAAAATGATTTCAAATAACAACTGGTAATAAAGATCATTCAACTGTTATGAGAAAAGAATTCAATAAAGATGAACCACTTCGTATAAAAAGTTAGATGAAACAGTTGTGAAAAACATATCGCATAGTAAGCTATTCATACACTAAGCATAAATAAATAGCTATCACTGTACAAAAGTGCCAAATGATAACTCAGGCATTCATACATCAATATATAAATAACTGAACTTGAAAATCACTCTAACACAAGGCAGAAATAGTTAAGAGATAGAAATACCATTTATAACTAGTCCTACTCATGAGCTTCAAGTGATAACGATTTATCTCTTCTTCATCAAATATCCACTAAGAGTACAAAAGTGCAACATCAGTAGCAGATATCAAATGCAAACATCAATAAATCCTATTCCATTCATTCATCAAAACCTCCTCAGAGGGTACAGAAGTGCATGTTCTTGGGATAAGTTTTTTATAAATTTCAAGACCCCTCTCTATATGCATGAGAGGGGTTTTAATTCTACTAACTAAATCTAAAAATAAATTATTACAAAAATATAGGATGCGGTTTAAATGACCGTCCTCATTTCAGGAAAATAAAACAAAATTGAATCTAAAATTAAACTATTTCTGTATCTGGTCCTTGAAATCGCACGCATGCAGCATCTGTTTGAGAAGAGTCGGCTGGCCGACTTCCGATTTTAGTTGAGCTGAGAAAACAGAATCGACAAGAGCTAGCGCCATTTTTTCGGCCGAATTGACGATACACTTGAGAGTCATCCACTGGCTATGTGGCTTTACCAAGTATGCCCAGTAATAATCCCAGTTCAACTTGGTTAACCCTTGGATTGCTTTTGCCTTTTCTTGGGCCTTTTGTTTCCAATCTGCCTCTATCGTTGCTTTTATGCAATTTTCGGAGCTTGCAGGTGACTGGGCAATTAGCAGCTTTCCTTTTTGAGAAATTTTTCTCAGCGATGCGCGATTAGGCGCTAATCGCGCATCGGAAACTGCCTTCATTCCTTGATCCGAGTTTCCTTGATGCGTTTTTTGCCTTTTGCGCTTTTTCCTTCCAGCAGATATAAAGTTCAAAATTTGTAAAAATAATACTTCCGTGAACTCTTGACTTTGAGTCTTAAACTGTGTGTTTCTGATATCAACGTTGTCCAGTGTCCACTTGACCATGTCCGTGTATGGGAGAATTTTGGGTCTTGCTGCTATCCGGTGTAAGAATGAGCAAGCTAGCTCTGTAAGGGATGCTTCAGAAGAACCATTTGAGCCCGCAGTAGCAACAACTTCCATTACTCTGGGATTCTCCTCTTCAAGCAGATTATACATGCCTTCCCACATAGCAATTCCTGCATCTCTGTTACAAGTCGTGTATGTATACAAGGGCACCATTTCCTTTTCTTCAGAGCTCGGGGCTTTGCTTTTCTTTCCCATTTTAACCTGCGTATTGCTTTGTATCGTCCTCTGTTCTCCGTTCCTGCAATTCACAAGTGAAGTGAAAATGAATGACAAGGAAGGGTGATGGGAAAGTTTTAAATGCCGCAGACACATCAAGTATACCACCTTACGTGAGATGATTTTTTCGATAAGCACGAACCCATATTCCATTAATAACTGGCAACTACCTTATTTATTAGCATTAAAGCGCATAACCAAGTGTCAGCTTATGGAAAATACTTTTCTTGAATAACGAGCCCAAAAGATCTGCGATGAAGCGATTTTGCGATTTTCTTCGCAATATCGCAGATCGCAACATCGCGAAATGATAACATCGCAAAGTTGGTCGCTCGTGATATCGCATTATCGCATTGTCGTTGTATCGCGAGATCGCAATATCGCAGGAATATTATGTATGACAATCTTTGTCAACCTGTTTTCTGCGAAATGCGATTTTGCGATCAGCGTCATCGCATATCAGCAAATTAAATTGTTTCGTTGTAAATTGTGCTGCATGCGACGCGATATTTCATTATCGCACATCGCAATCTCGCAATGTTTAAAATTCAGCTCATAAGGAGGTATCCCATTATCTTTTTGCGATGCGATATTCCTAAAGAAAGATTTATGTCTTACCTTATCATAAAACTTAGATTTTTAGATTTTTCAAGGGGGGCTTCCTAAGCTTATGATGGTAAATTTATTCGAAAAGGAAATTTAAACACTAATTTGATTTTAAAATTTTTTGTTAAGGGTCCCCACTTATTTAGTGTTATTTGTAACACTAATAAGAAGGGGTGCTGTTGCTAGCCACAACACCTTCCTAAGAAGGTTTCCATAGGTTGTTGTGTTCCTAATGCCATTTCCTTTGTTCATGCTTCATCCCTGAGTTCTTTGTTTGTATTTCTTCCTGTTTTTTTTTTATATTCTACATTTGGGGGTGCTTCCTTTGACTACTTTATGGTTAGGATTCTGTCTACTTGGGGGGAGGGGTATGGGTGTTTGATACTAGAGGGTATGCAGGGGGTTGGGGGTATGTTGTGGGGATCTGGATTTGGATTTGGATCTTGGTCCAGGGGATGGGGGGGCTAAAGGATCCAGAGGCTCAAAAGGATTAAGGTTTGCAAGAGGATTATTATCTTCTCTTGGTGATGGACGGTGGAGATCAGAGGATGTGGAGAGTTGCGAGGAAGATAGATTTGGTTGTTTGTGGATTGTCTTCTTTCTTTTAACCTGTTCCCATTTGTTTGTCGGATCTTCACTCTTTTCATTTTCATTTTCTTTTTTTTTGTACATCTATTTTCAAAATGACCATATTCGTGACATACCTTGCATTTGAAGGGTATTTGTTCATAATCCAGCTGTTGAATGTGTGTCCGCTGGTCCACTTTGATTTTGATGGCTTCTCGTAGCCCTTTCCCAAGATCCACTTCTACACAGATTCTAGTGCATGCATGCATATTTTCCTTTGGCTCGCACCTGTCTATATATTTCCCAATTGCATTTCCTATGGCCTTGATCGAATCATCCCCCCAACAGTGAAGGGGAAGGTGTGGCAGTTTGACCCAAATAGGGACGACATTGGGTACATCCATTTCTGGATCAAAATCCAGCGTCCATCTGTTTAGATACAATCCCCTTGTATCCATAAAATAATGTCCATTCCTAAATATTAGATCTTGATCCTCCTTGGTTTCAAAGTGAAAGGTGTAGTAACCTCTTCCACAAAACCTAATTGAGATTTTTCCATTTATTGACGTCGTCCAATTCCTTTCTACCCATTTTTGCACATTTTTGGGTGATGGCCATAATCCAGTGAACTAGCCCACTAATCCACGCTCCGCCAGAGAAAGTGCTGCTCTATGGGGAAGGACAGGAGGGAGTGAGATTTCAGGAATGTCTTCCAATCTTTTAACAAACTTAGTGACTAATGGTTTGTTCTTTACCAGGCCCATTGCAGAAATGAGAGAGGCGAAAGCTTTTGTCGTTCCTTCATTTTCTTGCTATCGATCTGAGAGAGGCTCTCTACCCTCTGATGCGTCCATTGTGCTCAGTCCTCAGCAACAGGAGGCTGCTGAGGGGCAGCTGCGTGCTTCTTGCTGCGTTTTCTAGCTAGGGTTGCGCAGTTCCTTCATCAAGCAGTGCGTATTTTTGATAATATGTGTAGCTTCATTTTTACACAAGCTTTAGTTCAAACAATATTACCAGAACTTGACAAAGAAGGAAAAATCACATTGGAAGCTGAAGCAGCCACAAAAACAAGAACTCGACGGCTATGAAATCGATCAATTTTAGAGTATTTCATCAAGTAGAAGAACTTAACCGCTGAAGATTCCCCATGGTAGGATGAGAATTTTATACGGAAGCATACATAAGCATTGAGGAAAACACTTTTTTGAAGGAAAGGAGCATGTTAGGTCCCTATAATACTAGTGATTCCCCCATTACTATTGTCATTGTAGCCCTTATTATTATTGTTGTGTGCCCCTATTGTCCCCATATTGTTATTAGTGTGCTCCATAGATGTTATAGCTCTGATACCACTTGTTATAGATCTAACCCAAAGATATTATGATAATAGAAATAACCAAGAATAATAAGAGAGAAATATAGAAATGATTCACTTTATTGATATCAAAACCCTTAAGGTAGGGCAACACCATACATTCACTCCTTAAGGAAGGAGAACACTCCACAAGCCATATGCCTGTTCATACAACAATCCTTCACTCTTTCTCCATGTGGAGTCTCTAGCCTCTATATAGGCCTCATACATACAATACCATGGATCATTACCATGGTTCCCTCATACCATCAAACTAATACCATGGGCCCATTACATTATTATTAACTACTTGTGGTCCCTTACATGATATGGGTTAACCACCTTATTTATTACTATGGCCCATCTCATTATTACATTATTACCTTAGGTACCTCCCTTGGTACCCCATATTATCCCCCCTAGGTATATAACAATAGAAGCCCACTATTGTTATTGTCGTGCCCTTATATTATTATTGTTATGTCGGCTTTGATTATATTGTGACCCCTTAGACTCCTATATATAGAAAGGAGGTTTTGTCATTTGTATCATCCAAGAATTGTTCATTTGTGTAATGTAAAGGAGGTTGCCCCCTCAAAGAGGCTGATTTTGAAGTCGTTGATCTATATTTTCTTCTATTTTATGAGATGGTTGCATAACACTTTGGATGGTCTCAAGTGTCGTTGCATTGATCAAAACATATTTTGGTGCATTTTATAGTCATAACATTTTTGTTGTCATAAAACGACACTTTTAGGTCGCAGTCACACACACTACACTGTTTGCACTTGGGGAATGTGTACAAAGTGGCGTTTCAATGAATATTTACCATTTTTAAAGTTTGACTAAGTTTTCTTGATGAGTCAATGTGTGTCATTCTTAGTTCTATATCTAAACTCATCATGTTCACCCCTCACCCCATATCACAAACTTAGACAAAATTTTGATTCAAAGCGAACTCATTAAGGCTAAGAGCACATGAGCGCACTCTAAAGTCTTGATGAGGAATCCTTCATTGTTCGGAAGTGCACCATGCACCCTCCAAGAGCATTATCTTCACTCCTCAACCTTCCTTCCTTACTCCAAATTGCGCCCATCTAGAGACCAAGTATCCCTTGAGCGCACTCCTTCGACTCAAAGAAGTGTGCCCTCCTTAAGTGCATAAGCATGCTCTGAAGGCCTTAAGATTCACCCTTAAACCTTCCCTGATGTTCCATGCACCCTCTTGGACTCTCTAAGACATGAGCTCACTCTGAAGGCATAAAGCACCAACATTCATCCTTCAGGAGTGTGCCATTTTCCCTCCTATGCCACTTGAGCGCATGAGCACACCCCGAAGGCCTGAAGCCTTCAACATTCTGCCTTCAGGAGTGTGCCCTACACCCTCCATCACACCCTTGAGTGTGCAACACACTTGGGAAGCCTGAAGCTTTCCCCTTCGTCCTTTGGACTTGCGCCATGTGCCCTACCTTGATTGTCTTCTTCCTTTGAGCATGTGTCAAAGCCCCAAATAATCTCCTCTTAAGTCCTTCAGTCTTTCAAAGTGTGCCCGTGTGCTTTGAAGCCCCTTTTGTCCTTCTTGAGTGCACTAAAAAGGCCTGAACAAAAAATATTCATGAAACATGGTAGGATAGGATATTTTCAAGTTGATGGTTTCTCGTCATGATTGATTTGCAGACACAGGTATTTCAGAAACATCATGGAAAGAACATATGAGGAAGATTGGCCAAGGAGAAAAAACAAAGGAAGCTTAGAAATAATGAATAACATGCTTGAATCATGATGATGAAAGCACACCCCAAAGACTTCATCTGATTAAAGACCATTTGGAGGGTGAGGACATCAATGATCGAAGATGCATGAAGAATGATGATAAAGCCGATAATCATGTCACCACTAGAGAAAGTACATGTCATCACTCTTAGTACCAGTCATCAAAGACAGTGACATGTCAAGTCTCATCACATGATGATGTGGAAGTCATGATGTATTGTTGTAATCATTGTAAAGACAAATAAGTGGAAGTACAAGAGTCATGTATGAACTAAAGAGTCACTGAACTCCAAAAGACATGTAATATCAAAGTCATATGTAATTCCAAAAGTCATTTGGAATTCCAAAGGTTGTAGAAGTCCAAAGATCACATGCATTTAGAAATTCAAGAGTCATGAGGATGTGAAAGGTCATTCCTCAAGTTATAAACACATCCTCATTTTTCATGTAAAGGGCTTTTAACCTTGGCTTCTCCCACTAGGCATTAGAGAGACAAAGTTAGTACTTTTGGGGAGCAAGTAGTGGCTCTAACGCTCCATTATTGGAGCTAGTGGTGTTCATTGCATTTATGTATCTTGGGAATTTAACTTAATATTGAGGCCTTCCATCCCGGATCCGGGTGTTTAATGGCTCGAATGGTACGTGGGCGGCTATAGGGGTTGGCGCATGGCTCATTACCACTGCCACCCGGCCTCGCGCATTTACAGTTTTTAATGCTGCATTAACGTAGCCTGTCCCTCCCTATCTGTCGGTTCATTCTTCAATCATGTCGCCCCTTCCTGGTTTCATTTGCGCTCCGCCTCTGCGCCCGCGTCATTCCTTCACTGTTGCAGAGCTGAGCTCCTGGACCAGCCCTGGGAATCGTTGGGCTCTGGATCACTATGTGGAATTATTGCTGGCCTTTCAGGTACCCCACCGCCATTTCTGCATTTGTAATAGCAGCTCGTCCTCTGTCCCTCCCACTGCCCCTCTGGGTGCTGAAGCTCAGCTACTCTTAGTCCCCTTCTGTCTCTACTGTATTGTAGTCATTTCTGAACCTCCTGCTCTTCCCACTATGCCCAGACTACGCCAGAGAATGAGTTGCAGGAGGGGAAGTTCCCAGGGGCAAGTTAACCGCCAAGCTTCCTCCTCCACGACGGAACCCTCGTTATTCTCCTCGGACTTCTGCTCTGACCGTTATCCTGTTACTAGGACTGGTCGTGGGCAGTTCAATTTGGTAGTGTGCTCTCTCAATTCTCCTCCTAATACAACTCATCTTCAGTTCCCCTGTACTCTCAGCAATGTCTCCTTTTTAGCCTCTGTCACCATTGAGCTTAGTGAGGTTACCTCTAGTCAGGATGTCGCGACCTCTGGGGCGACTCTGGAGATGAGGGCGAAAGATAGACATGGCACTACTGAGTTTGGTAACAGGCAAAGCAAGGCTCCAGGTCCAAGTAAATGCATTGCAACCCAGGTCAAGGATAATCAGGCTGGTCCGAGCATCCCTTCTGGCGGTGGTTCTTCAAGCAAAGAGGGCCATCCCTCCGAGGACGAAGACCTCTACAATTATGGGTGCCGCATCATTGAAGAGCATCCCTCCACCTCTCATGAAGCCTAACCAGGTCTGCGTTCAATGGTTTTTGTCTCTCCGTGGCTCGAAGGTGCTCAATTTCCTCTTGTTTTATCGCCATGATATGCTAAACAGTTCTCATGTTCAGTCCTTGGTTCCAAAGTCCAAAAGTTGGTTTCCCCTGCGTGGGCGGCATTGTTCGGGCAATATGTTTTGGTCTCGAATTCAGTCACAGCTATTTTTCAGGTCTGACTTCATTTTTGATTTGGGCAGCGCCTTTCTGGTTTCTTGCCTGAGCCCAGTCATCTTGTTTTGGTTGCTGAATTTCCACGGGTCAGTCTTCAGTTTTAGTCGCGATAATGGTGTTTTTCTGTTTTTATGTACTAGTCTTGGTCATGTTCCCAGAAGCCCTTCTGGCTGGTCTTCAACAGGTTTTTTGGATAGTGTTTGGCTTTGCAATGTGAGCATGCCGCATCTCTGGGCTAGACATCTCAAGGTTGTGGCCTCTCTGTAAATTTATTTTGTATCAATATAGGAGTAGACAAATTCAAAAAAATAAATAAATAAATAAAATAAAATAAAAATAAATAAATAAATTGAAGCCTTCCAAGCTAGAACGTTTTGACACATGGATTGTGAATGTTTCTAAGACTATTATTTGAATGTTTATGGTTCATATTTACTTCCATTAGTACTGGATTAATTTAACTATTTTGGTTACTTCTATGCTCCTTATTGGAAATGTGTTGTTATGTTATAATGATCATCACATCCTTGTGAACTATTTCACTTGATGTTAGACGAGTCTTACTTATTTTCACATGTCTCCATTAGGTTAGTATTATTACTTCTCTCTTAAAGTCTCACTTAATTTTCCCCTCCACAGTAGAAGAACCTTAATACATCGACAATTGAACATTAACGAGGCATCATAGCTTACTCATTCGAAATGACATTTGCACTTCTCTCTTGTGCTAACAGCGAAAGCCAAGGCACATCTTTAAGTAAAAATGGCAGGCAGGTCATATTCTTGATGGGACTCCCACCCCAAGCGGTGTGAGATCTAGTTGGGACCTTATATCGGGGAAATCCCCTGTATGTTGGTGGTATCTAGCACCGTCAACATTCTTATATCGAGGAGATCCCCTATATGTTGGTGGTATCCAACACCGTGTGTGATTTTATAGATTTTTGTTCTATATTGGATGGACCTTTAGATGTTTAGAGCTGTATCCGTTCTTTTTATCCCAAATCATAATTTTATAGGTTAAATAACATTACCATCTAATTTCAACATTGAAATAAAAGAGAATGGCATTAATAACTTGAATGTCAAAGAATGGCATATTGGAGTGCATACTTCATGTTTTAGAGGTGAGGATGTTTACACGCCAACGTTGATTGATCCATAAACTACCGTGGATATTACACTAGAAAATTCTTCACAATAGATTTGATAAAACTATACTTAAAATATGAAATCCCTACTATGAGGGTTATTTTCCTCAGGCTTTTTGATTTATTAAGTTACTATTTTCATTCATGTAATGTATAAAATGCAAAAAATAGAAAACAGACACAAATGCAATCACTCACAACTATAATAACAAAAGATATGATTTGGTACAACCTTACGAGAGAAAACCTAGCTAGAAGGTGAGGCTGCTCTACTCTCTTTTTCTTTGAATGAAAATGGATGCAAGTACAATGGGGTGAGACCTGTGGCCCATGGGTTGCTATAGAACACAAACCCTCTTTGTTTGGTGTCTCTTTATCCAGTCCCAACTACATTGCTCATCTGTAATATCCCTTGATATTATTTTTGCTAAATTATTAGGATATTTACTTTGGAAAATTATACCATGAATTTTCATTCCAAAGACAAGATAAAAGTTTCCCAAATTCACATAATAAAAAATTTCAACAATTTAAATAATGAAAAACCCTAGAATTAAATAAATGATGTAGCTTTGGAAATATTTTATTAATGGAACTCTCGGGAGGAAATTTACATAAATACTTGAAGTAAAATTTGGGGAGTTATTTCATGAAAATTCTTGCACTTTATCTCATTGATAATTTTGGCTTCACCACTACAGGCAATTTTGACCCTCCCAGAAAATGCAACTTGGCCCACTAATTAAGAATTAGTTTGGCCCTTATGAGAAGAGAAATCAACCTCCAAAAATATTGTAGACTCAACCATTAAATATCACATTCTCGGCCTCCTGAAAATGTTAGCAACTCGTCCTCCAACATTTCACTAAGCTACTTAGCTTGCAATTTGACCCTTAATTAATTCTGGCAAATGCCACAATAATTCAACCCTAAATATTTTGATGATTTTCCTCCTTAAATTCAATTGACTCAACCCCTTGAAGCACCACACATTTTTTCCTGAAAAATATGCAATTCAGCCTCTCATAATCGAATGGATTCGACCTCTAACCCAATTGTAAATCATTTCATTTGTACTCAAGGATTTTGGCTCCTTCTTTAAAATTTGACCTCCTGATGGATTTGAATTAACTTTTCTGCAACAACTCACATTGGCTAGCTAGGTTGGATTTACAACCACCAGCTAGGGTGTGTATCTCAACACTAAAACTAGGAAACAACTAGGATTTCTCTCTCACTCAGAAAGTTTCTCAAGCTCCTTGATAATTCATAAATAATTTCTTCGCACCCTTTCCTTGAGCCTCCTCCTCCTTTTAATAATATTTTCCTCCTCCAAAAACCATGGGTCACTTTATTTTTCTTAAAGTAACTTTTACCATCTTTATTTAATTATTATTTATTTTGTTCTAGTGTCCCCTTTATTTTTTTTCAATAGACCATGTGATCCAGTTAGGCTATGACTCCAACTCTTCCATGCTTCTATGAATTGGAAAGGGACATCACAATCCTCCCTTCTCGAGTTTGCTTCTCCTTAAGCAACTACAACACTTGTTCACCTTCCCATGTAACATCTTCTACTAACAAGCCCTTCCATCAAATTAAATACTCTCGGATGACTCTACTCCTCAACTTCTTCTCCCTCATGTCCATGACCTCCTCTAGAATGAGGACCAATTTTCCTTCCTTGTCTAATGGTGAAAGTTCTATTGCGGCTCTAACTTCTTGTCTAACTACCTTCTTAAGGTAAGAAACATGGAAAACATTATAGATCTTGATGTTTTCCGACAATTCTAATTCATAAGCAACCTCCCCAATCTTCCTAATCACCTTGTAAGGCCCATAGAATTGTGGTTTCAATTTCTCAAAACCATTCTTCTTTAAGGATGATTACTTGTATTGTTGAAGTCTTAGGAAAACAAGACCCCCCATGAAAAACTGCGCTCCACCCTATGGTGATCTAAATACATCTTCTACTAATTTTGGGCTACCTGTAGGTTCTCCAAGAGGATTCTAAGAATATATTGGCTCTCCTAAAATAAATCCTTGGCCAATGGAGCATTGTTGTCTCCTAGTTCCATTTCTAAGAATGTGGGAGCATCATACCAATACAGTGCCTTGAAAGGAGTCATCCCGATAGACATATGGTAGGTGGTGTTATAACAATATTCACCCAAGTGCAACCACTTAATCCAAGTCTTTTGTTGCCCTGCTACATAGTTCCTTAAGTATCCTTCCACCCACTTATTAACTATTTCAGTCTATCCATTCATCTGCAAGTTATAACTGGTACTCGGGGTTAGCTTTGTGTCGGATAATCTAAATAGCTCCTACCAAAATACACTAAGGAATCTGTTATCTCTATTATTGACACTGTGCTTGGGGACCCTGTGCAATTTCAACGCCTCCTGGAAGAATGTCTCTGCCACCTGTGTTGTTGAGTAATTGGAAGATATAATTGTGAAATTGGAAAATTTTGTCAATCTATCTAATAACAAAGATGCAATCCTTGCCTTGCACCTTTAGAAGACTTGTGATGAAACCCATATAAATTCTCTCCCATTTTTGATATGGGATTGGTAGTAGTTGTAGTAGCCTCGCTAGATGGGTCTAATTTGTTTTATTCTACTGGTAGATGGCACACTCAACTACATGTCTCAAAACATCTCCCTTGAGGCCTTTCCACGCAAATCTCTCTGGTACCTACCTGTATGTTTTGAAGAACCCCTGGTGTTCAACTAAGGGTGAGTCGCGCATAACCCTCATGATCATATCCTTGAGCCGTGACTTAGGGACCAAGAATATCCTTCCTTTGGGATAAATAATGTCGTTGACAACCTCGTACCTATCATATTATATTATTTCATCCATCAGCTCACATGAAAACTTATTTATTGAGTACTCCACTAGTAGAAGTGTCTTCCAATCACTGTTGATATCCATGAGAGAGCAAGTTGTTGGCATCCTGGAGAGTGAGTTGACCACCACATTCCTCTTCCCCTTCACATACTCGATGTTGAAATCATAGGCCTGAATTCTATTAACCCATTTATACTACCTCTCTTTGATATTGTTTTGCTCGAAAATGTATCTCGAGCTATCATGTACAATTTTGACCACAAACATTCCTCCCACCAACTATTACCTGAACTTTACAAGTGCATGTGTTATGGAAAACATCTCCTTGTCATATATAGAGTAGAGCCTCTCTAGCTCCCTTAGCCTCTGACTTTCAAAAGTGTTATAGACATATTTGGGCATTGCAACCCCAATCACATATGTCCATAAACCAAGGGCTTCTAAGTCCCTAAAAGTGTTGTTTCATACCCTAAAGGAGCAAGGTCAGCTGATTACATCATCTCCCAGAAGTTTTCCATGAAAAACCACTCAGAACTGGTCAAAGCAGGACCATACAGACTGCCCAGTGCAAAGGGTGTGATGCATCTCACCTGCCACATGCAAAAAGTGCAATGCATACTGGAAAGCCCTTCTATAGGGTGCGATGAGCGAGAGCAGACAAATGGCACAAGCAGTTTGCTAGGTGGAGACCCTAAGAATCTTCTAGAAGCTTCTCATTTGACACTTGCCTCCCTGAATTCGCCCAAGGATTGGTAAGAGATCATGAAATCTCCAAGTGGAACCAAGAACTATCAGAGAGACAAAACTAATCAAAGTCCCAGAAGCTAACTCACCCCCCTGCAAATATCTATATATGGATCCCTCATCCCAGAGATCCAAAGGTGGGAATAGGGTAATTTGCAAAGAGGTGCTGTTGGTTTCTCTTTGAATACATTGTTGGGTGATCTTGCTTTGTATGAGGTGAAGAGGGCTTTCAAGCTGGGAGGATGGCGTTGGGTCAGACCAAGTGGTTGCAATCCTCTCTTCTACTACTTTTATCAATAAAGCTATTTGAGTTTTCCTCCATATTCTTGTGTATCTCTGAATATTGTGTTGATATATGCATTTGTATGGTCAATATATATCTGATCCTATATTGTTTACAGTGATAGATCTCTATGCTTTGATGGTATTATGCTACTGTGATTCTAACGGTGCTCTTTGAAGCGGGACAAGTAAGGAAGCAATGGCGAGATTCTGTCAAAGGGGAAAGGAAACAAGCAAGGAGCCAAGCGAAAGACTGAGGTTGGTACTCTCTGCTTCTTTCTCATCTCTCTCTCGTAAAGGAAAACACAAGTGACTTTAATCTGTTTGTTTCTAAGATAGCTACCCGTCTTAGTGGGACTAGCAGTTCTAAATAGACACTAGATTTCCCGGTAACAAAATGGCGACTCCACTGGGGAGCGATTAGTTTGATTGCTTGTCTCTATTTGTTTGATTCATAAACCACAGACGGAGCCTGAAGTTAAGCCAGCTAGCCTTCGAACTGCATTTGCTATGCAAGTGCAAAGTAGATCAATGTTGCTTCAGTCAATCTCCAGGTTTGTTTATGAACTGAACAATTGACTTGCAAACATCCTAAGTTCCCTAGAGGTAGCTTGAGTAACCTCATTAGATCAACCCCTATACTTTGTAGTTACTGACTATCATTAGCTCGGCCTAAATCCCTGAACTAAGCTGCAAACTGTGACCAAAAACCAAGTTAAAGTCTCGTCCCTGGACCATCACACCTCCTCTTCTTGGCTATTTGGATGCATCCCACCTCCCATGTGCAGTAGGTGAGATGCATCCCTGTTTCCCTATGTTACAGGTGCGATGATCAGATAAGACTAGTTCTGCCTCCAGATTTTGGTTTTTTCTTCACTGTCTTCAGCTTTATTCAGGAGTTTTGTTGTCTGTGATCAGTAGACCACTATTGAAACCCCCTTCCTTTGCATCATCCAACCTCCATTGTACAAAGATTTGTGAATGTTTTTATGTATTTTTCGCCATTCACAGTTCTCGTTTACAAAATGGTAGCTTAATCAAACTGTCATCTTTTGATTTGAAAGTGTCGCAAGTGTCGTTTTCAGTCAAAGAAAAGAATCCTCCTCTTTTTGATAGTCGATTACACTGTTACTCTTGTATTTGATCTGAATTAATAGTATTTCAAGTGTCGAAAGCAGTTTTCAATTCAAAATCGCAAAGTGTCGTCTTGTCTCCCTTTCATTTTTTGAAAAGAAAATCGTTAGTATTGTCGCTTTGAAAGAAGATATAATTCAGATTTGTGCTTAGCATTCTTTTTGTCATTCACACATTAAGAAAGCGGAAAACAAATACATGCATGTGCATTTGCATTTAGATTGCTTGTTGATTTTGATTTAGGACAATGCATCTAGTGTGTGCTCTCTGCTCTATGTTGAAAGGATTTCATTTCTCTTTCCTTAGTAGCTAGGATTTTCATTGCAAAAAGAAGAGTAAACGACTGTTTATCATCTTAGATTGCATATTTAGGAGTTGTATATCTACATCACGCGGTGAACCTTAAAGGCAAACTTCTTAAGAAAGATCAACTGTAAAATAAATTCAATGAACATAAAAACGCTTTGGAACCTAACGCACAACATCTAGAAGTCTAGGCTAGAGACGTATTCCGGCGTCGTAAAGCTTGGTAACTGTCGCTTTCATCGTAGGTTGGGTGATTCCTCCTCTTTGAGACGACAAGTGCCAGTACGGACTTGTGCTCCCACGTACCGTCGAGTATATATTGGGAGACCACAATAGGCTATATCCTTTATCCTTAGGAAGCCGTGTCTGCCGCCCTATCGATTGCAATGCACTGAACACAACATTCAGGAAGATTGACTGTCGTACCATAAAAAGTATTCTGCAGTTTTGCGATTGGTTTGGTAATCCCTCTGTCTAGATTTCCATAGTAGTCTCTTTTGTTCCTTTTCAGACTCCTTAAAGGAAAAGGTCCATCTGAGCACTTGTCACTTCAGGCTCATTAAAAATCGAAGGCGACTAGAGTCATCTTTAGCTTTTTCTCGACTCTTAAAAATTGAAAAAGCAAGTTGTGTCAAAGCGTCTAAAATTTATTTTAATCGGAATAACGTCACTGTTCCCTCGTTGATCTTAGGTTGAAAAAATGGAGTCCACCAACCAAGGATTTCCCCTTGGAGGAAATCCTAGTCCTTTCTCCTCTTAGGGAGATATTGGTGCACCTCATATGGCCACATTGTCCCTTCCAGGACTGACAATTGGCCTGCCGGTATGGCTTTTCTTGACCTCTGTCATTCAAAGCACCGTGATTCCTGAGCAATCGAATCAGCAACTAGATGATACTAGAGTTACCCCCCAACCTTCTTCTTCGTTTGTTTCTCCCTCTCCTTCTGTTGGCATTATGATTTCTGGTTTGGCTCTATGGTTCATGTGTTGTACTTGATGGCAACTCATACAGGTGGAAAAAACTCTGATCAGGCTCTCAAAATGATAAAAATTAAGAGGTCCGCATGTGCTCAGTGAAAAGCGTGCGTACCCGCAGGTACGCCGTGCAGGAAATGCGGTCATACCCGCAGGTTACCCATTCAGAAGGTGCGGTCCCCCAGTTCACTCACTTCAAGGCAGAGAAGCGCACTCATATGGGGTTTCTTATGTATGGCCCGTGGTATTTAGCCCGTCGTTCATGATCCTATAGTTTTGGCCCGTGGTATATGATCTAATTTAGCCCCGGTTTGGATATGATGGTTTTGTCCCATGGTGTGAATGAGGGCTTGACTATAAATAGGGAAGGAGATCACTTGGCCAATGTATCTTTTTCAAATTGAATATCTTAAGATCTGAAATATTGGGTTATCGGTTTAAAAGCTTGATCTATATAAAAGTGAAGTTGAAAGTGAATCTATGAAGTGTGATCTCTTGGGCGCATGATCAGATCTGGGCATCTGACTATTTGTGGCACACTGGTGGACTGTCAATTTGGCCCTAATCAGAGGTTCGCAGGTGATTAACGGTGCAAGTGCGGGGGTACGCATAGCAGAAGAAGGTGCAGTGCGTGGGTACGCAGCGCGATAGAAGTCCAGGTGCGGTGGTTCGTAGTAAAGAGAAAGCAGAAGTGCGGAGGTATGCTGTGCGACAGAAGCCGCAGGTGCGGGGACACAGTGGAAGTACGCAGCGCGATAGAAGCAGTGACTACAAAGGCACAGTGAAAGTACGCGGTGCAACAAAAGCAGTGGGTGCGGGGGCACAGTATAGGTACGCGACGCATTTAAAGGTACAGTGCGTGGATACGCAGTGCAGTTCAAGGCTCTATGCGGGGATACGCAGAGGTGCATGAGGTGAAGTGCGTAGCAACGCATGCCAGATAAAGAAAAACTGCGGATCTATATTAAGGCATTTATTTGACTGACCTTTCTCTGTTGATAAGATGTTCTGGAGTTTGTTTACTGTTACTATTGATCTTGTTACTGCAGTTGACTAGGTGATTTACTTGTACTTGATGATCACTTGATGTTTATGGATCCAGTTTGAAAATTTATGAAAAGTGATCCTTGAAAGAAAAGAAGTAGGGGGTTGTAGCTCCCTTCCAAGAGAGACTAGAAAACGAGAGAGAGTTGTAGCTCTCTGCAGGTTGCAGCCTGCGTACTGGTAAAGGACTGCACCAGTACAAAATCATTGTAAAAGGAGTTTCTAATTTGAAAGAAGATAGAGACATATTGCAGCAGGTGGTTTTCACCCACATTGGGTTTCCACCTTATATCTAGTGTTCTTTGGTGTGACTATCTGTTTTTCTTGTTCATGGTCATTATTTTATGGTACTGACATACAAAAATAATTCAAAGTATAAATAAGGAAGATTTATTAAAAGAACTTGATAATACTGATTCACCCCCCCTCTCAGTATTATTTCCAACACCTTCTTCCTCTTCGCTTGGTGAAGGTAGTAAAACTAAAAACCAACTGAGAAGAAGAAGAAAGGGAAGGAGAAGAAGAAGAAGGAGCCAACAACAAAAACGGGCAACCGTGCATCGTCTAGCGAAAATCCACACACTGCATCGTCCAAACCTAAATCTCCATGTGTCATCTGTAAAGGGGACCACTATCATCGAGATTGTCCTTGCATCCCACGGATCTTAAGGGACTGGTCTCCCCACTTGCACAATCCAGTGTCGTCAACCTCTAACGATCATGTTGAGAGTACACTGTCAACTAGTGAAAACGAAGTCACCGGACAGAAAGGAAAATCTAAATTTCCTTGCAGACTGTGTGAAGGCGATCATGCCCTCCACCATTGTCCCTTTCTCGACGAAGCTAAATGAGTCTTGGATAACCATCCTGCATCACCGCAGCGACTCCCTCATGGATACAAGAAACTCTTGCCGAGTCCATTGCTAGTTGAAAATCCGACTGACGCACCTTTGTTGTCGGTCGAAGCACCTATCATTGAAGATAAATCCTCTGAGTCCACATCGGACCAAAGTCAATAGGTCGAGACAGCAGTCGACCCCATCCTGTCTTCAGAGGATTTACCTTCAGATGATACAGTCACCAAAGAGAATGAGAACGACACCGTTCAAATTCTTTTTGTAAACACAGACTCCGATGAACATGGGGGCAATCTACCTGTTCCTTTACCGCAGGAAGGAAGTTCGTCAGAGATGTATCCGGCCGTTTATTCGGTCCCACCTCCAAGCAACCTAGTCGTTTCCTTCGATTGGAATCTACTAGGTAGACCCTATCTACCATCTAATGTACCATTCTGAATCATAGTGCAAACTTACAGAATGGTCATGGTTGGTACCATCATAGATGAAGGGGTTTCTGTGAGTATCCTTTCCTCAACTGCTTGGAAAGCGCTTGGTTCGCCATCGCTTTTGCCTGAGATGAGAAATATGACAGGCTTCGACAAAGGAACCGGTCGACCGTTAGGGATCCTTCCAAATTTTCCTATAAATTTGAGAAGGAAAACCATTTATCTGAATGTAATGGTAGTCCAAGTCCTTTATATTACAATATACTCCTTGGGCATGACTACATTTATAGCATGGGAGCTATTGTTTCCTCACTCTTTCGAGTAATGTGTTTTCCGCATGAAGGCAGAGTGGTCCAACTTGTAGACCAGCTTTCATTCCCCGGTTCACACATAGCTAATAGTCAAATGCCATCCCTAACAGGTCTTTTTGTGCAAGGAATGACTCATCAATCTCCAGTCTGTCCACCTAATGAACACGAGTGATTCGGTGGTTGTGACTGAAACCCAGGGGGCATGCACCCTGGTCTGCTTCGGCAGGAAAACTTCAGGTATAGGGTAGGTTTCCACAGAGGATATATGATTGGTCTGACACACCCGTCCGTTTAGGAAAATGGGATTAGACCGGAATAAGATACCTCTGTCAGGAGGTAGGCCTTTCCCGATAGAACAAATGTTTTGTTTGCAAATTGAGGGGTAAACTAGAAAAGGTAGGCCTTTCCCGATAGAACAAATGTTTTGTCTGCAAATTGAAGGGTAACCTGGGAAAATTTACTTCGCTATACCTGGGGGCATGCAAACCTTTTTGCATGAAAGTGAAAAGCGACCATTTATTTTCCTAGTTTGTAGATTCTTAACCCTTTAAACTCGTAGGATTGGTCATTCCTAACTTACATAATAAAAGGAGTCGGAGCATAATTTCAAATGATGCAAGCTCCCTAAAAAATGAACCCATCTATGAGACATCCTTATTATACGACTGGCACGAGCATTTTTACGCAAAGTTCAAGCTCGTTAAAAATTAAACCTAGCAATGAGCATATGTTCCACCAGAGTTTAAGCTCATTAAAAAATGAACCCACCTCCGGTAAATAACCATTGCGAATGCATTATCATCAACTTTTGAGCCTTGGTCATGTTCTTACCATCACCTCCACTCTGTTTTAGCCGATCATACGCCTCCATTTGATTGTTTACCCCTTTTGAGGAACAACTGCGACAAGTGATTCTGTTAGCCATCTTCTTAACACTGCCATGATTGGAAAGTTCCAACCCTTACCTGGAACCATCTGCTACCCGAGAATATCACTCATTCCTAAAAAACGAGTCTCCTTTAAGCTCTTCTCATCTGACTCGTAAAATATGAAAAGATTTCCGAGCGATTGCCCTCTCCAGCTCGTTAAAGTGATTGGAAGTGCCATCCCTCCTCTAGATTTTAATCTTTTTGGACTTGATGGAATATTACACAAAAAGATCGAGTGTTTGTCTTGTTCGGCTCATTAAAACTATCGAAAAGTCATCCCTTTCGCATTGTTTTATACTTTTTCAGACTTAAGGGATTATACTACGAAAAAGGAATATTGGAGTTTCCTTTCCGTCTCTTTTCAAACTCTCTAAAATTGAAAAGGACCAAGTTATCCTTGTCATTAAACTCGTTAAAACAATAGCGACAAACTTGTCCATTCAGACAAGAGCGAGTTTCACTGTCGCTAGGCTCGTTAAAACATAGCGACAGGTTTTCCCAAAGGGAAAATTATAGATCAAGCATATGTTATCCTCCTCAAGCTTGACAAAAAAAAAAGAGGTACTGGTCAGAAATGACTGGGGAAAATTGGGAAGAGAACTTGAAGAAACTTTATTGGTAGAAGGTCGCTCTTGAACATGACACTTTCACTCCATCACCATGATTGAGTCGGGTTGGGTTATTCCGTTCACCGGTCATATCACCATTGGTCCACCGTACCATCCACTTTTGGGGTTAACGCTACCAATCCATTTCAATGTCACCGATATGTTCAAGAGAATTCGCTCAGAGAATTCACCTACACAGCTTGTGTCTCATCCGCTGCAATACCTTCACGCTTCATTCTTTCATGACCGCCACCCTGAACCTTGTATCATCAGATTGTTTTCACCTCTACAAAATCATTTGCTCCGTTCCGTGTCATAGATGTGGGATCCATTAATGCCCTCCTACTACTTGTCACTTCTTGTTGACATTAGCTCATTATCCAAGAAGCCGACCTAGGGACAACCCTTTCAGTACTTTGAAGCTTGCATGCCTCAATGGCAAGTTTCTCACTTCCAGCGACAGGTTTACATTAATGGCCTTCGACCGAAAGATTTTGCGTGGTGTTCGACATCGACTCATGTATTCACACCATGTGAATTGTACTGCAGTACCTTGAGGGTCATCATCATCATCGGTGATTCCTCTCGCGCCTGTTAACAACTTACATCATTGGCTGGTAATCAGGCGATGTCCTTCCATGTTCGACATCAAAACATCTTTTTCACATGGATCGACTATACTTTCGGGAGAAGATTGAACGATTTTTGAAGACCCCGGATCTAGTTTCATCCATTCGGGCTGCGATATATTCAGGAAAATAAAGACATCAAATGTACATCATTGTTGCACAGATAATCATCCAAACTAAGGGATGATGGTTCTACCAGGATCATCAGTCTGCACATAGACGGTTGTCTATCCTATGTACATGAAAATGAATTTATCAAGCTGAGCATGGGAATGCCTGCCTCAGCTAGATCATGAAAATATTATGAAGATAATGTATTGTATTGTATCTTATTACAGGTCACCTTCCATTTCGAAAAACCTTGGATCCTCATTATAAAGCATTTCACCCGACATCAAAAGATTTACGACCTCATGCTTTAGGGGGCAACTGTTATAGACATATTTGGGCACTGCAACCCCAATCACATATGTCCATAAACCAAGGGCTTCTAAGTCCATAAAAGTGTTGTTTCATACCCTAAAGGAGCAAGGTCAGCTGATTACATCATCTCCCAGAAGCTTTCCATGAAAAATCACTCAGAACTGGTCAAAGCAGGACCATATAGATTGCCCAGTGCAAAGGGTGCGATGAATCTCACCTGCCACATGCAAAAAGTGCAATGCATACTGGAAAGCCCTTCTGTAGGGTGCGATGAGCGAGAGAAGACAAATGGCACAAGCAGTTTGCTAGGTGGAGACCCTGAGAATCTTCTAGAAGCTGCTCATTTGACACTTGCCTCCCTGAATTCACCCAAGGATGAGTAAGAGATCATGAAATCTCCAAGTGGAACCAAGAACTATCATAGAGATGACACTAATCAAAGTCCCAGAAGCTGACTCACCCCCCTGCAAATATCTATATATGGATCCCTCATCCCAGAGATCCAAAAGTGGGAATAGGGTAATTTGCAAAGAGGTGCTGCTATTTTCTCTTTGAAGACATTGTTGGGTGATCATGCTTTGTATGAGGTGAAGAGGGCTTTCAAGCTGGGAGGATGGCGTTGGGTCAGACCAAGTGGTTGTAATCCTCTCTTCTACTACTTTTATCAATAAAGCTATTTGAGTTTTCCTCCATATTCTTGTGTATCTCTGAATATTGTGTTGATATATGCATTTGTATGGTCAATATATATCTGATCCTATATTTTTTACAGTGATAGATCTCTATGCTTTGATGGTATTATGCTGCTGTGATTCTAACGGTGCTCTTTGAAGCGGGACAAGTAAGGAAGCAGTGGCGAGATTCTATCAAAGGGGAAAGGAAACAAGCAAGGAGCCAAGTGAAAGACTGAGGTTGGTACTCTCTGCTTCTTTCTCATCTCTCTCTCGTAAAGGAAAACACAAGTGACTTTAATCTGTTTGTTTCTAAGATAGCTACCCGTCTTAGTGGGACTAGCAGTTCTAAATAGACACTAGATTTCCCGGTAACAAAAAGCAATCAAATACCCATCCTACATCAATAATGCACATATGCATTCCCCTAAGGCATCACACTCTAGAACAAAAGGCTGTGAGAAATTTGTGAGTACAAGAATGGGCCAAGAACTCATTCCCTCCTTGTACCTTTCAAAAGTGTGTTTTCCTTTTTTTGTCCATTTGAAAGCCCCCTTTTTTGTCAAACCTATCAGAGGTGCCACCATATGAGAATATCCTTTAACAAATCACTAATATAATTTCATATCCCCATGAATCCTCTCAACTTTGTGAGGTTTTTGGGTGCTGGCCACTCAATGATAGCTCGAAAATTCTCCTAGTCGACTTGTACTCCTCCCACGTTGATAATATGCCTAAGGTATAAAATATTTGTCATTCCAAATTCACATTTGGACTCCTTTTTAAAGAGTGACTTCTCCTCTAATATGCTCAACACCTTGTCTAAGTATCTCAAGTGCTCCTCCTAGGTTTTCTTGTAAATGAGAAGATCATCAAAGAAAACTAGCAAAAGTTTCCATAACTACTTCCTACATATATGATTCATGCATGGTTAGAAGGTAGCGGGTGCATTCGTCAACCCAAATGGCATGATGAGAAATTCATAATGTCCACATTGGCATCTAAACGTTGTCTTTTGTATGTCCTACTCTTAAACACTAATATGATGATATCTCGAGCTCAAATCAATTTTGGACAAGAATATCGTTCCATGTAGCTCATCCAAGAGCTCATTGATCCTTGGTATTGGGGGTCTATTCTTAATCGTCTTCTTGTTGAGGGCTATGTAGTTTATGCACATCCTCATTGTCCCATCTTTTTAACTAGTACCAAAGAGGATGTGAATGCTGGTGTTGGGCCTTATGTGCCCCATGTACAGCAATTCCTTAATAGTCTTCTCAATCTCCTCCTTGAATCTCTTGTGGTGCCTATGTGGTGTAGTGATTACTGGCTTGGACCACTCCTCTAATTCTATAATGTTTTTAAAACCCCTATCTAGTGGTTTGTTAAGAGGGATAGCTTCAAAAACCTTTTGGTGTTTATCTAACAAGGCATGGATATTTTCTAAGTAATGTTGATCCACATCTGATATCTTTTATTGCATTATCATGCACTATGCAACCCATGTTATGTCTCCATGGAAAAAACTAGCTTCCATCTTCTTAGCCATGACCATTTTGGAGCATCGATGGTCATTCCTCTTAGTTGTACCCTTTGTCCTTCTGGTGTGACCAATTCCATTTCCATGGTACGATAATCATTTCAATACCCCCCTATGGAAACGTAGAGTCTATGAAATCATGACTAACATTTCTTTTATTCTCAATATGAGTTTCCTCTACTACCTTTTTGCCATTAGGAAGCATTTCTTGTAGCAACTTTGCCAAACCTCCTTTCAAACCTTCCATGTCTTTCTTCAAATCTTCAATGTTTACTTCTAAACCATCCATATTAGCTTCCACGCCATCCATCTTAGCTTCCACACCATTCATCTTAGCTTCAACTCCTTTCTTTAAACCATCCATCTTAGCTTCAACTCCTTTCTTTAAACCATCCATCTTAGCTTATGTTACTTTTTGTAAGAGTGAAATTTGTTGCACTTGGTCCCTTAATTTTGATATTAAATGTTGCATTTCTTCCTCTTCTTCATGGGTCATGCTAGAGCTTTAAGGTTGCTTACTAATTGTTTCCATTTTCTTTCTTCGGGGCATCAATTAATGATAATTATGCTTCACTATGCCCTTTGAATTCCTTCAAACTAATTTTTCAAACCAAACTTATGCAAAATTTTAAAAAGATTATACACCTTTTTTCGCTTTATAGGAGCTCGATATTGAATCTATTGTATCTTTATAATTTTGGATCTCTGAGGTTTGAAATTTCGTCTTGAGGTAGCCCTTTGAGTCATATTTCCATCCCCGTATGTATGATCAAGATTGGATTCTCCAAGAAAGAGTTATTCCAAATCTCCCACGATGACTTGATTATAGACTGGTTCAGTAGAGTGAACTTGTACGAAGTTCCACGTGTCATTGTTTCAACCTTTAGACCTGGAAATGACATAAAAAAAACTACAGTCTATCTTCTTTCTATACCTTTTACGAAATTTCAATCTGATGCTCAAAGATAAATTTATGACGATTTTCCCCCAGTCACTTGTTTGAGATATAATTCGGGAGCCTGCAAAAACCCTAACTTCCTTGGATCTTATATCCTAAAATGTAGCGAGACAAGATCTTAAATTCATACCCGAGGTTCATTAAGATTTCGACTCAAATGGGTTTTAATTTCAGCTTCTGAAACTTCGTAGAAAAAAAGTTATAGTGAAAATTCCACGATGACCTGTTTGAAGCAGTGAAACCCTAGAATCTAAACCTCTGATACCAAATGTTATGCAACTAGCTCACAAAATAGAAGAAAAGATAGATCAACAACTTCAAAATCAACCTCTTCAAGGGGGAAACCTCCTTTACATTACACAAATGAACAATTCTTTGATGATACAAATGACAAGACCTCCTTTCTATATATAGGAGTCTAAGGGGCCACAATATAATCTGAGCCGACATAACAATAATAATGTAAGGGCACAAAAATAACAATAGTAGGTTTATATGGGGCACAATAATAACAATATGGGGACAACCTGGGCACAATAATAACAATATGGGGACAACATGGGCACAACAATAATAATAAGGGAATAGACTAGTATTATAGCGACTTAACACTCCACCCACTTGTTGAGGGCTTCCCGGAGAAAACCATCTCCACCCCCAACCCTTGTGATTTCCCTGAGACCACCTCACCCAGATCCAAAACCTTCCAAAAATACAAATCTCAACCAAGAAAGAATCCCATCACACAATGGCTATCCAAAAATAGCAAGGCAGGGCTAAAACCACTGTCGAAATCTGACAAATCCCATTCCAATGACAACAAATGAACCAAATACACACATGCACATACCATGCATGCCAAAAACAGCTAGGAAATCATACATGCAACCTGTTACCTGCAAGTATTCTCGTTCAAGCCGTTTGATCCAACCTTTCCTTGCTTGATCCTTGCTTTCCTTTGCTTTCCTTGTCCTTCCTTTCCTTGTTTGCTTTCCTTCTCCTCTTTGTGCCCTTTTCCTCTCTGAGACTAATTCCAAAACAAAACTTGCAAAAGGCTGTGAACTCATCCTCATAATCCTTTTTATCACTGATGCCTCTAATTCCTTTATTTTCCATTATTTTTCCTTCAATTTCCTCCTCATACGCAACCTGTGACCTTTCACCTCCCTTTTCTCCTATTTTCCTTTATTTTCATAAACAAAATGCCAAAAATGCCTCTTTGCCTTTTCAAAGCCCTTGCAATTTCTTTTGCCAATTTCACTTAGCCATAATAAACAACAAGTGATGTCCATTAGGATGCTTTTCCAGACATTTAGCTTGGAATACATGTCCCATGACCTTGGTCTTATTTTTCCTTTATTAACCTTTATTACATGAACTTTTAACCTGGGGTTGTTACAACTTCTACGTCAAAATCCTCGAACTTTTATGTAGCCAAACATCTCCTAGCGGTGAGGGACACATTTATAAAGTTATGAGTGGATCCCCCACCAATGAGGACCATAACCTATTTCCCTCGTATGACTCCCTTTACTAAAAAAGTGTTGTATATAGGGACATATGAGAGCTTGGCTATAGTAACCCCAGTCAGTATTCTTTTTGGTGGCTCTTCATCACTGCTTATGTTGTTATGCTCCTACTATTAAGATGCTACCTGTTCTTTCTCCTCTTCGCTATCTAAAATCACCTCTATGTAGTGAAACTTCTCTTTTTCCCATGCATATGTGTCTTAGAACCCAAGGTTCTTTGTAGCTATAACAAATATTTTTTCTTCTTAAGTCATCTCTAGTTTATTCCACCCAATTCTTCCCTTGCTAGGGCTTCTTCTCCTTATTCTTTTATGGGGGAATGAATTTAGTCGACGCCTTCATAGGAATTACATATTCCATATCCCTTGTTTTGGAAATAGTGTCCTGAAGTGTATTAGGCTTAAAAAACTTCACCCAATCACATAATGGATCGCTTAGCCCCTCCAAAAACAACATCACAAACCGATCATGGGATAAATTTTTCACAATCACTGCTAATATTTAGAACTTCACGATGCAAATATTCGAGATTCTTATCTGCTTAAGTGTGCTAGATCTATGAAATACAGTTCTAGATTCTCCTTAATAAATCTTTAGATTAATGTATTAGTAATCTCCAAGTAGGAGATGATGTTTGTGTGCTCGAGTGTGGACAACTTGTGATGCCACCATTCATGTGCTTTTCTCTCCAAATGTAGTTTGGCATACTGGATTGACTTTGAATTCCTCATGGGGTTAAGCTGGAAATATGTATCCAATGTATGCACCCATGTTGTAGTTGTGCCACCAAAAGTCCCACTGAAAGTTGGTATATTTATTTTCCTTTTATTCTTCGACACATTGTTGTTCATCCACCACTTGTTGTGAACTCTTGATTTAATCCCATGCTTGATAACTTAGTGATCCTCGAGTGACATTCGGGCATGGAACTCTGATCCAATTGCCTGGTACTCCCCCATGTAGTCCAAGAATTTTTCATCTCAACCTTTGCTGGTTATCTATTGGTTTCCCTAGGAATTTGGGCATTAATGGCCTTGATGAAGCTCGTTTTAGTGGGGGAGTTGGATTGGAGGAATTATTAGATTTAGCATGGTGATTATCATCTCCTTTGAACAAGCTGTAATTTATGTGTGAACCTTCTGCTCCATTATTGGGTTGACTCCCATGAAGGTTGGCCATGGATTGAGGAACATAGTTTAGGGTCTAGGACACCTCATGTTATCCTCTAGTTATCATTTGGGCCACCTAGTTTTGTGGTTTGTTTATCAGCTGGGCCACTATTATTAGGTCATCTCATGCCGTCCTTTGGATATCTCTTAGACTATATTCTGCTGGCCTTTGGCTAAATCACTCAACATGCGTTTGAAGCTTTTGTAGGGTTGTTCCTCGTGGCCCCCCATTTTTTCTTCTTCTTCCTCTCATTCTAAGTGGGGATTCTCCTTTTCCTTATTTTTCTTCCTATAGGTTATGTACCTTTGATCTCCTAAAATCATCAACTATGGTAACCCTTTTAGGTTGGCAGGAACACTAGCTCTGATACCACTGTAATATCCCTTGATATTATATTCACTAAATTATTAGGGAATTTACTTTAGAAAATTGTACCATGAATTTCCATTCCAAAGACACTACAAAAATTTCACAAATTCACGCAATAAAAAATTCCAACAATTTAAATAGTGTAAAACTAAGAAATTATATGGATGTTGTAGCTTCGACAATATTTTATTAATGGAATTCTTAGGAGGAAATTTATGTAAATACTTGAAGTAAGACCTAGGGAGTCATTTCCTGAAAATACTTGCGCTTGATCTCCTTGATAGCTTTGATACCATTGTAATATCCCTCGATATTATTTTCTCTAAATCATTCGAGAATTTATTTTAGAAAGTTAAACCATGAATTTCCATTCGAAAGGCACATAAAAATTTCACAAATTCACACAATAAAAATTGCCAACAATTTAGATAATGTAAAATCCATAAATTAAATGAATATCGCATCTTCAACAATATTTTATCAATGGGATTCTCAGGAGGAAATTTAGATAAATACTTGAAGTAAAACTTGGGGAGTTATTTCTTTAAAATGCTTGCGCTTGATCTCCATGATAATTTCAGCTTCACTAAATATTTTGAACCCCCTGCTATATGCAATATCAACCCTCCCATAAAATGCAATTCGACCCCTTTGAGAAGAGAACTTGACCTCCAAATATCATGCTCTAGGCCTCCAGAAAATGTCAGAAACTCATCCACCAACAATTCACTCAACTACTTGGCTCAACAATTCGACCCTCAATTAATTTAGGAAAATGCCATAATAATTTGACCCTAAATAATTTGCCTCCATAAATTTAATTAACTCACCCCCTAAAGCACAACAAATTCATTCCCAGAAAATATGCAATTCAACCTCCCAAAATCAAATAGATTCGACCTCCACCCAACTGTAAATCAATTCGCTACTCAACAAGGATTTCTACTCCTTCTTTGAAAATTATATCTCCTGATGAATTTGACTCAATTTCTCTATAAAATATCACAATTGCTAGCTATGGTGCCTTTACAACCACCGAAACCAAGCACCACCATCTAGGGTGTGTATCTCAACACCGAAACTAGGAAATGACTAAGGTTTCTCCCTCACTTAGAAAGTTTCTCACGCTCCTTGATAATTCACAAATAATTTCTTCACACTTTCCTTGAGTCTCCTTCCCATTTTAATAATATTTTCCTCCTCTAAAAACCATGGGTGGTAAACAAAAACCATGGGTCACTTTATTTTTCCTAAAGTGACTTTTACCACCTTTATTTAATTATTATTTATTTTATTTTGATGTCTCCTTTATTTTATGTCAGTATCCCATGGGATCTAGTTAGGCTATGACTCCAAATATTTCATGCTTCTATGTATTGGAAAGGGACATCACATCATCTATGGAAAATTATGCACTTCAATATAATGGAACCCCTTTTCCTCCTAGTGGCTTAGGTTATAACATAACCCAATAGCCTACTAGTGGTTAAGTTTGACTCCTTCAACTCTTGACTAGAGTTACAATATTGGCTCTTCTAGAGTGTTCTTCATCATGATCATGTATCTATCCCATTTTCCATGTATAATGGGGCTAACATGGCATCCTCTCGAAGCATGATGGTTAAAACACGAAGGTCAACTTTTGGGTGGTATGACTTTTGCATATGGACTCCATTTGAGGTCTTTCTCGTGTCGTTGGAAATGTATTTGAGTATTGAATAATGCTTGCAAGTGCCAACAACAAAATTTTAGCCTAAAAATGAATTGTTTAATGCTTCAAACTACTTTCAAAAGGTTTCAAAGCCCAGTTTTCCAAACTGAGACCCACTGATAAAAATGGTCCCATGAGTTGATTCCTCCAATTTTTGCATTCTGAAAGCATTAATATGGATGACAAATAATATAATGATCCAATCCAAATCATTGGTGGTAGTTCAACATCCTCATGCATAAAGGAGGAAATTTACTAAATATTCAAATTGTTCCAAAGAAGCATTTGAATATGCCTTAGAGTCTTCCACATCTAGCTTCAACATTTTAAGTGAAAAAATATCCATAGTACCTAGAAGTCATTAATTTTCTTTGGTGCCTATAATTCCTTTTTCCATATAGCACTAAGATCTTTGAGACTTATCTTCCACACCAACAACTCTTTGCAACGTTGTAGATCTGGTTCCTTGGCTTCATGTCCCACCCATAATACTTATATCTATCAATAATAGTTGAGTTATGGTTCTTTTTATCTTGTACTCCCACACAATGTAAGAATGACAATCGTTTCATGTTATTTCCCCACTTTAGTTCCACACTTAAAGTAGAGAACTTGCACCAACTAGATGATATTCGTAGATTTGGTTCACCAACTCCATGCCCCAACCAAACTACCCATATTTGGCAAGAAAAATTCAAATTTAGTTCTTTGGAGTGTGTCGTCCCACCTAGGTCTATGTTAATGCCTACTTTCTTTAGTTCTCTTATTTAATTTCATAATTGAAGCAAAAGCTTTGCTATGTGTATGAAACCTTGCCCAATGCAAGATGATTTTTTACCTACTTTAGTTACAACCTCAAAGTAGAAGCCTTGCTTCATGCAAGAAGAACACCATTCCTCCTATAGTAGTTTTATAACTACATGACTTGGTTCTCATGGCTCAACACATACAACATACACCATTTGTGTGTCATAGATCATTATTGTCATTTCACATTAGCTATGCTCACTCTCATATTATGAATGAAGCACTCCCCATCTCTATGTAACAAATCATTAATAACATTTACCATTAGATTTGGCTGATCACCATTTTTTCTCTACAATAATATCACTAGCTTGATGAGGAACATTTGCGTCCAATATTTAGCAACAACCTACTTCCAGTAGCTATTTATCCTCTCCCATAAGAATTCTAGATAATATATTCCATGAAGTAAGGAGTAAAGTCACAACATGGTCTTTTTCTTCTTGGCTCCAAAGTTTGTTAGCAACATACTTTCCCTTTTTTTACACAATAACATCTCTTGACAAACAAACTTATCTTCATCAACCTTGTAGAATCCATAAAACAATTTTTCCTTTTGTAGTTTCATTCATAATCAAGTGGCTTTGGTTGGTACAACACATCCTTTATGTTATAGCTCAATTCCTAATGATGACACTCTCATCAACTCTCTTTCTTCCAACATCAGCAATTAATTGATTATTAGCATTACCATAGCACATTAACACTACTTTTCTAGCTTCATAGATGTACACGTTCATTATGTATAGCCATAGTTATTTTCAATGATGTCATGCCACTTATTTTTCTTCAGTGGTTTTATTCTTAAATATAGTAGAAATGCGGATGCTTTCAAACTAAATCAGGAGGAATTGATGTAGATAACCAAGGCATTCTCCCTAAGGAGAACTCGCATGCAACAATGCCAAACTAAGATAGAAAGCTTCACTTTATTTCTAGTTAGATTAGTTTGCTTTTACATGATGTGTGGGCATGCTACTTATTTAGTTACACCCTTTCCAACCTTTGGGTTGCGTGCATGAGTTATTTATTATTTTCTCTCTTAGTGATTGGGCGTAACACATCTTAAGTGGACCCATTGTATTCCTGTATAAAGGTCTTTTTCTTATAAGTTAAAGATTATATTACCTCAAAATATCATGAAAGCACATACATCTAGCAAGCTTCGTCATTAAGCATGTCATTGGGTAAGTGTTCTCAATCTACTTAGTGGGAAATCACATGTTTTTAATCACCTACCAATAAATAAATTAGCCCAAAATTTAAAAGTATCAACAATTCTAGCATAACTAAAGTGTCTACAAAAACACTATTAAAACAAAATCTGCATAAAGGTCATTTGGCTAGCATAATGAACCAAATTATCTTGCATGGAACCTTCATATTTCTCTTGTTTCTTTATGTTGGTTGTTTTCTATCTCTAAGTTATAAGCTTCCTTTTGGGAAGCCTTTAATTTCACCCACACACAGACACATATATTGATAGGAATGAGAACATTCTGACTTGACAAAATCAATAACTTTGTACAAACGACTGCCACTATTTCACCAAGTAGAACAACAATTTCGTAAATGCCACAAGGGTTAGCTTAACAACATGTCTCCAAAGACTTGAACTCAGGTAGCCAGGCTACAAAACACGTGCCTTTACCACTTTTGCTAAGTTCCTTTGGCTACATCATATACCAATATTATATACTACTATTATACATATTTATTATTATATCAATAAGTGCTATACAATCTAACATGACATAACTATTATCACTTAATATAGTGCGAGTAACATTAGTACATGTTAACTCATTAAATATGAAACAAATTCATCACTTAAACACAAACTACAAATTATCTATATCTAAATAAATATTATAAACACACACATTTTAAAAAAAAAAATCTAGGTTGAGCCTAAGTGAGGCTAGCCCCTCTTTTAGTTATAAGAAGTACCGATCAACCCACAATATTATCAAAAGATTTACTTACACATAAAACAAAAAAGGACAATGAAGTCACATATTACCCAACAACCAAATCATCCAAATCATGTGATATTAAAAAATAATCAAGTCCATGGTGCAAAATAAAAATAATAAAATCAATATTTTCTAGATTTGAAAAAACAAGTTATTAATATTAACAACCTTTCTTTATACCTTTACATTAAATATTTAATTTTTTATTAACGTTAAAATATGCAGACATTACCAAAACCAAAACGAGTTGTCTTTAGCAAATTTTTTTGGAAGCTTTTCCCGTTTAATTTCTCTAATAAAATCTGGCAAAAACCAAAATATCATACAATTAATTTCTCTAAAATCCAATAAAAACCAAAATACAATATAACTAATTTCTCAAACATCCAAAGAGAACCAAAATACCATAAACCTAGTTTCTCTAAAATTCAGCAAGAACCAAAATACCATAAACCTAGTTTCTCTAAAATTCAGCAAGAACCAAAATACGATAGAGAACTGCGTTCTAACAACATAGCCCTTTTGTTGTAACAAATTCATGGGCATGCAGAATCACACATAGGCGGTGGATTTAGAAATGCAATGACAACATTGAAAGTCCAAGCAATGTGCAAGAAAGGCAATATGTAGGAGAACCGTGGATGATAATTCTGTTGAACCCTGAATCGAACGTTGGACAATACCCTAACGAGAAGTGTCACAACGGACTCCACCGACTGAAGAACATGAGTTTGAAGAAGATTTTTTCAGAGGTCTCGCTGAATGCCGCATTAAAGAAGGAAGGCAGAGGCAAAATTTTAAGGAAGTTCTCCCAAGTAAAGGACCCGAGATCGAAGCTCACAGGGCAGGAGGACGAGCCTCTAGAGCCAGAGTAAATTCTTTGTCTTGATTTGTTTTCTCTCTCTCTCTCTTGTACTCTACTAAATTCTCTGCGGCTTAAGTGTGATCGGCGCTCGAACTATATTTTCCACGATATTTGCAGACATTCTTGCAATATTTCGTACATGACTTTTCGAGGGACAGAATTATATGTGCAGTTTCGCTTTCTCCGTATTGGCATTGTGAATTTTAGAAAACTTGTTTCATAATTGAATATGATTGTGAGAATAACAGCAGAAAAAATGTTCGGAAATGAAATTCGGGTTTATTAGGGCCACTTTAAAGCTGTTTACGGTATCAATGTTTAATAACAGGTTTAATAGAGTTAAAATGAGGGTTAAATAGTTTTCTTAGCAGAGGTGACGGCGTACATGGGAACTGCAAATTTTAGCCAGAGTTGAACGAGTTTATTCTGAACAGAACTTTCATAGACTGCAGATGAAGCCGCGATGAATCCTGTCGTTATTAATGTCCCTGTGCAAAATTGTCCTTTCTTGATGTTTTCCGCGGTGTTTAAAATCCATTGGGGTCTTCGTTCCCGGCCATGTGCATATGAGCAGGTAACACCCCGGCAAGGCCAAAATATGTTACAAATCCGATTAGTAGGGTTGCAGAGGTCCGATTAGTAGGGTTGCAAAGGTCCGTGCAACCTGCTAGGATTGGCACACACAGGGCAAGGGCCACTATCACTTCGTCCCGAACCTCTGCTCTTTAGGCCTAACTTCCTTCTTAAAGGCCAAGGGAGGATTTTCACTTGATCCTCAACCAACCTTAGATAAATTAATCCAAAATAATTATTTTTGGATTAATAAAAAATGGTTTTAATGAGAAATTCAAAAATTCCTCAAAAATAAATATTCGACATCAGAGATTAAAAAATGATCAAATATTTATCGAGGATCGAGACTAGTGCCTTAAATGGGGTTAAGAAGAGGTGAAAGATTAATTATGCAGGCTGTCTTGCTGATTTATGAGTGTAAATATGCGGCAGAAAATTAAAAACAGCAAGACACTACATCGATTGATGTTAAATATGATATGTAGGCACTAAAAAATGATGTAGATAAAATATACTAACCAATGGCAAGGTTATTAATAAGTTTGGGTCGTTGACACGAGGGATAACAAGTTCTTAGTCATGTTGTATGAAGTTGTACGGAACGATGGTTTAGTGAAAGAAGGCTGGTTCGAAACTGAATCAACCTTTTCCAGTTTGAGGCAACCGTTCGGACTGATTTTGCCTCCAAACTAGTTAGATTGACTGATTCCATCGATGTCAGTCCGGTTGCAATAACACTGATTGAAAATATTCTCTCCCTTCATATATATGAAAGGTGAGGGAGGCCAACAATAATATAGTGGACCATGTCCACAATAAGCAACCTAACTGAACATGAGATAGGTCTACATGTGAAGTGCTCCAACTCTAAGTGACACATGTCAAGCTCCAAGGTATGCACACCCACCAAGTGTGGGTCTCTAGATGAGTTCTCCACAAAAAGTGTCTAATCATCCTCCAAAGGTCTCCAATTCTCTACATTGCTTCCTCCTAAGTCATGTGCACCTCCAGTTCCACCACACCTAATGAACACTCAACCCTTGTCTTCTTCTTGAATTAACTCAAGAACCCTAGTGTTGAAAATAAAGAGAGAAAAATAGAATGAAGAAAAAGTATGATAAAAGAGACAAGTGCACTTTAGCTTACACGTCTCTAATGCATGTGATCATTGTGATATTGAGAATACTCTCTCCCTTTATTTATATGAAATGTGAGGGAGGCCAACAATAATTTAGTGGACCATGTCTACAATAAGCAACCTAACTAGACATTAGATAGGTCCACATGTGAAGTGTTGTAATCTAAGTGACACATGTCAAGCTCCAAGGTATGCACACCCACCTAGCATGGGTCTTTAGATGAGTTCTACGTAAGAAGTGTCCAACACTCCTCTAAAGGGTCTACAATGCTCCATTGCTTCCTCCCAAGTCACGTGCACTTCTAGTTCCACCACATCTCCATGAAGACTCAACCCAAGTGTCCTCAAGTCAAGCACAAACCTCCATGCAAGTTACAAAGTGTCCTAGACTACCTATATGGCTCAATGCCTTCCTCCTAGATGCTCAATGCTCCTCTTCCACATGGGTTGTCTTCCCAAGCAACTAACCAACTTGCATGTGTGTGCCATGTTACCAAAAAATCTAGCAGACCTAGTGTAAAACCTCAATAGGTGTATTTAGGCCTTGTGGCAATAGGAGATCAACAACCACTTTCACCTTAGTAACCTTTTGTCTAGCTATTTAGTGGCAAATAAACCACAAGGGAGGTTTTCTTGTGTATAGATCAACAAAAGGATATTCAACAAGAGGGGTTTAAGGTGATGCAAAGGTCTAATGATTTTGATAGGGTACTGGCGGAGCCAAGAGGGCTAATATACTCTTTACCAAAGTTCAAACACATTATTCGTAGACCATTTAAGTAAATTAGAGCGCTGTCATAAGGGTTTAAATTTAATTATATGGCATGCAACGTCATATACTAGTTAGAAAAAATAGCCTTACTATGATAAGTCGATAAAGGAGCAAGGCTATCGATTAATATGCAAGGTTTGGGGTTTGCAATTGAGTTTTTATGATTGAAACATGCATAAAATAACAATATAGATGATGATGTCATCCCTAAAATTAGGGTTTTCTAATATAATTAATGCTAATTATTTTTTTATCAATATTAAATGCAATCCCTACTAAAAGGGAAATAACACATAAGTAAAGTTACTTTTTAGCAATGATTCAAGAAAACCCTAGCCCTAACCCTAGATATCTAGAATTTAGCAATGTTTTAAAACTCCGATTCCGACTCTAACTCGGTCGAGGGTCGACTCTGACTCCGACTCTGACTCAGTATCGACTCGGTCGGCTCGATTTCAATGATTCGGTCATTGTAAAAAATACATTAAATATATATATTTTTTTTAAAACACATAATTTTAAAGATTTTCATTCATGTTTCCAAACACATAGCATTAGAATATAGATAGAAGACAACATATGATCAAAGTAGGCTCATGAATATATATCCATTATATCAAAATGGCACCCCGTGCATTGTCAAAACAAAAACACATAACCAAGGAGGCTAGAAATGGCCTCTACAACAAAAGTCTGTGACCAGTACTACTGGCTACTACTAGAGTTGCCAACATCATCTGGCTCAGTGTTGCTTGGGAGCGGGAGCGACATTTTCAGAAGCTCCTGATTTGGGAGCGAATCTCGGAGGAGTTCGACAACCAATGTCACTAACATGAAGGTGCATAAAGGGATTGGTGCTCTTGATTAAATATGAGTTCCATACCTTAATACATGACAAAATTCAATGGAAACATTGCAATCTCTCAATCCTAAAATCTTGAAAAACTAATAAGTCTACTGGATTTTGAATGAAATCTAAAATTCTACTTTCTCCATATGAAATCCAATGAGGCCGGAACCACTCTCAAAAATCTTGAGTCATTTCATGGTAATGTTAAAAATTTAAGTAAAAGGATGAAAATGAAGATTAAATTTTTAAACATTACCATGAATAGCATATCAATACTAGGGATCAGAGTCAGACAGGGAAACCCATGAGTTAGACAGGGAAGCCCAGGGAGTCCCCAAAAATAAAAAAAAAAGCTATTTTTTTGGATTCACTGGCCGCTGTACGTAACCCGACCGGGTTGATATGGACTCGGCCGAGCCAATCGGGTTCATACCAAGCCAGCTGAGTTGTGTAACAACTCGGTTGGCTCAGTATTAACCCTACTGGCCGAACTGGTTCAATGGCCGGGTCACAAAATCCAAGGTTGGCTCGGACCAACTCAGCCGAGTCGGTTTCGAGCTGATCGTTTTTTAAAACACTGGAATTTAGTGAGGAGGGAGAAAATAGTTGTACAAGAGAGATTGGTTAACACCATCTAGAGGAATGCCTTGATCTAAATGGTCAATGGAGTTACTTAGGGAATTTTTTATGAAGACAACCTTGCTAAAGAGGCTGAGAGGGCAATAGCCTCTTCTTACGAACCCTAACGACTTCCTTAAGAGGGACATTTTAAGTTCAAGAGATGCACAATTCAAAGTTATCTTTAAGGAATCAAGGAAAACAACTTTGCATAGCTTAAGAAGTCAAGATTTGAAAATAAATATAGTAATTTTGAACATGGCATTGACAAAAACCCTAATCACATAAGATAGCATGCAAAATAGAAAAGATAGACAATAAACTTACAAAATTTCCACAAGAATCTTTTCACTCTATACAAAGAAACCAGGGAAAATTTTAAGGATAGAAATTTATCTTAAAATTTAAAAACATTGGCGAATCTTACTAGTCCCTAATATATAAGCTATAAAACGTTTGGTGATAATTTTATAAAAATATTCAAATTTATAATGATTTTTATATAATATCTATAAACTTTTGGCATATTTTAAGGTAAAATAATTTTATAATATAAAATGTGGGAGAATCATTTTTAGAAAATATGGAAATGTGACGAATCATTTTTTTGAAAAAATGTTAATTTTTCATAGGGCTAGATTGGTCTTTGCTTTGATAATTGCATTTCTCCATTAACATATTAAGTTCACCCCAAAGCATCATAACATTATACAGAGTTACATCATTATTCATCAGCATATGCAACTATGTAGAAAGAACAATAACATCATCATCAATGCTGCAGAACATAAAGGAACAATAGAAGAAAGCGTGCACACATAGAGACACCAGGATTGGTTGGAGACCAGGGCAAAACCCACTATGGGGAAAACCCTTGCAAATCTTTTTCTAATAGATTGTCATCAAATGATTCAGCAAAAGAGAGTACAATGATCCATATCTTCACAACAACTAGAATATCCATGAAATGCATCTAAACATCAAAACTTTGATTCAAATAACTGTAATGTACTGTCACTGCCTATAGCCTGCTGCCGAACACTTCTATCATTGAGCGAAATCTTTGGAATACTGAAATCTCATATTGGAGTCTCGGACGCAAGGAGGAGGAGCTGTGCGAGCGACTATGTTAAGTTATGGTATGTTCTATGCTTATAACAGTTTACTTATCTTTCTTATTATTATCCACAGATTAGCAATCACCTGTACATAAAGTAAAGTGCAGATAGAACATTAAACGATCGACCAAAAACAAGCCAAGACAAGAGACACAAGATGTGGCGGCTAGCCAAGGAAAAACCCCAATGTGGGGAAACCCTTTGATCAAATCTTCCTTTATCTTCAATAATCCAGCAGAGAGAAAGAGTAAATAAATCTGATTTACATCAGCAACAGCAAACCCTAGATCAACCAAACTAGGGCAAACAATATCTTGCAAACCGATCGTCGGATCGGCTTGATTCCACCACCAAAAAATGTGGCCTTCAGAGGAGATCCAGATGGACCTACAACGTAGTTTTGAGGAGGGAGTCTTCTGGTCAACGCTGGTCAAACTTTGGTTCTGTAGTTGCAACCCTAAATTCTGCACCTTCCTTCCACATGTGTGAGAGAGAGTCTCTTTTCTGCGCAGTAGAGAAGAGCCTCTTTTCTGCGCAGGAGAGAGAGAGAGATGTGATGAGATGAGTGAGTGCAAATGAGGAAAAATCCTCCTGTATTTATACACAACTGTTGATGTTTGAATAGATGCGACTGTTGGGCTTCTGAGCCTACATGAGTTGTAGGTAGGCTTGATAATTATTCCATAATCAAAATAAATTCATATCTCCATAAATACTTATCGGAATCGGATGATCTTTAGATCAATCCTACACCTCTCTATGAGAGGAATCTAATAACAATATTAGCAGCCATGAATAAGATGACCCACATGGAGTTTGGCCTTAGTTGCCAATTTTAACACTTCCTCTCAACTAGGGAGAACTCCATCCGCGGTCTGTCTGTCGGTCGCTACTATTCATCCATCAAATGCACTGCCCTGTACAACTTGACCCCTGCTCTGCTTTGCTTTGTTTTGCCTGCTCTGCCCTGTTCTACCTGCTCTGCTCTGTTCTGTTCTGCCTTGTTCTGCTCTGCTCTGCTCTGCTCCGTTCTGCTTTGGTCTGCTCCGTTCTGCTTTGCTCTGCTTTGTCCGAATTATGAAGAGGAAGAAATGATCGAGGATGTATCACACTGACTCAAAGTTAGTCTCAGAGTATGTACCACTGGTCCCAGACCAGTCTCAACCGACCTGAAGTCAGCGTCATAGTGGGTACAACTCCTACCACTGGTCCCAGACTAGTATCATCCTCCACTGACTCAAAGTCAGTCTTAGAGTGCGTACCACTGGTCCCAGACTAGTCTCAACCGACTCGAAGTCAGCGTCATAGTATGTACCACTCCTACCATTGGTCCCAGACCAATCCTTCACTGACCCGAACTCTGTCTAAGAGTATGTACCACTGGTCCCAGACCAGTCTCAACCGACTCGAAGTCAGCGTCATAGTGGGTACAACTCCTACCACTGATCCCAGACCAGTATCATTGATCCCAGATCAATGAAGGTCATCCTAGCATAGGGAGTACAGTAGATACAACGATGCGTCCATTGGTACTACTATGGTCCCTATCATCATTTCCCTTCTCATTGATCAGATGAGAGGTACTTCCCATGAGTCCCAAACTGCATGGGTAGGATGCCTTGACAGGAGAACTTAATCAATCCTATCCTCACAGGAGAAATAATCATCCTGCTACATAGTCGCCTTGGAGAACACATCATCCAGGCCTCACTGGAGAACTAATCATCCTGCTACATAGTTGTCATGGATAACACATCATCCAGACCTCACAGGAGAACCAATCATCCTGCTACATAGTTGTCATGGAGAACCAATGTTGTTAAAAGCGCGATCAGGATTTAATCGGCGCCGGGAAAAAAACGGAAAAAATCGACAAAAGCGGGAAAAAAGCGGAAAAAAGCGGGAAAAAAGCGTTTGGCACAAAAATATTCATTTTTTTTTCAATTTTTTTAATATCTAAACCATCTACAACATAAAATAAATACATTGACACATAAATATGATAAAAAAACTAATATATAAGATGTTTAATATCATTTCTAGCGCTAAAATCACACATAACATTGAATCATGTCCTGAATAGTAAGTCCTGAGTCCCAACTCAGCCTCAAAATATCAACAAAAAATATGATAATGTATCTCATCATGTCATAATGTCATATACAATAAAATGAAAGTCTAATCCTATTGATTTCCTCTGCCCCTCTTGCGAGAAAATGGCACAACTTTCTGTTTCCCTCTAGATGTAGAAGCTGGTGCCTGTGGTGGTGGAAATGGCAGTGGAGTCTGACGTGCTCTAGAAGCTGAAGAACTAGTAGTAGCAGCTACAGGAAGCTGAGGTAGACGGAGACCACGTCCTCTACTGGTGGTAGTGGTAGCCCGGGTAGGCGGTGTCACCTCCTCCTCCTGCTCCTCCTCCTCCACCTGCTCCTGCTCCTCCTCCTCCACCTGCTCCTACTCCTGCTCCTCCTGCTCCTCCTCCTGCTCCTCATCCCCCTCCTCCTCCCCCTCATCCTGCACTAACCAATCATCAGTGGGATCCATGAGAGGCCTCTCGGTCTCAACCCTCCATTCAGCAGTGGTGTCAATCCCATCCAATGAGATGGCTTCCGTATCAGGTGTCTTCTCTAGTTGTCTCACCCACAATCGAAGATTGTAGTAGACATAGACCATGTCATTAAGTCTATGGGACTCCAACCTGTACAAAGTTCATGAAATAATAATTAATAATTAATATTATAAAAAAAATATTGTTTAAAACTTTAATGAATTCAAAAATTTATTTGGAAATTTGCAATATTTTAAATGTTTAAGTGTTAACCTATTGCGCTTCTTGTTGTGTATTTTTTCAAATACACTCCAATTGCGCTCACATCCCGAGGAGCTGCATGTTTGGCTGAGGATGCGTACGGCAAGCTTTTGCAAAAGGGGTACTCTGACACCATACATCTTCCACCATGCGTCTACAACAAAATTACAAATAAAATTTTAAATAAACATAAGAAAAAAATGGAATTTGAAGAGACAATGAAATTTGAAACAAAGTTACAAAGTACAAACTAAAAAATACCTGGCATTTTAATCGTCCTATCAGTGACAGCCATCTCAAAGCCAAATGTGCCACCTGACATCTTATATGTCTCAATTTGTCTAGAGATCTCTATACGTTCTTCTGGAGATCTCACCATCTTCTGGACACAGGTTAATAATCCTTCCACGACCTCAACATCAAAATCAAACCCACATGCATAAGAAAATGCAGGGTTCAGGAAAAGCCCAGTAGCATGAATGGGACGTTGGAGTGTGTTGTTCCATCGCTCATCAATGACTTCCCATAGAAGGAGTTGTCTCTGAAACCCATCATCTCCCTTATCATCATAGTAGGACCGAATGGCTTCTTTGACCCTGTCCATGGCTTCATACAAATAGCCCATTGCGGGCTTCTCACCATCAACCAACCGAAGAACCTTTACCAAAGGTTCAGTAACAGCGCACACCTCCTGCACTCCCGCCCAGAAGTCTTCCTGGTATGAAACTAGTCTGCACACGGCCTCTCCTTCTGGTTTGCGGCTCATTGACGAAGCACGCCACTCCTCTGAAAGAAACATTCTCTTCAAATCCCACATAGAATTCAAGAGGGATTGAAGAGATATGAAACTCGTCGCAAACCGTGTAATGGCGGGGCGCACCAACTCTTTGTTGTTGGTGCATTTTCTCATCAAGCTAAGCACAGATGTGTGATTGTAAATAAATTTTGTGATGCTTTTTGATGAGTCAACAGTCTCTTTGACAAAGGGAATTTTCCCTATGTCCTCTAACATCAAATCAATACAATGGGCAGCACAAGGTGTCCAAAATAAAGTAGGATGCCTGTCCATAAGCATTCTACCAGCAGCAACATAATTTGCAGCATTGTCCGTTATGACTTGGACAACATTTTCTGCACCCACCTCCAAAATAAACACATCCAGCAAATCACATAAAGTTCTTGCATCTTTGATTTGATGAGTTGCATCAATAGATTTGATAAACATAGTCCCCTTGGGACAACTAACCAAGAAGTTTATAAGGGTTCTCCCCTTTTGGTCAGTCCAACCATCTGACATAACAGTGCATCCTGTTTGTGCCCATGATGCCCTAAAATCCTCCAATCTTTGGGTGCAGTCACGCTTTTCATCTTGAAGAAGCCGGCCTCTGAAATCATGAAGAGAAGGGATTTTGTACCCCGGGCCAACACTGGCAATAGCATCAACAGTAGGTTGGAAAAATGGATTATTCCTTATAATGCTGAAAGGAATATCACTCCAGAGGAGAAATTTTGTCATCAACCTGTCAGCTTGTTCTTTTTCAGTTCTTTTTAGCATTGAACCGATAGTTGGTTGTGAACCAGGTGTGGTTCGAGGAACAAAATATGATGATGCAGCTACCGGATTGACTGACGCTGCAGTAGAACCAGTGCCACTTGGCTCACTTCCTTCAGCTGACCTTTTTAGTTGCCTTTTGAGTTCTTCTTTGGCCTCTCTAGTGTGCTCTAATTCTCCCAATGCTCTCATGGCTTTTTGGATAATTTCAGCAGTTGTATTTAGACAGGGCCCCACATCATGTCCAGGGATTTGTGCAAGGTGGAACTTCAACCTGTACACCCCCCCGAATATCTCCTTTCCACACAACTTGCAATACAAGTTTTGTCTATCATTCGGAGTTTTAGGTTCACCATATTCCCAGAAAGGATCCAATTTCCTTGGCATGTTTGTTTTTGAATTTTGAATTTGCAAACCTATGGAAAAATAAGGATTAGGAAATAGGAATTTAGGATTACATAATACAAATTACAATTTAGCATTTACAAAATTACAAGTTAATTATTTCCAAAATCCCAATTTCCAAACCCAAGTTACCCAACCAAATGCCAATGGCAAATGCCAAAAAACAATGAAAATTCAAAAAAAATAAACAATGTTTAAAAAAAATGAGAAAATAAAAATAAAAAATTGGTTCTCATAGTCATAACAAATTACCCATCCCAAATCAATGAAAAATTACAAAAAATTCTTTAAAAACAATGAAAAAGAAAGTTTTTATAGAAGCAAAACAAAAAAAAATTAATCTACATACCTTTTTTATGGACAAATTGGTGATCTTGTCTTGGATTTCTCCTAAAACCACTTGGATTCGCTCCCAAATTCGACGGAAACCCTTCAGCTCCTCTCCCTCACCTCTTCTCCTCCTCCTCCGCGCGCAGACAGCACAATGACATAAAAAAAATCGTTTTTTGCCTATTAAAAGCCCGCTGCCCCGACCATCTGCGATTTTTTTTCGAAAAAATCGGTATAAAAAAAAGGCCGCGATTTTTTGGTATAAAAATCGCGATTTAAGCGGATAGGGGAAAAAATCGCGATTTTCCGATAAAATCGCGATTTTATCGCGATTTTAACAACACTGTGGAGAACACATCATCCAGACCTCACAGGAGAACCAATCATCCTGCTACATAGTCGCCACGCGTGTACATGTATACCACCAGGGGATGGTGAATCACCCTCTGATCATATGTCGCTCCAAGAAGTACCCCACATCCCCCTGGAGCTCCCAAAGCTTAATACATCATACAAGATCCTCATCGAAGGGTCTTTGAATGACACCAATTCGTTCTCGGAAAGTGAAAAATTTGACCTTTCCTAGGGGTTTTGTCAGAATGTCGGCGACCTGTTCATCTGTACTGATATGTTGGAGCCTTATAGCTCCCCGCTGCACCATATCTCGAATATAGTGATACCTGATATCGATATGCTTGGATCGATCATAAAATACGGGATTTTCTAACAAACGAATCCCACTCTGGTTGTCACATAGGATCACGGTGGTATCCAATGTAAATCCAAACAGCTCACTGAAGAGCTTTAGCAGCGAGACTGCCTCACAGGAGGCCATGCTAGCAGCAATATACTTTGTTTCGGCGGTGCTCAAAGCCACCGACTTCTGCTTCCTGCTCATCTGGAATGTTGAAGCAGATCCCAAGGAGAAACATCACTCGGAAGTGCTCTTACGGTCCTCTACATTGCCTGCCCAATCAGCATCAGTGTATCCAAGTAGTCTCACATCTCCGGCAGTGTATCTTAACCCATAAGTTATTGTGCCACAAAGATATCTCAACAGATTCTTGGCACCAATCCAATGTAGGTGGTGAGGTTCAACCGTATGTTGACTCAACGTGTTGACTGCCAAGCATATATTTGGACGGGAGTTCACTAAGAACATTAATGCTCCGACGAGTAGGCGATACTCGGTGGCTTTTCGTAAAACAAGTCCAGCAGCACTATTGCTTAACTTCTTAAAGTCAAGCTCCATCGGGGTAGTAACAGGCTTGCAGTCAACCATACTGAATCTTTCCAATATCTTCACCACATATTTTCCTTGAGATAGGAAAATTTCACCTGGCTTCTGCCACACTTCAAGTCCTAGGAAATAGTGCATTAGTCCTCGGTCCTTCATTTCAAATTCAGAAGCCAACTCCCTCTTTCATTTGTGAATGAGAGGGTCTGCACCTGTTAGAAAGAGGTCATCCACATACAACACCAGTATGAGAGGCTTGTCATCTTCAACCTTAAAGTAAAGGTTAGGATCAGCTTCACTCCTAGTGAACCCCAACTTCATCAAGTAGCTATCGATCCTCTCATACCATGCTTGGGGTGCTTGCTTTAGCCCATAGAGAGCCTTTTTCAACCTGCATAGATGAGATTTTCTATCATAAATCTCAAATTCTTCGGGTTGCTCCATGTAGACCTTTTCTTAATTTCTTTTAGCTTCTTTCTAAGAAACAAAACTTGATTTGCATCATTAATTTTAAATAAACTCACCAGTCTATCGTAGATTTCCTTGGAGGTGTTCAGGTCGGAGATGTAGGCCACCAAACGCTTGTCGATAGAGTCTTGGATGATCTTCTTTGTTTTGACTTCTTCGGTTTTCCATTTGTTCTTGGCAGCAGCGGATGCATTTGATGGAGGCTCAACAATATTGCCTCTCACATGGTCCAACACTCGTTGATCTTCTAAGGTTAGTTCGATAGACATTTTCCATCCGTGATAGTCAGCTTTCTCACGAAGCTTGTCCTCGGCAGGAAAGAGTGATGAGGACCCCATAGTTCTTTTAAGATAGCCTTGCCAATATTCTCTTCGGTGATTGCTCTTGCTCTTGCTCGGGCTTTGTCTTCACCTCAGCTCTGGTTCCATGTTAAGTTATGGTATGTTCTATGCTTATAACAATTCACTTATCTTTCTTATTATTATCCATATATTAGCAATCACATGTACGTAAAGTAAAGCGTAGATAGAACATTAAACGATCGATACAAAACAAGCCAAGACAAGAGACACAAGATGTGGTGGCTAGCCAGGGACAAACCCCAATGTGGGGAAACCCTTTGATCAAATCTTCCTTTATCTTCAATAATCTAGCAGAGAGAAATAGTACATAAATTTGATTTACATCAGTAGCAGCAAACCCTAGATCAGCGAAACTAGGGCAAACAATATCTTGCAAACCGATCGTCGGATCGGCTTGATTCCACCACCATAAACTGCGGCCTTCAGAGGAGACAAGAGACACAAGATGTGGTGGCTAGCCAGGGACAAACCCCAATGTGGGGAAACCCTTTGATCAAATCTTCCTTTATCTTCAATAATCTAGCAGAGAGAAATAGTACATAAATTTGATTTACATCAGCAGCAGCAAACCCTAGACCAACGAAACTAGGGCAAACAATATCTTGCAAACCGATCGTCGGATCGGCTTGATTCCACCACCATAAACTGCGGCCTTCAGAGGAGATCCAGATGGACCTACAACGTACTTATGAGGAGGGAGTCTTCTGGTCAACACTGGTCAAACTTTGGTTTTGCAGTTGCAGCCCTAAATTCCAATGTTTTAAAACTCCGACTCCGACTCCGACTCTGACTCGGCCGAGGGTCAACTCCGACTCAGTATCGACTCGGCCGGCTCGATTTTAATGACTCAGACGTTGTAAAAAATACATTAAATATTTATTTTTTATAAAAACACATAATTTTAAAGATTTTCATTCATGTTCCCAAACACACAACATTAGAATATAGATAGAAGACAACATATGATCAAAGTAGGCTCATGAATATATCCATTATATCAAAATGGCACCCAATGCACTGTCCAATACATACATGATGATGATATAGAGATCAAAACAAAAACACATAACCAAGGAGGCTATAAATGGCCTCTACAACAAAAGTCTATGACCAGTGCTACTGGCTACTGCTAGAGTTGCCAACATCATCTGGCTCAGTGTTACTTGGGAGTGGGAGCGAAAGTGGGGAGTGAGAGCGAAAACGGGAGCGGGAGTGACATTTTCAGAAGCTCTTGATTTGGGAGCGAATCCTGGAGGAGTTCGACAACCAATGTCACTAACATCAAGGTACATAGAGGGATTGGTGTTCTTGATTAAATACGAGTTCCATACCCTAATACATGACAAAATTCAATGGAAACATTGCAATCCTCCAATCCTGAAATCCTGAAAAACTGATAAGTCTATTGGATTTTGAATGAAATCTAAAATTCTACTTTCTCCATATGAAATCCAATGAGGCCGGAACCACTCTCAAACATCCTGAGTCATTTCATGGTAATGTTAAAAATTTAAGTAAAAGGATGAAAATCTTCATTTTCATCCTTTTACTTTAAGAATTTAACATTACCATGAAATTTGAATAGCATATCAATACTAGGACAGGGGAATGGATCCCAAATAGCACTTAACCAATTTAGAAAACACCTTGGAGTCCCCAACAATCAGCGAAATGTTAAAAAGTTAATTTTTTTTTATTAGAAAAATCGCTGTTTTTTTGGGTGACTGGCCGGATTTAGTGACTCGGCCGAGTAGATGCGGAAACGACCGGGTTGACCGAGTCATGATTGACTCGGCCGAGTCATGCAATAACTCGGCCGAGTCAGTCATGACTCGGCCTCCTGAACTGGTTTTTCTGCCAGGTCATAAAATTCTTCAATGACTCGGATCCTCGGTCGTTTCGGATTCGATTCGGCCGAATTTTAAAACAGTGCTAAATTCTGCACCTTCCTTCCACATGTGTGAGAGAGTCTCTTTTCTGCGCAGTAGAGAAGAGCCTCTTTTCTGCGCAGGAGAGAGAGAGATGTGATGAGATGAGTGAGTGCAAATGAGGAAAAGTCCTCCTGTATTTATACACAACTGTTGATGTTTGAATAGATGCGCCTGTTGGGCTTTTGAGCCTACATGAGTTGTAGGTTGGCTTGATAATTATTCCATAATCAAAATAAATCAATATTTCCATAAATACTTATCGGAATCGGATGATATTTAGATCAATCCTACAACTCTCGACGAGAGGAATCTAATAAAAGTATTATCAACCATGAATAAGATGACCCACATGGAGTTTGGCCCTAGTTACCAATTTTAACAGACTATGACAGAGAGGGCTGCTCTCTCTGAACTGCATGATAGCGATTATGGCAGCTCGGTCGCTCCCATACCATTTGTGCGAGCGATTGGGGACCAAACTGACCTAGACTCTTGGTCACTCTCATGAAGACTTTTTGCTAGCAACCAAGGACCCAAAGTTGCTCTCATGACCACTGTGTGCTAGCGTCCAGAGACCCAAATGCTCAGTTCTGTGCCAACGACTTTGAATCAGAAAACCCTAGTTCAGTGCGAGCTTCATCCTGAAGTTTCAGACCCTTGAGCGAGCTTCCTCTGTCAGACTTGTGCGAGCCAAGACCAAATAGAAGAGGAGAAGAGAGCTTGATGTGTATCCAAATGAGCTTGAGGTCTCTTCTATTTATAGGCTTCCATGAGGGTCCACTTGACCTGTCCATTGGTACATGTGCATAGGGCCAACCTGATCCAGAATATATGTATGAATAAAATAATTCATAACTCAACTTACGCTTGTCCAAATGAGGTGATCTTTAGGTCGATTTTGGTCTTCTAGGAAAGAGGAATCTAATGCCATCATCATCTCCATCAAATGAGTAGTTTAAAGTGGAATTTGACTGCAGTTGCATAATTTTAACACTCCCTCTCAACCAGGGAGAATTCCATCTGCTAATATCGAACCATCGATTAGCATGACATACATCCCATCTCAAGTATCTCATCATCTCAGATCATCAATGTACATCTCTTGCTAATTCCTGCTTCTCGATTGTTCCCGATCATATGCTGAATATTCTTGAATCTAGAAGAAGAAGAATTTGCCACTGCAGGGGAGCTTAAGCTACCACCCTCTATTCATTGGGCTGCAACCCAAAATCTCTATTAGCGGGCTACTACCCGAAATATCAGTCGACGGACTACTACCCGGAATATCTGTCAACGGGCTACTACCCGGAATATCTGTCAACGGGCTACTACCCAGAGTATCTGTCAATGGGCGACTACTCTGAATATCAATCATCAGGCTACTACCTGGAAATGTCATCGGGCAACTACTCGGAAATACCATTGGGTTACTATCCAGAAATCTCGGTGGGGAGTCAGATCTTATGACCTGCATCAACATCAAAGAGCATATCATCAGGGAACACACCTCAACCTGGAACCACATCGGGGAGCTACTACTCAACCCGGAACCTCATGGGGGAGGTACTACTACGACCCCATATCGAGCAATAGGTGATATAGGGGAGCTACTACTCAACCCATCTTATTGCCTACTAATCTTCCCATCAATGACCCTGAATAGTCAAGTGGTAGAACACCTACATCATAATCCTATCTTGGGCGAGATACTCAACTTACCAAAGGTAAGGATCTCACACCCCCAAGCCTCCTCAACCGTTGGCCAGACAGAGAGGGATAATCCCAATAAACCCAGCTTGTGGGTATGATGCCAACTAGGGTATACTTTGCAAAGACCAAGATAGGGTGAGCTACTACTCCAACCCTATGGTTAACTATTAATTTTAGGTGTGTTCTATGCTAGAGCAATTTATTTCAATTTTCCGATATCTTTTCCAGATTAGCAATTACATCAGCATTAAGGTAAACTGCAGATAGAACATAAATATAAATCGCAGACAACAAGCCAAGACAAGAGGACACAAGATGTGGTGCTAGTTAGGAACAAACCCCAATGTGGGGAAACCCTTGATCAATTCTTCTTTTATGTTCTTCAAATTTCAGCAGAGAGAGAGATAATACATTTACAACAGAAGTCAACACTCCGACTTATCTAGATCCGAGCATAGATCATCTCCTATAATGATGATACATGAGATCAGTTGAAGACATTCTGCTTCAATTGATTCTCCAAGTTGACGGTTTCACCTATCGTCCATTTGCTGCACCTTATCGTGTAGCACCATGCTGTACCATCACAGTGCTGGACCTTGATGATTGGGTTGCTCTCATCTGCTCTCATCATCATGCTGCCCATTATGCTGCATCTTCCATCATCATGCAACCCTATTCATCATCATGCTAACCTTAACTGACATGCCTATCATTCATCATCAAACTGTCTTATTCATCATTTTGCTGCCCATGCCCATCATGATCTGAGATATGAGAGTTATATCGAGATCAAGTAATGATCCTATAACTGTCATAAGACTGTAATTAAGAACATATCACGGAGATCATTCTTTGTCATTGAGTAAGTCATATCCTTGCAAATGCCGAGATATATTATGAAATCATAGTGATCTTCTATACTATAATAGGGAACGTAGTCCTTTTTGTTTCAAACCCTAGCCACTGCTGGCCATTATGCTGAGACTGCTACAGGAATACCACCTGGATCTACTTCATCAATGGTATGCCAAGATTGTAATGCTGCTTCAGTGATGACTAAGATTGGGAGGAGGCTAAGACTATAACAAGACAGTGAGGAGGCCGAAACTCCATGAGAGTCTCCATATGATCTGCGTGTAAGTGCCTTTATGTATGAGAAGTCTCCATGACTGTGTATGAACCTGCGTATCTTCATTCAACGAGATCCTTACAAACTGGACCGTAGTTGGAGATTGACTGCGGCTCTTACGTATTTGACTGTGACTCTCACATTATCACTGCGACTGCCTCTCACTATGGCTCTCACATTATCACTGCGGTTGCCATCTATGCCTGCGGCTTAGCTTCATCTCACTGCGGCCGCCATATATGCCTACGGCTCCATTTCACTGCGGCTGCCTCTCACTGCGTATTCCTCTTGGCAGCTACAGATTTCCTTTTAACTGCGGCCAGATCTCCTTGACTGTGGCTACGTGCATTGAAACTGCGTGTAAGGATCTCTGCCCTGTGTATAATTAGGGCATCACGTTGACTGTATAAATGTCACCATGAACATCATATAACCAGCATATGAATGTGACCATGAACAACATATAAATGTGTGTCCATGATTTGTGCATGCGTGTTTCTATGAACTGCGTATTAGTGTCTCAATGACTAGCGTATTAAGCCTCTCCTTAGCAACGAGTTAGAGCATCACTTTCACTGTGTATAGATGTCTTCATGACTGCGTTGGATTAGGGCATCATCTGCAGCTAGGCCAGCGTATTCCTTTTGTGTCTCGCCTTCTCCAAAAACCCAAGACGTGGAGAGGAGGAGATCACATCAAGAATGTGTGTTCAAATGACTTCAAGTCCTTGCCAATTTATACTAAAACGTAGATGATGAATAGGCATGTCTATTGGGCTTCTGAGCTTACTCAAGTCGCTGGTCGGCTTGATAATAATTACATAATCAAAATAAATTCATATCTCCATAAATACTTTTCGAAATCGGATGATCTTTAGATCAATCCTACACCTCTCGATGAGAGGGATCCAATAAAAATATCAGCTGCCATAAATAAGCTGACCTACATGGAGTTTGGCCCTAGTTTCCAATTTTAACAGTAACAGATAGGGGTGATACCCTATTGTCCAGAGTTCCCTCAATCCCAGGAGCCCCCTATCTCAATTCCTCACCCTGGGAGCTCAAACAGGGTGGAAGAGTATGGCTTAGCATCCTCAATCAACGCTGCTCTCATCATACTCATATCATCGTACTTGTATCAAGTAATCATCATCTATTAGTAGCATCTGTCACCTGTTTATACAGGACATCAAATCAAGTATCATGTTAGAGCATAAATAATCTTTTAATCACAAAAGGATACCATAATCATCCTGCCTCTCAAGGAGGTGCCAACCACAAGCCTTAGCTTGTCTCGCGCAGTTGCACTGTCTCA